>JAPDVR010000005.1:8728818-9928818 GCA_026230005.1 Gila orcuttii | reverse complement strand
GCTAGGTGGCGAACATGGCGCGCCCGCTGTGCCGACAAACGAGCCGTCATGGTTACCGAGTCCAGTTCTATTCCTAAAAAGGAAATTGACTGGCTGGGCAGTAATGAGCTCTTGGTCCAGTTGACCGTGAGACCCAAGCTTTCCAGGTGACTGAGAAGCACTGTTCTGTGAGATAGAAGTTCCGTCTCTGACTGTGCCAATACCAGCCAATCGTCCAGATAGTTCATTATTCGCAGCCCCTGACTTCTCAGGGGGGCGAGCGCCGCGTCCATGCACTTTGTAAATGTACGGGGTGCCAGGGACAGGCCGAACGGCAGGACTGTGTATTGATATACCTGACCGTCGAAGGCGAATCTCAAAAATTGCCTGTGACGGGGTACTATCTGAATCTGAAAATATGCATCCTTCAGATCTAGAGAAATAAACCAGTCCCTCGGGCGAACGTGCGCAAGGATTTTTCTGGTCGTAAGCATTTTGAACGGTCTTCTCGCAAGCACTTTGTTCAAATGTCTCAGATCTAGGATGGGTCTGAAGGCTCCGTCCTTCTTGGGCATGAGAAAATAACGGCTGTAAAAGCCTGACTCGCTTAGAGAAGGCGGTACCCTTTCTATAGCCCCTTTGCACAGCAGCTTTGCTATTTCTGCGTGAAGTAGGTGTGCTACTTCCGCATTCACTATCGTCGCGGTCCGGGCTCGAAAGCGCGGGGGACGGCGAATTAATTGAAGTGTATAGCCCTGCTTTATTGTGCTCAACACCCATTCTGAAATCCCTGGGATGTTTTCCCACGCAGTTATGTGAGCCGCTAGAGGGCGAATGGCCTCCGGGTTCAGACCGCCATTTGCTGGCCTGTGAAACTGAACCGGAGCCGAGAGCACGGCGCGCGCGCTCTCGGTTCTGGGCAATGGCGGCTCGCTGACAGCCGAAACCGGCTGATTTATGTGAGATGTCCCGATCATAAGGGATGGGGAACAAACTTTTGCCACATTTTGACGCGCGAGCAGTGCTCCGGGTGAAAAAGCTCTCTGTAAGCGTGAGCGCGTGAATGCGGGCACGAGACTTACAACTGTATCTAACGCCCCGATCATAATAGAAGGGGAGCGTTTTATTAACGCCCTGCGTTTTGTGATAACGCTTAAGCGCGCGGGCGGGGCCCGGGGAGAGGTTTGTGTTAGTAAGCGTGAACGCTCTCTGGCGGGCACGAGACTTACATTTATAACCTGCTTTTTTGACCGTGTAACAGAGCGGGGCAGATAGTGGGCACAGATTTGTGGACACATTTCTTACATTCAACACTCGAGCGGCTTTTCTGCGCTTTATGAGAGTGTGCTCTGTGAGTGACACAGAATTTTGAGTGCTTATGTGTAGGGGTGAACACTGGGGCTTGGGCACTTTCACTACACTTAAAACATTGACGGCGTGAGCCGGACCAGACATTACACTCTTTTTGAGATTTCTCTGGGTCGCCGTGAAAACGGCGTTTGTGTGCAGGCGAGAGGGTGAATAAACCAGCTCGTTGGCTGCTAGTTGAACCGCTGCAGTAGCCTGTTTGAAGGGGACTGACAGGGAAATGAACTTTGACGGCGGTCCGGCCGCAGCGGGACACGCGCGTCTTTTCTCTCTTACTGTTAGGAGGGCT
Source organism: Gila orcuttii (assembly GCA_026230005.1). Lineage (NCBI taxonomy): Eukaryota > Metazoa > Chordata > Actinopteri > Cypriniformes > Leuciscidae > Gila > Gila orcuttii. The sequence continues at coordinate 9,927,182 of JAPDVR010000005.1, read as the reverse complement.
TCGCGTGCTCAGATTTCAGCGTGATTATTTGCAGAGGCCCTCTGGGAGGCGGCGGTCTGTGACGGCTGTCTGAGCGCGATCTAGGGCGGCCGCCCTGACGTCGCTGCGAAGGCTGAGGCTGGGGCTGTGCTGGACGCTGGGTGCTGGTTCGCACAGGAGGCTGGCTTTGTCTCTCGCGAGAGCGGCCTGTGGCCGAACTCAAGCGTCGCGGCAGGAAGAGATTCATGGCCTGTGTGGTCTTCTGTACCTCAGAAAAGCGATCAACGATCCCGTTCACCGCTGGGCCGAAGAGACCAGTGGGGGTAAGCGGCACGTTCAGAAACGTGGCTCGCTCAGATTCCCTCATATCCGCGAGCGTTAACCAGAGGTGCCTCTCCGTAACAGTTAACGCGGCCATGGCTCATCCGATAGCTTGGGCTGCTGCTTTGGTGGCGCGGAGAGAGAGATCCGTCGCACTTCTCAAATCCGTAACAGCAGCTGGATCCCGGCCCTTCTCATCCCATTCACGGAGGAGGTCGGCTTGTAGGATCTGAAGCACAGCCATAGACTGTAAAGCAGACGCGGCCTGGCCGGAGGCAGCATAAGCCCGGCCGACTAAGGCGGACGTGGCTCTACAGGCTTTAGACGGGAGGGCTGACCGTGACCGCCATCTCGCGGAGAGCGGACAAAGGTGCGCTGCGACCGCCTCTTCCACCGGTGGAATAGCCGTGTACCCTTTCTCGGCGGCACCGTCCACTCGGGAGAGCAACGCGGAGGCCGGTGACTGTAGTCGAGAAGAGAACGGAGTACTCCACGACTTCGTCAGCTCCGCATGAAGTTCCGGCAGGATTGGAGCGGGCCTCGTTGCTGAAGCTGAGCGGCGGCGACTTTGAAGGAAGCATCCGTCGAGCCTGTTCGGCGCGGGTTCCTCTGGCGGCGACCACTCGTGCCCGAGGCGGTCAACGGCCTGAGTTAGCAGGCGCATTAGCTCAGCGTCAGCGTCAGCTCCAGCGCGGGTACGGGTGGATTCCTGGATCGACGAGGCGGCAGAATGAAGCGACCATTCCTCGCTGTCCGATGCCAGGATAGAGCAGCAGTCCCTCGTGGCGTGTCCCTCGGCCTCATCCTCCGAAGCGATGGCAGTGAGGCTCGTGAGCGGCAGCTGCGCGTCGGAGAGGAGAGGCGGGGAGGGCGAAAGCGAGGCTCGAGGGAGATTCTCCGGCGAGCGCGTCGCTCTGGCTACAGGTTCCGGCTGTCTCAGGGAACGGCGCTTCTTCCTGCGCGGCCCCACAGAGGGCGGAGTGACTGCTGCGGAGTTGAGAGCTTCGAGTCAAGCCCGCAGGGTCGCCAACGGAAGCTCCTCACAGAGCTTGCAGCCCCCGGAAGCGAGGGCGAGCTCAGCGTGTTCCAGGCCCAGGCAGAGAGCGCAGATCAGGTGGCGGTCTCCGGCGCTGAGCGGGGCTCTACACGAGCTGCAGGAAGTGCGAGGCATCTTGAAAAAGACGCTCGCTGCTCTTTTAGAAAATATACGATCTAAATAGCAAGGCAAAAGGATACGTCGCCGGATAGCGTAGCTCGCACGGATGGCTGAAGGTGGTGAAGACGGCCGGCTTCCTCAGCGCTGTCCTAAGCTGGCTGTTCGCTGTTCGACGGCGGCGGTGGCTTCTCTCAGAGCCAGCGATGCGAAGAGATCGCTGAAGAGACAAAAATCAGGGAAGCAGCCTACAGCCCCTTTCCTTTATAGGCTAAGCCACGCCCATTCTGGCGGGCTGTGACGCTATGAAGGCGCGGGCGCCCTTCATTGGGCGTGACGTCACGCCGGGCTCACTGGTAGGCTGCAGCAGTTGCCCGCAGGGCAGCCAATGAGCACGCAAGATAGCCTGCTCTAGGTCTGCTAGCTGCTGCACTGCGTTGACAAGGTATTCAAAATTAAGGATAATTTTTGGCTTCAGTATCTCGAGAAGATGAATCTTTCCCGTAGCGTAAGCTAAACTTACGCAATACGAGAGAACCTCTCGTAAGAGAACACAGTATACATACAGTATATGCTGTACAGTATTTATAGTAATGCAGAATAATATTACAATTTAAAATAGCTGTTTTCTGTTTTAATATATTTTAAAATGTAATTTATTCCTGTGACACAAAGCTGAATTTCCAGCATCATTACTCCAGTCTTCAGTGTCACATGATCCTTCAGAAATCATTCTAATATGCTGATTTGATGCTCAGGAAACATTTCTTATTATTATTGATGTGGAAATAAACATAACTTTTGTAAAATTATAAATGTCTTTTATCTTTTGATCAAATTTGTTTCCTTGCTGAATAAAAGTGGTAATTCAAAGGTTTTAAAAATCTTACTGACCCCAGACTGGTGTATAATACACAGAATAAAATGCAGCTATTATAGCTTTACACAACACTGAAGATCTTGACCATCTGTCCGCACGGTACTGACAGCTGAAAAGACAGAACTTGAAGAAACATTCCAGAAAGCACAATGGAAATGTGCTGCCTTATGCATAATCTTTTAAATAATTCCCATTTGCGGGGCTTATTAAAAGTTCAGTTGTTTTTGTTCTCAGATGTCTGACCAGTATTATTTCTTCACAGTATTATAACATAATTTTAATGAGATATCATCTGCTAGGAAAATCAATACGTAATGCACCAACTTGTGATTGCATTTGCTAGATGTTCTAAACTAAGTTTTCTTATATTACAATGCTAATTAAAATTGCTGCAAAAATTCCAGATGTATTTACTAATTGATTTTAGATTAGTCTTGTAAGGAACTCAGCTTTTTGGAAATATTAATAATCAATAATATCTTGTTATTATTAATTATAAATATTTGGGTCAGTTAATTGGATTAACTTGATGTGGCTGAATTAATATTACAATCAATTAATCAGTTCGTCCAACAAACTCTTTTGATTATTAATTTATTCTAAGAAAAGGGTATCTTCCATGGCCACAGAAGAATAATTATTTCTTCGCATATACCGCACGTTGAGCCAGTAGCAAAAACCGTGATCATAAAGTGACATTGTATTGCAAACAAAGCAGAACCAAATACATATTATGTACAAGTTTTATTAACTAAATATAGATATTTATTTGAATATAAATAAACTAAGCAACATACACACATGAATACATAAATAGGTTAGTGATAGGATGAAATTGGAAACCGGAAGAGGGTCTATGAGAAGAACCATCAGAATTTCATTTTCACATTTCATTGAATTGAATACTTGCATTTGTAATGGGAACAATTCTTGAAGTTGTTGAAAATTGAAGTCGTTGATGGTTCCGGCAGTGTCAAGTGGAAGTTGGTTGAGCGTTCTCTTTCTCCAGGAACGCATGATTGGTTTGGTTAAGGCCCGGGACTCTGTTGAGGCCACGCCGAGCACCCAGGAGAAGTGAGGAAGTCGGAAGGATGGGTGATTGGAGTCGTTGTTGGTTGGAGTCTTTGTTCCAAAACTCCTGAGATTGTCTTTGGTTCTTTGTAAGAGAGTCTCCTCTCTTTTCCATGAGGCCGGATTTGGTTGGGATCCAGGCCTGCTGGAAGGCCTCTTGGCCCCCATGGAGGGGGGGAGAGGGGGGTTTCCCCGTATCACCCGAGACAGTGTTTGCGGCAGGATGGAAAACCAAGAGAGGGCGGTGACTGTTGCCTGCTCTCTGATATAGTCTGAAAAAGAACCAACCCCTAAGGTTTGAATGGACCTATGAGTAAGGTGACATGTCCAAGAGGGGAAGCGGCTCTTAGTTGATTTATGGTCTTTGTCCCCAGCGTGCTTAGACTGTTCATTCAAGCTCAAATAGACATAACAAATTCAAATTGCATTCTAAGAGAAGGTGATGTACATCAAAGTATGTGTCATTAAATGAGGATTAATTAGGTAGGAAGAATGATACAGGTGAGGTTATATTGACCGTTGGGTGGTTGTGCAACCACATACACCCCAATCAAACATACCATGTTGTTATACCTAATAGTACACGAGATAGTAAATCATCACAGTTTCTGTGAGGCATGTTCCTTCATAGATCAGAGTAATACCGCAAAGTTTATTTAATTAAAGATTGTCTCTCTGCGCATGTGGCCACATTCCTTTGAGGTCGTAAAAGTCTGTTATCAGTCTTAAAGTGTTCTGTAACCGGACACCCGGCTGACAAAGTAACTTCATTTGTGAGGTTAGTTTTGGGGGAGAGTTTCATAGACCTTTATATTTGTTAAATATAATGAATATGAATAATTAGTGTGTGTCTGATTGGTCCAGACCCTACAGTCTCATTATGCAGATTCGCCTCTTTATCCATATTCATACCCTATGTCCACAAAACAATTATGATTATGAAGAGAGGCCCCGCCGTTACATATTTTGCAATGCTAAAATTCATGTACTGTATGAGAAGATTCATATTACATTTCATCTAGTTGTATTGTAATGCAGTTTTCTATATGATTCCTGATTCCCGATTAGCCTTGAGCTCTTGTCCGTTGTTATGTGCACAGACCGGGTCACATCTGGTCTCAACTTTTGGTTTGAGATGAAATATACATATACAACATATTTTTTCTTTGTTTTAGCTTTCTTGAAAAAGGAAAACTCCATGCTGTGAAGCTAGTTATTGCACTAGGGCTTAAAAGAGAGTCGATACAAAAAGCAGAGAGAGAGAAAACCTGCAACAAACCTTGTTAAAAGGAGTAGTGGCTATTTGATGTGTGATGCTTGTGCCGTTTGTGTTATTTTTAAACCACTCCCAGGGGAGCAGCTTGGTGACAGTTTTAATGAGAGAGAGAGAGAGAGAGAGAGAGAGCAAGAGGGTGGGGGAGAAAGAAAAAACAAGAATTGGGACCACAGGATATGGGTGCCATGTTTTGCTGCACTTTGGTTTTCAATCACACAATGTCTAACAAGAAACAAAGCACAGCAGTCTAATTTGCCTCCAGCGTTTAGAACTAAACTCCTAGGAGTGAAACATTATTATCCTCTTTCTTTTTGAATAGAGCTGCATGCATTAAATGGATGATTCTCCCCAAAAATAATAGTTTGTCCTCATTTATAGACTTATGTAATTTTAAACCAATTCTACCAGTGGCACTACGGGAACTGTTTCACCGTTTGTATCACTCTGCTTGCAGCATTTCTCTCACAGCGAGTGTCATGCCGGATGACCAAACCACCATCATTTTACAGATATTACTGTTGTTGTGTCACGGAATGTAGTTTTAAGAGTTTTTTTTAGGCAAGAATTTAGTTATTTAGACCTTAGATATGGGACTTATATATAAATATACTGCATATTTTACAATTTGCTTAGATGTTTTCGAAGATGTGAGCTCCAGATCGTCAGCGGCCGTTCAGTGCTCATGTACCCGCCGAGAACAGCTTTATTTTGTCTGGCTCTAATGTAGATAGTGTTTATGCATGAGGCAAGGGCAAGTTTAGTTTCATAACTTTATATTTTTATTAGTACTGTCAAATCGATTAATTGTGTTTAATTAATGGCATGGGGTACTTTCCATAAGATCACCTTTCAATGCAAATCAAACCAGCTATTAGGCTAACTGAAATAACACCATGCCAATCTCTAGGTATGGTGAAGGGTGTGTGATAATGTGGGGATATTTTAATGCCAAAGGCCAAGGGAACTTTATCAGGATGCATAGTATCCTGGATCCATGAAATAACTGGCCTTTAAAAACAAAAATCTGCCTGACTCTATGGGAATTTAACATAGGGGTGTCCTGACTTTGCACCCTGTATTTTAAGGAAGAAAATGTATTTATTTCTGATACATTATTCATTCACAGAGAAAATTGGTGTCCTTAAAGGTTGGATTTTTCCTCATTTTTTTAATTAAGGCATTAAGATCAATTTCCAAAAGATGATTTTTTATTCCTCTTTTTAGGCAACTTTAGCATGGGTGTCCTAACTTATTCACATCACTGTATATATATATATCACAAACTTATATAAACAAACCTTCAATTTAGAATCGATTAAACAACATTTGACACCACTCATTTGTATTTAACTAAAATCCTGTACTATAACTAGTGCTGCTTTTGTACTTTTGACTGAACTGTTTGCTTGTTTATTTCCTATTGTACAAACTTTTTTATACTTTTATAGTGGCTAATATTGTTTATTTAAATATTATTTTTCAATAAGTAATATTTGATATAAATAGCATGCTATATTTGATATTGAGCAAGTTAGTGATTGTGATTTATTTTTTATCAAAAGGCAGCCTTGGTGAAGCTTGGACAATCTTATGACCTGTCGTGTAAATGCATAAATAAATACATAATATAAAATCAAAATATAAATAAAACGACATTCCAAAGTTTGCATAAATATAGTGCGCAAGTAATAACAGTTTTCATTTAAGTTAACTATATCTTTGAAATACATTGTTTAAGGATTAATTTATCTTACAGAATAAACCTCAATCATATTTTCGAGCAAACAACACACAGTGTCATGCCCCCCCCCCCCCCATGTCTCTTACTGCAGGAGTGATTGGTTTTTATCATGCGTGTGGAGCAGGCAGAGAGAATCATTAACCTCTGTTGTATAGAGGAAATGACATGCTCTTTTAGCCTGAGAGTTTTTATGCAGGCTTGATCTGACAGGCTCAGCCTCCTGCTTTTTGCATACCTAGTCTGTGACCATAAATCTGCAAGGGCTGTTGACATGAGAGCAGACTGGCAGAGACCTGCACGACCCATCGCCTTATCTGCATCTGCAGTTCGCCCACCCTGAATAAATCACTCATTTTAAGGGAGTGAAAGAGCGGCACGGGTACCTGTAATGGAAATTGAATTGGTTCTTTCAACTGTTTTAAATTCTGTACTGTTTCTCTCTGCAATACTTTTCACATTAAAAAGATCTCACATGGACAGAGAGAGCAGAAGTGCTACAGATAGAATGAGGGAGTCATTGGCAGATAAAAGAAACATTTAGGAACCAAGTGAATTGTTTTCCTCATTGACAAATTACAGAATGTGTGCCGTGATAAAGGGGAGTTTAGCCCTTAAAGGGATAGTTCACCCAAAAATTACTCACCCTCGTGTCGTTCCAAAACCGTAAGGTTACGTGCTTGGCTTGCACTGTAACGAAAGGATACGGTATGACGAAACCGATTTCCGACTCATTTTAAATGTTTTTGTCGCAGCTAATCTTTGGGTTAGAACGTATAATGGGCACTTCTCTCCTCTCTTGTACTCTCCCCCTCTCTGCTCTAGATTTGCGGGTTCTCACTGGCAGTAAATGAGTGTTTACGTGTGTGCTCACTGAAAATAAACATGCTGACAGCAACCTCCCGCACAGCAGGCAAGCATCAAGGCTTCCCTGCTCTAGATCTTTTGAATCATTAAAGTTGTGTAAAAATGGCATGATGGGTAAATAATGTCTCAGGATAGTTCTCAGTCATGAATATTCCTGGTATTAATCTTAGTGCGTTTACTAGACAGTGTACTGCTAAATATTAAAGACTTGAAGGATTTGCCGATGAGAATCTGGCTTGGTTCTTACTTCAGATGAATGCTTACTTCATGTACCTTCAGTGTAGTCCTGCATATAGTCTCATTAATAGTGGAGCGTTTGGACACCACATGTCTGTATCCTCCCGAAGACCCAAACTCTGAAGCTATCGCCACAAAGAACAGCAACACATGTTGTCCTGTCTTTGGATCAATATAGATGCACATTGCTTGGTTCTCTTTGATATTTCATCATGATTCACTTGTTTGTGTGGATAAGCAGCTTTGTCCTCATGCAAAACAAAAAGAAAGTGAAGCCATTTTGTTTAATTAAACTTCAGTTACTTCAGTATTATGTCCATTTGCTCTCACCCAGAGCGCTGTATAAACTTTGTGCTGTATAAACTGCTTCATATATTGGGTAAGAACGATGCGCATTTACATTTAAATTGTAACATATTTTGATATAAGTTTATATGCATGTCCAGGATGATGATGGATCCGCCAGTGTGTTATTATTAAGGGATATATAGAGAAACATTTGATAAATTTCATTGTCATTGCACAAAATGTAAAATCATTCTATTTAGCTGAATAAGTAAATAACTGATGGCAGACAAAGCAGAATCCCGGTAAAAGATCTGAAAGGTAAATGTGTTTTTTATTTAATCAATTTATTAAATGAATATTTAATTTTCCATATTTTAAATGAAAATATGTTGTAATACTGTGGCAACACCATGAGTTCAAATTGAAGGATTTCACTCAATAGCCTATAGGTTTTTATGAAAAATTAAGATGTCTGAAATGTCCATCTAATTAATTTAATTATTGAGTAATAACCACGTGAATTACAATAAGCATTAAAAATAATAACACTAGTAACTTAGGTTGACTAACGTACCGGTACTAAAAAGGGTAACGGTACCAGCATTTCTGCTAGTACTCTCTGAGCATCAAAGGTTTCTATATACAGTGTGTTTATACAAATGTTGAGCATTGTACCCAATCACAAACATTTGTTGAGCACGTGAACGTAATGGCCTATCAGAGGTGCTAGTCAGTAAGTTAGTCAGAATCTGCTTAAAACCGCTGAAAACACTTTTTGAAAAGGTTTTGTTTTGTTGGCTTGCAAATCAAGTGTTAACATGATGTAAATAAGAGATTCATTGTACAATTAAGACCGCTTTTTTATTGTAACGGGGGTTTTTGCGAGAGCGCAGAATCCAGTGAACTTGCTCTTTAGAGATTGACAGCCTTAGTGATTATAAAGGGCTGGCTCTTCTCTTGCTTTCGGTTTATTGACTGTTGACTGTCTGATTTTATCTTTTCAATTCAAAATAAAAACTTACATTTTTACTCCACAAATATACTCCACAAATATAAAACATGAATGTCCACAAAAAAAAAACTAGGGATGCACCGATACCACTTTTTAAGGATCGAGTACGAGTACCGATATTTTTTTCCTGGTACTCACCGATACCGATGCCTGTTGTACTGGGGGGGGGGGGGGTCTCGTTTTATGTGGCAATTTTCTAAGAACAACACAATGAGACTAATGAACATATCAGCATCTTTATTTTCAACAACTTAAATCAACAAAGAAATCACAGAACAAATGTTTATAACATAACACTGAGTAACAATGTAATCACAGCCGAAAGCATGGTCCGAAATTAACTTTTTGGCTCACCTGCCACGGGGACTGGTAGATGAAAAAATCCACCAGCCAAGCATATTTTTTACCGGCCAAAATAATAAACAGCCTTTTTGTGTCACATATACATTTATTTATATATAGGCTATATTAAAACATTTTTTTCATATTTCTGGTCTATTATTTTCCATTTTTACTTTTATTTACACACATATTACACAATTTACACACATTAAAATAATATTTTTGTGGTGGTGCCTATATGAACATAGTTCTGTACATATTAAATGTATTAATTGTATATTTAATAAAATATATGCAATAATAATATATTATAATTATTTCAAAAAAATATTTAGTTTTACTCTGCCTATTTTTTTTTACTCCATTTACTCTGACTGATCCGATCAGTAACTGAAGGACTGGACATATCAGTTTTAAAATGAAATTAAAATGAATCGGTTCAAATGAGTCAAATGAGTCGCGAATTGGACGTGTCAATGTCATTATCGGATGTGTTCGCGTTGTGTGATTATCCTGGCAGCTAGGACATCCCACGAGATTTGTGTCAACACAGAAAACATTTAATCACTGGATAGGTTTTTCCGTTTATTTAAAGTGTGGTTTATGTCAGCTGAATGTGCAGAACGCTTCAGAGAAGATAAGGTATTTTAGCACAATTCACACCCAGCGGTAATTCAGGAAAAAATATATCCGAATGCTCCACATGAAACTATGGTCTTCCGACCTTTTACCATCGTATCGATTTATTTTGATTAATATGTGACAACGAGAGAGAGCAAGACAGCACTAAGAGAAAGTGCGCGCGCGACCTCTCTCTGCTCGTGCTTCAGTTGTGCCCTGTCACACGCACTACTGTCGTCTACATTACTCGCAGATCAAATAAGACTATGGTGGGAAAAAATAGGCTTTGGAGCAGGAGCATCGATAAGAGGACTCGTTAACCTTAAGTCGTTACATTACTATTTTGGTATGAACATTCACCCGCCAGTGGGGCGGATAGCCTTTTGAGATTTACTTGCCAAACAGAAAATCTACCCGCATTTGGCGCTTGGCGGGTGTTAATTTCGGACCCTGGCCGAAAGTGTAAAGTGAAATATTAGACTGTACTATTAAATCTACCAACACTATAACTGCAGGAAGAGTGTTCATAAGAATTAAGAAATATAAGCTAAGGATATACGTGAGGTCACATGTCACGTGAGGTATCGGTCTTTGGTATCGGGGTATTTTTTACAAGTACCAGTACAAGTACATGAGCTTGGTATCGGGCCCGATACCGATCCCTAAAAAAAACCTATATATTCGACATAATAAAATGTCATATCATCTCAAAACTTGACTGACTAAATCTCACAAATGTTGATATTCAGATGAAATGACAAAATTAAATATTGTTTATCCATTCATTAAAGGTGTTGAGATGAGATTTTTTTGTGCCGTTTATTGTCCTAATCTGGATATTGTTTATTGATATTAACACTGTCACTGTTGTAGTACTTTAGAATGTCAAAATCGGTTAAATGAGTGCTAGAGCAGTTCAGTTGTACTCGCTATATGTAGCTGTTTAAGTTAAATGGATATTCCAGGGTTTAGACCATTAGTCATATACCAAAGCGCACATTATGTTGGCCCGTGGAACAAGAATATATTGTTTGAAGGCTCTTTACACAGCATGTGCTTTAGACTACAGTGGGCAGGGACATATTATTTAGCCACCTTTGAGATGGCATTTTGACATGCTGCTAAAATGAGAAATGCGTATACAGTATATGCTGATTCAGACTTTGGCAGAGTGGCACATTAAGTCATAGCTCTGAAAAACACGCACACACACACATATATATATATATATATATATATATATATATATATATATTTGGCTGTATCATGCTGTAAATGCGGTGGCGTTTCATGCACATAAGAGGTCAAAATCATCTTCTCTTAATGCATAATCCCAACACATAAGCACAGACTGTACAAATAAACACATTTACTGTAGGTTTGTGTTGCCATAGCAAATGGCTGCCAAGAAGCGGTACTGTGAATACCTGACTGAAAACCTGCTTGGACCGAATTACCTCTCTTGATGCTCCAGCGCGTTTTGACTCATAATGTCCTAGACAGTTATTGTCACTCACATTAAAAGACGGAGAACAGGTCTTTATAGATGTACACATTCCCTGTTTAGGAGTGGAAATCTGTGATGTTTTAAATGGAAAAATTTTACCGACCCCAAATGCTAAAGTACAGTACACATACATTTGTTTATATATCTAAAAACATCACAGATTTCCACACCTAAACAGGGAATGTATACAACTATAAAGAACTGTTCTCCGTCTTTCAATGTGAGTGACAATAACTGTCTAGGACATTATGAGTCAAAACGCACTGGAGCATCAAAAGGGTGATCTCTTCTGGTAAATGTTCTAGAAAGAAGTCTATTAGGCCCTGTTTACACCCGTGTTTTCGTCAATCTGATTACAAGTGGTCGACGCTGAATATAGATGTAAACAGGCTCTAAAATGATTTGACCTTGGCCACTTTTGACCACTTAGGTAGTTGAAAACGCATTAGACCGGATTGCTTTTGTGGAGATGCTCATGTGGTCGAATGTGTTCGAACAACCACAAAAGACTGCCTCTTCTCCGCCTACTGAACTAATGCGTAAACATTAGGAAGCCAGATGTGATTTAAACTTTGGCTGAAGACCCAAGTTTGGTTTAAAGATGAAAAACAAACCAAGCACAATGTTGTTCTTTCACCATTCCTGACCTGAAAAAGCCCATGTATTTACCCGCCCATAGACCATCCCCTTGAAAAATCAGGAAAGAAGTGTTCGAAAGTGGACAAAAGAGACGGATTAAAACACTACCCCCCTGTTCCGCGGACAAGGCTTAAGCTGGTCCCAGACTGAAATGCATATCTGCTATTTTAACTGAAAGCAACTTGCACTGGCATATCTTAAAATCTGTCAGTGGCATTGCTTTGTCTCAAGATTCACACCAGTAATGTTTTTTTGCTAAGGCATGTTTATAAAACCTAATTCAATGCTCTAATTTAACTAAGGCCTAATCCTGGCTTAATCTAAGCCCTGTCTGTGAAACCGGGCCCAGGTGTAATTGGCTCGTCTACTTGTGATCCGATCGACCAAAACACATCTTAATACCGGGTGTAAATGCTTACCATAGCTGCATTTATCTTATTAAAAATACAGTAAAAACCGTAATATCATGAACTATTATAATTTAAAATAACTGCTTTCTTTGTAAATATATATTAAAATGCAATTTATTTTTGTGTTGGCAAAGCTGAATTTTTAGCTGCCTTTACTTCAGTGTAACATTATTCTTCAGAAATAATTCTAATATGCTGATTTGGAGCTCAAGAAACATTTCTTCTTATCAATGTTGAGGAACTTAATATTTTTGAGGAAAATGTGATACTGTCAGGGTGTGGTGCAGGTAGAAGGAGATGAGAAGTCCAAAGTTCCAAAGCAAACTTGTACTTACTATATAAATCATAAAGGTACATAGCAGATGGGCAGAAGGTTCACAACTGTGACATTACTACCCCCTCCCAGTAGGCGCGTCCTCGCACTGTAGATAGACCAACTGCGGAGGGAGGGGACTCTGGAGGAGGACGAAGAGCAGGTGAGGGTAGACATAAGGCAGGAGGGACCAGGGTGGAGCAGGCGGCCAGGGCGGAGACCAAGGTGGATCCGGGGGGACGAGGGAGCCTGGCGGAACTGGTGAACTGATGGGCCATAGTGCAGCTGAGGGAGGTAGGAGCCAAGGTGGAGCTGATGGATTGACGGGCCGAGGCAGAGTCCTTGTTGCGGAGGTTGGAGGCGGAGATCGGGGATCCACCGACCAGGTTGGAGCTGCAGGCTGGCAGACCCACGGCGACCCCACCTCCCCGAAGGTGGTTTGAGGAGCTGACAGGCAGTGCTGGAAGACGGGTTGAGGGGGAGGTGGGAGAGGGAGGCTGGGCGGGAATTCAGACAGAAGACTCAGGCTCGGGGACAGAAGACTCAGGCTCGGCAGGACTGACGTGAACGGTCTCTGGCTCGGTGGGCATGACGTGAACGGTCTCTGGCTCGGCAGGCATGACGTGGCTCGGCGGGCATGACGTGAACGGTCTGGCTCGGCGGTCTCGGCATGAATGGTCTCTGGATGGGCGGTCTCAGCAGGACGAGACTCTGGAAGGGGCGGTCTCGGCAGGACAAGACTCTGGACGGGCGGTATCGCCGGGAGGAGACTCTGGACGGGCGGTCTCGGCGGGAACAGGAGACAGGAATAGGTTTCGGCGTGGCGGCGGCCATCTTGGCTGAAGACGAGGGCATAATGTGAAGAAGCTCTGACTGGTCAGGCTTGACGTGAAATGGCTCTCATCGTCGAGGGCGCTGGTGACGGCAAGGTAGAACATTCCTTGGTAAAGGACAAAAAGTTTTTCTTGAGCCATGGCGATAATTCTTGCCCTATCGTCCATTTTGGGCAGTCTATTCTTCTATCAGGGTGTGGTGCAGGCAGAAGGAGATGAGGAGTCCAAAGTTCCAAAGCAAACTTTTACTTATAATATAAATCATAAAGGTACATAGCAGACGGGCAGAAGTTTCACACACACTTTCTACAACAGAGAACGGACCAAGACTGACTGAACAGAAGGGAACTAAATACAAACACAGATGAACATTGGCAGAACACAGGTGAAACAGATGATGATGATGATGATGATGATGAACTAAACACAGGTTATACAGATGAATTAATAATGATGATGACACGTGACACGAAGATAGGCAGACAAATCCAATGGAACCAAACTAAACCGAACACAACTGTGACAGATACATCTTCTCCTCAGGAACATTTGATCAATAGTTCCAAATAGCAGCATTGATTTGAAATAGAAACATTAAAAATGACATTTACTGTCACTTTTGATCAGTTTAATGCATCCTTGCTGAATAAAGTACTAATTCCTTTCAAAATAAAAAATATTGATGACTCCAAATAATATTATCCCATACTAACTACTCGTCAATAACTGCATGCATCTTTTAAACTGGATTTGGGCCTTACATCCCAGTCTGTAACAGATAAGTAGGAAAAGTTCATGTGCCAAAATCTATATAGCATAATTATTCTGCTGTAAGACACAGGCAGGTGTAAGCATGGCTAATGCTCTTCAGAGTGGGCACCGTCCCAACACAACTCATTTATGAATGCATTTACAGAACACTAGGAGAACGCCGGCTCTCACATCTTCCTCGGGATGAGCCCTGCTTTGATGGAAGCTGGCCTGAGATCTGAACCCCCTACTATCCCCACTAACTCTACTAATTAAAGCCTTACTGGGGCTTCTGGACAGATATCCGCTCTCTGAACTGCAAAAAACAGTCTGATGCCAGCTAACTGCTGCCTTAAAAATGGATCTGGAAGATAAATGAATATCCCGAGCCCATATGCTTCTCTGTGTCAGTCCTCACAGTGGTCAAAAACGGCTCCTGAGAGGCAGCAGTTAGAGAAAGTTTAATTAAAGCACAGAGGAGTATACAAAGCGTCTCATGCACTGTTGGTTATGAAGGTAGTGCTTTGTACTCTTTGTTTTTAGGTGCATTTTTCAAGATCTGTTTTTGTAATGCATCAAATACTGGCTCTCTCACAAACTATTTGAGCACAAAGTACTGTTGATAGCGCAAGTTTTTCTGAAAAGTTCTTGCCTTTTTCGCACATCTGAACGGTGTTGCTAAAGATTTGCCGTAATGCAATGAGGTATTTTTAGAGAAGCTTTAAACATACATCAGACTGCATTCAGAGAAGATTTTTCTTTGCTAAGATTATGCTGTTGCAAAGTGCAACATTAAGTGAAGTCAGCAGGGAATCGTTTTTAAAGTATTTGAAAATGCATTGGGATCCCACAGGTCTGTTCAAATCACACTGTTCCATCCCAAGAGACTTTACCTAATTAAAAATACTTAAGAGATGTGGGCTTGCTCCCATTCTTCCATTGTTTTGCCTTCCACCTCCACCCCATGCTCGCTCTTTTTTCCGACCCGCTAATGCCAAATTTATGTTTAACTAATTAAGTTTGGCTAAAATTGTGACTTTTTAAAAAAGGTAGCTGATTAGTTTCCACTCTTCCACTAGTAAATAGAATAAAAGAAGCATTGAATGTGTGGTAGTGCTTCATTTAAAGTAGATAAGCACATACTGTGTTCTCTGAGTAAGCGATAAGCTGTTGAGGAGGCGGTTGCGGTACTTGTTTCTGTGTGCACTGAGGGTATTTCCCCACATTTCTCCATCTACCCGACTGCCACATCAAAGGAAACACTCTCTTTAATGTGCGAGAAAACGCCGCAGTCACAGGACTGCACTGCAGATAAGAAAGTAGCATGCCAGAATTGTTTTTTAGGGAATCCTAGTGCTTTCAGAGGATGTCCCCAGGCATTATGGGAGAAGGTTGATTGGATCCGAGGCAGTGGAGATTGGTTGATTTTTGATGTTAGCGGAGACTCGTGGGAGTTCACCTGGCTGACCTGGCGGCCCACGCTTTGTGCTAAACTTGGCTGCTTGACAGAGAAAGAGTTGATGTGGCATGTCAGTGTTTCTCTTCAAGATGTCTTTGGTTTTTGTTTTGCTGAGCATTAATGGAATATATCTTTTTTTATTTACTTAAAACCACATACTGTATGTAAAACAAGGCTGTCACACTGTAATACCTTCATCAAGTATCTTCATAGAGTATACCCTAGTGAAAAAACCTATACCAAAATGTATTTAAAATATATTTGTTTCATACTAAGTATACTACAAATCCATTAACATATTTACTGACATATCGCTTGAGACTTACTGATATAAATATTATAATTAAACTTTATTTGGAGTATTTCTTTATTGCACAGTGCACATTTCTTAATATTAAGCCTTAAAATGTGTTTAATATCACTAGTAAGGATAGTATGATCTCTGTATAATATTAAGATATTTAAAGTGTACCTAAAGTATACTTGCAATAATTCCACTTTAGTACAATCAAATATACATATAATATCTTTAATTGGACCTCAGCACTATTTCTGGATAACTAAAGTACATTAAGTTCGAAATTAGTTTAGCATACGTTAAGTTTATGAAACACTGTCCTGTGGAGGATTGCTTGAAATGCACTATATGTTTTCTTGACCTATATAGATTCTAAGGTTTAAATTTGTGATATTCATTTTGAGATTTGCTAAATTAGCATTTTTAAAGATGAACCTTTTAAAGATAGCAGAGGTAATCAAAATGTTAAAATAGAGGACATGAACCTATACGTATGTATAAGGTTTTACCTTTTAGATGCTGTCAAAATGTGGTGATATTGTACACAAGCAATGTGATATTGTATATAGTACACAAGCAATGTGCTCACTATGTTATTAGTGGTCACACACAATATGCACTGTAGCATTTCCTCACGCCTTAGTAGAGTTGCTTTGTCCTGAAAGAATAGTGCTAGAGCACAATGTTAACTGTCACTCTTAGCAGTTGTTTCACAGGGGAGATGCCAGTTGTAACGCTGTGGTGCAGCCTGCCAGGAGAACATGTACAGAATGCTGTCAGCATTATCAGTTTGCTCACACAGCAGCGGGAGTGAGATGGAGATCCAGTGGGACTGAGATGAACAGAGATGGTGCTCAATAAGACTCGTGTGCTATCATATGCAATGGTATATCAAAACAAGCACAAAGGGTGCATGTCTTAATTGTTTATGTCCTCCAGGTTCAGAGAGGTATTTGTGGTGCATGGGCATGATGAGAGAGCTTTGTTTCTGGTGTCTGGCAGTGGGCTGTGTTGTTGTGGATCTTGCCAAAATAATTTGTGTTATTGACAAGTCAAGATAAAGGAGATTGGGTGAGGGTATAACCAGGTGACGTGATAAGCAGATTTTAAAATTTGCTTTTCAAAGGCTTTGTCAAGCCACCATACAAAGATTGTCATAAACCAGCCTGAATCAGCATGGAAATTTCAGCGACAGCATGTCAGCAGTCTTTTCAGCGGGGAGTTTTTACATCTTCTGTTCATTATTTATTTATATAATGATATAGTATTTAAACTATATTTTGAATTAGATTTTATTTTATACCGATTGTATCGATTATACATTGTTACACAGGCGACAGGTGACTGTTAAAAATGTATTTGTCATTGAATCATTCATTCAAGAGATTTGTTTAAAAATGCTGATTCATCCAGTAATGAAACAAGTGAAGTCTTTTTGAGTGAGTCATTGAATCATTCATTCATACATATATTTAAAAAAATATTAATTCTAATTAAACATTTTTAAATAGACTGCAGCAATTCATATTTTGTTAGAACCTCTAATTTACATGTTATTTTATTTAGTTGTCTGTTCAGAATCGTGGATAATCGTGATCTCTATTTGAAAAAAAAAAAATTGTGATCTAAATTTATCCAGAATCGTGCAGCTCTAACGAAAATGATTTGTAGTTTTAGTTTAATAATAAAAACACTGTTCTGCTGGAGATATTGTCTTCTCTCCATTCTTTCATTCTTTGTCTCAGACTTGTTTTCTTTCTCTCACATTGTTTGTAAGGTTTTGGCTGTCAGGTTCCTCAGTGCTTCTCAGTGTCAGGATCATTTACGATGCGCTAGTGCTTGTGTTCATGGTGTAATGAGGTGTTGCACTGCACTCTCCTAAGGGATGCAGGTTTGAGGGTCTTCTTTCCCCCACCTTCCCTAAAGTAAACCTTAAATTTCTCCATCTAACATTTGTAGAAATATTATTTATGTATAAGAGATATATTTAATTCAGTTTGTGACCACAAAAAAAGACATTTACATTTAGTATGCTCACATGTAATGCCTGACTCGAATCACTCAGGGCTTACAGCAGTAACACGACCTGTATACCCATTGTCACGGCCATGTTCTGTTTAGTTTGGTTTTCTCTTGGAGTTCTCATTTCTAGTTTGTTGCCATGGTTTCTGATTGAGGTACACACCTGGTTCTTGTTCTGTTGATTATCCCTTTGTATACTTATACCCTCTGCTCTTTCTGATCCTTGTTCGGTGTCGTCTTATGTTAATAGTGCGTGTTACGAGTTCTCCTGTGTATACTCAGTGTTGTCATTAAAGTCTCCTAGTATCTTTCATTCTGCATCACGCGTCTTGGATAATGGATTAGACTACACACTAGTGACACCCATTGGAGATAATTCCTTTTTTTCCCCTTACAACTTAATCCTTGACATGGTATTTTCAGAATAACAGAAAGTGCTATCTGGTCTGCACAACTCCCCTGAGTAAAGTGTAAAATGTGGGAGTGAATCATCAACCTGACCTTTCCGTTTAAACCTCTCCACATGGATGGCACCTCTGACTTCCATAATGAACCAAACACGCAATTCACAAAAACTGAGCATACAGCTATTAGAATCAAGAGTGACCTCTCTGCTCCTGTTTGTGGAAAACTATAAAGAATTTAAGATGAGGTGAATGAAGGGGCAAACAGCAGCTTTTTATGCAAAAAAAATCATCACTGTTAATCAGTACTAATCACGACCTTCGTTCATATTCTATGTCTTGTTTTCAAGAACCTCCTGATGACCTACCACCATGATTATGATTGCATGCACAGTTTTTGAACAGGTGTCTAATTCAGATGAGGATACAAACGAATGTTTGATAGACTCATTAGTAGCACAGAAAACACTGTGTAGTATTTTACTCTAGCGTCCTTTGTATTTGTGGCATTACTGCAAAATATACAAGTTAACTTAAGATCTGTCAGATAATTAAGTAGCCAAAAAGCAGGTTATCTTATTAAGCCATGATTAAGTATTATATGGTCTGAGTTGACAGGAAGCACACATCACATAAGTAATGATGAACATCACACTGGTTGTTCTTGCAATGATTGCCATTGTGAGGGTACCCTACCGCATATGTGAATTTGTGGCCTCTTCCTGCTCTAACTAATGACAGATGGTTAAGTTGTTAAATTCCACTTAAAAGTCAGTTAATTAGCGCCTTTATACATGTTAACAAGTTGTGTTGTATGTGTATGTCTTTTTTTAAGTGGAACATCTTCTGATGGCCCTTTCTTCTGTGGAACAAAGAAGAAGATGTTTTAATGTTTTAACTATTTTTGTTTGTACTGTGAAAGCCAGCTAAATCAACATTGTATGGACAAGAAAAACCCCAAAGAGACAGGTTTCAAAATCTCTTTTGTGTTCCACAGAAGAAAGAAATACAGATTTGTAATGACATGAGGGTGAGTGAATGATGACCAAATTAAAATTGTTGGGTGAACTATCCCTTTAATCTTTCCACTTTATTATTGGAATCAAACAGAGAAATCAGTTCACTACATGAAGTTCTTATGGTTTTATCGTACCAATGGCAATACAGCCACAACTCATGTATTGCAACGGAACAGTGACAGTAGGAGGTGTTTAGTTCTGTGGTGGCCAGTTTCTTCCATAAATCAACCTGTAAGTCAATAACTGCAATTGAAAAGAGATTTGTCAAGAGCAGCACCATAACCCTGCGTTGAGCTCCCCCAGAGCGCTCTTTTTGTAGCTTCTCGTATTGTGATTTTGACTATAAATAGGGCAAATTCAGTTAAACTGGCCACTTTTGACAGCATCAAAGCCACTATCTAGGAATGTTCTCGAGCACAGAATGTTAAGCAGAAATCAGTGGGGATGGTTTGTAATAGTGCATTTTCCCTACCAACCTCCCTGTAGCCAGTTACCCATGGTTACAGCAAACTGCGATCCCTATATATCCCATTAGGCCTCTGGCTCCTGATGTTGCCATGGTGCCATCATCATCTCCCTAAGCTTGTTTCCTTAGATGCCTGAAGGCTTTAATCAAATGGAAACCCAATATGGGGTCACATCCATGTCTTCATTTCTTTCACGCCTCCTCTGAGCCCTTAAGTCGGCTGACCCAGAAGTGTTCAATTATGTTAAATGTCTATATAATAAAAGACAAATACTTCTTCTTAGGCATCCACCCAAAGCCAGATGATTTTTGTCTTGAGTCCCTTGAAGCATAAAAGAGAGAAAATTAATTGAGAATTTCTAATCCTCAGTAGAAATAAGGCAGACTTGCTTGAATGCCACAGCTGAATGTGGGGGTGTGAGGCGCTATTTTGAATAAACTCTTCTCTTCTCTTCTCTTCTCTTCTCTTCTCTTCTCTTCTCTTCTCTTCTCTTCTCTTCTCTTCTCTTGAGAATCACAATTTTTTGTTAGAAAGATCAATGATTCAATGACTTGCACATAAAGACTAGTTTCATTACTGGATGTATCAGCGTTTCTGAATGAATCTCTTGAATGATTCAATGATAAATACATTTTTAACAGTAACTTGTCTTCTGAAGTCGTGATTAAGCTCATTTAACTAGGAAACTAGTATTTACGATAATTCTGATAGCACATGAAGGCAGCATTACAATATTTTGATCGTTGCCGTAAACATCAGTGTTTATATCCGAACTATTAACGTATCCCTGTACTTCTGTGATAATTCAAGTTATTGTAACAAGAACTAATGATACTGTGTGGTTGAAAAGACCTACCTACAGATGACAACTGCCTATTTTTGGGTCAGCAGCACCACAAAACACATATTCGAATGTTTTGCTGTGATCGTGCTTGTTAAAGGTTTAATAGATATAGCCGAATCTTTGTCATTTAGAAATAAGATCGCGTGGATGTCTGATTTGAGATCACAATCTTTAAGCGATTAATTGTGCAGCACTTCTGTGAACTCTAATTTTTATGTAGCAAAATATAACTGCATTGATTAAAACGCAATAGTATTAGACATGTCAAAGAAACCCAACTCTTGCAGTTAATAACGAGCGAGCAACAGAGCACATGAGCATACTACTGTAAATGTCACTTTTCTTTTTTACCAATATTGTGTTGATAGGAGCCGCAAGGAAGAAAAAGCTGGTCACTCCACTGGCATATGAACAGTAATTGCTTTTTGATTTAAGCAACGTCCTTCTCCACAATTTTAAATCATCATTTACTCATCCTCATTCCAAACCTGTATGACTTTCTTCTATGGAACACAAAAAGAAGGTTTTTTTGGACTCCATTGACTTTCATTGTATGGACAAAAAACACTTGAGACAAGTATCTTCTTGAAACATTGAAATATAACTGTTCTTTAAAATATCTTTTGTGTTCAGAAGTAAGAAAATTCTATGAGTTTGGAACGTCATAAGGATTAGTAAATTAGAATTTTTGGGTGAACTATACCTTTAATCCCATCTGATCCCACCAAAAGCATGCTGGAAATTGGAAATATTTTGCCCAGTTTTAGTAATGCTATGTTAATTCCAACCTAAATTATTCATGTAGTCTCATTGCAAATGGATTAAGTAAACTTTTATTTGACTAATTTAAATGGATTGAGTGCCATTAAATTAAGTTGTGACAGAATGCTGTATAATTTCGTAGCATTAGCTCATTTTAATTAAGTAAACTGAGCAAGTAGCACAACTCATTTTTTGAGAGCATGGAGGACGTTCTTTTCCTAAATTCTTTTCACACATTATGAATGTAAAAGTATGAGCTTGATGGGGGGGGGGGGGGGGGGGGGGCAACTACTGTATAATTAGTTAGCCGTGAGATATTCTTTTATTTGACACCTTTTAAGAGGTTTTTGTAACTTTGTAAGGTCATCTTGGATAGTTCCCCAGTACCAGTACTGCCTTTTTTGTTTAGAGATCTTTTTCTCTAATTTAATAGGCAATTTCTTCTCTTAACAATTTCTTCTTCTCTTGCAGAATGTGAAAGATAATAGATATTTGAAGGAAAGTATTCAGAGAGATACGTTTCATCCTTTAACAACCTTTCTCCAAGGAAGCTTTTAGAGTAAAACTCTATCCAGAATACATTAAAAGATGTTCTGCACGCCCAATAAAATGTACACAATAGAAAGGATAAACCACCTACTGACTTTATATCCAATTCTTTGCTGATGTTGAATGTTAAACTGGTTTGTGTCTACTTTTAAAATCCAGATGGCTTACTTCCAGATTGAATCTCTGAGTATAGCAAGTGGACATTTGCCAGTGCCACATATTGGTGCAATGCAGATTCTTTCTAAATCTATAATGAACATTTTTTCTACAGAGAATATTCTTATTCCTCTAGAAATACCAACCAAACATTGTACTTTTTTTCTAATGTGTATTATAGGGCTGCACAATATATAGTTTCAGCATCAATCTTCACCAGTCATCTGGTGAAATTGTTTTCATATCGCAATACAAATCGTACAAAAACAAAATATTGCAATGTCATTTTTTTTACAATATCGTGCAGCCCTAGTGTATTACCATTTCAACTAATACATTTTATCAGGAAATCCCCTGTTATAATTTTTTTACATGTTTAGGGTTTAGCTTTAAGCCAGTTGTTTCATTTTTTGTAATGGTCCCTTAGCACTTCTGGCGATCATAGTCATGAATCTTCTCTTCTAATAATTAGCCGACTGCAGCATTGAGCTGCATATTCATCATACTGCAGTCTGCATTACATTAGAGATAGGATTCATGGACTTTATTGACCACAGAACAGGCTGAACTTACATTAGTCGCCTGGCAGACTCTTAATCCTTGACTGATGGCATTGCATTGAATGGTGCAGTACTAATAGAGCCCCACCCATTTCCCAATGGCCCAAATATACACTCAGTCATACTCAAAGACAAACTGAACCAATCGCCAATTTTGAAAAATGCATCTAACACTCTTCTAAACTGGCCCTTTTGTCTGAGAGGCAGAAAATTATGCTTGCTGTTATAACATGAGCCCCCCCGGCACCATCAATGAGAGCAGTTCACTTTCCAGCTCAAACTACTGTATAGCGAGAGTTTGGGGCGTGGCTACAGTAGCAGGTGGAGCCAGAGGGTGTTTCGCATAGTGTGGGACCATGGCTGGCACGTTACATAGGAGAAAACATTCAGTTTTGGTTATGGAATTGTAAGCCAAAATCCAGTGCATTTAGACCTTCAAAGATTAAACAGTTCATGAACACGTCAAATCGAATGGGGCATTGCGATGCAACGCACTACAATACCATACAGTATCATCATGTTCTCGTTCAGAAAGACAAATGTACCAGTTTATAATGTTTACTCTGATGTGTAAACATCAAAAAAAAAATTCCCAGTGCATATACAGTATGTTGGATGCTCAGTTGCTTACTCATGACACATAGCAATACAGCTAAAAGTATTCCTAATATGATGGACCTTTTATTGAAAGTAGCCTACTTTTACCCGTTGAGACATGCCTTCACAAGCACCTGTAAGAGCAGTATTTATAATATTTGAGTTAGGGGAGGCCCGGCATACGAAAGGGGTATTTACTAGGTTGTTTGAAAATATGTTGTTGTAATTCTGCTAGGTGCCACTAGTGTCTCAGAAACTAAATACTTCACCTTTAAGTGACAATTTTGTGAAATGTTGGGAATTGCTTTAATTGCCTATCCTTACTGTGGTTGAAAATGACTCAGAGGTGGGTGATATGACCAAAATATTTACCACAATATAAGTAGTTAGACTGAAAGAACTAATCAGAGTGTGTTGGTTTTACATGCCTTTTAGGGGTGGGTTTATCTGAAATACCTACAATAATAGTTGTAGTGGGACAAATTTATTCAGTCAGTCCATGGTCTGTTGAACAGAAAACACAAAAGAAATTATCACAAATGTGTGGAGACTTTGTGATCAGAATTTATGCCTGGTTAAATGTTAACCAGACATAAGTACAGGTTAATTCACAGACCATTTCCTGGCAGACTGGTGCACTTTTACATCTGGAAATTGTGTAGAAAACAGTCAATCAGATTGGAACGGCAGGTTTTCAGATATTGCTTGCTAGTTTTGTGCGCAATAAACATCAGACAGTGCACAAACTGTTAGTGGTCTGTCCGTGGGCAAACCTTTTGAGACCTAGTTTCAGCCTCAGACATCATGCTCACGGACTGTTGGCTGAACGTCTGATGCATAAGAGACACAAAATAGATGTTTCAATGTCATTATCTGATTGGTTGAATTCTACTGGATTTCCGGGCGTTCTTAATCGGTCTGCCTGGGAACAAAGCTGCCGTGATGCCAAACCCCCTGATGGAAGAAGCTGTCATGTTTACAACTGTGACAATGAGTGCTTATCAGGATCAACGACCCTAAAAAGTATGTTAAGTTTGTAGCGCTATTTGTTGAAGTAAACTTTAACAACATTTTGAATAATTTATTAGATGAACGCCCGTCTGTTATCATAGGGACATTGACTTTACATTTTTCCACCCCTAAACATGAACAAAACGAACTGTGGTTAGTTGCTTTGCATGTTGATCAGATGTCCTCTTGGGCGGTCCTTGGCCAATGAAAGCTGCAATGGAGCCCAGACCTTCTGCTGTCAGTCTAAAGGTCCTGACACTCGAGACTGCTTGAGACCTCATTTCTTAACAAAAAAGTGTATTACTTTCTCTATTTCTGTTTCTCTTGAGAAGGTTGCTGGGTTGGTGCAGAGCTACAGGACTTCTGAGAGCTTGCTTTCGAGATTTGCAGATTTGTAGCCCTCGCTTCTCTGTGCTAATGCACTTTTCTGGTGGCTGGGTCACACTAATAGGATTTCCATGTGAAATGCCCACTCAGGCAGCTGAGGTTAATGACTCATTTGAATGAATTGTGGTTGAATCAGATTTGTTAGATGAAGCATTAATTGATTCTGTCAGTGGTGCCGGGGATTAGGATTCACTTTTATTCAATCAGATTCTGAATCAGTTCTCATACGGCTATCCCTTATCTTCTCCACAGAGACAGGGTGCAGTGGGCTAATGCATGTGGCGTATTAGCTGGTATCTTCATCACGACGAGTTTAAACATTGCTCCTTAATTGTTTGCATGTCATTTGATTGATGGGGATTTTGTTTTGAGTAATCATGTAAAGTCTACAGTATGTGTTTGCACATCAAATTGTGTTATTTTACTGCCAAATTTTACGTTCTACTCATGTGAGTTTGCCCCATGAGATTTTTTTCTTCTTTGTTTCAGAACTAAACCCAGTAAGATGCTGCCCAAGAGCTTGAGCATGTTGTACAGTCTCAGCAACACCCATTTCTAATTTGGCTCACTGTGCACAATTACACTTTTAGCAAAACACGTCTGTGCTGGAGACATATGGAAGTGGGAGGATGAGTTGGGTAAATGTTTAGCATGTGCTGATGGGTCCTCTCATGTTGCCATCACACTGTTCGGACATATGGCTGAATTAAAACCCGACGGACTACAAACAAAGGTACTTGGTGTCCAGACAGACAGGCAATCTGAAGGCAGATAGATTAAATGATGCTTTGACAGACAGGCTTACTGTGAGACAGGCAGGTAGGGCTAGTTTTTTCCATGTTGATTGATGTCACAGAGCAAGAGAAGCTGACAGGCCTGTGAAAGGCTCTTTTACTGTTCATCCATCATTACTGACTGGTGTCTTTTGGACAGGCCAGAGGGAGTGTGCGACTTTCATTTTAGTTTAGCTTTTGAGTTTATTACTGTTTTGGCAACGGAGCGGGCGGACTGGGCAGTGCAGGTTTATACAGTCTTACTTTAGACTTCTGCACCCCAATAATTTCCAGCATCATTAAGCTATGAGAAAAAGTGTCACAGTATATACTCTGTGATTTTTCTGATGCAGAAAGGACATGTTTTTTTCCAGCCGGAGGTTGTATATAACCATGAGCAGAATCGCAATGACAAAATGAGCACTGAGCAATGAAAAGTAATACTTTTCTTCTACAAGGTGAACTGAAATATGTGTGGATCAGGGGTATTTTTTCAGTTTTTGCTAAATTTGACCACAAATTGTTAAAATTTTTCTAAGGAACTTACCAGTAGTGACTGGTAAGATTTTTTCAGAAGAGCTTTAAAACTACATTTCAAAAGCTTGTTGTTAATATAAATTAATATCAATCAATGTAAAAATGTTTAAAAACATAAATATAATGAGCCTTGAATATAAAATATGTAAATGGTTTTACAGGCCTTTAATGTAAGGATGCACAATATGTCTGATTCTGTTAGGTAACAGTCGATATGCTGGCCAATATTTGATATTTAATTGTTCATGCTCATTTCCAATCTCTATTTGCATTTAGATGTCCTTTACTGTCATCTAACACTCACTTAAAGTTAATCTTTAAAACACGTAACATTTAATAACACTGCTAGTTGTAGGTTAATAATGAACAACCATTTTAATACTGTACATTATAATATTGTGATGCCTAAATTAACTTTATTCACTAGCTTTTAAAAATATGTTTTATTTTATTTTTGTCAAAATAGAATAAAATAGTATAGAAGTTTAATCGGTAATAGGTGGTGACATAATTACCTTTTATTGTATTGGCCATAATTTTAATATTGATGCATTCCTACTTTAAAACAGAAACTGTGTAAACCTCATATGTAATTGGAAGATTAATTTACATTGGGTTAAAAACAAACAAACGCAGAGCCTCCTGATTACAGAAGTCACCCACATGCCACTGGTGTGGATCGAGAGCTGAACATAGGAGAAGATAGGCAAGGGAAAGAGAAAAACAGAATGAAAGAGGAAAAAAATAAGGGCAAGCGCATGTACGATTAAGACATCTCAGATCCCTCAGAAGGTCTGCTCCTGTTCTTTTGGTTACCATGGCAACATGTACCCCAGTTCTCCCCGAAATGCACTGGGAAATGAGAGATGGAAAGAGACGTGTTTGTAAGGAGGTGCTAAGATGTTCCGGGGCCATTGGTTGAGAAAAGTGCTAATTGCCTCCGTTTCATAGGAAGTAGCGAGATTTGTGACAGTGTCCAGTCCCTGCAGGCTCTTGCCTTCCTACACACATTAACTAAAACTTCACCTCTTGGTCCATTTCCACCTCCCCAAACTGCTTACCCAGCTCTCAAGATAGAGGAACATTGTCTGTTTGATTTCCTCGTCACCAAATTAAATTTCCACTCTTAAAGACAATTTATGTTGTCTATAAAGGTAAACCATTTCTGTCCATCAAGCAGCATTGCTGTAGCCCAATGCCTTTCCAATCTACATTCTCACTGCAACTGGACTGGTTTATGTGACAAAGTCCGCATATCTCTGGAGATTATAATGGTGACATAGAAAAGATGAACAGAGAGAAAAGAAAATGATGCCTGGCCATTACATGAAGTATAGTCCATCCGTCTACACTCAGAGGCAACTAGAGGCAACGATATTCTCTAAAAGAGATATGTCGCAGTGGTCAATAGTTGTCCATCAATTGACTAGTTGAATCTTAAGGTTGACTAGCTTGTCTATATTTATTATATATAATAAAGGTACACTATGCAGAATTTTTCTTTTACTTTTTGTAAACACAACATTCAGACTTGGCCCCTCCTCGTGGGTGGAACACCAGCCAAAATAATAAATAATTATGTGTTATCATTAAAACATAACAGTGCCTTGTAATCTGTCGAGTTGCAGATAGCAGTCAATAAAGCAATAGCAACACAAGCAAATTAATTTGAGTCAAGACAGGAGAACACAGGCGATATGTCCCCTCTTACATGCGCTGCGAGCTGTAATCCGCTGGAGCGACACACGCACTGACCAAAGGCTCCAGCCCAGCTAACGAGCACAGCAACTCAAGCAGAAAATAAGAAAATAGACTTTATTTTTAAAGGGATGGTTCACTCAAAAATGAAAATTATGTCATTAATCACTTACACTCATGTTGTTCCAAACCCGTAAGACTTTCGTTCATCTTCGGAACACAAATGAAGATCTTTTTTATTAAATCTGAGAGATTTGTGTCCCTGCATTGACAGCTAATCAACTGATACTTTAATGCTTCAAAAAGTACATAAAGAGACCTAAATTAATAAGGATTAGTAAAACTAATTTAGCGGTTTAGTCTAAATTTTCTAGTTTGGTCCAAATTAGTCCGAAGACATGATCACTTTATATGATGAACAGATTTAATTTAGGCTTTTATTCACATAAACATTAATCAACTCACACATCAGTTATGCTAAACGGAAGCTCGAGCATGATTGCTTGATGTGTGAGAACCAACGAGGTTCATTCTCGTGTTACGCAACATGTTTGAGCTTCCGCAAGAACCAATGAGGTTTGTTCTCGCACGTTAATCATGTATGGTTGAACTTCTGTTTATGTTCGCTGATCAATGTTTATATGTGAATAAAAGTCTAAATTAAATTTGTTCATCATTTAAAGTATTCGTGTCTCTTCAGAAAAGTTGTAATAAGTGGCTCAATTCATATGGATTAGTTTTATGATATCTTTATGAATTTTTTGAAGCGTCAAAGTGTTAGTTGTGTAATTGTCAATGGAGGAACAGAAAGCTCTCAGATTTAATCAAAAATAACTTAATTTGTTTTCCGAAGATGAACGAAAGTCTTACGGGTTTGGAATGACATGAGGGTGAGTAAATGATGACAGATTTTTTTATTTTTGGGTGAAATAACCCTTTTTAAAATGTTACTATACTAAACTCTGCATAGTGCACTTTTAAATAAAACATTGATAATAAGGAATGTTTTTTTGAGCACCAAATCAGCATATTAGAATTATATTTTTTTTTTTCTGAAGACTGCTAAATTAGAAAACAGTTTCAAAATGTAATCATATTTCACAATATTACTCCTTTTTGTAATTGCAATAATTGCAGCCTTGGTGAGCATAAGAGACTTCTTACTCTCCCCAAACTTTTAAATGGTAGTGTATATGTACAGTATTCATTTCTAGTACTTGCGAGGCAGTAAAAGAGTATTGTTAAAGTTTCAAATAAGCTTAGGTTTTAAGCTGTGGTTCTGTGTAAATGAAAAGCTGCCGTTGTCATGACACTCTTACTGTGTCAAATGAGACTTTGCACTTTTAAATCCCACTGAAAGGCCATTCACATTATCTGGAAAGATAAACCATTTCTGTCCATCAAGCAGCATTACAGTAGCCCACCTGCAGTTTAGGTGAGGGCAGCAATTTCTGAGATAATTGCACAGCAGGACTGTTCACTCTCTTAAATAGCTCTGCAAGAAAATAAAAATCTTTCTTTCTAACCAGCATCATGCAAACAATGATCATCGACATGAAATGCTAGTTGTATAGGATTACTTTGTCAACCCAACCCAGTGCAGAGAGGTTTTTTGACTCATTAAAATCTATTACAGGCATAATGTTACTGTTACGTATCAGCTGTCATCAGAGCACAATGGTGAACGTAGAAACTGGGGAAGTATGTCTGTTTCCTGAGCTTGCACTTCTTCCAGAGGAAAAGATAAAAAAAACTGGGTCACTGCCTAATTATGGGCTGGGTTCCCCGTGCTCCTCAGCCTTGCATAAAGATGGGGGAAAGACAGAGACACACTCCAT
This sequence comes from Gila orcuttii, assembly GCA_026230005.1. NCBI lineage: Eukaryota > Metazoa > Chordata > Actinopteri > Cypriniformes > Leuciscidae > Gila > Gila orcuttii. The sequence goes on along the minus strand of JAPDVR010000005.1, from coordinate 9,897,564 downwards.
GGAAGAGCTATGGTTCACAGAAAGATCTGCTTTTGATTTTGCTTCCCTTCCACCTTCACTTTCTAACTGTGAGTGACAGAAAGAATGAGAACATTATGGAGATAGAGAAAGAAAAAACACGAAGGTAAAGAGACAGTAAAGTGCAGAATGGTTAAAGGTCATGTGTTTTGTTGTGTGTTGTAGTTGTTCAAATAGAACTGCGTTGACAAGCCAGGACTGGTTCCTATTTCCAGTAAAAGCTTTTGGATTTTGAATCTACAATCCAATAGTATCTTTGGAAACAGTAATTGGCTGCACCTACTTTTATTTTGTATTTCAGCTTCAGTTTTTCCAATAAGTGCAGTTCTTTCTTCAAGGACAAATCCAGGGTGATGAATATTTAATTTCAGCCAGCATTGACTGCATTTGAGACTCCTATTTGTAACACCCCCCCCCCCCCCCCCACCCTTTTCTCGACCCTTCCCCACAGAGGAAGTCAATACAATATATTCTTCTAGTAGCCTTCTGTCTCTCTTTACTAGTGATGCTTTAAAAAAGATTCATACACATCTCTACAGTTACCATGACGATCTTTATATATTTAAGTCAGTAAGAATTTATAACATAAGAAATTAATAAGGGACACATTAAATTGTTCAAACGTGTCTGTAAAAAATTCTATTTCAATTAAATTGTTCTTTTGAACGCCGAATTGATCAGAAACACTAAAAAATGTATCATGGTTTCCACAACCACAACTGTTATCAACATTGATAATAAGAAGAATTGTTTCTTGAGCAGCAAATCAGCATATTACAATGATTCCTGAAGGATCATGTGACACTGAAGGCTAGATGCTGAAAATTCATCTTTCCATCACAGGAATACAATTATATTTTAAAATATATTAAAATAGAAAAGTTATTTTAAATTGCAATAATATTTCATAATATTACTGTTTTTACTGTATTTTTGATCAAATAAATGCTATGGTAAAGCATAAGAGATTTCTTTCAAAAACATTAAATCTTACCAACCCCAAACTTTTGAACGGTAGTGTGTGTATATACACTATATGGACAAAAGTATTGGGACGCACCTCTTAATTACTGTATTCAGGTGTTTCAATCAGACTCATTGACACAGATGTATAAAATCAAGCAACTAGCCATGCAGTCTGTAAAAAAATGAGTCGCTCTGAAGAGCTCAGTGAATGCAAGCATGGTAGCTACAGTGATAGAATGTAACTTTTGCAATTAGTCAGTTCGTGAAATTTCATCCCTGCTAGATATTCCTCGCTCAACTGTAAGTGGTATTATTTGAAAGTGGAAGCGTTTAGGAACAGCAGAAGACCACATAAAGTCACAGCGCAGGGTCACCAAGTGTGTTATGGTCACCAACACTCTGCTTATTCTATAGCTGAAGAGTTTCAGACTTCCACTGGCATTGAAATCAGCACAAAAACTGTGCGGCGGGAGCTTAATGGAATGGGTTTCCTTGGCCGAGACATCACACTTCTCCGTTTGGCAGTTTGATGGGCGAGTCTGGGTTTGGCAGATGCCAGGAGAACTTTACGTGCCTGACTACATTGTGCCAAACTGTAAAGTTTGGTGGAGGAGGGATAATGGAGGAGGGTCTCTTACTTCCAGTAAAGGGAAATCTTAATGCTTCAGCATACCAAGACATTTTTGGACAAGGCTATGTTTCCAGCTTTGTGGGAACAGTTTAGCAGTTTGTTTTTTAGAATGCAATGTCATTACAGTCCCTGTTGGTGTAATGGTCAGGAGTTCCAATACTTTTGTCCATATAGTGTATATGTATGTACAGCAGGGCTCTCAAGTCTCATGCATTGGGCGTGAGACACACGCATTTCAACCTGTTCACACGCTCACACGCCACACCTTGTATTTCTCACGCTGAGGAGTAAGGGAACTTGTCCCGCTATACAATTAATGGACGAGGCGCAGGCAAACAGAGGGAAGTTCTCTGCCGAGTTCATAGCATCTGTCTCGAGTTATACAGAGTTAAATGCTAGCTACCAGCCAATCAGAAATTAGAATTAGTTGTTTCCGGGAAAATTATGTGTTCCCGCTGCAAGCACGTTCGTTACTAGACAACACGCGCACACACGGAGTGGAAGTTGAAAGAGCACGATCTGATGAATGCGATTTGCGGACATCTTCATTTATTTTTTATTTTTTTTTAGCATTTTGATTTTACGATTCCTGGACGATATCTCTTGCCTGTGATCAAAGACAGTGAGAGCTGATGTTGAGGAGTATAGCCAAATTCGTGCTAAATTATTTTTGATGCATTCAAAAACTCTCCAACTGCTTTTAAAGGGGTCATCGGATGCAAAATACACTTTTTATATGGTATTTGCAAATAAATGTGTCTTTGCAGTGTGTGGACACAATCACCATGCAATGAAAAAAATCCATTCACTTTTTTTTAATCCTCAAAAAGCCAAAAAGTTGTTGCTCATTATCATTTAAAGAGACATGCACCGAAACGGGTCACTGTGAACAGAGCTGTTTTTGAAGAGGTAAAAAGGGTGTTGTTTTACACAACCATTGAGAAATTTTAACCAAAGTATGTTACAAACTTTACATGAAGACCCAAAAGAATCATACCAACTTGTGGAAAATGGGCATCCGATGACCCCTGTAAAGGTGACCGGTTTGGGTCTTGACATTCATGCTCAGGGCAAGTTGTTATGACACAATGTTATGTACATTGAGCACTGATGTTCAGTTGGCTTGTTTGGGGTCAAATTTATTTTTATTTTTCAATAAATTTGTATTTTTTAAATATAACTATTTATTTTATTTGGATGAATTTGTCTTTTTATCAGATTTAACAATTGTTATAATTTCCATTTGTGCTGGTCAATTATGAACAATAGGCAAAATTTGAAGCGAATTTGGTTGGGTCGAGGGACCGCTGCTGCAAATATTTGGGTGGCTCCTCCCCTAAATCTCACTCTAAACTTTTGAAAAAAATTGAATAACCAAATACAATATGTTCTGAGTAGTAAAAATCACTTATAATTACTTACAATTATGTATCAAGTTCTGCATAAAGAATGGCACACTAGGCTTACTCATCTTGATGTGCGTCTATAGAGAGCATAAGCATTCATCTGCAAAAAGTGACAAATAGCTATAAAGAAATTGTGCAAAAAACCCTTAGGTGGAGATGGTTTGGACATGTATCATGTTAATTAACTGTGGGCTCTCATTTCCTCATTAAAAACATTATTAACATAAGAACGAGGGTTAAGAAAAAATTAATGTGCGTACACACTTAAATCCATCAATTTTGTGTGAGAGCATTTCCTTTGCCTACTATTAATAAGAATGTTTTGTTCACATCTTAGTGATATGAGTGTATGGAACTCATATATAGGTGTATTTTGATTTTAGACATTAAAAAATTATTCTGATTGTACTTGTGATGCTGTGACTAACAGCAGCCTGTTCTACCTGTTAAGATGTAGTTACAAAAATACCCATGGTGCTGATATACAGTTCTGTCTGGTGTGTTAAAAATGAATGAGGCGTGCAGCTAAAATCTCTTGTCTTCCCCCTGCAGATGATGGTAAGCTCTCCCTTGATGAGTTCCAGGCTTTCTTCTCTGATGGGACTCTGAATGAAGAGGAGTTGGAAAAACTGTTTCACACCATTGACTCTGATAACACCAGGTGATTACAGAGACACACAACTCTCAATACACATTCAGTGAACAGATCTCAGTCACAATAGAAGACAATGGAGGGGCAATAAGAATAGGAAACAATACGACATTGGTTACCTTGTCAGGGAAAAATCCAGAATGACAAAAAATGAATGGATCTTTGTTTGTCATTTCATTTCATTTTGTATGTGCACATCCCATTCAAGTTGTTATTTGTTCTAGTACACAAATTAAAGCTATATTTAGCATTGTCTTAATAGTTCACAACATAAAGTATTATACATTCATCTGCATGAGAATCTTGTCAGTGGCGGTGCATAGATGAGGTGACATTCACCTTGAGCACAAGCTTTTCCTCATGCAAGCTACCTTGCAAAACACTGTAATTGTTTCATCAGTTTTGGCCCTGTGGACTTTCATAAAATAAATTCTAACCTTCACACTTTCAGTAGTTTATTGAACTAGTCTGCTTTTCTCTCCTTTGTCTTGCTGAGGCAAATTTCAATAACCAGCTTTTAATGTATCTTAAAGCAATAGTTCACCCAAAAATTTTAATTATCCAGGGTCGAGGGTAGCAGAAGGGTGAGCCCATGACCCGACGTATGATGTAGGCGTAGCGTAACCTTAGGTGAGAATAAACGCCTCTCGCGAAAACCACGTTAGTTTCTCGTGAACGCACGTACGGCCGTTGCCGAAAGGCAGTGATTATAGATTTTATTATTAATTTTTGAGTGAACTATTCCTTTAAAGTAATCAATAAATTCATATTTTCACACATTTAGCAAAAATACAGCTTTTCTGGAAATTACACAAATAAATATGGCTGGCAAAAAAATTGTTAATGGTAATAATTTTGTAATGGATTTTTAACATTTTAAGATTAAAAGTCTGGTTCTATGTAATAAAATTCACTCGCTGGGACAAAATTATCCGTATTTGGAGAAACTGCTGTACAATCTTTGGAAGTTGTAGGGTAGATATCTTCCATGTACCATGATCGTCAAATCTTGTTTCCAAATTTAACCTCTTATTATAGTTAATGGTTTCTCAGGAAGCAGGCAGAAAAATGAGGCAGATTTCATTTTGATGGACATAATGATGGTTAATAGACAGCAAGAAAAGGGGAAAACCCTTAGATCCTTCAGAACAGCTTATAAATTTGCTTCTGTGGGCACGAACATTGCTTTACTCTCTCTCTCTCTCTCTCTCTCTCTGTCTCAAAGTTTTGTGTTTGGAAAGTGTCTTTCTGTCATTGTGAGTACATCTGTCTCATCTATAGCGATCTGCTGCCATTTCTCTCTCTCTCTTTCTGTTCTCTCCGTCTCACACACACCATATTTCTCAGTGTTTGTGTGAATAGGTGTGAGCTGGTCTCTGGAGGCAGAGCAGCTCCAGTGAGTGAGTGTGTGTGTGTGTGTGTGTGTGTGTGTGTGTGTGTGTGTGTGTGCGTGTGTGTGTGTGTGTGTGTGTGTGTGTGTGTGTGTGTGTGTGTGTGTTGTCTTTAATCACATTTCAGAATGAATTATATAAAAAATGAGAAGTCTGCAGCTGCTGGAATGCGTTTGCTGCTCTCAGGTCCAACACAGCCTTCTCTCTAAATAATGAACCACCAGAGCCCATAAGGATTGGTGCAGAGAAGGGGATGGACTCGGAGACAAGAGGGCTAGATCATGAGATGGGGGAGGGTTGGGAAAGACACTGGGGTGGGGGGTGCTGAGAGAGACTGAGGTGGATGAAGCTCAAATGGAAGAAAGAAAATTGAGAGTGTAATGCATGTCGCCTTTTTGTGCTTGTTTCTCATTTACACTCATGTTGTAGATTTGAAATGAAACATGCATCTTTTGCATCTTTTGTCCTCTATTCATCTGAATATCAAGCAGATATTCATCATTTACATTTACATTTACAGTGCTCTAACCATGAACAACTGTGGAAATTTTTGTCCTAACTAGATGAGACCATTACTAATGACAGGAAATTTTGTTATTTGTGTTGAGTCATGGTTAGCTCCTCCCATTATGAAATCTCATTTGTCAAAAAAGTCTATTTGAAAATCATTTTACTTCTTTCATTTCACACATTTACATATTTTCAGTAAGAAACAAATCAAGAATTTTATTGATTGAGAATCATTTGGATTGTGAAAAGTGGGCATTACATACCAGAATAGAGCTAGACTGAATGCAAGTTTGCTAAACCAGTGCTTTAATAGCTATTGGTTAACATGATTTAATAGCCTTGGCAGTCTAAGTGGCATCAGGAAAGTCGTTTAAGGGGAAGAACCAGTTATTATATTTTGATTAAATATTACAAAGATATATATATATTTTTTAATAACATGCACAGCTGAATCATTAACACTGAGATCTGGAACATGCATTAATAAAGGAAATAGGCTCAATTTCATGTTGACTCCATCCATCCATCAACATACTGGACAGAAAATAATAACACTAATGAAGATGATCACTATGTAGCTTATCTAGCACAGTGCTAATGTCTATGAAGTAGACAGCCCACTAACAGAGAATAAGACTCATAATCTTCACATTGTATTATACAAAGCAGTCTTCTCATCTCTTCTGTCCTCTGCTGATTTAGAAATACTCTTATGATCACACAACAGCAGGATACATTTCTCAGTCCTATTTGAGTCTTAATACGGTTGTGTTGTTCACACACAGTTCGGTTATTTGTAGGAGAGCCGCTCTTCGATGAACAAATGCGTGTCTACCATGTGTTGAAGCTTTTGTGTGTGGTTTCTGTAACTTACAGCGAGATATGAGCTGTGTGTCATCTAAAGTTTCCAGATCCAATCACTGTCCACCTCTCCAAAGGAGCTGCTCCCATCAGTTTTGTATTCTACACACGAGCGGTGCGACTCAAATGCTGTCATTTAATGAAGATTTGACTGATTAACTGGTGGCTCGATTGGACTCGATTGTCATGTTAAAAGTAATAAGACTTTTCAGTTTTATGGATGTCGCCATTTTTTATATTACTTTGGTCACTGTCGCTATGATTACTGTTAAGAGAATACGGGCTTGACTCCCGTTGCACGGTCATACAGACAGTATTCAAGTAAGTTGCTATGTGATCAGGACATTTTGAGGCACCAATAAATGCGGTTGTCAATCCCAAAAACTGACAGGGGGAACGTAGCCTGTTTGAGGCGTCGAGAGCTCAGTACCAGTAAAAGGAGAGAAGATTGTCTGCCATGTTAACTCTCAGTGCCCACCCTACACTTGTAAATGTCATACTGTATATGTTTTTTATGCATCCTTATACTGAAGCCATCTCCATTTTAACAAGTGAGGGAAAGTATAAAGAATTGAGCGATTAAAAGTGCAAGAGCATCCTAAGAGATGGGAAGAATCCCCGATATGGCAACAGGAATCAGTAAAAGAATGGTTTTCTGTAGCTTGTTTCTCTCATTCTAATATTTTTCTCCTTTTCTTTTGCCAGTATGAGTAGTTTTTGTAGCATTGTATATCGCAGCAGAGTAATTTTTATATGAATCAAAAAATTCAGTCAGTTAAATAATTTTAAAATGTTAGATACTTTACCTCATTTGATAGTTTTTTTTGTTTATTTTTTTATTTAGAACTTGAATGATGCTAACGATATAATATAACTATATTATATTTTGTATAACACTTGAGTTATACACAATACTTAAAACATTAAAACTAATATCAAACAGATAGAATCACTATATTCAATATATGCATCTGTCCATTCATCAGTTCATAATTCATTGTGTTGAAGCTGGTAACTTTAAGGTCTGCTGAGGATCTTGTTTAAAAAAAACTTGTTTTTTTTGTATTGTACTGAGGATCCATGTAAATAGATAGATAGTTTAGTGAGTTTTGCCCACTGTTGTAGGACATAATATAATGTGTGATTTATGCTGGATTTTTCCCTCTGTTTCTTATCCCGTTCCTTTCCTCCCTCTTCTGTTCTGTCTTTCTGTATGCTACCCATTTCCTGTGATGTGTTAGTAATGTCGACACCAAGGAACTATGTGGTGAGTATCAGAAAATAAACTGTCAGTTTGTGTTAGTGACAAAAAATTGAAAATGCTTTGCAAACAAGCATTTTTATTTGAATACAGTTGTGTAGTATATTTACTGATTAACTATATATGGACCAAGCAATATTAGTCTAGTCATTCAACCTAGTGTCAGTTACAACATAAGTCAATGGACTGTGCACAATTTCTGTTTTGTAAAATTTTGGGCAATTTTGTTTTTGCTTCCATGTTTTCGTTCTCCCATGGAGAAAATATTTCATAATTCAGTTCTGCCTCATCTCTCTCTGTTCATCAGACTACTTTGCCAACCACATGGGAGATTATGAAGGTGTGCTGGCCTCCCTAGAGACACTCAACCTGGCGATTCTCAAAGCCATGGACTTCACCAAGAAGGTTAGTAATGTGCCAAAAACTGACTAAAGTGTGTCTCTGCTTCAGTGTATCTCTCTTTCTACGTTTTTGTCAATACATGGTCCAAAAACATTCAGATTTTTGAAAACCATTGCTGGTTTAGCTCTTCTTCTAAATCATAGCTTGTGTCAGATGTGTCTTTGGGGGTCTTTAAAGGGAAAACCATCTCCTATAAGAATACTACTGTAAATCCCTCCTCAGATGAGGAATAGTTTTCGAGAGAGGAGTGTGAGCATGTTAATGCAGTCTCTCCTACTCGTCTAAATATAACCTCTCGTTTCAAAGCTTGGCTTGCATATTCTGTTTGTGGTTTTCTTCTCATTAGCAAGCTGGTGCTCAGTTAGACAGGGCTGCAGATTACTGAGCTGTGGCCATCACAAATATGTGTCTCTCTCTTCCTTTCCGTTTCTAACCGAGTGTGTAATCTGATTTATAGAAGAGATTAAAACCCAGTCTCTCTCTGTTTTTTTTTTTCCTCCAGCTCGTCTTGTATCAATCTTTGAGCGTATTCCTTCCTCCTCCTTGTATTTTACACTTCCCACCGGCACGCTGGAGAATGTAATTGCTGTTACTAAGGTCCTTGTTAATACTGCAGGTTAGAGTTATTAAATACCTGGATGAGTGATAGTCTGTCCCAAATCTGTCCCAATACAAACTGAGTTTACTCTTTAAAAATGTATGGCCCATTTGGGGTACAGTTATTAGTGTTTGTTTCGTCTGTGTGCGTGCATGTAAGCTTTACAGCGATGGATTCTGGGATCCAAGACACTCTTAAACACTTGTGTTTAATGTGGCTGGCTGATTGCAAACAAACCTTAATTGATTTCACAAAGCAAATTATTACACCCTGTGATTCTTCACTACCCCTACATTTGCATTTTTGTTCTCGACAGGTGATTTCTTACCAAAGCCACTCACAATTACACAATTTTCTCTTTTAATTCTCCTTTCTTTTGCGAACGCAGCAATGCTCTGCTTGTGTTTTTGCATCTTCAGGCATAAGATTCTTACCTGAGCATAATGTAAAGCTTTTAGACTGTGTAGATGTATGTTGATGGGGATGCAAAGGATAGGAAAATAACAAAGGAAAAAATGACTCACTGTATTTTTACACCTTTCAAAGTTACTGTGTTTGAGATATTATTTTAATCTGTTTAATGCAATGCCGAATTTTTACGGTTTCATTCTTTCTAAAAACTGGTTGGAGATTTTGAGATTAATCTAAAATTCTATTGACAGCCTTAGTTTTTAATGGTAAGAAATAAAACGTATTTTAGTGAGTAGTTAAACAATACACAGAATTTTCTTGACTGTCACAAAATTGTCATGTTCTGTCTGAGTTTTCGTTCATTTGTTACCATGGTTTCTAATTAGTTTTGCACCCGTTCCTTGTTATGTTGATTATTCTTTGTGTCTTGGGCCATTTACATGACACCATTTTTTACTAAATACTGAAAACTGTTTATGCGTTTTGGCCATTCATTTACACAGCTGCGGAGTTTTGGGGGCCTGAATACAGAATACCGCGTCACGCACCGTCTCTGGATTTATGCTACACAGCCCGTGACAATAATAACTTAATACAAATGATATATACAATTTTACTTAATCAAGTATTTTTGGCTTTAGTACAACTATATATATAACATTTTATTTAATCAGTACTTTTGGCTTTAGTTCAAAAACAATATAAATGATTTATATTTTTTTATTTTAGAAACATGTTGTCTTTTAATAATATCACACTTAATAATGTTTTTCTAACACAGTTAAAATGTATCTTTCTACATTAATATATATCTGTTATTACATTTTAGGGATAATTTTTGAGGGGTCAAACATACGGTAGCAAGAAGCACAAGTTGCATGTTACAAACTAATATACTGTACGTAATTCTGTCATGACAACTCTCAGGATATTGGTATGGTAATAGAGATTGGCATGGTAATGCATTATGGCAATGTTAATGTATTTGGTCTTGGCGGAATCGATCTACTACGCTGTTGCTGCTGCAATATAAGTACCGATTGGCAGTTGACTTCTACTGCCAATTAATTTTCAGACATTGCTGTGAGCATGTAAGACATGCTGCTGCTGCTGCACATGTAACACATTAAATAACCCCGTAACAGATCTATACAGGTGGAGCTGGGGAAGGTGGAGGGTTTCTGAAGCGCGCGCAGACTGCTAACAGCAGCACTAGGCCTACTGGTATATGTTTGAATATTGAGCCGGAGCTCAATTGCCGCTGATGCAACAACCAATCAGCTGTGCAATGTAGATAATTACATGATTGCTACTAAATGAGTTAGACCTATCAGCCTGCGCCATCTAGAGTTTCATGACAGAACTAGGTAATCAATAAGGGGACAGTAGAAACACTCAAACAAAAACAACAAAGCAACTCTTCATAAGGCCTTAAATGTTTTCCTTGTTGTACTGGATGTGTTTGTGTATGAATGTGTGTATTTGAGTCGATGAGATGGAGACAGACTAAGTGAGACAGACATTGTCATCGCAGTAGTAGTGGTAATGTGAAATATACCAGATGCTGTGCAAAGTGTTAGTGTAACAGCAACTGTCACCTAATACCACACCAAACCACAGGCTGCCTCTCCTGCAATGAAGATGGCATTGTTGCAGAATATATTGGGATTGAGAAATCCTAGGAGATCAGTATGTTAAAGATCTAGGAATGTTGGCTTTTAACAGCTGCTCACAATTAAATAATATCTCACACTTTACATGAAGTCATTTACATTCAGACAAAACGTGACCAGTTAATTTGTGTACTTTTTATCTGCCAACAAGAATAGTAGCATCAAGCTTTTGTCTGCTGCCTGCCAAGTAAAGCATGGACTGGAACACAGTATGTGAGTGGACTGGAGTGATAGCAGCTTTCTGAAATTTTTTGTATCTGTATTTTTTTTTAATCTCTCTCTCTACATTACTAGACATGAACCTTTGACATAACACTGAGTAACATGGGCTACAGCTTTTGTTTATCCACTTTCTTCTCCATTACTGCCACGTCTCTGGAGATTCAAACCCTTCCACTAGCTGAGTAGCAGAGCCATGATGTCTGTCTGATGGCGAATAATCAGATGTCCTTAAATCAAAGAGATGTTTGCCACAGGCACTGATATTGAGTGTTGTGTTGAGTCCTCTCACACCTCTTCATTACTCAAAATATAGTGCTCTGTTCTCTGGAAAAGGTTAAAGGCTGCTGCTAATTATTAATGTAAATGTGTTTTTTCATACAGCCCATGAAATATTCATGTTCTTGCACACCAGGCATCAATTTGCACTGTAGCTTATGTGCAGTTTAAGTTGTGTGATCATGTGTATGGAGGGACACGCTTCTAGTGTAACAATGGTGGAATTAAATCTGCCTCATTTCCCAGATGTGTATACTGTGTTAAAGTGCCGTGTATAGACTAGATAATTCTTTTATACGGTCTCTAATAGGATCAGATGCTTTAAATATGCCATGGTGAATTTATCTGAGGTGTAGCCATTGCGGTAAAATCTTTTATAGATTATAGAGAGCAATTTTCCCCCTATTCGCTCAAAGCATTCTGGAATGAACAATATTGCCCTTTTATCAACAATACAGTACAGTCAGGCTATTTTTATGTTAATGTAAATAAACCATAACCAATATGCAGAACCAATTTTAAATTATTCTGATTTTCATACATTAAGAACTGTAGAAAAAAATCTGTGGAAAAAAGAAATGTGTTTAAATGTATAAATATTATTTTTACTATTACTATTTACTATTATTTTTATTATGGTTCGCTCCATACTAGCAGAGATCAGCTGATATTGTCTTTTTATTAACAATACCGATAGAGGTTATTTTTGTTTATGCAAGTATCCAATTACTGATATGCAGAACAAACTTTAAAATATAGTTTTATTCTCAGATTTTCATGCACTGTGGTCATCAAATAATAATAGAAATATATATTTTTTAATTAAATAACTTATTATTATTATTAATCCAGTTATTGGTCTATGTAATGGTTTATTTTGTTCCATAAAAATAGCCACAATTAAACAACTTCTCTCCTCCTCATCTGCTCACATACTCTATAATTGTGGCCCATTCAAAGCACGTTTTTAGGAATTTTGGGAATGCTTGAAGAAGGAAAGATTCCTTCTCTGTTTCTGCTCTCTACCTTGCTTCTCATTAAGTCTCTCAACTGCAATTGCTGACATCCCACTGAACAAATGAGCTCAGTATAAGAACACTGATGTCAGAAAAGAGGACAGCTCTCTCCTTCTATCTCAACCTGTCAGAGCGAGAGAGCAAAGGAAGTAGATCAGAGGCACTGACTGAGACGAAAACACTCGCACACACTGTCAGCGGGCTCATGTTATCTGTACATGCAACTGCTTTGTCGTTCGAACATCATCTTGACGTTACCGGCTTGCCGCTTGTCCTCCGCATATTTTTGGGCGAATGGAACAAATCTAAAGCACAATGTTCTGGGGAGCGTACAAAAGATACATCTACATATTAATATCAGCTACAGATCACCGATCACACATATACGCTGCCAGATGGTCTAAATTACATAGTTTCCTAGTGTGCGCTTTCACACAAGTCAAAATCTGAAGAAAGTGAAGAGATCAAGCAAGCCAGAATAATATGAAGTGCCATACTTAACCAAATCCTATCATGCAAATAAACGACAAAAATAACGGCGGTTGTTTTTCAATAAAGCGTGCAAGGGTCATCATCACCCCTGCCATAGCATGCTTAATTTGAACACATCAAGAACATGTTTTTAATTGGCCGTTTAGCAACTGGAAGTGGCTAAAGCGGGATGCCATTGGAGGGAAGATGATGGGTACAAAAGAAAAGCAAGAATTCATATTCATTAAACACATTTCATCTTTCCTTTGCCTGTCCTGCACACACAATTTTAATGAGCTCCTCTCATTAGCTGCTTCTTGGTTAAAGCGCTTGGATTTATTCACACACTGTTCCTTTTGCTAAGTCTTCAACTAGAGAGCGTTTACTCTTCAATTCACTCCCTGTAGTTTGTTTCTTTTTTTCTATTTGAGGATAATATTTTGTTTTTGCAGTTTAAACAATGATAGAAGTTTCTCATAATTTATTATCATATCTTCTAAATGGTCTGTTCAGATTCCTTCTTTCAGCTCATTTCAGCCTACTTCTAGTGACGTGCCATATGTGTGTTTTATCATGCGCTAAAGTGAGCACACTTGTCGGAGGATGAAAAAGCAGTTATTGCTGTCTGTTGTTTAAAATGTAAATGCAGGAATTCATTAGGATGCCAAGCTGGGAGCTGTCGCGTTTTGAACAGGTTGGCTGTGCTGTGCACTCTGAAGCCTTTGTTTGATGCCAGAGTTGATATTAATGAGCCTGTCACATGGCAAACAGTAATTATGCTTATTGGAAGAGATTTTGGCAGGTAGGGGGTGGACTGGGGACTGTTTTATATCAATTTTCCAGTTCTTTCTAACTTGACAGGATTAGATTGAGGATTTTGGTGGACAGTGTTCAGTTTGGTCTCTGAGGTTCTAAAATACAGTTTCCTGCCATGCAGCTCTGATTTACTGTAAACCCCTGCAATTCCTGTGACACTGTATGTTAGGCAAATATTTAAGCTGAGAGCATTAGCTGGGTTTCTTATTCATTTTATCCATAGTAAAACTAATAGTCATTTCATACTCTCTAAGTTCCCTTACGAAGGGAACTCAACGATGCGTTGATCGACGCCATGGGAACGCCCCCAGCGTGACTGCGTCTGAAGCATCTATGTCAACTAGTCCAATGGAAAGAATGAGCGTCACGGGCGGGTGACGTCATGACCAGGAAATGATAAAAGCATTGGTGCAAACCGGTGCAAACCGACATTAGCTTCTGTTGCCTCAGCAAGCGATCTGTGTTATACTGTCTCTCACCTGTCACTCTTTGATGTAAAGAGTGGGCAGGCTCGCGATCCTCAGGGATCAGACCCGCGTCTGCCGAGGCGGCGCGGAGAATGCATTCCTGGGGATCGCAGAAGGATCTTTCGGAGGGGTTGGAGACGGGTCCCTTGGCCTTTTCTCCTTCCTTACCCGGAAGATCCAGCGCTCTCCCCCCGGTGTCAGAAGCACGCTCTGCGGTTTCTTCCGCCCGGGGAGAGAGCCCTCCATTACTTCAATGCTCTTCCTCCGAGGAGGTCGATGTTATGAGTATGGAGAGTGAAAGCACACACAGGGGGGAAAAAGATTCACAATTTATTTCCCCAGCATATGATGAGCTGGTGGATGTTATGTCACGGGCTGTAGAAAAATTAAATATTGTATGGCCATCTGAGAATAAAGGCGCTCGTCCTAAAAGTAAATTAGATGAGCGCTTTTTATCATCCACTACATTATCTCCACCACGAGAGCTTCCCTTTTTTTCCCGATCTTCACAATGAAATATCGAAATCGTGGAATAAACCTTACTCTTCACGACTTTTTAGCCCTCAAGTTAACACTTATTCGAGAATAAGAGGGCTAAAAGAGTATGGTTATGAGGCGATGCCCCAGGCGGAACAGAATTTAGCCAGCTATCTTTCGCCTGGTCCCGCATCGTCCCTGAAAGCCTCGGCTTTGCCCACTAGACCGCTTAAAGCCACCTCGGTTTTAGTGGGCAAAGCTTATACGGCAGCAGGTCAAGCTGGAGCATGTCTGCATACAATGGCAGTGCTACAGGCGTATCAAGCTGACCTGCTGGGGGATCTGGATAGTAGTGAGGGAATTACTCATGACGATATTCGAGAACTTCGTCGTGCTACCGATCTTTCTCTCAGGGCTACTAAGGAGACCGCCAGAGCAATTGGGCGGTCTATGGCAGCCTTGGTAGCTACTGAGAGACACTTATGGTTAAATCTGTCAGAGATTAAAGAAAAAGATCGAGCTTTTTTATTAGATGCTCCGCTTGAACCTTCTGGTCTCTTTGGCGACGCAGTCCACGCGGTCGTCGAGCGATTTCAGGAGTCTAAGAAGCAAGCTGACGCTTTTAAAAAGTTTATCCCTCGCCGTGTCCAGCCCCCTGGGGCTGCTGGGCGTGAGCAGCCCCAGCCTTCGAGCTCATCATATCATGTGCAACAGAAAGAGAGTGTTTCGTCTCGTGCACCTCCACATAAACAATGGAAACAGGCGCAACACTCTCAGTCGAAGTCTTCTAAGTCGAAGCCGGATCTGAGGACCGTTCTTCAGGCGAAGAAGACTTCGGCTCAAAAAAAAAAAAAAAAAAAAGAGGTCCTGACGTCACTGGCGTCAGACCTGTGAGGACAGCCCCGACCGAAGTGGAGCGGTGTACACCTCAGAATATGGTGCCCGTTCCACTTCGGGGTCCTCACGGGACCGTTCTGCCAACCCCGTCACCCTTGGTGCTTCGGGGCGCAGCGGTCTCCAGCGAGTCGCTGATGCTATGCTGCGGCACTGCATCGGTTTCGCGCCCTCTGAGGGGGGTTTTAGAGCAGCCAGTTCAGGTAGTTCCTGCCATTATGTTTCAGGCTCCGGGACTGGCTGTCTCGTTAACACCAGAGACCAGCCTCGAGAGGCTGGTTCCCTTAGTAAATTTTCTTGCAGCGTGGAAGCTTCTGCCGAATATTTCTCGTTGGGTCCTGCAGATTGTAGAGAAAGGATACAGAATCCTGTTTGGTTCACGTCCTCCTCGTTACAGCGGGGTGTTGCCCACAGTGGTGCATCCCGAGCAGACTCTGGTAATGGAGCAAGAGGTAAAGGCCCTGTTAGCGAAAGAAGCTATAGAACAGGTGTACTCACCCGACCGAGGTCGGGTTTTTACAGCCGTTATTTCATTGTTCCAAAAAAGGATGGAGAGTTGCGTCCCATTTTAGATCTTCGTCTGTTAAATCGTTCAGTACAGGAACTCAAGTTCTAGATGCTGACACTCAAACAGATCGTGACTCAAATCAGATCCGAGGACTGGTTTGTCACGATAGATCTGAAAGACGCTTACTTCCATGTCTCCATCCTCCCTCAGCACAGGAGGTTCCTAAGGTTTTCTTTCGGGGGCAAAGAATACCAGTATTGGGTACTTCCTTTCGGTCTAGCTCTATCACCCCGCACGTTCACGAAATGCGTAGATGCAGCTCTAGCCCCGCTCAGGCTGCAGGGCATACGTATTCTGAACTACATCGACGACTGGCTGATTCTAGCGGAATCAGAGCAGTTGGCGGTTCGGCACCGAGGTGTCGTTCTCGCTCATATGCAGATGTTGGGGTTGAGGCTCAATACCAAGAAGAGTGTGCTTTCTCCAGTACAGAGAACCACTTTCCTTGGTGTGGTATGGGATTCAGTGACGATGCGGGCCACCCTATCGCCCGTTCGTGTAGCTGCTATCCTGTCAGCCACAAAAGAGCTGAAGCTAGGCCAGTCACACACTGTAAAACAGTTCGGGAGACTGTTGGGTCTTTTGGCAGCAGCGTCCAATGGGATACCTTTTGGCCTGCTGTACATGAGGCCTTTACAGTGGTGGCTCAGGACCAGAGGGTTCTCCCCGAGGGGGAACCCACTTCGTATGATCAAGGTCACGCGGCGTTGCCTTCGTGCCTTAGTTATATGGAGGAAGCACTGGTTCTTAACCCAGGGTCTGGTGTTTGGAGCTCTTTGCCATCGAGTTACTATCTCGACAGATGCTTCCCTCACCGGCTGGGGAGCGGTAATGGAAGGCCGCTCGGTTCAGGGTCTGTGGAAGAGTCATCATCTCTCGTGGCACATAAATTGCCTGGAGATGATGGCTGTCTTCAATGCGTTGAAGCAATTCCTCCCAGACCTGAGGGGTCATCATGTGCTCGTCCGTACAGACAACACATCGGTGGTCTCTTATCTGAACCGTCAGGGGGGTCTGAGGATCCTCCTGTGGTCTCTGGGGAAGGTACTCTCCCTGAGGGCAGTGTATATTCCTGGGGACCAAAATATTGGAGCAGACATCCTGTCGAGGCAGGAGCTGAGGCCAGGGGATTATTTGGGAGTTTTACGGCCAAGCAGAGGTGGATCTGTTTGCGTCTCAGCATACGACGCACTGTCCACTTTGGTTCTCCCTTACTCACCCAGCCCCCTTGCCTGGATGCTATGGTGCAGACGTGGCCGAGGCTACGTCTGTACGCATTTCCCCCTGTTGCTCTGCACCCAGGAGTTCTGGAGCGAGTTCGCCAGTACGGAATAAGCCTACTGCTAGTAGCACCACGCTGGCCGAGTCGGATCTGGTTTGCGGACCTGATCCATCTCTTAGACGGTCCTCCCTTGGAGAAATCCAATCAGGAGAGACCTTCTGTCTCCCCGACCGGAGATTTGGAACCTGTGGGTTTGGCCTCTGAGGGGGCCCAACTCATAGAGAGTGGTCTCTCAACTGAGGTTGTTGAGACCATTCTAAGCTCCAGAGCTCCAGCTACTAGGAAACTATATGCGCTTAAATGGAAAGTTTTTTCTGTATGGTGTCACCGACATCAGTGGGATCCGGTTAACTGTTCTGTGAACACAGTACTCGAGTTCCTGCAGGAGCGCTTTACGTCAGGTCTATGTCCTTCCACGCTTTAGGTCTACGTGGCGGCCATTGCGGCTTACCACGCCCTGTGGGGGGGTACATCGTTGGGTCGAGACCCCCTGATTTCACGTTTCCTTCGTGGCACACTGCGGACCAGGAAAGGCTGAACTTCTTGTGTCCAGTGCGAGCACTGGATACTTATGTTTATCGGACATCTTCAATGAGTAAGTCCGACCAGTTATTTATTTGCTTGGATCACCTGAGAAGGGTCTTCCTGCTTCTAAACAGACGGTTAGTAAGTGGATAGTTGAGGCTATTTCACTTGCATACGAGTACTCTGACCAGCCGTGTCCTTTGGCGGTCAGAGCTCACTCTACGAGGGGTATGGTGGCCTCTAAAGCCTTATTACTTGGAGTTTCTCTTCAAGACGTGTGTGATGCGGCAGGCTGGTCCTCACCGCTCACATTCATTAGGTTTTACTGCCTGGACCTGGATGCTGCCCCAGGTTCTCAGGTGCTTAGTGCTTAGTTACAACAGACTAACACTCAGGTACTTGGAATTCTGGCGCTTTGGGTATTCTCGTTCCCATGGCGTCGATCGACGCATCGTTGAGTTCCCTTCGTAAGGGAACGTCTCAGGTTACTATTGTAACCATAGTTCCCTGAGAACAGGGAACGAGACGATGCGTCACCCTGCCATACTTCCTGCATCCCTGTGATCGGCTTGCTTCGGCAATTTTCGAAGCTAATGCCGGTTTGCACCGGATGTGCTTTTATCATTTCCTGGTCATGACGTCACCCGCCCGTGACGCTCATTCTTTCCATTGGACTAGTTGACATAGATGCTTCAGACGCAGTCACGCTGGGGGCGTTCCCATGGCGTCGATCGACGCATCGTCTCGTTCCCTGTTCTCAGGAAACTATGGTTACAATAGTAACCTGAGACGTTTGTGAAGTGGTGATATTATTTTCTGTAGCCACAAGTCATTGTGATTCACTACTTATATTTACTGTATACACTACCGTTTAAAATTGTGGATTTGGAAAGATTTTCTAATGCTCTTGAAATAAGTCACTTATGCTCACCAAGGCTGCATTAATTTGATATACAGTAAAAACAGTTATGTTTTGAAATATTATTATTATTTATTTGTTTTCTATTTGAATATATTTTAAAACATAATTTATTGGTGTAATGGCAAAAAAAAGCTAAATTTTCAGCATCCAATAATCCAGTCTTCAGTGTCTTGATCACATGATCCTTCAGAAATTATTCTAATGTGCTTATATTCCTTTTATCATCAATGTTGAATGAATGAATTCTTTGATGAATAGAAAGTTCAAAAGAATAGCAATTATTTGAAATAGATTTTGTTGAAACGTTATAAATGACTTTACTGTCCCTTTTGATAATTTTAAAGGCATTCTTGCTAAATAAAAGTTCTTTAAAAAAAGTTCTTTAAAAAAAATCTTACTGACTCCAAACCATGTATATATGAGAATATTTTGCAATAAACTTAAATATATTGCCAATAATCTATGATAACAGGCGCTTCATGCAAGTCAAAACAAAAAACTTTTTTTTTTGTCACATTCTGTCCTATACCAAAAGAGTTTTGTTTATTGTATTTCTTGATAATTTCCATGCTGAAAAGAGAAGTTAATCCCTGAGTCCAAAATCGCATACTGTCTGAGTAGGTACTACATTTGAAATTGAATGTACTACATGATCGATAAAAAAGTGTTTAGTATGAATGTGGGTTGTATGTATGAAACTTGGGGTGCTTCTCATTTCTTATTTGTGCATCCTCGTTTCCTTTCCTCGCTTCCTTTCCTCGCTTCCTTTCCTCGCATCTCAGCTCCTCCCCCTGTAGGATGCGAGGGAAGGACGCAAGGAAAGAAAACGAGGACGGAGGAATCGAATGAAAGCTTTTTTAAACATTGGAATACTTGATCACTCGAGCGTCACTTTACAGCGTCATCAGCAGCGCTCAAAGGATCTGCCCTTATGCTGTTGAAGTTTGTTTATTTAAGAAATTCATAATAAATAATAATAAAGCTAGCCTGGGAAAACCCAGACAACTTCCGGCAAATTTAGATTTGCTCTGAAAGTTAGTCTGGCAAAGAGCTCATTCAAACCCATTTCCAATCCGTCGAAATCGCGGCACCAATCAGAAACGTTGGGGCGGGCTTTACACGATGACGACAGCGCTGGGATTTTGAAGCAGATTTTGTAGCCTACATTACAAAGATGGATGCCGCCGTCGAACATCACTCGTTCGAATCAGCTATTGCGTCTGTTTTAAGCGATTTGAACGTTTCCTTTTTGTTAAAAACCGAGCAAAGAACAACCCTCGGAGATGTTTCTCCGCCGCTCTGCATACGTCATCTCCTTCAACGCTCTGATTGGTTTTAGGTCTATCCGCGACGTCCGTTGGTGACGCCCCTCTGGAAATGATTTGTCTATGATGCTTTGCCAGACCCTAACTCAGTTACAACTGAGAATGGTCTGGTTTTAACCAGGCTATAATAAAGCAAGATACCCTGTTGAAATAGGTGTGATGTGTGGTTTATATAAACTGCAAAGGTAAAGTATAATTTAAAATGATTGTGATCGATGTGAAGGGGGAGGAGAATTGATACGTGCGTCACGTTTATTCGATAAAACACTTCCGCATAGGATACACCTGTGTATCCTCGCTCATGACTCCTCTGGAAGCCTCCTCACTCCTCGATCCTCGCCTCCTCGTGGTGCAATTAGAGAATTGAGATGTCCTTCAAGATGGCTGCGCTCGATCGGTTTCCGGGTCATAGGATGGAGGAGCAAGGAGACGAGGAGGGATATTGAGAAGCACCCTCTGACTTACTACATCCGCCATGTTATTGTCACATGACCTACCAGCATCAGTTGCATCGCTTCACTTGCATTCATAAATCCTCTCCCGTGGCCTCATGGGATAGTAAAGTGTCCATGGAAAGCGCACTCCAGAGTCTCGGCGCAAGTAGTAGGTCATCCAGGGACTTTGCATCTACTGTATTGTTTTTCGAACTTACTACTTGTTTGGCGTAATGTTTTTCGCATACTAAAGGTATTCGGATGCATTTTGGATGCAGCGAATCTCTGTGCCTTATTTAAATTTTTTTAAGCTCGGTCAATAAGTACTTTCTATCATAGACTCATGCTGTGAACTAGCCTAGAAATCTAGACGCACCCTAGCGGCAGCAAAAATGATTTTGCAGCCAGTGTGGTCTAGCAACTCTCCGTTGGCTTTCGAGCTGGAAAAACCAAACTCTGGTCAGGCCAATCACATCGTGTAGAGTTGGTGGGCGGGCTTAACATAATGACGGCAGAGGTGTGACGGTTCCGCGTGAATTCCCTAGGTGATTTCCCTCTGCTACTTGAAAACAAAGAAGATGCTGCTGGCGAACAGCGGTCTTTCGAATCGGCTTTGGGCGCGACTCTGGAGGACTTGGAGTTAAGAGAACTTCACTTAAGTCATTCTTAAAAAAGGAAGATGTGTTCGGAGTTTTGACGACCGGATACGGCAAAAGTTTAATATATCAACTAGCTCCGCTGGTGGAAAAACCATGGGAAAAACAAATGGGACTCACTCAGCCACAGCCGTCCGTTGCTCTGGTTAGTTGTAGCGCTGTCCTATTGCGTGCAGAGGGATATTGAAAGACAACCGTTTATCCCGCCCCTCGGATTGAGGTATGCCAATTGTGAGTTCCCAGACCTAACATCTTGATGTATGTCTGGCTTGCCAGGCTAGCTGTGAACATCTGAGGTCCCAAATAGAGGTGAAGGACATTTCCTGAAAATAATGTTTTCTTAGCCGCAGATGGTACAGAACTTCTCTCCCCTTTCATTTCATTCTGACCTGAGGTAAGGGGGTTTGGACATTGATATAGACTTTATTACACACCTCCTGTGTTCAGTCACTCTCCCTTGCATTCATTTGCTTTTAGTTGCAGAAATGTCACCCCGGTTACCTAGTTCCCCTGGTAACCACTTATGGCATATCCACATACTTTTGGCCTTATAGTACATGTTGGTAAAATAATATCAATAAGATCAAAGTGTTAAAGGTATGTAGCATCATGGACCTTAAATTGTCCCTATTATACTTTTTCGGATATCACCTTTCATGCAGTGTGTAATATACCTGTTTGTGAATGTAAAATGTTTTAAAGATTAAAGTGCACTATAAATGGAGCTAGTCTCCCAAAAGAAAGAACCGATTCTGAACTGCCTGAAGTGATTCGTCAGTAATTCCAACACACGTTCATGCCCGCCAGCGGTCTTCATTGACCGTCCACTTTGACCCGGCCTCAAACACTGTAGATGTAGCTGAGGCCTGGAAGAGTTTGGCTTGTGTTGTCGACATGTTGAGAAGTTTTCTGCACTGCAAACGCAAATCCACTTTGCATGCACTTCCAAAGGATGTGTTGGAAATAATACGGTAAAACCATCGTTATCGTTCGTATTACTGTGAAGTAATCAAGTGTTGATGAAGCCTCTTGAGCTGATATTCAGATATGGTAATAGGCATTTCGTTTTCAACACGTGCTGTAAGCGGTAGACCAATCACAACAGACTAGGCCATCTGACCAATCAGAGCAGAGTATACTGGCGGAAAGGAGGGGTTTAGAGAGACCGAATCCTTTATTAAACCATTTCAGACACTGTGACAAAAGAGTTGTATATGTATATAGCAATGTATATTTTGAAAAAATGAAAGTGTTTATTTTTTTTTTACCTTGGATGCATGTAATCCTTTTGTAGGAGACATCCAAAACAAAATTAGGACCCTTTAAAATAGCATAATAGAGGCACTTTAAACTAGAAGTGTTTTCCAGAACATAAAGCTGCTGTATACAGAGACATTTACTCCTACTATGGTGCGTTACCACTATGCTCAGAGGTTATTTAATTCAGGGCTTATTGGAATGTTACTGCTGATAATTCAGTTAGTGAGGAGGGCTTCAGTCTGCTCATACACTTGCTGTATATTGTCATATACAGTGAGCTGTTTTCTGGCCTGTTAGGGGATCTAAAGGCCTAGCGCTGGAGACAGGATTAAATATACTTCCCCAAACAATAAGCAAATTCATTCTTTCCTCCTTTGCTTTTCTCCACCGTGTGAATGATTATTTATGAGGTGGTGAGCCTGGAATTGAGATTTTGCATGTTGCCATAATGTTATCCTTGCGCAGGCTGTGTGCTAATGAGACTGGCTCAATGTCTCAAGCTGCTGTTATGGAATTGCCTTCCAAAACAAAAGTATGGTGTTGTGTAACATGAGTGGCTTTAAACTCCATTCGTTGGTAGTCATTTTATATTTACATCCCATGGTGTCATCTGCATTTGGATAAATGACCGTTTTTGCAGCAACAACAGACATAGGATGAAAGGAGAGCAGTGGGATATACCAGTGAATCATAATGTCACTGTTGAGTTGAAATGTTGTAGATCAGTTGAAAGGAAACGTCATCAAATTCAATCATTGTTTTTTCTGAAGTGCTTGGTTTATTGAATCTCCAATTCAGAAAATCCAGCAAAAATAAAGATTTTAAGAAATATTCCATTTCAATTAATGTTTTGGAACTACAGACATTTCACAGGAAGTTGATTTGAAATTTGATTTGGAATGGCAGGAACAACTACTTCATTAATTGCAATTCATAGTGACATTAGTGTTCTCAGAAAGGATCTGCTCTGCCACTTTGGTCTATGAAATGGTTAAGTTAAGCTAAAAAATGTGCAGGCATTTCAAACATTAATTATTATCATCTATTTCTGGTAGGTTACACCATATATGTCTGTATTATATAACATGTGTATGAGCAAGTCATACTGCAAAATGACATGTATTATTAAAAATGACTTTTACATCAGTAATATGAATTGTTTTAATTTAATTTAATTCTGCTCCCTTGTATTTAAATTAAAATAATATAAATACACTAACATTCAAAAGTTCAGGAGGATTGTTTGTTGTTTTAAAGAAATTAATACCTTTTCAGCAAGAAAAGAATGTATTAAATGTATCAAAAGTGACAGTAAAGACACTTATATACATTGTTACAAAATATTTCAATTTCAAATAAATGCTGTTCTAAATAAAGCAGGAATAAATAAATAAATAATGATAGAAAACATTTATTTTAAGTTGTAATAATATTCCACGATATTAATTGGTAATGTTTTTTACTATATTACCAACCCCAAACTTTTGAACAGTATTGCACAATGCTAATGATAACTTGTTTTTTATTGTTTTGTTTACAATCATTCAATAAGCAATCAGTTTAATGAATATTAAATCACTGACTATTGGTATGTGGTCCGACACTTTCATTTTAACCCTGGCAGATGCACCTCTACTCACACGGTGATATGAGCAAAGCACAGCAGAATATATTATAATAATACTATGACAAGATTATAATGATGTAGGCAATAAAACTAGCAAATAAAAAAATCAGGAACTTGGTTTCCAGCTTCGTGTACCCTCAATTTTGCTTTTCGGTTCCATCCAAGAATTTTCATTTAGGTGCATCACTGATTTAAACAGTAGCACTGATTTTTCCCATGCTTCCAATATGTTCCACTATTTCCATCTCGAACCCTTTCCTGTATCTGTGGTGTGAAGTGGTAATTTCAAAAGCATGTGAAGCTCCAGGCATTTTGCTAGAACTCACCTCTGTCATTTATTAGTGTCCTGAGACTCATCTCTCCACTGCTAGTGTGGCTGTGCTCATACACTCTAGCGCAGCGGTGGACCCTGCGCCTGCTCAGTGAGAGCTAAGTGCTGCCACAGCGCTTGCCTTCACTCGTTCATTAAACTTCTGAAGCTTCTTCTATAAATCTCTCTGCTGCTGCATTTTATGATGAACTGCAGTCCACAACCATAGCAGTTTGTCTCTGACTGCATTTTATGGCTGATTGCGATGGCTGGAGAATCGTGAACTCTATTGCCCGAATCTTACACGGCTTTTCATTAAGCGTCATTGCTGGTGAAATTCACTCCCTGTGTGAAGAACGATCTCAATGAGTAGTCCTTCCTTCTGATTGATTCTGCTGTGAAGTAAAATGAATAATTCATCCAAAAATAAAACTTCTGTCATTATTTACTCACCCTCATGGTGTTCAAACTTGCATGACTTTCTTTCTTTTATCGAATTTTTTATGAATATACTGGAGCTTCCAAGCTTCAAAAAGGTTGCTATATGACTTGTGCACAATATTTCAAATATGAAAAAACAATTGAATAGCTTTGTGTAAGGAACAGACTTTATTCACAAAAAATGCTGACCTCTGCTGTAATTGTAATTCTAGATAATATGATTTGTGAATATTAATATTGCTTCTCTCCCTCACAGAGTATTATATGACAATAGAAGACTTGAAACAAAGTCATATGGACTACTTTTAGGTTGTTGCAATGAAAAGAGCGACTGCATCTCCAAAATTACTCCTTTTGTGTTCCGCGGAAGAAAGTCATGCAAGTTTGGAGCGACATGGTATATTTCGACAGATAAGGTCAACCATTCTTTTGTTGAAAGTAGCCTTTGTCATTTTTATCTCATGAATTGTGTGGAAAAAAGAAGAAGATGACTGAAAGAGACACTGATGGTAAATACTTGCCTCATCACCATTATGGCTTATAGAGGTGGGCACAATTGAAACACAGCTGGAGCACTGGATTTCCTGACTGCTGTCTCAATCAATGCGGTTACGAAACACTCCCACCGTGACACAGATCGGTGGACCCTGTGTTTCTTCCTTGTCGAAAGAGAAGGCTGTCACTGTTATACCGAGTCCTGTCTTTGTGATGATAATTCTCCAACATCAATCCGCCTGATTAAAATTGCCTGGAAAACTCTGCAAGAGGCGATTATAATTAGAAGCCCCGTTCATGTTTGCTGGTGGTGGCTGCAACTCGAGAATAACATTGTTCTCAGATGCCTCCCACTGCCTGTGGGGTGTGAAGAAAGATTTGCACTTTCAAGTTCACTGGTTGTTGTTTTCTGTTGTTGTGCACTCTCTGAGGTAAACTAGAATTAACTTATTTATACAAGTTCCCATATAAGCCTGTCATGAAATCTATCCCCTAGTGATGCCCTCAGAAATCTAAATGTCAAACCAATAAAGGTCAAACCCACAGAGGATTTAATTGACATGTAGTAAGTGATCCAATCTAATAATGCTTGTGAATAAGGTTCTATGATATGGTGTTTTCTCTTACGTAAATTCTTTCACATGGGGATATGGATATTTGGCGATGAAAAGATTATTTGTTGAGTGCCTCTGCAAATTCAGCTTATGTTCCGTTTATTACTAAGCGATCTTTGCTGTTTGTGCTTCTTGCCAGAATGACTAAATTGACAGAATTCAAGTCACTAACAGTTCCTATGAACACCGATGTATTAATTTTGATCCATAATTCAACCAAGCAAGTTGGAAAAGAGAGTTGCTCACTTTGATCACTGCTTTGCATAGTCTTAAAAGAAAGCCGTTGTGTAACTTGCATTTAAAAGCTGAAATGCGTTTTTCTCACTGGAATATTTTTTGCTTTGTTGAATAGAAGGAAGAACAATCTCGAAAACTATAAATGTACTTTCATACCTTTCTCTGTCAGATTGCACTGCAGAAGGGTCAAAGGAACAAGAAATAGCTGATTACGTGACTATGCGTCTCTTAAAATTCTCTGCCTTTCAAAGCTGCAGTGTCACACTCTATATGTTCTTAAAGGATAAAATCCTAACTCTAAGTCTGTCAAAGGACTCTGGGTTAAACTGTTCTCTCTGGGGGAGATGAAAGTGAAAATGCAGTAACTGGAACAGATGAAAGCCTCCCAAAAGCCTTGAGTTCCTGAAACTGTGATGTCCAAAGTTTGATAAACCTTCAGCAGCACACTGAAAAATACTCAAGACACCTGCAGTGAACAGCAGAAATCAAAGTGTACATCTTTATCTTGTAGCATTAGACAACCCATTTCCCACAGACTCTCAGACAATAATGGAGGCACAGCTCAATCATCCTTCTACAATAGGAGGTCTGTGTTCTCATCTCTTCATTTTCTACCAGACCGGGATTTAATCCTGGTTTTGTAAAGTCTCAGCAACTGTGATACGGACCTGTGAATGGATGTGTCTCTGGCTGAATAACTGCATTATGCCATGACTTCTGTTTTCAGGCTTGGCTAATGCGATTGTGATTGAATCTCTTCTCTCAATTCTCGGAAGCTTTGTCTAACTAGGTTGAGCCCAGGTTTAGATCGTAGGTGGGAGAAAACCTTTGCTTGTCTCTGTTGTGCCCTGTAATTTTGGGAGGGATATTCTTTTCAAGTTGTTTACCCTTTCGGCTTATTCTAGAGAACTGTTTAACCCTCTTTTCATTTAGCACTTGAAGAAGAAGCAGCAGCAGAGAGTAGATGATGATCAGGGCCCGGTTGCACCGGCTGTGAGTAAGTTACAACTTGGCCTGTTTTGACGTGAATGGGCACAGTTTACAACTTACACGCTGCTAAATATTTTTGCGTTACACCATTAAACTTAGTTGGAGTGTGACGAAATATTCGATTGGAATAAAATAGCAGACTGACTGAACTGCATCAATTGGGGCTTTCGCACTGGGTAGTTAGTAGTTATAGGAACTAAGTTATAGGTTGTTGTGGCTCTGGTTGTTGTGCTGGACTTTAATTTTGATGGCGTGGCTGACTTTTATTTTGACAACGCTGAGAACGGCTCAGCCAGAGTCTTCATTAGTTTACATTCTATTTAACAGTCCTATCATATGCATTATTAGATAGAAAGTAAACGGTATACGAAAAAGTCGCTAGCTGAGCAGAAATACCGGTACATACTAGGTAATCATGTTTTGTTTGGTCCCTTCAAAGTCACGTTGGATATGGAAGTTCTTGGACTTCGGTGTCGGTCCATCTATTGGGGTTTTCCACGTTCGTGGAGTAAATATACGCTATAAACTGTTTACACAGCTTTTCAAAAATGGCAGGTGCCAGTGTTTTGCATGCGTTCGGCCAATTAACGTACACTTAAGTCCATGGTAGTTCCTATTTTGCTGGGTTAGACCCTACTCTGAAGTAGAAGTTAATTTAGTTCCCCCAAAAAGGCATTAGTACTAAAATCGTTCCCAGTTCCACGCCAAGAAACAGGTACTTCTGCCATTAGTTATAGAAACTATGAAAAGATTCCTCCGGTGGGAAAGCCCCTAACAAGCTCTTGTTTTACCCGACAGACTTCACTTCTTTAGACATATGGTAATGCTGACATTTACACTCGCATACATTTTAAGAGAGAGAACATTATGTAAATAAATTACTTTATTAGCGACTCTTCAACACGAACCTGTCCTACAGCATGCCGCTGTTCACATCGCTCCATGTTGCGCATGTCAGAAAAAATCAGTCATAATAAATAAATGTAATTTCTTATGTTTTCAGACAGTTTCTGAATGTTATTTACATATAAAAATACCTATGTTATTCATGATTGAATAGTGTCATATTTAATGAAAACGTATTTTTACTGTTAGTAACATGTGGCAAAAGAATGAAGAGTAAACTGAAACTTACAGCATTTAAACAACTTCTGCTCATATATTTGAATGCTGCTATTGGATCATTGAAGGTAGATGTCATATGTGACTACGCTTGACTTTACAGAGAGCTTACTAGCTACTACCGTTCTGCCTTAAGAACAAATGGTGCAACCGAATAAATTACAGAGTTAGTTACAAACTAGCTTGTGGTTACTAAGCCTTTAGTGTGGACTTTATGTTCCAGTTTGAATAAGAACTTACGAATGACTGCGCAACCCTTACCCTACCCAGGTTCGATCACAGAATTGAATCTCAAAGTACACACAGAAACTTGACCGTGCCCCTCCATAATATTACAGAAAAAATTACATATTATTTGTGAATAAAGTTTAATTCAACTCTTCAGTCTGACAAATTTCATATATTATATTTGTTATTATAAATAAATAGTTGTAATATACTGTATTTAAAAGAACATTTTGTTTAGAGTGGGAGGGAAAGAGTCGCTCTGCAGCACTACATATTTATTATAATAATATATTTAATATTATACATTTATTTTTTTTATAAATTTATAGTATATTTACAATATAATTTTATTTATTATAAATTTGAATGGGAAAATAAAGTCACTTGAGTTGCTTTTCAGCATGTCAAAATAAAAGAATAATAGGGTGTCTGTCAACCTAAGATGGTTTCGAACAGCCCAGTAATTACTGTGTTTTAAGGGGGTGCTCATTCAAAAAAACAAACAAAAAAAACAATAACAATTAGATAAATAGCAATTTATTGTATTGGATAATATAATGGAGACGAGCAGATGCATATATCTTGTATAATTATCTGGCACAGTATCTGTGCATCTTTATTAGTTAGCCTCATCAACAAATAGAAAGGTGTGACTTTTTTTGTAAATATCTTAGTAGAACTGTAAGCTTTCATCTATTTTAAGACAAAAACACATGACATTTTCTGTTCAGACATGAGCCAATTAATCGTATCCTAGCAACAGCAGTCAATATGTTTCTTAGCAACAACATTTTGCAAAATTGCATTTAAAGAGGCTTGGACAAATCAGTCAAATTACATGTCCCACTATAATATGCCATTTTATCCTGGGGTTCATTTGCCGATGGCTGTTTAAAATGACCAGCTTTGGTTATTAAATTTGATATGAGGGTTTCTTCATAGCACTTGTCTGCATTTGCCATGCTTATAATATATTTAATGCTCACTCTGCAAAGGACAAAAAATATTAGTTGTCAGCGATTCCATTGTATTTTATTTTTTTACCAAAGGTGACATATATTCTCTGTGGAAAATCTCCAACTGTAAGATCACAAATCCTCACAACCTCCTCCTCTGTACCTGATGGTATATTCATCTTGTATGTGACATTGTTTATTTTGTGGAAAACCTGTCTTTGTGCATCACATATAATGCTCTGTTCGACTGTTTAGGTTTTGGCTTGAGCCCAGGTGTCTCAGGATGCTTTAGTCCAGTATGTCACTCATTGTTATTCAGTAATTCACCTTATCAGTCACACTTTCAGAAGTGCCTACAGCATATTTTACAGAAGGGTGACAGACCATTTGTACATTTGTGTTTGGGTATATGTGTTGCCTGAGCCATAATAGAGAAGAATGAATATTTCATGACAGCCCATATCCTTATACACTCATGCAGTCTGGACACCAAATCATTAGTTTGCTCCAAGCATGTTGTTGTCCTGAGAGTTCAAACACATTTACAGCTCATTAAAGGCCTGCCATGGTTATATTTTTTTTAGTTTTTGATCTTCAGGTTATTGGTTTTACTTCTTGACTTACGTCTAACGTCATCATTGCTGTCATTTGGCTGATGCATTTTTCTGGATTTGAAAAGTTTTTTGTTTTGCCAGTTATGTTGAGAAATCATGTTTATTTTGGCATGGACAGTAAGCCCTGCCTCCGAGATTGCTGGTCTGTGTTAAGGCCCTTGTTGGCACTAAAACGCACTGCAGAACCACTGACCTGGCATACCGTTAGAATAAATCATTCTGAGCCTTCCCAACCGCCTCCGTCACCACCTTGTGGCTCCTCGTTCAGGCAGGTGAGCATGACAAACACTAGCATCCATCCTCCATTTAGAAAAGAATCTTTATTTTTCACCACACAAACAGGGCCAGAGGAAGTCTTTTTTTAATGCAGTTTCACCATGAAACTTTCTATGCACAATGTTAAATTAATAATTATTTTATTGTTAATAATAACCTATATATTAAAAATTCTATACTGTTTTAATTAAATTAAAAATAAAACACACAAAAAAAAATCAGTCATTTTTAAAGCTACAAAGACTGTCAGAACTGTGTTCAGACTGTCAGTCCAAATCCGATTTCTATGCATATCCGATTGAAATCCGATCAGATTTAGCATGTGTGAATGGCAAAAAAAATCACATTCATATGTGGTTTGAAATCCTTTTCAAATCGCATTCCTGCAAATCCGTTTCAGTCTGACTGCTCTGATCGGATTTCGTGCACTGGTTTATGTGCACTCTCTCATGCCACGTAAAACATAAACGTCAGACGTTGTTATATAGAAATGCTGAAAGTCACTGCAGAAACAAGGTTGTGTTGTTGCAAAGTGCTGGACGAGCAGAAAATGACAATATAACGGAGACGTTTTGAAAGTGGCGGTCACGGAATAAAGCCGCTCATACCAGCCTACTACGTTTATGCCTCTGCCTCATAAGACGCAGTAGTCCACTGTGGCGGAAACACATGGTCATATTGTAAATAGGAAAACATCTGTATTGCAAACCCCTCCATGTGTCGGTTGTTGTTGTTTTATGTGTATCCTTGGTTACCAACATTGTCATTTTGCATGGTCATTGCAATAGAAACCTATGCAGATATTCGGGAAAATGAAAGAGCAGCATGGGACACACAAATTGGATCTGTACAGTTGCGATACACAGTGTACACAGTCAATAATTTTAGATCACATTCCAATCGGATACACATTTGGGCCGGCAGTGTGAACTTAGCTAATGTGAATTGAGACATCACAACACTGAAGTGTACAGTATGAAAAATGAATATTTACTAAAAGTACATTTAACATTTTTATTCAATTATTAGTGGTTTTAAAGATTAACTTAAGGTGATTGTTACATAATGGCGAAGGTAAAAAAAAAAAGAAAGAAAAGGAGCATCCTTTACTCACCCTCATGTCGTTTCAAACCTATCTGACTGTCTTCTGTGGAACATAAAAAAATATTTGTAAAAATGTTTCAACTACTTTCATCCGTTTTATGGTCCCAAAAAAAAGCTTTTTTTTTTTTTTCTCATAAAACGAGGATTCATAAAGATTTGGAACAACATGAGGTTCAGTAATTTATGGAATTTCATTTCTAGTTGAACTATCCCTTTAAGTCATAATCAAACCTGCAATCTTTTCATTTGAATTAATTAACTGCTAGACTACACAGCCCCCCATTTCACCCCTCTTTTCTTCACTTATATACTTTGTTTTCTTGGACTGATTGAGTACTAGGGGCTGTCAGTGCTCCCAGTCTCCTTTATTACTCCTTCTGTTATGGTCATTTTATACACAGTCATCCTAAGTCTGCATGGCAATGCAGCATAATTTATGAGATACCTTACAGAGGCCAGCACTGCAGTCCAATTTTACTTCCTTGCCAATGCTGCCTTCCCATTTAGATATTCATTTGCGATCCGTGAAGGCCAGGTTTGGTTAAAACGCTGACCATGACAATCTTTCTGCAAATCAGAGCAAAATCTCAGTGCCAATGGACAATGACTGAGCAAGCCACAGATTAGATGTTTACTCACTTTTTACAATGTCCATGGTTTGAGTCTTGGCTGCTACACAAAAGTTGTTGTTTTTTGCCATATAGACAATATAGGACAACGATCAAGAATATATGAGGAAATTGCAAAAAAAAAATGAGATGTGGTTAAAGGTGTATTGTGTAATATTTCTAAGGATCTATTGACAGAAATGTAATATAAGATCCATAACTATGTTTTCAGTGGTGTATAAAGATCTTGCCTAATGAACCGTTATGTTTTTATTACCTTAGAAAAAGACATTTATATCTCCATAACCGCGGGCACAACCTTCTATGGAGGTTGACATATTGTGTCGTCATGTTTCTATCGTAGCCGACAGCGAACAAACAGCGCTACAGAGCGCGTTTCGTCACTACCTTGAAAGAGAAGTTTTCAGTGGTGTATAAAGACTTTACTTAATGAACTGTTATATTTGTATTACCTTACAATGAGCAGTTTTACTGAATAATTAAGTAAACATAATTTCTTAATTTATCCTTGTAAAGAAACCTCATTGCTGAACTCTCTGCTACTCTCGGCTACTCTCTGCTGTTTCAGACGATGACATATTTTCCTGTCGGCCACCGTAACTTTTGTTGGTTGCAATTCGTAACCTCACCACTAGATGCCGCTAAAAATCACACACCGCACCTTTAAAAGGTCATAAAACTCTAAACTAAGAGTCCACAGTGGCTCCTGGGGGTGTTTGACAGAATCCATGTGTTTATATGTACAATTAAAAGGTTAAAGTTCAGCACTAAAGCAGCTTCGTGGCCAAAGTCTTTAACACCTTCAAAGTCTGTTTCTTCCAATACAACACCTTTGTGAAACATTATGCCTCTATGGTGTAAAACAGATCCTGAGTGTTTGGGGAAGCGGTCAAAATGTCACGGGATCAATGAGTGTTGGCTCCTCTAATGTCCAACACCATTACGAGCTTTCAGAACTTAACTTGCCCTAAGCTTTCACCCACATGAGCAGCATCTTGGTTAATCTCCTTTCTTTGAGCTCTTCCACATCTGTTATTTCCCTGAGACCTCTTGTGCATGTTTTGCTTAAAGCTGGAGCAAAGTTTGCTAGAGTTTCTTAAATACATTTATTCATTTAGCTGACGCTTTTATCCAAAGCGACTTACAATGCTATATTTCAGAGGTCGCATGCCTCTGGAACAACTAGGGGTTAAGTGTCTTGCTCAGGGACACATTGGTGTCTCACAGTGGATTCGAACCCGGGTCTCTCACACCAAAGGCATGTGTCTTATCCACTGCGCTATCACCACCACTTAAAGAGGACTTCATCAAATATACATGCTTAAGATCATCGGAAAAGTGCTGATCTGTCTTCCGTCCTTCAATCTCCTCTTCATGTCTCTTTCTCCCTCATTCACTGCAGGTATATGAACGTGGAACTAATGTTGAGCAGTTTGTGACCCGATTCCTGTTGAAGGAATCAGCCAATCAGATCCAGTCTCTGCTGAACTCTGTAGAGAGTGCTGTGGATGCCATTGATGAGCAGCATTCATCAGTGGGGTGAGAAAGAGCATCACCCATCATGACCCAAAGCATGTGTACCACAGTTCCATCAACATAAATGTCCATTAGGACATCAGTCATCAACAGTTAAGTAGATTACATTACATTAATTGCGGGGTTTAAATGCACAATAATAATAGAGCAGGTTTGGCATCTCACCCGGGTATGTGATTGAAAGCAATTTATACGTTTGTTTATTGAGCTGCCATCATACATTTGAATATGATTTCATAACTAAAGTTAAATAAAAAAAGATGACTATTTCTAGTAAAACACAAAAATTAAGTCATATTTAGTTGATTTCAAACACTTTAATCATCCTTGTTTTCCCTGTTGTGACCTAGATCCTACCCCAGTAAGACCAGCCCACGCGTCCCAGATAGGCGCTATGAGGCCCCGGTGCCAGATTATCCTCCCAACAACAGAGTCAGTGCAAAGGAGAGCATGAGGAACATCAACACAGGTGCAGGTGAGGTGATCACTTTCCAAACACACCTTTCAAGATACAACTAAATGTGGACATGCATTCAATTGTTTAAAAAAGGAGTTTGATCGCATTATAGAGGTATAATAGCACTAATATTATAGTGCACACCATTCACTATTTGCATTTTTATGCATCATGAATTTACTGGAATTCAAGTATGTACTTATGCAGTAGATTCAAGTCTGAAAGAATCTGAAATAACCACAATGGTACAAAATTTGCAAAGTGACTAACTTTTATAGATTGAATCCACTAATGTCTCCAAGTATCAGCATAAATGCAGCATGCATCTGTTTATGTGAGCAGAACCAGCTGTGATGAGACTTTTTGAATAAGGTTGAGATGAAATGGTTGGTTCTTGCCTCACACGCCAGAGAGTTCTTTTCCAAGAAGCCTCTCATTTATTTATTCATTTACATAAGCTCTGTTCCAAACCCTAGTGAGCTGCCTTGCTGTCTACTGCCTAGATAGACAGCTGCCTTCTACTTAGGTAGAAGTGACTGATTTGGAATGGTCTAAAATGTTGCTAATACAATGTCACAATTCCCTAATAAGCAAAAAAAAATAGATAGATAGATTTTTTTTTAAATGTATCTTATTTATTTGAGAAAAAAAATAAAATAAAAACAGTAATGTTGTGAAATATTATTGCAATGTAAAATAAATGTTTTCTAATTTAATAGATTTTAAAATGTGATTTATTTCTGTGATGGCAAAGCTCACATGATTCTTAAAAATCGTAATTTCTTGTTATTATTAATGTTTAAAAGTTTTGCTGCTTAGTATTTTTGTGGAAACTGTGATTTTTTTGGGACTCATGCTTTGATGAATAAAAGTTCAAAAGAACAGCATTTATTTGAAATAGAAATATTTTGTAACATTATAAATGTCTTTACTGTCACTTTTTAATCAATTTAACACATCCTTGCTTGTCTTTAAAAAAATACTTGACCCAAAACCTTTGAATGGTGTACATAGCACACACTAATATAGAGTAAAATAATAATTTTCTGTTATTACACTATTATACTATATACTATTATACTATAACTATTTTTATATTAAATGAAATATGTTTATTTATAATCATTTCTTTCACCTCGTCTGCCATCTATGATTTTTTTTCACTGAGCTCAGCACAATGCATTCTGGACTTTCCCTCTCTTTGAATACTTGTGATGTATACAGTACATGTGAATTTGGCCAACAGAAGGTATCTTAGAAGGCAGCATAATTAAATTTGTACCTCGCCTATGATAACTTAAAAGCCATAAAAATACGAAACTCCTATAGTATCAATCAGTGAGTCACACGCAAATGGAGACTCTGGGAAATCTTTATTGAGACTTGGTGGCTGTTCCTCAGCCAGGGTCTGTGAGAGGAAAAGACTGACTTAAGCAATATTAACCCCCCTTAGAACAATTGGCACATAGATTAAAGATGGCATTTTAGCCACTCTTTCGATCCTTTTTTCTTTAACAGAGGTTTACTTAAGGACTTGTTTAATGGTCTATTTGGCATGTTGCTTTATGGCTTCTTGGGGTTTGTTTTTCCAAACATCGCATAAATCAATTCGGTAAGGTTCTTTTTTGTGGTGCAGTCTTGGTGGCCAACTACATTATCACGCAAAACATCTGCATTTACCATTTCTCATGCCGTCTAATTGCCAAAAGCAAAATTAAAGTCAAAGATGTGGTTCGCAGGCTCTCCCGTGGGCTTTCTGTATCAACATACACCACATTTCCATTACTGATGAGATTTGGGCCTGAGCTCCTGTGAGTTGGTTATGAAACCGCTCTAAAGAGACACTAAAACAACACAAAGCCTTTCGTGTGCCAAGTCAGCACATACCACACGCTCACGACAGTCTCGTATGGATAATGCAACGGAAGAAATGTGTGAGTTTTTAATGAGAAGGTGGAAAAGAGCTTCAGTCTGAGCTTCAGTCAGGAGTTAGAGGGCGCCTGGAGATATGGTAACAAATTAATTCTAGTGTTTTTCTTTTTTCTGTAACACAGAGAAAAGCAATTTATGATTCTTTTTTAAATGTCCATCTCACTTTCCTCTTCTTCTCAGTGCTAAAAGAATAGTCATGCAGTCAATTTCTTCAAAACAGCCAAGCAATACAGACATTTCTGTTGCTGTGGATTTATCATTCGAACAGAACCAGAGCTTATTAGTGGCTGATCTTAGTCCTCATTTCAGCTGGTATGTTAAATGCCATTTGACATTTCAGTACAAAAGCTGTAAAAGAAGCTCCCATCGATGTGCACACTCCTTATTGGCAGTAATCAGTAGATCTCAATTGTCCTCTCGTTCACTTTTATTGTAAGGTTGGCCTGTCGATATGCCAATATTCTTCGAGTGACACCACAGCGCTGAATCGAAGAGGTCTGTTTTATGGGTGACGTTCAAACACTGGCACTAGTTTTAAATTTCCCCAAGACACAGATAAAGCTGACTCGGCTCACAATAAAAGCACCATTCTAGCTGTCAGCTCCGGCAGGGAAAGCCATGATTGGAGCATGCTGTCCAAGCTGTAGTTTATGAGCGACGGGATGAGAATATTGATCAATACTTCTGCGAGACTTGCTTTGCACATGGCACTTTTTCTCCCATCAGTCAATCACACGCTTTTCTCAAATTGCTTTCTTTCTCTCACTCTACTCTCCTCCCTATTACTGTTCATGCTGCACACACACACACAGGCTCAAAGCTATAAATCGGATATACTGTATAATTTATTGATATACAGTGAGTCTTTTCTTTTTTATGTAGAGATTTATTTTGAATTTTTTATTTATATTCTAGGGCTTCCCCCTGACTAAAGATTTTTGTAGTTGACTAGTAGTCATTGATGTAAGCCATTAGTAGACTAATTGCCCGTATATTTTAATTTAATTACTTAAATATAGACTGGGGGCGGGGGGCGTAATATATAGCCTATTCTGCACTTTATGCATAAAGCTTGTCGCAAAGCACTGGCAAAAGTAATGATTATGAATGTGTTGGAAAAAATAGAGAGAAGACATTTTAATTATTTATTGATAAACTAGTGTTTTCGGAGTCAGTGTCGGCTGCAAAGATGAAGTTGACGATGTTTACTCGCCATCTCCGCAATATAGTGGATGTTCATTCTTTCTTTATTTTACAAAAGCACAACGTTTTGTTGTGATTGTGAGTTTACACAAATACAAGTAGACAGTTTCGAATGATGCATATCTGTATAACCAAAAATGACAGAGTATTTCTGCTGTTCTCAGGAGAAAAATGCAAGCGATCGCGCCGGCGTCTCCATGTCATGCATTAAGCGTGTTATACTTTAGCTTCCACACTCCGCACAAACACTTGGATATGTGCCTAATAATAGCATACAATTATCTAGGTTAATGTTAGAGCGAGTGACCATGTAAAGTTGCTACTACTTACATGTTACAATGATACGCCACATTTGAGGTTGATGGATGATTGGCGAACGTTTGGATTTCCTGCCCGACACACTGTAATTACCACACAAACCCATTCTTAATGATCTGTCTGTCACGGACTGCATGACTTTACCACGTCCTGCTGAGTTTTTTTTTCTGCAACTAACTGACTAATACAATTTTGGTTGACTAAGCCTCTTCTTGTCGACTAACGTTTAGTCGACTATTAGGGGGCAACCCTAGTCAATACTGATATTGGATTACCAATATTGAATATTTAATTGTACATGCTAATTTCTCCTATTTTTTACATTTAGATTACATTTATAATATTGTGGTGTCTAAATGTGTCAAATAACGGTAAAATACTAACAGCAGAGACGCCAGAAATCTACTGTAATTCTACAGTATGAATACTGTGAGATTGCTTTACAGCTTAAATAATACAAACTTAAACTCTGTTGTATAGCTTATACAGTTAAACGAAATTGCATTTTAAAAGTTTAATAATCAATCATGTTTAAGAACAAATTTGACCAGTTATTTTTATTTTATTTTTTCTCCAGCCAACGAGCACTAGACAGCCAAAACCATCAGGCTGAGTGCCACCAGGAAATACACAGTCTGAAAGCCTTAATAAACACTGAAATTTGTGAATAAATTATGTATTACAGCGAATCTCTGTTTAATGCATTTATAATCACTCACTATAAGCACTCTCAAGCGCTATTCCGGCTTGTTCAGTTCCAGCTCATCAGTCATCGTTCAAGTGATTTGGATGTGAGAAAAAACACTCAGACCAGTCAAGTTTTAAAACAACGCGCTCCTCGCAGCAGTCAGTTTCAAAGTTCCCTCTCCTCTCCACTTCGATTAGTTTTCTTATATTTTCCACATATATTCCTGTCATGAGCACCGCGAACACGGATAGGAAGACTTACTCTTACTCTAACTCCTGTGAAACACCCGTACAGCACCATTGTGCTATTGCTTGAAAAATGCACCAGCCCATAATGCATTGGGTACTACAGTATAAGACAGTGATACATAAATACAATAGATTAGTGTTGAAAATGGACTGTAAATTAACAGCAGATTTTCTACTGCAGATTACTGTTTTAATGGAAAAAAGTATGTTACTGTCAGAATTTTTTTACAGCAATTTTTTACAGTGCATAACATTACCAATAATTTTACTGAGATGTTTCTTCAAAGGGTCATTGTACTTCATAATGTTCCAATCTTAGCAAAACATTTTCCAATTTTTTCATAGAAACTATATTGTGCATGTTATTCGTTTGATAGCACTAAATCGGGAAAGGAGCAGGTGGTCAGGGAAAGTTTTGGTCCTGACTGGAGCCTGAACTGAAGTTTCTTCCCTTCACTATGTTGTGGCTGAAGCTCCCAAGATAATTAACATGACATCATCCTAAGCAGGAAGAGCATGTGGCAAGACTCCCAGATTATCTTCATCCATTCTAGTCTTTATAAGTGCATTATGAAGAAATGTCTGTTGTATTAGATAGAATATGGAATCTGTTGTATTAGATGGCCCAGATGGAATTACAAACTTTGTTAGCGTTTTCTGTGCTGATTTTATGGTAAAATTTCTAGAATTCTGTGGAATATTATTATTTAATTATATGATTTTCACTATTCTCTATGCCTTTAAAAGTGTTCACTTGGTCCTGCTATTGCTATGGTAACAGGTAATGTGTTCCAAAATGTCTCCCCTCCCCATTATGCTGGCCTCATCAACACAAGGGAGGTGTTAGAGTATAATTGGTTTGGCACCTCAAGTGGGGCTGATTTCAAAGGCAGGAAAACCTTTTCCCTCATTAATAGGATCTGTCACTGCATTAAAGAAATAAAGGAAGGGTGAAAATCATGTTAATCGCTCTCCACATTTGTTTTTATGCAAAACGCAATATTCTTACAGTGCATACTCTTCCTTTATCATTCGCTGTGGCAGTACCATGGTACAGCTATGGTATCAGGTGGTAATACCATCAGGTTGTACATGTCCAAAAAAGCATGGTAGTATATTTCAGTGCTTCTTTTATAAGTGTCATCTGCAGCACTCAAAGAAGTTGGCAAAAATGTGTAAATGTCCATTGTAATCTATGTAATGACTTGAGCTCAGTAATAATGTCTGATCGTTTGATTCACCCTGTCGCATTGCTATGACAGCCACTCTCTGACGAGGTTTCAGGAAGAGTAAAACATCATTGAAACTATCTGCAAATTATGCACTGTGCCTCTCTGTCTCTGTCAGGAGCTGTGGAGGTGAGAAAAGAAGGACTCGAGGCACAGATCAACCGACTGGCTGAGCTGATTGGACGTCTGGAGAACAAGGTAAGAAGTTCGTCTTATAATACTGAGAGGTCAAGTGCTTCCCCCTGGGAAGCGTCTTATAATAATGAGAGTCAGAATCCACAGACCCGTGCAGATACAATCCAGTGTTATAAGAACCAGAAAGTAAAAACATGATTTGACAATAAATGGAGAGATTTAGCTCCGTTTCTGATAACATATTAATACATAGATTACTGAGATGTTTTGTTTGAGTAGATATTTCATATTTATTTTATTTATTTGTTTATTTTCCAAATAAAAAGATCCCACCTAAAGTAACACAGTCCTAAACCATTTATGTTTCAGAGGGTGGCAGTTATTGATTGTGAGGGGGTGAAATAAAAGCCAAAAAGT
This sequence comes from Gila orcuttii, assembly GCA_026230005.1. Taxonomy (NCBI): domain Eukaryota; kingdom Metazoa; phylum Chordata; class Actinopteri; order Cypriniformes; family Leuciscidae; genus Gila; species Gila orcuttii. The sequence continues at coordinate 9,857,367 of JAPDVR010000005.1, read as the reverse complement.
CAAATAAGGTTTTCAGATTATGGTGATTGGCTGATATCCCTGTTATTGTTATATGAGTCTGTAAAAGAGCTTTGCTTGTTACAGCATTATTGTAGTTATTATTTTTGAAAACTGCATAAACCTGATGAGGCTTGATTTTACTAAATAGTATGTCATTATAAACAAATATTATAGTACAACAAGTATACATTACCATTCAAAAGTCAGTCAGTAAGATTAAAAAACCTTTTATTCTGTAAAAAAGCATTGATAAAAAAGTGACAGTAAAAACATAAATACTGTTATTTTAAAATTTATATTCATCAGAGAATCCTGGAAAAATATGTTTCAGTTTCCACAAAAATATTAAACAGCACTTTTTTTTCAACATAGATCATGTTGGCAGCTGAAAAAAAATAAGCATTGCCATCACAGGAATAAATACACTTTTTAAATTACAATTTTTACAGGTTTTTTTTGGTCATATAAATGCAGCCTTCAATCTTACTGACCACAAACTTTTGAACGGTCTGGAAATATCAATATGGAGCTTGAACATGAATTAACATTAGTCTAAAAACATAAATTTTGCTTCCTTTCAGAAGTCCACCGGTCGATTAGGAAGTAAAACTTTGGTGTGGAGCTTTTCTGTGCCTCCTGTAATTTCCATTACTATTGCACATACATCCACTCATGCACACACAAGCACACTCTGGTAATTACACACATTCATATGTAAAAGCATGAGATGAGATTCAGATTGCATTTAGCAAAGCCAGTAATCTTTCCTCCTCATAGTTATTGCTTCCATTGCTCTGGGTGCAGAGCAGTGAAGTAGGGCAAGAATAAATCGGTGAACAAAGGAAGCAATTAAACAGACCTGACAACAACAGTACTGCACTAGTTAATGGCTGATTTTTACCCTTAGATTTTTTTTATTCAACACTTATGTAACATTTCTTTCTTGGTTAACCATTATTTGACCATCTCTCTTTCTCTCAGTCAATTTATTATGCGTGTCTGATAGACATTGAGCTCAGTGCACTAATAGAGTCCCCAGTCAATACTGGAGTCTTTGGCAGGCAGGTTCTTATTGCTGGAGCTAAGAATAGTCAAACCAACCCAACTGGTTTATTCCTCTCTCAGTGGAAGGGAGGTTCTGACACATTCTGGTGAGCCGGTATGAATGAGAGGATATCTGGGTTGAGCAGCAGAGACTGCAGTGGCACTGGGAGATGTTTGGGGTCAGTCCAGATTAACAAGGATATGGTGCATGCACATATACTGTACGCAGGAAGAGAAAATATTCTGTAGAGCTTAGTTTTAAATTAATTAGCGTGATAAATAAATAATCTAATTTTGTAATATAGACTACCATTCGAAAGTGTTTTTTTTTTTTTTAAGAAATTAAGACTTTTATTCAGCAAGACTATAAAAAGTGACAGTAAAACGTGTATAATTCTCTTTAAAAAAAATGCTGAGAAGAATCCTGAGAAAAATGTATCATGTTTTCCACAACAATATTAAACACCACAACTGTTTTCAACATTGATAATAATAAGAAATGTTTCTTGAGCAGCAAATCAGCATATTAGAATGATTTCTGAAGGATCATGTGACTGAAAATCACATGAATAAAGTACATTTTAAAATATGGTAAATAAGAAAACCGTTCTTTTAAATTGTAATAATATTTAACAATATTACTGTTTTGTGTATTGTTGATCAAACAAATACAGTCTTGGTGAACAGAAGATACTTCTTTCAAAAACATTAAAGCCCAGACTTTTGACTGGTAATTTATATAATATACTCTTAAAAATAAAGGTTCTTAATTGGCATCCGTGGTTCCATGAAGAACCTTAAACATACATGAAACTTTTGTGAAATGGAAAGGTTCTTTTATAGTGAAAAAAGTTTTTTCAGATTATTAAAACGTTCTTCACACAAAAATATGGTTCTTTGGTCACACTTTAGATTAGGGTCCAATTCTCACTATTAACTATTAACTATGACTTTTGCCTCAATAAACTGCTAATTACCACTTATTAATAGTTAGTAAGGTAGTTTAGGTATTGGGTAGGATTAAGTGATGTAGAATATGGTCATGCAGAATAAGGCATAAATATGTGCTTTATAAGTACTAATAAACTGTACAATATCCTAGTAATATGCATGCTAATAAGTAACAGTTTAGTTTAGGATCCAATTCTTTTATTTTAAATGTTCCAAGAAAAGTTTTTTTCCATGAAAATAGTTATTTAATGGCATAGCTGGAAAACATATCTGTGTTGACCTAATATTACACCTTCTCGCAGACTTGCCATCAGAGGTGGTGGTCCTGGTCCTTTTTTTAGCATGACAATGTCAATACAGTGTGTTGAGGAAAAACATTGCAATATTTTGAAATACCTTTTTTCCACCCACCCCTGAAAGCTATGCAACCTTTTGCAATCGTCATAGTTTTGTTCTCAAGGCTCTCAAGTCAGGGACAATTTTTCCAGTTGCCATGTCAAGCTCGGTCCACTGTGACATCTGTCATAATTGATCAATACAACTGTTGCAGCACACCTGGGTCTGTGCAGGATTTAGCACATGTTCCTCTAAACATCCATTCTCAGAGCCTTCACTTTAATTGAAATGTCAAACATAGCACTGTACGTCTGTCCTGTCCCGTTCTCCATTCTCGCTGTCGCTTAGCAGACAGGGCAGCCTGACTTCAGTGACCCGCTTTGGCTCAGAGCTGGATCAGTCATCAGAGCGCTCTTGTTGTCTGCATAATGCGCCCCCACAGCTTTAGGAAGCGCATCATTTCTTTTTTCCATCCAGTTGTGGCATCCTGATAGCCTCCAATCACTGTGGAGACTAACGCTCATGCCGCTCCTACAGTCTTCATACTCGACAGTACGGCGGTTGTCATTCTTGCTATTATTTTTGATGGATAACCCGCCGTCACTTTTATCAGTGAGAGAGACAGCTGCACGAATTTGTGGCATCATTACTGGCCATTATGTACTCTGTCATTCCATGATGGTAAAGAATATTCCGCACCATCCCTGTTCACTTCATGTGGATGGACTGACAGGAGATACCGGCAGCGCCTCTCATTTATGAAGCACATAATGATTCTTACATTGCGGTGGTGTTAACTTTTCAGAGCCAGGACTGCTGTGAATTCCTCTTGAATTCATAAAGTACCTATATTTGGAATATAGTGAGAATATTTTAAATATAGCCTATATGGTTCTTGTTCTCAGTATATTTTTTTTATTATGTGCATTCATCTTTGCATGCCAGTGACAGTGATTGTAGCCTCTACATGGAGGAAGGGAAAAAATACTAGCAGGCTTTCTCTCAGTGCTCAGATTCTTGATTACTAAAAAAACATGTCCTACAACTTTACCTGCCATTATCTGATAAAATAGCAACATTTCTGTTGAACAGTTGAGAAAAAGAGAGAAAAAAACTTGTATACAGTATATGCTGTATGTGTACTTTGAACTTTACTACTCAGCAAGGCCATAACCATGCCTTAAACATTGGGGAGAACCAAAGTTGTCTTTTTATTTTATCAAAATTTTTATTTAAAGGAATTAAATAATTAAAGTATTAAAATTAATTTAAGGATAAATTTAAAAAAAAAGTGAAATAAGTTATAATTGTTGCCTAGTTGTGTATAGTAATCAATTTAAACTATTTGCTAATAATGCTTTCATTTTAAAAATATGCCCACATTCACTCTTATTCGTGTCTAATATCTCAGAAACGCAAAATGTTTCTTTTCTCGTCACATTCAGTTATGAATTAGATTAATCATGTAAATGATAGCATATTTTCAATTCAAAACAGTGAAATTTTAATAAGTTGAGTAGTTTCCTAGCCTGGGAAAACCCAGACAACTTCCGGCAAATTTAGATTTGCTCTGAAAGTTAGTCTGGCAAAGAGCTCATTCAAACCCATTTCCAATCCGTCGAAATCGCGGCACCAATCAGAAACGTTGGGGCGGGCTTTACACGATGACGACAGCGCTGGGATTTTGAAGCAGATTTTGTAGCCTACATTACAAAGATGGATGCCGCCGTCGAACATCACTCGTTCGAATCAGCTATCGCGTCTGTTTTAAGCGATTTGAACGTTTCCTTTTTGTTAAAAACCGAGCAAAGAATAACACTTGAAGATGTTTCTCCGCCGCTCTGCATACGTCATCTCCTTCAACGCTCTGATTGGTTTTAGGTCTATCCGCGACGTCCGTTGGTGACGCTCCTCAGGAAATGATTTGTCTATGACGCTTTGCCAGACCCCAACTCAGTTACAACTGAGAATGGTCTGGTTTTAACCAGGCTAGTAGTTTCCATCACTGGATATTACTATCTGTCGCTGAACATTTCTAACATAAAACAGTAGTCAAATATTAAATGGTTAGATGGTTTTCACTGTTAACTAAAGCATTGCGTTGGAATTCGCACTCCTCTTCTGTAAACAGTAAGCCCCGCCTTCTTTGATTTGATTGGCCATCTCAATGATTATGAGTGTTGTTAGATCATTGAGGCAGAATAGGCTAAAACTTTTAAAACATTTTAACTTTTAAAACATTTTGTCATCCTAACAACAAATAGAGGGATGCGTAATGGAGTGCAGCAGAGCAGAATTAAGAATATTAAATATTGGGAGGCACAATTTGGCCATTTCTAATTATGGGAGGGGGGGCTTGTCTCCCTCAATGTCTATGGTTGTTACAACCCTGCAACTCACTAAAGAGGTTCATATTAAAATATACCTCTATACCCTTTCACAACACTGTCAGATATTTATAAAAAACATTTAGACAAAACATTCAGGAAAAAATCAGGTAAAATCAAAGTCAGTTGCTATCCTGCTACGAGTTCCACAACATCACACAGGCCCTGGTGAGTTCTACTGTATAGTTGTTTTTTTTATACTATACTTTTATACCATAAGTAATTAATGCTAATTTTCTTTCATATGTCAACTCCATAACACAAATTGTAAAGAAATGTGAGATTTTATATCCTATTAGTAGCTAGCAACACCTGAAAACTAAATGGCTACTGTATTTAATGTTTATGTCAAATGCAAAGTATAGTTATTTTGTCAACACTGCTATAGTACCGTATGATTTTCTGAACGTGGTGACAAAAATGGAGCTGCAAATTAGTTTGAAACCAATTTGAAACAAGTTCAATGCAAGAATTACCTGCAAATATAAAATTATTTTCACAAATTAATTATTGACCCACATTGAATAATGGGCAATTACACATATGTGAGTAAATTAATGCTGATGACCAAATTAATTGTAAGCCTCAGTTTACAGTGGTTAAAAATGCAAGGTCTAGAGATGCGTTTTTTTTAAAGTTGCTTAAAAGTTAAACTTGAGTGCCTTGTTTATAGAATACCATGTCATGCAAAAGACGCAAGACGTTAGCACAGCGGTTAAAGGCGTACGTCTAGTGCATGTTCACATGTGTGAACGGCCCTCAAATGACTAATTTATACATTTCTACTTTTATGTTTTGTAGACTTTAGACATTTTTTTTTTTTTCTTGGTAAAAAGTCAGACAGATGTGTTTGTGATTGATCTCCTCTGAGCTCACGTGACTGAGTGTTTGCAGACAGACAGAAGCAGCGAGGGGCAGCTGAGGGGGACAGTCAATTCACTGGTGGCTTTTCTGTTCTGGTTTGTGTTGCAGACAGTTTGGTTTGACCTACATCAGCGACTAACAGACACTGATGGCACAACTAGCGCAGTAAGTACTAAAGCACGTCTTATATACCAAAGAGCATGATAGAAAACTGCATAAAATCTTCCAAGACAATGCATGACCAAGTCCCCCCCCCCCCCACCATCTTAAAACACAAAAGCAGACTGAAAACCAACGAATAAACCCCTGTCAAATGAAGCTTGGGTCTCTCCAGAGCACCTCATGCTGTTCCACACACCTGCAGCAGATCTGCCACCTGTTCCTCAGGATTTAGTCACATTTCTTTCTCCATATGAAAGCACCAGCTCAGTGTGTTTAATACCATCATGTTCCAGGAGTCATTTGTGCCTTTAAAAGATAAGAGGCAGTATCACGCTACACCTCACCTGGCCACAAATCAGTTTTGCTCTGTGGACTTAGTGATACACCCAGCAGAGCATGATGGGAATGCACAGAAATATCGTACGGATTTGTTCAGCTAAAGTGTGGGAGTGCTGGGATTTAATCTCTTGTAAAACTTTGTGGTTTAAAAGTTTTAGATCTAATAAGGAAAAGATTGCTGTGTTTAAAAAAAAAAGGAAAAAGTGCAACTGAGTTCAGTGTGTAACAGATCTTAGCTCAAATTGACTTCTTATTGACATTGCAGGGATCAGGCGTAATTGAATCACTCCTTTTTATCCATTAATCCATTGTCAATTTCTAGACAAAATGGGGGTTGGGCAGGTTCCACCTGACAGCTTTAGCGTCTGCCTCTGTGTTTGTTGGTTAACACAAGCTTTGTTTTGGGACCCATTAGATATTTCTGGAATTAGTTCATCACACCTATAATAATATCAGGGTCTCCCGCAGTGTTATCTGCCATGATTATAACACAGAGCAGAAAAGAGCCATTTTAAAACAATGACTGTGTCATTTCAGAGCTATTTCTGTTTACAACTGATTATTGCTCCATTTGCTTCTATTAAATTGCATGCATTTGACATTTGGATGACAAACATTAAAACAAAATGCACCTAATCCTAGTAGCAAGAAACAGGAATTTGAACAGTGATGCCGAATATTTCAATGAGCAGGTAGATCTTAAGTATTACAGCAGTAGTGCTTTTCTTCACACCCTCATATATTTGAATATGTATGAATGCATATATTAGCATATAATTATTACTACTTAAGTTTTAGATTTTCCTCCTGTAAATATTTATGGAAATCATTACAATAAGCTATACATATATAAACAAAATGTTCAGGCATCTAAAATGTGTTCCCACCTCCAGATATAAGAAAACAATGGCTTTTTGAAGTTTATAGCAGAGTGGATATCGGCAAGAAGGGGAGCTCTTATCTTCTCTTCAAGACATGTTTATAGAGAGTGGACTAATGACTGATCAGTCCAATGGCTCAATGCATCTGTTAGCTCAGCAGTTTACTTTACAGGCTGTGTTCACTGACTTCACTAGACTTACACCACCCGCAGTGCTTGTCTTGATTGGCCAAGAGGAATATAAATCAGCTGTCTGCTGATAAAACCACAGAGGACAGACCGAAAGAGAAAGGGAGAGGGACAACTACATATCTGAAAGCCGTATTTGCTCATTTGGAGGGAATTATGGGATGGATGTAGAGAGGGACAGTAAGATGCCCCCATTTATGCCTTTTGGACTTAAACAAAGCAGCTCCTAAAAAAGAGATGCTAAAGTAAAAAAAAAAAAAGGGGGGGGGATATAATGCAATTTGGTCAGTGTTACCAGAGAAAGGATAAATGGGGGGTAGAAAGATGCCAATCAGAAAGAAATGGGACGGTATTCCCCAGTTTCCATGGTAACTGAAATTTCTCAAACCCTCTGAGGTTTCTTACTTTTTTTATGGACTCATACTGTACCTGAGACATTCTCCTCACTCACATGGTAGGAAATTGTGCACATAATATATTCTTTCCTCTCGTTGTGTGTTTGTGTGTCTGTGTGTGTCTGTTTCACAGTCTGATGCATAATGTAGAAGTGGAGCAGTTCAACTCCACATGGGGGTCTTTAGGGTTCATTAGTTTAGGTTCCCTTCTGAGCTAAAGAGACACACATCATACACATATATGCAAAGCGCATTCACCACATCAGGGATTGCTAATTCCGCATAAAGCCAAATGAGAGACATTGCAATACACCCAAGAAATATTGCTAAAGGAAATTTAAACTGGCTTCTGTCAGATTGAGAGATTTAAGGATTCTAATAATACAATGAGAATATCCCACAGAGCACAAACCTTACACTTTGGGTCACATTTGCATCGTCTACCAAGCTATGATTTATTAGTTTATTCCACGGCATTGAGTCTGAATGAAGCCCCCTCACTGTTAAAACAAACACTGAAGACTAATGAAAGACATTAGTGCAATCGGTCTCAATGCGTTCGGATCAGCCAGATGTCGAAATGCAAAGAAAATTGGATTGCGAATCCTCATGCATTCCTCTAATTATTCTTATGTGCCTATCAGATCAAGCCTCCAGTGGAGGAGAATGGGAAAACAGAATGATACTTCTCATTGTGTGTAGGTCGGCTAATGTAGTGTTTCTGATTGCATTCTGGCTAGTGTTGGGTGGCATAGTGCTCTTGATTAAGTTCAGGGTTTATTACCAGGCTTCTGCTCTTTTATTGCCCTCGCCTTCGGGGAACGGGACTGCTGTCAAATCGAAGGGCTTAATGGTTTCTTTTGGGTTTCATCTTCCCCACCTGCTGGGGAACTACACATGCTCTATTGAAGATGTGACACTTTAGTTATAGCATACACCCCAGACGCGAAATATGCCCTAATATCTCCTAAAAAACATGCCCTTTTCACTTTTTTTTTGGCCTTTAAAGATACGTTTTGTTTTGTGGTGCAGTTGTTTGGTTGTAATATGGCATATAAAAGTTATAGGCGAGCCCAGACCGAATCTGCAGACTTTTTTCTTTCTACAGTTCACCAGGTCTAACAGAGGATTTACATACACAACCGCTTAAAAGTTTGCGGTTAGTCAGCTAAGCTGCATTTATTTGATCAAAAATACAGTAAAAACAGTAATATGTTAAAGAGTGTTGCAGTTTAAAATAATAATAGTTTTCTATTTTACTATATTTTAAAATGTCGTTTATTCCTGTGATGGCAAAGCTGAATTTTCAGCATTATTACTCCAGTCTTCGGTGTCACATGATCCTTCAGAAATTATTCTAATATGCTGATTTGCTGCTCAAGAAACATTTCTTTTTATTATCAATGTTTCAAACAGTTGTGCTGCTTAATATTTGTGGAAATGGTGATACGTTTTTTTACAGGATTCGTTGATGAATAGAAAGTTTAGAAGAACAGTATTTGGTTGAAATAGAACTCTTTGGTAACATTTAAAATGTCTTAACCGTCAACTTAAATGTCACTTTTAATCAGTTTAGTGCATGCATACATGTTGAATAAAAGTATTAATTATTATAAAAAAAATGGTACTGACTCTTTTGAACGGTAGTGTATTATAAACATTTTAAAGGATATTACTTTAGGGTGAAATGATTTGCTTATTGGCATCTTAAACCTTAATGATATTCAGCATATAAATGCAGATGTTAATCAATGCTCCAGGCTCCTCGGGGTGCTCTGCAGTGTGGAAATAGTCTGCCAAGAAATTATAATATTTAAACCTATCATTTCTTAGTAATAATGGTTATTTAATCAAATCTCTTAGACTTAATAAAATTGGTTCAAGATGACAGTACCAATTTAGAAATGAGTGGGAGCCCTGAGTGACATGTTACACGAGAAAAGTGCAATTATGTGAAACAGACGAGTCAAAAGCAGTTCAGTTTCATTTCCGTGAAGGTCTAAATTTACCCTTTAAGAAATGTTATCAAATTTTGATACAGTGAATCAGGTTTTTGTTGTTGTTGTTTTTTTCATTATTTGTTGCAGGGAAGCAGGTTTAAAGCCGGCCCTGTTATTTGTACTGAACTTCATTTGGTAGCCAACAACACTCCCACAATTCTACATCATTTAGATTACACTGGGAATTAATTAGTTACTTAGGCGACGATCCAAAGGAGTAGCTGAATTGATTTTACTCTCTGGTATTTTTCATACTGTATATATTTCTCCTCCTGAAGGAATAAGATTAACCCTTGCTTAACCTTTCAGCTGCAATATTGACCATAACTCTTATTAAATGAGGATCAAAGCTTTTAAGACCGTTTGCTTTTCTAAGCAGTGTTAGAGTTAAAGGGTTAGTTCACCCAAAAATGAAAATTATGTCATTATTTACTCACCCTCATGTCATTCCAAACCCGTAAGATTTTCGTTCACCTTCGAAACACAAATGAAGATCTTTTTGATGAAATCTGAGAGCTTTCTGTCCCTCCATTGACAGCTACGCAACTACGACGCTTCAAAAAGTCAATAAAGAGATTGTAAAACTAATCCTTATAATGCGATCGAGTCTCTTCAGAAAATTTGGACTAAACCTCTAAATTAATATGATGAACAGATTTAATTTAGGCTTTCATTAACATTTAAACATTGATCAGTGAACATAAATAGAAGCGCAACCGAACCTGCTTGACGTGCAACAAACAACCTTCTTGCAGAAGCTCAAATGTGATGCATAACATGAGAATGAACATCACTGGTTCTCGCAAGTCAAGAAAACATTCTTGAGCTTCTGTTTACCACAACTGATGTGCAGTGATGGGAATAACGGCGTTATAAATAACGCCGTTACTAACGGCATTACTTTTTCCAGTAACGAGTAATCTAATTGATTACTCTTCTCATCTTAATAACGCCGTTACCGTTACTGCCAAAAAATGCGGCGCGTTACTATAACTGATGAAGCTGTTTTTTTTTCATCAGACCAACTAGATCTCTGAGCGAGACGCAAATACTTTTTTTACTGTTCTTCCTTGGTTAGTGGGCAGAGCACGAGACAAGCGCACGATTGGCTATAAGGTAGAGTAAAATGTCATTGTAAGCCAATCAGAGGTAGAGTTGGGCGGGTGTTCGAAAGCACGCATAGTAGTGATGGGCATTCGGCTCTTTTGACTCAGCTCACTGAAAAGAGCCGGCTCTTTTGGCTCACAAACGGCTCTTTAAATGACTTTGACTATAATATTTCAATTTGTATTACATAATTATTTAATTTCTATAGGCTAAATTTGTAAAAATAGAGTCGGCTCTTCAGATATGCGAGCCAGCTCCCAACGTTCACCTAAAAGAGCCGGCTCTTAGAGTCGGCTCATTCGCGAATCGCGAACGACCCATCAAAAGCTCATTCGCGAACGAGTCGATCCATCATCACTAACGCTCATTCGCGAACGACCCATCATCACTAACGGCTAACGCTCATGAATTGCGAACGACGGTCGTTCAACGACCCATCATAACGCATAGTCGGGCAGGACAGGACACACAAGGAACAACACAAGCCAGTCAGTCAACGAGAGACAGGTATGGCGACGAGCTTAACAAGCTTAATTTAATTTTGCCCAGTTGTGGCCTGTTGAGGGGCAATAAATATCAAAATTTCCAAAACATCTATTGTGTTATTTGCATTGATCCACTATATAAACATAATATCTACATACATGGCGTTTGATTGGAGGCTAGTCTCACTTTGTCCCACAGCAACATTTTTTTTTAGATGCGTGTACAATGTTTCATGTTTCTGTTAATAATGTATTGTATTAAGTGTCCATTTCATTATAATATTCAAATTTATCATAAATAATTGAACATGCACATGTATTTTAAGTTCCGTTAAAGAGGGGTAGAGGTGGGGTCACATTTGAGCATTTAAAATTTAATTTTACTTGAAAGTAACGCAATAGTTACTTTCATAAGTAACTAGTTACTTTTAAAATTTGTAACTGAGTTACTAATTTAGTTACTTTTTGGAAGAAGTAACTAGTAACTGTAACTAATTACTTTTTAAAAGTAACTTGCCCAACACTGCTGATGTGTGAGTTGATGAATGTTTATATGTGAATAAAAGCCTAAATTCAATCTGTTCATCATATAAAGCGACCGTGTCTCTTCTGAAAACTTGGACTAAACTTCTCAATTCATATGGATTAGTTTTACGATCTCTTTATTGACTTTTTGAAGCATCAAAGCGGTAGTTGTGTAGCTGTCAATGGAGGGACAGAAAGCTCTCAGATTTCATTAAAAAGATCTTCATTTCTGTTCCGAAGATGAACGGAAGTCTTCTGGGTTTGGAACGACGTAAGTGTAATTAATAACAGAATTTTCATTTTTGGGTGAACTATCCCTTTAAGTGTTTATAACGTATGGTGTCTTGAACCCTTACACTGTGATTTGAGTCTCTAAATAAGTCTGGTTTTATTGATTTATTTTGCCTAAAGAGAATATTAACAATAAGACAAGGCATTCCCATCATCCCTCTAGACCAGTGGTCTTCACTATTTTTTTCATGAGAGCCGCACTGATAGGACAAAGTCAGTAGGAGAGCCATTTTTACAGGAAAGTATAAAAAGTTACATCCAGTCATAAATACCATGTCTGTTTATTAATATGTCACCCCTGAACATTCAAAATGCAATGCAATAAATATTTACCAGTCAAATTTGTAACTGAGACAAGATGATTTCCCTTATGACAAAAAAAAAGCAGGATTTCCAGAATAGATTCATCCCAGAATGACATTAAGTTATTTTTTTCTACATTAGCCCCTCATGTAGGCTATCTAATCATCCAAGAGCACATGCGGCGTTAAGAGCTGGAAATACCGCCATAACTGGCAACTCCGCAGGGACTGGATATGTTTACATGCACAACTTTTGTTTCAATCGGTCTGAATTCATTCTGATTGATTAATCTGAATGTATTGTAGTTTACATGAATGCTTAACATCGTGATATGATGCATGATCGGGGTGATGTGCACGTTTATAAGTCAAAAGATTCAAATTGGGAATATGTTTTTTGACATTCGCACACTGCACAAATATGCAAAGTTTCCCGCTGTTGTCGCGTAATAACCATTTTCCTACATTGGTTCTTTATTTGTTTTAAACAGCAGACTTAATATCAAATTCTGGTCATAATTTGGAGACTATGATAAACCGTTATGCCGTGCTGTTTGTATTGATCACGCAGTAAAAATGCCCAAAATCAGTCGTCTGTGGATGAGAATCTGAAACAAGGACTGGTGAGCCGTTGTCCTGCTTCACTTCACAGATACTGAGTGAAAGGAGAATTATAGAACGACGGGACACTCGTTTATACGACACTTTATTCATCAGAAGAACAGCGCGTTCAGCGCGACGGATGTCCTTTCAGTTTCGGTTTTCAATCGATCAAGTGAACATGTTCTCTCGACAAACCACCCCTTTCAATCCGATCGAAATTATTTGAAAATAGAGCTGACACTTTGAGTTTTTAATGGGTTATGTTATAGTCCTACTTCTTTTTAAATATTTTTATGAAATATCTGTAGTGACTGCTTGATCATATCACTGTATTATTTACCGCCATGCGAACCACAAATGAAAGCTTGGCGAGCCGCATGAGGCTCGCGAGCCGCGCAATGAGGAACACTCCTCTAGACTCACAGTTTTCATTATGTATTCAGACTATTGGAAACAAACCACTTTCTGTCTTTCCCCATCCTATCGCTCTTTTTCTCTCTTTAGTCCCTCTACCTGATCCGCCAAGAGATGAATGTTTCCCAGAAGCAGCTGGGAGAGTTCTGCGAGGCCCTGAAACAATACCTGAAGAATGTGTCTACTCAGAGAGACTGTTTCCAGTGAGTTGACTTCATTTGTCTTACTTTGACCTTCTAGTATTTTTCTAATTCCCTCTTTCTCTCTCATTGCGTCTTAAGTATGCAAGTTACAAAACTTTTATGTGCTTTTATTTTTGTGCTGTCAGGCTTAAGTGTTTTCAGTTCCCTTTCGTTGTCACTCCGAGTTACGTCGGATGACGACGAATGGGGTTTCGCTTAGAAAGCCTATCAACTTCGAGTATTACAAAACGAGCCAATGGCAAAGAAATGCCATGGGTCTGCGGAATTTGCATGACGTAACTCCGCCCCACCTCGTGGGTATAAAAGGAGGAAGGCCGCAACAGCAGTTTATGTTTTCGCTTCGGAGCCAAGTGTATTCTTCTCTCCACAAGCCATCTCTGAATTGTCAACTTTACAAACGAGTACCTCGAGTGTTGGTGTGACGGCGATCTACGGCGAGCGCGTGCTTCCTGCTGATCTGTTGCAGTGGTCTGCCAGTCGGTGCGTGTCTCCCCGGGTGCTTCAACACTTGAGTTTTCTCTCACTAAAAGAGCTCGCACGCGGCACGTCTTTTTAAAGACGGCTCGCCCGTGCATTTCAAAAAAAAAAAAAAAATGAATGGTGCGGCAGCTTGGTATCGGACTCTGATGGGCACGAGCGTTGTCTAGTATGTTTGGGCTTGATCATGCTAGAGCAGCGCTCGTGGATGACTCATGTTTTCTCCGTGGAAACATGATCATCGCGTCATTAAGGTCGAGACTCGGTGAACTCACATGAGTGAGAGTCCCCTCATCCCCCCCCCCGTTCTTCGGATGGTGGCCAGGGTGACATGAGGGTTATGGTCTGGAACAAGGCGCCGACTATGTGTCCGCGACCCCAGCCCCCCTCTTCAATGACGGTGCCCGCTAGTGAACAGGTGATTCCCACGGGTCTACCCTCTGGTGGCCCGTGTGTTTCATTTGAAGCTACAGAGGATGATATTATGTTTGTAGCAGCTTCACTAGGTGGGTTTGATTTTCCTGGAAGTGACGACTCGTCGAGTCTGATCCGGAGATGACGGCCATGCTTTCCCGGGACGATTGGTTTTTGGGTGAGGCCGCCGACCCTCGTCCACGGCAAACCCCAATACCATTCTTCCCGGACGTGCATGATGAGATCAGGGACCACTCGCTGATCTCATCCGCCTTTTCTCCCCTCGATGGGGCCGCTGCCCATGGGTACACTGGGGTTCCCCCGGCTGAACGCTCTGTTGCGATGCTATGTGTCCTCAGAGTGCTTCTTCTCGGCGCAATCCTAAGCACCCGCCCGTGGCCTGTAGTTTTTCGTCTACGCTTGTGGCGAGATCCTGTAGCGCCACGGGACTGGCAGCCGCCTCACTGCATGCCATGGTCATTCTGCTGGTCTACCTGACCCAGATGCTCATGGTCCTGCATGAGGGCGGGACTGACCCAGGGCTCTTCACTGAGCTGCGCGCCGCCACTAACCTTGCTCTCCGAGCGACGAAAGTGGCCGTACGCTCCCTGGGTCAGGTGATGCTCACCGTTCGGTGGCTGTACCTTTTTGATGTGCTGGATGTCGTGCGGACCCGTCTGTCCGACATTCCCATATCCCAGGTCGGCCTCTTCGGCGGTGCGGTTGAGGGCTGGCCCAACAGCTCTCAGCCGCCCATGAGCAGACTGACGTTGATTCTGTCCCGACGGCCCCGCCGTCCGCTCAGATCCCTCGGTCTGCCCACCGCCGAAGGCGCCCTCCCGCGGCTCCCACCCTGCCCGTTCACCCGGGCCGGCTCTGGGGGCCGCGGGCGGACGCCACAGCCCTCTCTAGCCCCGCCCCCTCTACACGCCGGGTTAAGCGGCGCTCTTGAGACGGGCTCCTCGGGGATGGAGCAGGCTGAGGTTGACTCTGTCCCGACGGCCCCGCCGTCCGCTCAGGTCCCTCGGTCTGCCCACCGCCGAGGGCGCCCCCCCGCGGCTCCCACCCCGCCCGTTCACCCGGGCCGGCTCTGGAGGCCGCGGTCGGACGCCACAGCCCTCTCCAGCCCCGCCCCCCGCTACACGCTGGGTTAGGTGGCGCTCTTGAGAGGGGCTCCCCAGAGATGGGACTCAGTTCTTTCCAGGAGTTGGTAGTAGGACCACTCCTTTCCCCGGTGGAGGGCCGGGGAAGAATCCTTATTCGCAAAGAACTGACTCTCCCGTCTCTGAGCACACAGAGTTCTCGGACGGCACAGAGCGCCGCCCTCTAGCCGTGCTCTCCTCGTCCCCCTCTGTCCCAGAGGTGGTTGACACGGCGTGCCATCCACGGACCGCTTCGCTCCTGTCCCCCTCTGTCGCCAGACCCCTGGCAGAGCAGGCCCCCGCGGGATGACCAGCCTGGTCCTCCCCTGGCCCCCTCTGCCAGGGCGCGGTGGCTAACTGTGCTCCCACACCGGACCGCTATGCCGTCCACGTCTGGGCCAGTTACTCCGCTTCGCTGCCCCTCCGGGGGGACGCCTGTCATCCACTTGGTCCCGCTGGTTCTGGTCCTGGGAGCCTGGCTAGAGCTTCCCCGTCTGTCCCGCTGGATCGCGCGCTCCGGCAGGCTCGGCTATGCGATTCAGTTCGCACGGTCTCCTCCCCGCTTCCGGGGAGTCCGCTCCACTTTGGTCGGTGGCAATGCCCCCGTCAGGAGAGCAGAGGTTGCACCCCTGGCGAAGGGTGCAATCGAGACTGTCCCTCCAGCCGAGATGAGGTCCGGCTTCTACAGCCCCTACTTCATTGTCCCCAAGAAAACCGGTGGGTTACGGCCAATCCTGGACTTGCGCGTGCTGAACCGCTCCCTTCACAGGCTGCCGTTCAAGATGCTCACCCCGCAAACGCGTTTTCGAATGTGTGCGGCCCCAGGATTGGTTTGCAGCGATCGACCTGAAGGACGCCTACTTTCATGTCTCCATTCTTCCTCGCCACAGACCGTTCCTACGGTTTGCTTTCGAGGGGCAGGCATACCAGTACGCGGTTCTCCCCTTCGGGCTAGCCCTGTCTCCTCGCATCTTCACGAAGGTCGTTGAGGCTGCCCTTGTTCCCCTTCGGGAGCACGGGGTTCGCATCCTGAGTTATATCGACGACTGGCTGATCCTAGCTCACTCTTGAGATCAGGTTTGCGAACACAGGGACCTAGTGCTCCGGCACCTAGCTCGTCTGGGCCTTCGGGTCAACCGGGAGAAGAGCCAACTTTGCCCCGTGCAGAGGATCTCTTTTCTCGGTATGGACATCGATTCGGTCGCCATGTCCGCGCAGCTTACGAGCGAGCGCGCGCAGTCACTGCTGACTTGCCTGAGACAACTCGAGGGCAAGAGTGCGGTTCCACTGAAACTTTTTCAGAGGCTCCTGGGGCATATGGCATCTGCAGCCGCGGTCACGCCGCTCGGATTGCTTCATATGAGACCGCTTCAGCTTTGGCTTCGCGACCGAGTCCCGAGGTGGGCATGGCAACAAGGCACGCTCCGAGTACCAGTTACTCCGACCTGCCGTCAGTTCTTCACCCCGTGGTCGAACCTCAGTTTTCTCAGGGCGGGTGTCCCCCTGGAACGAGCTTCCCGGCATGTTGTTGTCTCGACAGATGCCTCCACCACGGGCTGGGGGGCCATGTGCAATGGACATGCTGCTGCGGGCTCCTGGACAGGACCCCAGCGGCTTTGGCATGTCAATTGCCTCGAGTTGTTGGCAGTACGCCTTGCCCTGCACCGCTTCCGGGTGTTGCTCCTGGGTCAACACGTACTAGTCCGTTCAGACAATACCGCGACTGTTGCGTACATCAACCATCAAGGTGGTCTTCGCTCCCGCCGTATGTCACAACTCGCCCGCCACCTCCTCCTATGGAGTCAGAAGCATCTGAGGTCGCTTCGAGCCATTTTCATTCCCGGAGCGCTGAACTGTGCAGCCGACGAGCTCTCACGGCTTCAGCCCCTCCCTGGAGAATGGCGACTCCATCCCCAGTCGGTTCAGCTGATTTAGGACCAGTTCGGGGACGCACAGATAGATCTGTTTGCCTCTCACGACTCGACCCATTGCGCCCTGTATTTTTCCCTGACCGAGGGCACGCTCGGCACGGATGCACTGGCGCACAGCTGGCCGCCGGGCCGCAAATATGCGTTTCCCCCAGTGAGCCTTCTTGCGCAGACCTTGCGCAAGGTCAGGGAGGACAAGGAGCAGGTCATTCTGGTCGCGCCGTATTGGCCCAACCGGACCTGGTTCCCTGAACTTGTACTCCTCGCGACAGCACCTCCCTGGCCCATTCCTCTGAGGAAGGACCTTCTTTCTCAGGGACGGGGCACCCTGTGGCACCCTCGCCCCGATCTCTGGAGCCTCCACGTGTGGCTCCTGGACGGCTCGAGGTAGGTTTGAGTACCCTTCCACCAGCGGTGGCGGCTACCATCACTTCCGCTAGAGCGTCGTCCACGAGACACGCCTATGCGTTGAAGTGGAACCTCTTCGTCGACTGGTGCTCTTCTCCATCAAGAGGGTAGGGGACCTGCACGCATTCTCCGTCGACGAAGCGTGCCTGGAATTTGGACCGGCCTTCTCTCACGTGATCCTGAGACCCCGGCCCGGATATGTGCCCAAGGTTCCTACCACTCCCTTTCGGGACCAGGTGGTGAACCTGCAAGCGCTGCCCCTGGAGGAGGCAGACCCAGCCTTGGCACTGCTCTGTCCAGTACGCGCTCTTCGCGCCTATGTAGACTGGACGCAGTGTTTCAGGACCTCAGACCAGCTCTTTGTCTGTTATGGTGGGAAGCTGAAGGGAAAGGCTCTCTCCAAGCAAAGGTTGTCTCACTGGATAGTGGACGCCATTGCCTTGGCATACCAGCAGCAAGGTCGACCGTGCCCCCTTGGTGTGACGGCCCACTCCACCCGGAGTGTGGCATCCTCTTGGGCTAGCGCATGGCGCCTCGCTAACAGACATCTGCAGAGCTGCAGGCTGGGCGACACCTAACACATTCGCCAGATTCTATAATCTCCGAGTGGAGCCAGTGTCCTCTCATGTACTCGCTTCAACTAGCTAGTACGGACCCGCTCAGGTGTCTTCGCTTGCTCGCCATTCCACTCCACGGACTGGATACGTGCGATATTCTCCTCAGGTGAGCTTCTCCGAAAGCCCTGAGCTCCTCCAGCACTCCTGACGTCGGCGCCAGTGTCTCTTGCCTGCGCGTCGGCTAGGTGCCTCCCGTGTGCATGGTCCCTCCCTTGAGCGACCCCCACATGTGTATTTCCACTGTAAGCCTCTCATAGCATGTGTCTTTCCCTTGGCAAGTCACCTTGCCACCCCTGGGGTTGAAATATTCCACCTGCGGCTGGACACCCCAGTGTTCTCCATATGTTTCCTTCGGGTCATATGTGTATTCTCTAAGTCCCCCCCCTCTGGGTTGGCATTAATTGCATACTTCCCCTAGCTTGGGATATGCTTCCCAGTGTACCTTGGTATTCCTGTGTTAAATGGAGTCCTTCGTCCAGTCTATGACAGGGATCTCGATTTACGCAGGGCACTGGAAGACAGCTGAGAAGGTGGCGTGATTAGACTGGTAACCCCATTCGTCGTCATCCGACGTAACTCGGAGTGACAACGAAAGGGAACGTCTACGGTTACGTATGTAACCCTCGTTCCCTGAGTAGGGAACGGAGACGTTACGTCTGCCTGCCACTTTCCGCTGTACCGCGGGGATCGCCTGAGCTCAGTCTTGGCTCCTCAGCGAAGAAACATAAACTGCTGTTGCGGACTTCCTCCTTTTATACCCACGAGGTGGAGCGGAGTTACGTCATGCAAATTCCGCAGACCCATGGCATTTCTTTGCCATTGGCTCGTTTTGTAATACTCGAAGTTGATAGGCTTTCTAAGCGAAACCCCATTCGTCGTCATCCGACGTAACGTCTCCATTCCCTACTCAGGGAACGAGGGTTACATACGTAACCGTAGACGTTTTTACTGCTAAGGGAAAAGCACATGCTCTATATTAAGTTTCATGTTTCAAAATGTCTGTTGGAGGGTAGCAATAACTACTGCATAACTGCTATAACTGCTATGCATTTCTTAAAGAGTAAATCTGTGCCTCTCTAATAAATGAATGTGTCTCATCAATGTGGATTTATCCCTGATGTGTTGAAATAAGACACTGTATCGTTTTTACCTCCTTTAGATAAAGATGGCTGGTGAGCAGGTGTTGTTATTCTAGTTCATGAATTAATGATGAAACTGGTTAAACATTTGCCGTTTTTCTGCACTATCAATAGATAGTGTTTACAAATCCCTAAAAGATCAAGAAATCGTCCTGAACTACTTTAAAATCAGTAAGTTACCCAGTTTTGTCATCTGGGTAAACCTGGATAAGCTACTGTTCAAAAGATTGGGATCAGTAAGATTTTTTTTTAATTAATAGTTAAATTATTAGGCAAGGATGCATTAAATTGATTTAAAGTGACAGTAAATTCTTTACATTGTTACAAACAAATTGTTTTTTAAATAAATGCTTTTGAACTGAAAAAAAAAATCATGGTTTCCACAAAAAAATAAAAAGTAGCACAACTGATAATAATACGAAATTAATTGAGCACCAAATAGGCTTTGCCATCACAAATACAAATACAATTTTAACATAATTAAAAATAGAAAACAGTTATCAAATTGTAATAATGTTTCACAATATTACTGTTTTTACTGTATTTGTGATCAAATAAATGCAGCCTTGGTGAGCATAAGAGACTTTTTTGAAAAACAACAAAACAAATCTTAATAACCCCAAACATTTGAACAGTAGTTTGCTTCATTTTCACATTTTTGGTCAGGCCATGACTGAGAGCATTTTTCAGCCCCACAGTATAGAATAATGATGTAATAGCAGTGAGTAAAAGAGGTCCTTTATCATGTTTTTCATGGAAGCTCCCTGAGTCTGTTCTCTGAGAGAGGGTTTTGTATGGCAGCATTTACTGCCGTCATGATTCACATCAGACTAGTGAATAATTGATCAGTGAGAACATCTGCAAGCTTCTCTGCTGAACTGTCATCTCTGTAGCCTCCCTTATTTCTTTCAACTTTCCTCCTCTCATGTTCTGTTTGTGAAACAGTGATTGAAATACTCTTTCATTTCTACTACAGCTCATTTTATTCAAATTAACTTATAACTCACTGACCGACTTGTTCAGATACTTTTCTTCACTATTTGGCAACAATAATAATTCTGTACAGTTATTAAAGTCAACATAACATCAAAATTTAACCTATTTACTTTATTAATGCGTCGTTTTTGAGGGATTCATTGGAGCAAGGAAGAATCATGTCTTCATAATCTTTAATCTAAATGTAACTTCCTCTCAAAAGACTTTCTCTTTCTTCTTGCATCGCTACACAGCAGTGTTATTTTAATAACATTGATATACTATTATATCATTGATACACTATACTATTTTGAATTAGATTTCGTTTTTATATTTGCGTTGACTTTATATGTCTGCTGGAGACGTGATCTGACAGGTTCTCTAACATGTTGGCGATCCAAGATTGAGTACAGCTTGAATCATTTCCCCATTCAGAAAGCGTTGAAAAAGCTACTTGCTGCAGTTTGCTAAGAGTTTGAGGAGTCTGTGGGGGTTGTCAGAACCTGCTAATGTTTAGACTTCTGTTGATTTATTGAGCTAATGCTAATCATTGCTGTTTTGTTGCCTAAAGGGCTGCAGCTGTAGCCGAGCAGAAATATCTGAGGAGTTACTGCCATCAAGTGGAGGGTCATACAGTACAATGAATAATTATGCTTCTGTTTACGGTTTCTATATGGCAGGTTAATTGCCCTCTCTTTGAAAACATTATCCTGGTTTTCTTTATTCTCACTGTTTGTTTCTACAAGGTTTAACATTGTTTTCCATCAGCTTGCTGAATCTGTGTTTGTGAAACGTGAGATTGTAAGTGTGTAGTGTTTTTTCATTGTTCTTCTGTTTACCTCTCTCCAGTGTGACGGCTGTGCGGCTGCCTGACGGCCTTTCCTTTGTGGTGTATGAGTTCTGGGACGGAGAGGAGGAGTGGAAGAGGTAAAACACATTTTCTCCTGTATGTGACTGTGTGTTTGTTGTGTTCACTGGGATCTTCGCACTTAACTCTGCTCATCTCGATTGTCGTGAGCACCTGAATTATCACAAGACAAGACATGAGGGAAAAAAAAGCTGTTACGTAGAAGTTAAGTGTCAAATGTATTAGTCTATTGATATGGTTTCCATTAGCATGTATGGGGACTAAGGGTGTGACGGATCGTAGTTGATCCGGTCCCACGGTTTGGAATGCATGTGATTCATGAATTAATTGAAAAGATTAACCATCATAGAGAGAACATGCACATGTTTTTAAGTCATTTAAGTCACATTCAAGCCATTTTAAACCATTCAAGCGCAAAAAAACACAAAAGAGAATTTGGGACTCATGCTCTGAGTCCCAAAATCTCTTTAATATTTTCTTGCGCTTGAACAGACACATACTCGCAAAATTGTCATAAAAAACCTGTATGGCGAGTATCCTCATATTCATAGTTGGTTATGTCTTAAATGAATGTAAACAATTGAGAAGGAAAACAGATGCGTATCATTATATTGAAGCTGTGCATTCAGGCTTAAAGTGACAGCAACCTGCTGCTGTCTGTGTCATTAATGTTTAAATAACATTAATGATATATGATATATTTTATACAGTAAAGACTATGCAGTCTTATCTTACAATTGAAAATTCATTTTCTACCTGAATACTGTTAGACCTAAAAAACTGGAAGCACTATTTAATTTGTATCTTAGTCACACACACATACTTCTTTTGAACTGAAAAATGATCCGATCCGTGACTCAGAAACCGTAATATGATCCGAAATGTGAGTTTTGTGATCCGTTGCACCCCCTAAAAGGGAACTAGATTTAAAGATTTAAATTTATTGGCTTTTTTTTTTGTGTGTCTTTTGGTTGCAGCTGAACTTAACTTGTATGGAAAAGAGCAGCTTTCACAATTTGATAAAAACTCCATTTGTGTTGCGAGTGATAGGAGGGT
This sequence comes from Gila orcuttii, assembly GCA_026230005.1. Taxonomy (NCBI): domain Eukaryota; kingdom Metazoa; phylum Chordata; class Actinopteri; order Cypriniformes; family Leuciscidae; genus Gila; species Gila orcuttii. Next base: position 9,834,866 of record JAPDVR010000005.1, on the reverse strand, counting down.
GGATAAATAATGACAGATTTTTCATTTTAAAGCAAATAAGCTCATTTAAACTGACCTAATTTAAGGTGCTGTATTTTGCCATTGCTCTTTGAAATTTTGTGGCCGATCATCCAGTCATTTTGATCGGAATCCATGTGATTGGGAGTTTTACGTGAGAGCGAAAAGTTCCCACGCAGATTTCGCTTGTGTTTCCCTCGAAATTGCTGCCCTGACCAACAGAAAGCTGCTTGGTTTGAAAGTGACTTCTGTGTGAGCTTCATACATCACTACACTATAGACAGTGGACCTTTTTTTGTCTGAGGAATCTTGCCAAAATGTGACAATGCTTTACAAACACTTGTTTTTCAATTAATAACTGAGCATTATTATTTACATATCAGACATAACTTTCAAAGATACCGTTTGTTTTTTTGGAAGTTACATTCAGAATCCATGTAATGGTCTCTGCTTCTCTCTCAGGCACCTTCAGACTGCAGCTTGCAAGGCCTTCCAGCATGTGAAAGTGGATACTCTATGCCAGCCCGAGGCTGTGTCCTCTGTTGCTGTGCCTGGTGCGTTTCACTGCTGCCTGTCATAGAGGCTGTTATGGGCTATGGTGCCAAAGCAGCCTTTGATGCTACTTTTATTGTCTTGTGTAGTCGGGAGGGGGGAGATGTCTGTACATTTCACAGCCATTATGCGCCCTGCAGGATTACATCCTCTGATAGTCTCTGCATTTAGGGTGTGTTCACACTTTGGCATGTTTGATTTGATTAAAATGAACCCTGGTGCGATTGCCCTGTTAGTGTGTTTCATTTGAATAAATGTGAATTCTGCCATCCGAACCCTGGTGTGCACCAAACAAGCCGACCGAGACCGCTGAAAAGAACAAACTCTGGTGCGGTTCGAATGAAATATGACCTCAACATGGACAAAAGACATGTAAACGAACCAAAAACAGGACATGATGTCACAAGATGCAAGTCTTAAAAGGACAGAATGCTCAAGCATACCTGTTTTATCTCCTCACAGTCGCGATGTTGCCCATCACAGTTTGGCACAGGCATCAGAACTGTGTCTCGTCACAGATCTTCGTTTGAGTGTGACGGAGGGATTCCTGCCGCTGTTTTGGCTCCTTTACACATTTGATAAGCCCTTCACGAGTTCTCAGCTGGTCAAAATACCATCATACGTAGTGAACGCTAAGCAGACCAGGGCTACTTTTTTGAGTCCATACCAAACGAACCAAACTGCAAGTGTAAACACACCCTAAGAGAAGTAATTTCAAAAGAAAGCTGCTGCAAAGTCAAAATTCTCCCATCAGACATTCCAATCCATGACATAATAGAAAACTTTTGTCTGATTTCTCTTTGAATGTGATGTGATTTCAACAGCCATCCCCTACCATGTGTACCGTTTAGCAGAACTGCAGCAGAAACGATAGGCTTGTATATGTATGCTGGTTGACAAATTTTAAATCATGAATCATGGCGATTCATTATCCGCCATTGGTAAATAACTAGTAGAATAACAAAGTCCAGTAAATGGTAAAACTACTTGAACTACAAACCAGTGTTTAAAATTATGACAATACTTTAAAATATTATAATAAGAAATACCAGTTTGCAAAATCAACCAGCATAATGAGCTGTTCTGTACAGCTTAAACATAAGGTGGACAAACATAAAGACGTGCAGTTGCGGTATTAAATATTTACTGTTGCTTATCTGTTTGATAATGACACTGACGCTATCTCTCTCTTTCTAGCCGCCTGGTGCAGCCTGAACAAAGACTGAGAAGCGAGCCAGTCTGCGGGTCTGCCCGCCTTATGCCTGAAACCCTTCTCTTCTCCTCCACTTCCCCCTCTCTATCCCTGTCACAGTCCCTGCTATCTTAACTACCCCCATTTCAGCTCTCTCCCCACTCTATCTCCTTCTCTTTTATAATTACCTGTTTACACAGTATCCATTTGATATTGAGCCAAAAGTAGTGTCGGCTGCAGAGAACGCCGGACACAGTACCAGTTCCCTATTCACCTCCATTTCAACGTACAGAGACGACATTAAAACTCCCCAAAGCGTTTGGGAACCTCACCTGGTCGATTCGCATTTGCATTTGAAATATCAACTTGCATAAACAGTCTCTTCTAACTAAATGAGGCTGATTAATATTTCATCCCAATTTAAACATGCATTCGCTGCTTTGCAAACAGTTCCCTTTGGTACAACTTCTGAGAAGACAAAAACTGTGCAGCAAAGTATTTCTACAGCTGTCCATGGACAATAGCATTTCTGTAAAGGTCATTTGATACTAGTTATAGGTTGGTGTTATAAATACTTTGAACTGTATCTTCATGAGCCATGTAGAGCAGTGGTTTTCTAACCTGGATCCACGACTCTGCACATTTTGTATGTCTCTTAATTAACACACCTGATTCAGATCATCAGATTGTTAGGGAGAGAGCTCCAATTGAGCGTGTCTGATAAGAGAGACAAACTAAATGTGCAGAGTTGTGGGTCCCCAGGACCACTGATATAGAGAGACTGGTATTTTTGTCAAACCGTGAGCATGACACATACTGCCAGTCAAAGGGCCCACATTTACAACACACCAAATAAACATCTGCTCCAAAAGCACAATGTACCTGAACTATAGAAGAAATGCTTATGTAAATGAGATTTGCTGATAGAGAGTAGAGAATATCCTGAGTAATAAGAGAATTATCTTGAAAATTTTATGTCGACCATTGTTAACCGATAATATATGGATCTAGGAGAGTGGCACTGTCTTAATATTCCATCGGTTTTATTGCTGATAAACAATTAAACATATGGTATCAAATCATTTCATTTCTCAGGACAAGCCAAAATTAGGTAGAGAATTTTTCAAAATTGATGTTGTTGACCAGTAAGACTGTTGTATTTGTGTGAATTTCTGGTTGGCTCAAAATGTAAACAACTCAACACCAGGCGAAACCAACACGGCCCAAACTGCAGCATTCCTTTCCCACCAATCCTGCCTTCTGTTTGGTTTGTTTATCCCTCACAGTGAGTGCATGTTACAAATGAATGTCCAGTAAATTATTTGCCGTAGAATTTAGCTATGCTACTTTAAATGGATTTTGTGCATTTCTTATTTTCTTTTATATTACTCCAGTAACGGAACAAAAAGAAACAAAACTATATTAAATGAATAAAACTATATGAGCAGTCACTTTTAATGGCATTGTTTAATGAAATACTACTTCTTATACCCATGTATGTTTCCGTATACTGGCTTTCTCTCTTATAAGTGAGTGTAGAGATTTATTGCAGGGATGCAAAGTATTATATTCGTCTTAAATTTGTTAAAATTCTAGATCATGTAGAGTGCTGCTATTCAATAAAGTACTGAAAAAAGGATCTGTCATTGCATTTTTCAGCTTCATTCATTTTCAACAAGAGTCATTATTTTTAAAGTCATTGGTTGTTGAAAGGAAACAAGATGAATAAACATTCTTACATTGTCACTTATAAAATGGTAAATTTGGGTAAATCCACTTCACCAGCTAATTACTCTTTGACAGCGATGCCGCAAAAACGGAAGTTCAAACACAATATTCTAAAGATGGCTGTGCGCTTGTTTATCTGGCACATAAGGCCTTTATTCTTTGAGTATAATTTAGCTCACATTTATGCTGACATGACAATGGACATCAAAATTGCTGAACATTGAAAAAAAGACTCCACAAATAATTCAGATTTACATGACAGTTATTTTGTCTGAGGTATTTCATTTCTAGTTGGATTATTATTACATATGTATACCAATCTCCATTACAAGCAATTACTCCACACTTGAAATATTGGAGCGGTGTCAAATTCTGAAAGACCATACTGTTAAAAGTCCTTGTGTTGAACAGAAACGGTCAAAAAGTTAAATTTCACTGAGGAGTTGCATAATCGCAATTGAAGTGCTCTGCCCAAAGATATAGATGCCACAGAAAAGTGTGATCATTCCCCATGCGATCAAAAGATACCTGGGGATAAACAAGGCATAAAAACACTGTTATTGTACATGTGGTAAAATGAGTGTGAATTCCATTAAACATCCCATACATGATCCTAAAGAACTACACTTCTCTCACCTCAATGAAGGAGAAATTGACTCTGACTGCACCACAAATATTAGGCAAAGTCCTTCAATAAAAATGTTTGCACATGAATGTAAAAAATATGAATAGACATCATGCTAACACGAAAAGCATTAAAATATTAGCATTATATTTATTGCTCAGACAAAGTGTTGTGAGAATCAAGCAGAAAATCATTCATATTAAAATGGTTCATATCATGAGGAATATCTTTTCTCTTTATATACGTCAATATTAATTTGTCAGTTAATGAATTCTGAGACATGCATCAAGACATGCATCAATCAAACAAGTACAATTACCTGGAAATACAAAGATGAAGAAAGCACTGACTCCCCCGACAACACTGATCACTTTGCTGATGTCAGGAATGAACACTGCTATGAGAAGAGTGACTGTGACCCAGGCTGTGGTCAAGGCAACACGTGTACGGCTCTCGTAAGACTCTGTCACCGCGGTGTGTTTGTGTCGCTGCCGCAGCAGTGGATCCTGGATCACAGATCTACAAGCATAGACTGGTCAGTTCCTCTATATATGTAACTGTTCTCCTAATAACCATAAGACACAGTTTATCGCATACCTTCCAAGCAAGACAATGATGGGGTAGATTGTGATGATTGAGATTCCAAACAGCAGCCTGGCAATGATCATAGTCACATCACCCCCACTGTACGACATCAGAATATCAGGAGCAACGTTCTTCCCAAACGTCAGGTACCCAAAGACTCCTACAAAATAGTCACCTGTTAAACAATATACTCATTAATAAACTAAATGCCTAATCAACCATTACACTCTTCCTGATTAAAAATGTGATCTGGTATGAGCCAAGAGGACTGACATAAATATATATATAAACCCTGGGTTCAATCAATTCATCCTTGAACCTCGTAAGATTTTTTTTTAAGTTTTTGAAAAGTCTCTTCTGCTCATCAAGTCTGTATTTGTTTAATCAACAATACAGTAAAAACTTATTAGAAATGTAAAATAACTGTTTTCTTATTTACTCTGTTTTAAAATGTAATTTATTCCTGTGATTTTCAGCATCATTACACTAGTCTTCGGTGTCACATGATTCTTCAGAAATCATTCTAATATGCTGATTTACTGCTCAATAAACATTTCTTATTACTATCAATATTATAAACAGTTGTGCTGCTTAATATGTTTGTGAAAACTGTGAAACATTTTTTCATAATTCTCTAATGAATAGAAAGTTCAAAACAACAGCATTTATTTGAAATTTTAATTAGAAATGTATAAAACAAATGTCTTTACTGTCACTTTTGATCACTTTAATGCGTCCTTACTGAATAAAAGCATTAATGTCTTAAAAAAATATATCTAACTGAGTTCACTCAAACTTTTAAATGGTAGTGTGTATTAAAAAAAACAGCAATAGCATCTGTCAGGATATAACGTTATTTAATGCTATTTATTATATATAAATCTGGAAAGAAAGAAAAAGCAAATTCAAAATTCACCCATATTTTTGCAGATGGGAAAAAAGTTTATTATGTACGTGAAGCATGCTTGCATATGAAGTGCATAGAGTTGTGGTAATTGAGCGGTAATCACTGACCAGTGAGAGAGTAGATGAGGAGGCAGATCAACATGGACACCACAGAGATGAAGACCCAGTGGGACAACTTCCTGTTCTCCATACTACTGTAAACAGCGATGCAGGCCTCGTGGCACTAAAATCAGCACAAGCACAACTGATTACAAACATCAGATCTCCAAGTACACTGTCTACACCAAACAAAAGCTTTTCCTGTAATAACTAACTTTCTGCACTAGCTCATTCCTCACGGATTCCCCTGCCGTACAGCTCTTTTCATATCTCCATTTCCCTCTTCTCTCCATTCCCGCCTCGTAATCAATCAGCCCCAGGCAGCGGACACAGAGTAGTTCTGCGCTATTCTACTATGCCGGTGGACTTTTATTACATTTTTGACAATCCCCCAGCGTTGACAAATAAAACACCTCAAAGATGCACCATTTTTCACACTTTGCATCTGACCTGACCTAAAGTGAGAGCAAAAACAACTTGAATTCCCCTAATTTGTGGACTAGTGATGATATTCAGTGAAATAATTTCTCTTTTTCTCCAAGAGTCAAATGTTAGTATGTTGGATAAAAGCAAGAAAACTCACCTGAAAGCCAAAGCAAATAGTCGGGATGACAGTGAACATCGAAGCCCATGAGCTTACTCTAAACAATAATAACAACAATGATAGTTAAACAGGTGGTTTTACACATATCATTTCTGAAACCTTTTGCTTTCAGCTGAACGCAGTGTTGGGGAAAGTTTCTTTTAAATGTAATGCTTTAAAATATTGCGTTGTGTTGCTGCCTAAAAAAGTAACTAATTGCGTTACTTAGTTCCTTTTTGGAACACAGAGGATGCAGGAGAAGAAATTTCGGTCCCACTTTATATTAAGTGGCTTTAAGTACTATGTACTTACATTGAAAAATAAGTACAATGTACTTATTGTGTTCAGGTTGTATTGTAAAAAAATACTTGTGCTGCTATTGAGGTGTGATACAGGTAAGGTTAGGGACAGGTGTGGTGGTATGGGTCGGTTTAAAGGTGGGTTAAGGTGTAAGGGAAGGGTCAACAGTGTAATTACAAATGTAATTACATAAATTAATTACAGCTGTAATTACATGCAGGTATTTTCAAAATATAAGTACAATGTAAAAACATGTATGTACACAATAAATCCATTGTATCAAATTATTAATTTCAATGTAAGTACATAGTACTTAAAGCCACTTAATATAAAGTGGGACCGAAATTTCAACACTTTAATAAAAACAAAACAAAAATGAAACACACGTCATGTTTATCTAAAGACATTTTTGCTAATTACTATGGTTGAATTGGATCATCGAAGATTAGCAGCAAGAACATTGGTTCATTCTTTCCCCGCCATTGACGAAATTTTCCATAATTTATGACAAAGTTTACTCGCCATAGAGAAAATTTTCTATTATTTATGACAACGATTACCTGCCATGGACTAAATTTTTCGGCCTGTTGTGTTTTCACTGTTAGGTAGGTGGTGCTATTACACATCTTCTGAAAGAATAGAGAATCTCCAGATCAAAACACAGACAAAAAAGGAGAAGAAACAAGCAATAGAAGCATTGCTTATGCACTTTGTATGATTTTCTCAACCTTTTGTTAAAAATGTTGCTTTTTTTATGAAACACCCACATTGTTGATAAAAAAATAATAATGTTACAATAAAACTTTTTTATTGTTGTTGTTTAAAAGCAGAGGCTCTGTTCTTTCTTTTGATACATTGTCCGTTCAAATTTTTATGCAACAAAATATTCAGGGGGCATGACATTTTTGCGCAAATGATCAAAAACAATACCGTGCATGGCTGCAACTTTTTTTTTTTTAAACGCTGGCTTTTCCTTTTGCTGGCAGGGAAAGAGTTAATAAAGTGTGATTAAATATATAAGGTATATTTGTGTGATTTAACATTTAATTATTGCGGGTTTTTATAATATTCTGAGTTTTTGTTCATTTTAAGGGATTCTGAATCCGTTTTTGTGCAAGTGAGATGAGTAAATGCATGCTAACATTTATTCTAGAACTACTTTATTCTATCATGTTCACACAGCGCACACGCCTTTGCCTCTCACTCATAATTTCTTTCAACATAGGTCCGTCAATACACGGGAAAATAAAGTAACCTGCATTACTTGCTTGAAGAAGTAACTTCGATATGTTGTTGTAAGTAATGCGCTACTTTAGTTACTTGAGTAATCCGATTAAGTAACTTGCATTACTTGTAATGCGTTACCCTGAACACTGGCTAAATGAACCATTTACTTGCTCTCAGAGCTCAGTAAGCATGACAGTAAGATTCACGCACTGCAGGAGGAAAAGATGATGATGAGGAGGTATAGATCCTTTATATAGCTTGCCACTAAATTTGAAAGCATGGTCACTCTCCACTCACCCACTGCTGTAAAGAGGAGACAGATTGATCTCATGGACAGGCCTCCTGTGGTATTTCACAGTAATGGCTACAGTGAGATATGTAGCAGCGAAAGTTCCTAGAACGCTAAACAAAAACAAATATCAAGGACGAGTTGACATCAAACAAATTATCTTGATGATGTGTGATGAAAAAACTTTGCTTATTAGTCAGAGTCATTTTAAAGCTATTCAAAATGCTCTGCACTGTCACGGCAATTGACCATAAATGAAAAGCAGAAGCAATAACAGTGCTTTATAAAATTAATTAAAGCACAATCACAGTCTTTTCATTCACTTACTTACAGTTTCAACTCCTTCCATCTTAACAGGGTTTCCACAGTTTTGACCAATCAATTTCCATACCATTTCCAAAATAAATTTGTTAATAAATAATACGAACAGATTTGTGACTTGTTGCACACAAATCTTTGAAAATAACCATCATAAAAATGTGATGAATGAATTACCATGATTTCAATGGTTTTAATAACTTTAATGACTTTTTCACCTTCCTGAATAAACCTGCTTTGGTCATCGCAACAGTGTTTTCTGAATTAGTGTAATTTTAGTATTATTTATATACTATATGCTATTTTGTTATTTTTAAATATATATATATATATATATATATATATATATATATATATATATATATATATATATATATATATATTTCTATTTAGCTGTAATTTATTTGGGAAAATTTGAAATATTGCCCTGGCAACTAACTGTAATAAAAAAAAAATATATAAAAAAATGTAATATTTAATTTCAGCTTTATTTCAAATACCAAAAAACAATGTTTAATAGGTTTAGTGGTAACTCTTTACAATCAGGTTTCATTAGTTAACATTAGTTAACTACTTTAGTTAACATGAACTAAGAATACTTCTACTGCATTTAATAGTCTTTGTTAATGTTAATTTCAACATTTACTAATACATTATTAAAATCAAAAGTTGTATTTGTTAACATTAGTTAATGCACTGTGAAATAACATGAACAAACAATGAACAACTGTATTTTTATCAACTAACGTTAATAAATACAGTAACAAATCTATTGCTTGTGGTTAGTTCATGTTAGTTAATACATTAACTAATGTTAACCAATGAAACGATTGTAAAGTGTTACTGTTTTAAATAACAATAATTACACTGTTTTGAACAACACAGTCAAGGAAATAAGCAAGAAATGGACAGAATATAGTTCCTCACCTAGTATACTTCTGTATGCTGATCTCCTTCGGGACAGAGAGAGGGAAAATGAAGAAGAGACACAGGAGAAACAGGGCAAATCTCTGGTCTGTGTACCAGTGGTATGGCATCTCTGATTCGGGCAAGCCTGTGATTAACTCATACATAGAGAGGCATACTGCGGGAAATGAATGGAGATTGATCAGTGTTAAGATCTATTGGATAAAGACTATATTAGCAATTAGTAATAAAACAAAAATATCAAAGTCCAATCAACATGTTGCTTACATTTCTGAAGCTGGTCAGCCACTATGACTAGAAAAGCCACAGATATGATGAAAAGGTTGAAGACGTAGCAAATCTCACAGAGTTTGCCTATGGCAGGACCACACACGACTCTGACCACAGCCTGATATGTGTTTTGTCCACTGATTGAAGATGAATATCCCAGGATGACCAGTCCGCTGATCAGGAACACAAGAGAAATCTATGTAAGATATAAATATATCATATATAATATCATGCACATAATTACAATAGGCCTAAGTGCAAATATTTCATTCAGGCATTATAGAATTAACAACAATGTGCATACAGTATACTGGACAAATGACCAGTGGATGCATTGACAAGATAATTCGGTTAGTGCACTTAATCGATGTGGTTGAAGCCACAGTGATGAAAACAGGTTAAATAGTCATAAAGTCATAAAATATTCAAACAATCCTTGTTTCATTATAGCATTCACAGAGAGTTACTTGCCATTTCCACAGTGACAGCAGAGTGAATTCCTCCAGCTTTCCCAAACGCCCAGGGAAAGATGAGAAGCCCTGCACCCAGCGCGGACTTCAGCAAGATGAAAACCGCTCCTACAGAGCCCAACTTCGGCCCGTTCGTGTCCAGCGAGGGCTTTGTTAAAAAGCTGATGCTCTCTTTTGCCAGCTCCTCCATATTTGGCCCTGTTTCAATCTCTGTTCCTCTATGAGAGTTCAAACATTAGGTCAGGTAAATGAGAGGTGGAGTTTGGTGTTAGACCAATCAAACGCTGGACCCGCTCCCACTGTTCCACTGGCCACAAGAGTTCGAGTGGAGATTTACATTATGTTGTCTGATTCAAACTGGGCAGAATGCTAGATCTAACGAGCCATAACTGGCAAAAAATAACCGTCAGTTTTACCCTTATCAAATATTGCCCTACAAACATCGATAACAGCTTTAAGTTGTCAATCCTGGCAAATGACCATGGTAGCCTATAAGCGGGACAGTCCTGTGCATTAAACGCTTTTAATTCTCCCTTGCTAAATCTACCTCTTTGCCTAGCGTAATATCATAGGCTAATGAATTATTACCTCAATCAAACAAAAACAAAATTAATTGATAGATTGGTTGCTTTTATATGGCATTGGTATTTTTGCCAATATAGAAACTATGGCAATTTAGCTGAAACTATTTATTTTCTTTAATTTTGCAAGAAGGTTCATTGTTTGAATTGATGTAAAACTGTTACGCTTCCGGTGCTATTAAATTCACTCCCAAATTCCCACTATATTTTTAGGAATTCTTTTTGATTGTTAGCATCATAATCTTTTCTTTTCAGATCAAAAGACAAATGTTGGCACAATATGTATTGTGAAAGTAATTTGTAGATCATGTGTACTGTGCAGGATATCCCACATTTAACAGCATGCGTTCCAAGGGTGGGAGTTTGGCACTGGTGCTACAGGCTCACTGTCACTCTCCCAGAGCCCAAAGCTGGTTGGGAATTTTCAAGATACGGGGGGCAAATAGAACTTGTGACCTCCGTTATGACAAGATTTGGGAAATCCATTTAAACACAGATAACTGGTCAGGGTTAGTTCCCATGTTCTTCATGTCATTAACCTCTATCACGCTTCGTCACCTGAAAGAGTCTGGTGACATTTTCACAGGCTATTCTTCCCATTAAAAATGGATCAGGGCTGAGATTTAGAAAGACTTCCCAGACCCCATCACTTCTAATGGAATTAGTCGATTTCACACTGGCTCGAAGCACAAGCACAGAAAACTACAAGATTGCTTAGAACGAAGAGGAAGAAGAGTATTTCGTTTGTCCATTTACACCTGCATTCAAATACAGGGAGGTCATGATTGTTTGTGTGGGATAGTCTGAAGAATGCTTTGTATCTCAGGAGATTTGATATATTTCTTGCTATTTAAAATTACTTTTCTTTTGGACTATTTTTAAATGCAATATATTTCTGTGATTGCAAAGCTGAATTTTCACATGATCCTTCAGAAATCTTTCTAATACGCTAATTTAGTACTCTATTGCTAAAAAAATAATAATGGTTCTCATAATCAATGTAAAAAACAATTTTGATGCTTATTGTGTGGAAGGATTCTTTGACAAATATCAAATTTAAAACAACAGCATTGAAATAGAAATCTGTTGTAACATTATAAATGTCTTTACAGTTACTTCTGATTTAATGTGTCCTTGATAAAGTATTAATTAAAAAACAAAGTTATAAATATTGCTAATAAGAAGAAATGCTTCTTGAGCACTAAATCAGCATATTAGAATGATTTCTGAAGGATCATGTGACACTGAAGACTGGAGTAATGATGCTGAAAATTCAGCTTTGCATCACAGGAATACATTATATATTTTAAACGCATTTAAAAATTTAATGTGCATTTAATTATAATCTAATTAAAGGTTTTGTAACATGTTAGACAGATATACAGCAGCATGCATATGCTTGTGTTTGCTGTAATGAAGATCACTGCAAAAAGATGGACCAAGTTAAACATGGCTCTCCTCCAAAAGAACGTCCTGAAGTGATATTTTACTTGTGAGCAGAGCGCTGAGGCAAACTAGCGGGCCACACAATCAAACCGTGACAGCTTCATCTATCTTATGCACATGTATCTTATGCAAACAAAGAACAAAAGGTTCATCCATCATCGAAAGTAGCAAAAGTAAACAGAACCGTTCCATAGGCACATATGCTCCTGACAGTTTACCTGAATCATCCCATGAAAAAAACAAGATGAAGACTGTTCTTGTTCTTTTCCATTCTAAACCTTATATGAAGACTGTCATCTAAGATCTATTACAAAGACAGAGGCAGGTTTGCTTGCTTTATATCGGATAAGATATATTTAAAACATTGATAATTAAACACCAACAACAGTAAAATCATGATGGCTATTTACAAAAGATGCAAGAGCACAACCGTTTTATATAAAAAAAAACACTGTCGGACAGAATACAAAAATGAGGACATGTGGAAAAGTCCAATATGTTGATAAAAAAAACTGAATGGCTGGTTTTGGTTGTCCAATTTGACATACAAAGCAAGGGTCAATATCAATTATCATCAATAAATTAAAAATGGAAACATTCCTCTATTTGGTCACTGAATTGAAAGGCATGTGTTGAATAAAGACAGGAGCAGAAACACTGATGTCCAAGCAAGGCCCTGATCTGGGCGCAGGTGGCTGGTTCATCTCAAGAATGTACAGACACAGCCTTTCAGAGTCCACAATCTCATTATCACGGGGTTACGGCCTCACACAAACACACACACACCGCAGGGAAGACTGTTCCCCATTAGTTTGTCCAGATGTGGCATGTGGCCAATCATACGGTGGGGTTTTTGCCTGTGTGAGGGGTTTGTTGTTGTTGCTGTTGAAGGTAAAGTGGTCGTTTCACTCTGGGCTTTCTGCGCTTGGGTTTGCTCTTGGCCTTGGTCAACTGCACCACAAAGAAGGAAAGCACAACCATGGCACCAAGAAATGCAAACATCGGGATGGTCTGCCCCACCTCTTGATTATAGCGGCCAGGCATTATTCCTGAGGAAACACACAGACATGGATTACTGCAATGCGTTGTCTGAATGATAAGGCCATTTTGCGGGTGATATCTAGTTGATTATTTTCTAAACACAGCAAATGCTCCTTCCTCACCTCCGGGTATGTCCCAGGCTCCACTTTCTCCAGGGGACAGGGGTCGAACCTGAGGCCGATATGGCCTTACATTAGGCAAAACAACCTTGTCCATGTCCACTGACAGTAGTTTCTGGTGCTTCCACAGATTGCTGAGAAAAAAAAAAAAAAGGTGTCAACAAACCTAGTCAGATGTGGATATTAAAACACAACGCGTCCAGATTTAGATCTGTTTTGCACTGAGAATGGCACCGATCTCATGTGTACTGACCTGGGAGCAGTCTCATTAAGTGGCTGGGGTTTAGCCCAAGACAGATGAGGGCATGCAGGGAGAGGACGAGGCTTGGGGTCACCCAGATGAGCCTCCAGCACTTTGGAGTAACGGTAGAGGTGATTACCTGCCAAAATAATGATAATAATAATGATGTTTAATTGATCAAAACATTGAATTAAAAATAAATTAAAATGAATTAGAAATAAATTAAAATAATTATTAAATGATAAATGACTTAAAACTAAATCAATAAATTGATTTAAATAAACAAGAAAAATTAATAAAAAATTAAATACAAATAAATGATAGAAATTATTTAAAACAAACAAAAATAAATAAAAATGATTTTAAACAAATAAAAAACACTTTATGAATAAAAATAATGAATTAAATGTATAAATGAATTACCAAAACATAAATAGAAATGATTTAAAACATACATTTTAAATAAAAAAGTGAAAAAATTACTAAAACTAAAGTGAAATTTTATCAAATTTAATGACAACTAAAAAGTGAATTAATGCATAAAAATGATGCATTAACTAAAAATAAAACAACAAATTAAAAATACATAAAAATAAATTAAATGCATAAATGAATTAACTAAAAATAGATTAAACATAATAAATATATAGGTAATTAAATAACAAATGAATTCAAAACAAAGCAGTACAAATTTAATAATATATAATGAATTATAAGAAAATAAAAAAGAAATCACCTTCCAATCTCTGTGGTAATGGCCTGTCTGTGCCTGTAGGGGGAACAACTCTGTTTTTAGAGTGTGTGAGGCTGGGCGGAGTCATGCTATATGAAGTGTACTGCAGCAGAGCGTCCAGCAGCCAAAAACAGTCTAAATAGGGAAAAGAGATCCCAAATACATGCAAATTAAATGAACAAGTCTGAAAATTGATATTGAGTCTGAAAGACTTGTTTGCACAAAATGTGAGCTTATATACATATAAAAATGTCCATTACCTTTCTGTCTGTGACTGTCATCAATGCAGTTGGAGTCTCCATAGAGCGCTATGCGACCTCCCCCCTCAGAGGGTGTTTGGTACAGTCCAAGCACAGGCACATTTTCCACCACTGCCGTCTCTTGTTTCAAGACTTCTAGACCTAGAAATTAGAGTATATGGATAACAAAAACAAGATGATTAAGTAAACGAGGGAGCATTTAGCTGGTCTCCATGGATACAGCAGTGATGCGAGATGTATGATCACAGCAGGTGATCTGTGTACCTTGATCTTTTAAGGTCTGAGCAATGACAATCCCATCCTCAGGAAAGCGAGCGATGCTGCACCCCGAGGCATAATACACTGAAACGCGACCAGACAGGATACATTGAAATCAAATTTAGGAAAACATGTCTCCATTAAAACAATCTACTCGATGTTGTGTATATAACAGAAATCTATGCAATGTTTTATCATCTTACTGTCATGATCTGCCATTGTGAAGTCTCCCTCATACAGACCGTCACTGAAGGCCATACCCCACACTGAGATCAGCTCATTCAAAGCTGGCACGTTAGCGCCCCCTGTGTCCGGCATCCACCATTGCCTGCGAATTAATGTGTAATGCACATTAAAAGTTGCCTTTATTTGATAAAAACATGTTTGCCCTGAACTGGACACTTTACTAAGAGCCCCATTTAAAAATGATTGGTCGGATCCAATAATAGAAACCACACACTTTCAAGCCCCCCCAAATAACATTAGTTATGAATTAGGGCACTCAAATACCCTAATGGGAAGCACACTTTAAATTAGGACAGGAAAAACAAAGTAATTGGAAAATTAGACAAACGGATTGCTAAAAATAAAAATATCAGATGAACTCAATTAAAGGGATACTCCACTTTTTTTGGAAATAGGCTCATTTTACAACTCCCCCAGAGTTACCATGCCGTACCATGAGTATAGCAGGCGTAATATGACGCAATGATAAGCCTATTTTCAGGCGCTGCGTCATATCATTACGCCTGCTGCACTCATGGTACGGCAGTAAAGTTTCTTGATTATTACGCAGGAATGAGAGTATAGTTCCTAGCCATATCAGCCTAGAAAATCGCAGCTTTACATTTTCCGTCGGTCTTAGTGCACGATGTAACTACAGAAGAGTCAAGTTTTAAATAGGAAAAATATCGAGACTCTTTGGTCATTTTTTTTCTTTTGAGAAATGCTAATGGTCTTGTCTACTTCAATGATGTATGCTAAGCTATGCTAAAAGTGGTACCGCCAGAACCGGAGATCGGCTGAATGGATTCAAAAATGGTAAAACTCAACAGTTTAACTCTGGGGGAGTTGTAAAATGAGCCTATTCCCCAAAAAAAGTGGAGTATCCCTTTAATCAAGTAATTAGTAAGGCAGTCTTGACATGAGCTAATTAGCATGAGCTATATATTTTTTTGACATATTCAGTTTTAGAACACACTGAAATATGATATATTTTTATTTATACCTAGAGACTTCTAGATATTTAAATTAGGTTTCAGGCTTATAGCAATAAGAAAAGTTACAATATTAAAAAAAAACATCTATGACCTAGAAAAACTATTGCATTTAATTTATTTTTTTATTTTTATTTGTCACAATGACCCTCTGAAGTTTTTTCACTGACATTGTCATGGTGTGTGTGTGTGTATAATTGTGATTAAAATAATAAATGATCGAAATATGAAATTCATTTATATTTACTATTTTTCATTATAGAAGAAATAAAATAAATATAAGAAAGCAGAAGCATTTTCAGTAGCGGCATCAGACTATTGGACCCACTGAACATTTTACCCAGAGATACATGCAATACAGTGGACTGATGAATAATATATTTCAAAGAATAGACACACAAGATTACTGTGCCTTGATGTATTCTGTACCTGGTGTTCTCATCATAGAACTTGACTTTTCTCATGACTGATGTGTTGTACCAGTCACTGAAGATAATGAGAGACAGGCCATTATCTATGTCTCTTCTCAACTTGGAAATCTCCTCTGGAAAATATTCTTCCTCGCTATCCACCATCATCAAGGTCCCTACAGAACACACAGACAGAGGTGACAGTTAATTTAAGCAGGCCTTATTCCATCACTACTTATTCCACAAAACAATTCATCTTCAAGACAGAAATGTTTATACTGAATGAACACCTACCATACTGACTGGCATCAAAGCATGTTATTGGTGCACCCAAGACCTCAACAAAGTAGCCATTGCTGCGAAGGTGCTGATACATGTCTCTAAAGTTAGTGTGAATATGATCACCATTCCTGCGAAACAAGAGAAAAAACATGTAATCTACACCACCATAAGTGAATAATGGTACTAGAGACCAGCTATGAAATGCTACCCTCTACAGAATCTTTTCCACAATGCAAGGTCTTTTCTAACAACTGATTGAATGTGGATCATTTTTGGTGTTTGAGGCTCACCAGTCAAGTGGATCGTTCTTCATGCGCAGGTTGTCTCGGGGGAAGTAGCCAGGTGGGTAGCGCAAGTTGTGGTACTGATCCCACAAAATCCTTTTACTACGCGGAGGAGTGGGGACAATCTTTACCTTCACTGGTAGCTTCACTGTGGAGGTCATTTCGCCACCAATTGCTGACTGGATGCAAACACACGGAAAACAAATCACAACAGGTCATGATCTCCATTTACACTACTTCGGGCCTTAAGGCTTTCAGGCGTCTTAGAAGTTTTCTGAAAATCTTTCATTTTGGCTCCTTCACAACAAGAACTAGAACTATAAAGATAACTATATTCGAGTCCACACCAGCAGACGATATTGTTCAGTTTGTTCTAAGCGTGGGCTGCAGTTCTGTCATCTGAAGCTTTAAAGGGGAACTTGGCAACTATTTCAACTTAATAAAACCGTTTAGAAATCATTTGGGTGGTTAAATAACCTGTTCTGGTGAGAATGGTGACTTTCCCCGCTCCCCCCAACGTTCCCAGGGGTAAAACCAACCCTGCAACATGGGGACTAACGTCCCGGGAAGTTGGAAATAGGAAGTCTCGTGAGAAGCGAGAACGAGCGAGAAACGTGAACTGCTTTACGGCAATTCGACATTAACACACACGCCATATGATACTGTGTCTGATGTATTACCCACCTCGGTAGACATAGCTCCACATGATAAAGTTGGCCGGCTCCGATAATAACAAATGCACATGAGCAGCGATTGAAAGGGGGAGGAGGGTGCCGCAAGTGAGTTTTTTTACGACAGTGTTGTGAAATATACGCCCCACAGCTGTAGAGGGAGCTCGTTGAGAAAACATGCGACAACAAAAGTGAAAATCAGCGAAGAAATGGCTAGAGTTGCCAAGTTCCCCTTTAAATGCTTGAGCTCTTCAAAGCAGGATGGATTCTGATTGGCTGTCAATGTTTTCATCATTCATCAGCTGGAAAAAAATTGTTCTGAAAGTAATTCTAACAATATCGTTTCTTTGTGCCGTTATCATTGGTTGAGGTGTGGACTGAAGCTATTCTTCTATATTTAGAATGATTTTTTGGACTATAGCTTTATCATTATAGTTATTGCCCTTGGTGTGAACGGGCCTTAACTCTTTCCCCACCAGCGTTTTTTTTTTTTTTTTAGGTTTCCAGTGAGCGCCTGCATTTTTTATACTTTTCGCAAAAATGTCATGGCCCCCAGAATATTTTGTTGCTTGAATATCTGAACATGCAATATATCAAAAGAACGAACAGAGCCTCTGCTTTTAATTTTTTTTTTTCTAGTTTCATGCATTCTACCAACACTTGAATGAAGAGATTCTGTACTATTTCAGATGATGTATAATAGCGCCCCCAACCAGTGAAAACATGGATTGCCGGAATGTTCTGTCAATGGCAGAGAAGCTTTGTCATAAATGACAGAAAATTCCAATGGGGGGAAAGAGTTACACTTAGAAGTGTATAGTACCCAAATGTTCATAAAGCAATACAATTAATTGAACTCACACTTAACACACTTTATTTCAAATAAAATAAAATTAGCATGTTGTACTACTTTATTGAAGATATCAGGAACAGTGCTGATACTCACGTCATTCTCTGCCGGCGAGGCCACTGTGACCATGACATGACCCTGAGCGATGCCTTCCCATGATGCAGCTTTCTTGGCCACAGATATGGAAACAGCCAGGTAACCAGCCCAGGGCCAGAGCAGAGGTGAGTAAGATACTGCCACATCTACAAAATCACCATTCTGAGGAAGGTAGGGCTGCCAGATGGGCTGTGAACATAAAACATAACTGCCATTTTTCAAAGGGGACAATAATATTTGAAGTTAAAATTCAACATATGAAACAACATATCAGTTTACACTGAATTGTAGTATTATTCCCTACCTTGTCCACAATCCTTCCAGTCACACCCATACCATTAAGAATGGTCACGTTGACAATTGTCGGCATGCTACCGTAGTAAATGGGCTGTGAGCAGTAGGGCCACATGTACGGGCACTCGGTCAGATCTATGTAGCTCGGGCTCAGGCTAAAGAATAAAAACATCATCAGAAATTCATTAGAGGATGATGACCTTACTGAGAGCCAGTGCAAGATAATGAACCAGGTCAAATCTACTCTATAAAAAGGCTGGAATGTAATTAAATCCGAATGAGGGTGTGATGGAGACGCTGGCTACATTTTAAATGGACCAATTTAGCATACATTAATAAGCAACTGAGCACTCTATGGGAGCAGAAATCTAGAGAAAGATGCTTCCCTCTTGTAATTCGCTTTGGATAAAAAGTAAATGCATGCTAAATACATAAATGTAAAGGCAAAGAGAAGAACGCAATATTTGTGCGAGTGCGAGAGACATGCCTGGCTTGTGGCTTGTAGCTGTTAAGGATCTGGTAGGCTCTGAGTAAATCGAGTTTGCCATGGCCCTGCTCAAACATGTTGACACCTGGCAGCCTGCGTGCAGAGGCGATCAGGGCCTGCTTCATACTGGCCGGGTTCACCAAGTCTCTGTTCAGCACAGTGCTGGAAAGACAAAAGACAAATAAACAAGTTTCAGTTAAATGGATGAGGCTTGATGGAATATCATTTTAGTGCAGACTGAA
The DNA here is from genome assembly GCA_026230005.1 of Gila orcuttii. Lineage (NCBI taxonomy): Eukaryota > Metazoa > Chordata > Actinopteri > Cypriniformes > Leuciscidae > Gila > Gila orcuttii. The sequence continues at coordinate 9,815,286 of JAPDVR010000005.1, read as the reverse complement.
GACTGGAAAACAGACTTAAAAGAAACACATGGTCACTCAGTGGCCATAAAGCAAAGAGGTGGATGGGGTCAAGTACCAATGAGAGACTAATACAAATGAGAGCAATAAGGGATAGAAAGGAAGGGAACTGAAGGAGGAAAAATGAAAACTGTATAAATTGGAAACACCAACAAAATTAGGTTAGCCATCAGACTGCGAAGATGGACTACATCAAATATATAGACCTTATGCACCAGAGAAACAAGCGTGCAGCCATCTTTAGACTATTGTCTTTGAACTTTTGTGGTCGCTCTGTGCATTTCAATGGCATCGCTGTCAAAGAATAATTAGCTGGTGAAGTGGATTTACTTATTGTAACAAAAGTTATCATGAGGATTGTAATGTTTAAAGCAGATGTCTTAACAAATGTAAGTAGACCGTGAAGATTTTAAAACGAGCTGTTCATTCATAAATATGAAAGATCACTGTGAAAGTACAGATAGGAAGACAAAAGACAACGAGCACAGAGCTGAAAAGAGTCGGGGCTACATAAGGTCAATAAAGCAAAAGAAAGTGGATGTCATTCAATTCTCAGAGGAAAATGAGATTGATTCTGTCAATTCATTTGTTTCTAGATTTACTTTGTCTGCAGGCTGTATTTTTTTATTTACAAATTATTTTTTTTTCCCATAAGGCCACAGTAACAAAAAAAAACAATTATGAAGAAAACCATAGGTTTAGAGAACCAATTTACTTAGCTCTACTTCATATCATATGTTTCAAAGAGCAGTGTGTTTATAGCAATAAATGTACAAAGTACAGGTGAGCCCACTATCAATCACTATCTGCGCCCTGATAAAGCAGCAAAAATAGGTCTTATGAAGAAACCCCATTTTGAATCGCTGATGAAAATGGATATAAAACATGTCTACACCTGACATAATAAAAGAGAATGCTGTTTTATTGAGTATATCCGAAGGCCTAACATTGGATACGGCTAGTTTAGGTGTTGAGCATACATACACTATTGATCAAAGGTTTAAAGTCAAATTTTTATCATTTAAGAAAGTAATACTTTTATTTAACAAGGATGCATTAAATTGATCAAAAGTGTCCATAAACATTTATAATGTTACAAATAAATGCTGTTCTGTTAGACTTTCTACTCAAAGAAGCCTGAAAAAAAAATTGCAGTTTCCATAAATATTAAGCAGCATAACCGTTTTCAACACTGATAATAATAAATGTTTCTTAAGCACCAAATTAGCATATTAGAATGATTTCAGAAGGATCATGTGACACTGAAGACAGGAGTAATAATGCTGAAATTTCAGCTTTGCACCACAGGAATAAATAAAATATATTAAAATAGAAAAGTTATTTTAGTGGTCCAAAATTTTTTTAAAAATCGTTTGAACGGTGGAGTAAGATATAAACAGTTCAATTGCACTGTAGGTGGTGGTGTAGTTTTTTTTTGTTTTTTTTTAAGTGTATGGTCCAAAAAAAAAAGAAAACCACTAGACTGGATAGTGAGTTTGTGAATATTAATGCACAATATTTTTGTTTCATACAGCTTTTGTTCAACCGTCTCACCTGGCCAGCAGTGTGACAGCTCCAGCCACTACAGGTGATGCAACACTAGTGCCAGAGAGAGAACGACAGCCCTCCTTCAATCCTGAACCACGCACACCAGAGCCATACGTCACAATGTCAGGCTTCATCCTGCCATAGCCACCTGGCAGCTCCTGATCAACAGGAAGCGAAACAATGAGTCAATCGAGCTGACAAGACAGACTGACAGATATTGTGATGAGTGAGAAAAAGAGCCAAAATTCCACAGTCACACATGGCCAGAAATGGTATACTTATTTATATGGCTCCAGTGATGCGTTAAAGCCCACATTGGGATATCACTCTTACTAGCCTGACTTGCTGATTTTGTGGGGTTTGAACATGTTGTTATGAGAAAATAAAACATTGATGTTTTTAAATCCATTTATTTATTCAACCTTTTATAAAGACATGTTAATAGTCTACTTTCCAATTAGACAACATTCCTTGTCTCACGACTTTAGAGATTTAAACTTAATTTGTAAAATCAGTTGATAATAAATCATTGAAGTCCTTGCATGACATTTTTCAAATATATTTTTACTAAAAGCATTTAATATATTTAGGTAAATATTGCCAGTTGTTATAATGTATATCTAAATTAAAAAAATCTTTATGTTAATTAATAAATACTGTGAAAACATTCCTTTTAAGTTTAACTAGACTATTTATATAAGGCCAAATCTCATTTTTTAGCTATATCACCTAGTCCTACAGCAGGGGATTCAGTTTTTATTTTAAATAACTTAACATCAAGGCCATTCATTTATGTACAACTATATAGTAAATTTACAAAGCCATAATTCTCTGAACCACTTCAAAAGGTGGAACAGAGGATTTTTGAAGACTATGTAAATCTCTTCAATTTACTCTCCTTCCTAAAGAAGAGAAGTCCAGGAATCTCCAGCTTTGTCTAGCAGGAGGTGTCTGTCTGTCTGCCTATTTAGGTCAGATCAAAAAGCACAGACATGTTCTCACTGGCCTCTTCAGGCAGCTGCACAGGGAAAAAAGCAGTAATGAGACATCAACACAAGAAGGAACGCACCCATGTTGTCATGCCTCGGGATGAGAACCTGGCAATGTTGTCCTCAAAATCAATCCCTCCAACACCAATAACATCCATCTGATCTGCTGGATTGTTCAGAGTTCTGGAAGAAACATAAAAAAAAAGAATCTATAGATATGTTGGGACTACTGACCAAATCTAAAATAATTTGTCCTTGATCTACACCACATACCCGTAGAGAGGGCCATCATTGCCAATAGCAGATACCATAATCACCTTGTTGGCTGTGAGCTCCCAAACCTTGTTCAACACAGACAAGTCATGCTTTTATTAGAGGACTACACTGCAGAGTGCATAAACCATATTTAATGTACCGGCAAAAATACACTTGTGACAAATTGTTTGACATGTTGCTCATTTGTGGGTCGCTTTGAATAAAAGCATCTGCTGAAGGTAAATTTAATTAAATCTGCCCATACTTTATCAACAAATGGATGGTCCATAAAGTCTGGTCCCCCTATACTGAGATTTAAGACATCTATCTTCTTCAGGATGGCATAGTTGAAGGCATCTAAAAACCAGGAGGTATAGGACACCTAAAAAGTAAAGAAATGAAGAATAACATATGCATATGAGTAGGTGTGTAAAATCTTCTTAAATACATTATAAAACATAGAAATTGAAAACTGATGCCCGTTATAGAACTGGGCGATATAGATAAAAACATAATACATCCATACACAATAATAAATGTTTTTGAAAGAAGTCTCTTACACATTAAAAAGATAATATTTTAAAATATTATTGAAATTTTAAAAAACTTTTTCTATTTTATCATTACTCCGGTCTTCAGTGTCACATGATCCTTCAGAAATCATGCTAATATGATGATTCGGTGCTCTTTTTTATTACCATCAATGTTGAAAACAGTTGTGCTGCTTCATATTTGTAATCGTGGTTGTGCTTTTTTCAGGATTCTTTGATGAATAGAAAGTTTAAAAAACAGCATTTATTTGAAATAGAAAACTTTTATTACATTGTCTTCCCTTTTGATCAATTTAATGCATTTTTTGCTGGATAATAGTATTAATTGCTTTCATTAATGACTTGTGAAAGTGGTTCCAGTTTTTTTAGGGAAATGGATAAATGTTGTTACCTGGTTATTAGTAAAAACTCTGAAGATATGAAGCTCAGAATCAGGAGCGAACCCCTGGCACTCTCTCATGCTGGCGATAACCCCAGCAACAAAGGTACCATGACCCAAACCTGAAGAAAGAATATGAGACAGAAAAAGTTTAATCAGGGTTGATTCATTCAAGTTCACTCAATAATAAAATATGATTGATTAAACATGTTTAAACTTGTTTCATGACATACACTGAGAATTCGTCTTACCATCATCCAGTGTTTTCTCATTGGTCCAATTGGTTCTTTCTTTAACATTCTTAAAGTGAGGGTGCTTCTCACTCAACCCAGTGTCAAATACCGCTACCTTCACCCCAGAGCCTGTATACGAACACATATAAACAGAAATGTAGGCTTTAACGCAAACCTGATCTTCAAAAGTAGTAGAACATTAATTACGGTAGCGCGTATTCACGTTCTCTCACACATACCGGTGTGTCCCATCTGCCAGAGCACATCTGCTTGCAGTATCTGGGCGACATGTCTCGGAATGGCCCGTAGGAGACGGCGACTGGAGTGTCTTCCAGTGGCATGCCAGAAACCAGAGCCCAGAGACAGACTGGTCCTCCTAAGCGGCCTTGATGACTGCCAAGATTGCCACTTCTGCATCCAGCGTGTGTCATTGCACGGAGACGCCCCATCAGTGCCCGCTGAAAGAGAAAAAGGAATGAGAAATTATTCTTAATAAATTATACCTCATCCCATTTGAATGTTTTATTTGTGCCATGGATATACAATATAAATGGTATAGAAGAACCTCTACTGGCATTTCTGCCATCCCATAGAATATGCCATAATGTCCAACACACTCAATTTCTCTTGAATGATTTAAATTTATCACTCTTTCAGGCCATTCCCCATTTAATACTTTATAAGTGCACACATTTATTTCTCATAACTCAATAGCAATTTTATGCCCCCCGTGTAGACACAATCTCCACAGAACAAAAAAAAAAAAAAAGTGATTATCATGAATACTTCAAACCTCACAAAAAAAAATCAGGGCTCAACAATTTTAGAAATTCAGCTTTGTATCACCCCTGCTAATATTTTATAAATATAATATACATTTTTAGCAATGCATGTCATAAGGAAATATTTTTATTCGACTTTTCCTTATTTTTAATTTCACATTTAGTTTTCATATTTTTCATTAAGTATTAAAATCCTTAAAATTACCAATCTGAAAGTGAAAGTGACACGTGATGGCCAACTTGGAATTTGACCTCTGCATTTAACCCATCCAAGTAAGTGCACACACATTAGGAGCAGAGTAGTGAGCAGTGAACACACACACTGCAAACGTGGATACACACACCCGGAGCAGCGGGCAGCCTTGAGTGGCGCCCGGGGAGCGATTGGGGGTTGGGTGCCTTGCTCAAGGACACTTCAGTCATATTCCTGCCGGTACTGGAATCGAACCAGCAACCTTTGGGTCACCAGTCCAACTCTGTTACCATTAGGCCATGACTGCCCCATCTGAGGTTTTTAAAGATAGTATAGAATAATTTGTCAATAATTTTCAACCCATTGTAACTGCTTCTAAGACTAGCTAGATAATTTAACCATGGTGACATATTTAAATCAGCTAAATTCAACAACAATGGACCAAAAGTGACAGTTCTATCGTTCAGTTCTAGCCTGAAACCCTCTCACACTTATCCTAAGTCATTAGGCTATCCTTATTGTTAAACCCTGTAAATGGAGGTAAATATCGACAAAACTTGCACAGTATCAGATTCTAGATTTGTCTAACACCAACCTAAGCACACAGCATCAACATCTACAACTCCATAAGCATTTTTATTGGCCCTGTGAATAACTTCCGGTGAGACCAGAGATGAGTAGCCTGTGCTTTCAGGAATATTCAAATGGAGCAGAGTGATAATAACAATGATCACCTTAACTCTTCTATGTAAAAGTGTCCTCATAAAGCAGGGCTCGAATTTCGGTGCGGGATTGCGGGTATTGCGCATAATTTTAATCATTCCCGCAGGTCTTGCGTTTATAATGCGGGTCGGGAAATTCCCGCAAACATTCATTCAATCTAGCATGTAGGCCTATGAGTAAATATAACCTAACAGATTATAAGATCAAATCAGTCATTTTAAAACTTTCTGCGAGACGCAATTTCACAAACACCGTGAGTGATTCTGCCAATGCCGCGTCTTCTCTGTCTCTTAAAATAGGTTGCACAAGGCAAGCCAATCGCGCTGCAGGCGGTGATTCTAGTAGGGTTGCCACCCGTCCCTTAAAATACGGAATCGTCCCGTATTTGTGAGATAACAGCGCGTCCCGTTTTGAATCAATACGGGACGCGGTTTGTCCCGTATTTCCGAGTTGTCTTAAACGCATCATCCAAAATCATCCCACCCGCATTCTGTGAAGACTCCTCCTATTCTACCCTTGATTGGGTAATACTCGCTGCCATTGTGGTTTGATTGGTTTGTTTAACACCATCAGGTTCAGGGCCAATCAGAGTCAGAGGAGGGCGGGTCTTTTGGCAGAGAGTTGATAGCAATGCTAGAGCTCAGAGAAATCAAAGCACCGTCTCACAGTTCTTCATACCTCAAGCATCTCCGAAGCAGATAGTGTAGCCTAATGACAGTTTTTTAATCAGCTCAATAATGTTCTGATTGATTACGTTTTCATATGCTGCCTATGCCCATTTGTTAAGAAATAATGTTACAATGTAAATGAATTATATCCATACATTATGGTATGATTTGTTTATTATGGTTAAAGTACACAGTCAGACACATGCATTTTTTAAATAAGAGAGAGATATATTTAATACATATTTAATAATAAAAATGTGCATGTGTGAAGAAAATGACTTATGCTTAACAAATCTAGATAATTTCATCCTTTAATACTATATAATTAACAATAGGTCTGAATACATAAATAAATAAATACATAAATAGATTTTCTTACCAATAATAAAAATAGTGTTATAATTAAATTTAGAAATGTTTGTAGATTATAGGTTATTTATGTGTGGTATCACTGTTTGGATGGTGTTACATGTTTGAAAGAAACAGCTACTCAGTGCTGCACGGAGTGACAAGTACACTTAACGCCTAACATAGTCCAATACTGCACAGTACTACTGGTCTAATGATGTTTTTGATGTTCAACATCCTTTGCTAAAGTCAAAGTTTTTTCCAATCAAATTTAGTATTTGTCTGAGTATCAACGCATTTGTTTAATTTATAGTGAATAAGTTATGGATCTGTTAATTTAATAAGTTAATAAAGTATGGTTAACATCTCACATACAAGCATATATTCACACTGATTTCAATAGCAGATAGCTGATTATAATGTCCATTGGTACTGATCTTATTACTTTCCTGAAAATATGTTTTGAGTTATGATATACCACCATTGGCATACCGTCGGGCCTGTGGTCATTGTGGCCCCCGCTGCGGCCGCCGGCAGGCGTCCCTTATTTTTTGTATTGAAGGTGGCAACCCTAGATTCTAGACTCTCGCGTTTCAGGAGTAGGGACATTTGATGGAAATGTCACTTGCACAATCGGGCCATTGCATCGTCACTAATGTTTATAATTTGTGCGTCTTTTTAAGTCTTACCTATTTAAACATTCAAGCGATTTTAAACCGCATAACAAACAGCTCGTGAGTAACAAAACTGAGTTCTTTTTCGCGAATTATAGCGCTTTAACGGTCAAAAGCACACAACATTGTCTAAATTCCGGTCTTGGGGAGTATCCTCTCAAACAATCGGTTATGTCTTAAAAAAATAATACAAATAGAAAATGCATGTGACACTATAATGAAAACAGTATGGGCCGTTCACGTTACGTCTTTTGCGCGCTCATCTTTTGCTGAAACGTCTTCGTCTTCATGGAGAACATGGCTCATGATTGCTTAGCAACGGGGAGCCCTTTTTAAAAGAGGAGAAAGTGACGCGGACTGCGCTTTACGAGCAACATGTGAATGGCCCCTTAATGGATCCGTGCACTAGCTCTTAAAGTGAGAGTAGCCTATATGTGTCTGTCATTATTGTATATAAAACAACAAAAGATAGCATTAACTGTAAGGAATCAGGAGAAATAGCCTATGTATTCAAATTATAGAGGACTAAAAGACTATTCCGTGTTATTTTACATTTGATTACTTTTTTCCGTTTCTGTAGTATTTCTGAATACTAGTGTTAGACCTAAACTTTTCTCTTTATTTCATGTATTTATTTGTGCTACTTTTTTCAATTTAATTCAAAGATTGAAATCAAGCTTCCTTTTGTTGTGTGAACTAAAAAAAATGACCCCATTGTAAAAACACAAATACAATGAGTGAGCAAACATTTAGCTAAATGTATTTTTTTTTAAATTGTCTAAAAAAAACTCCCCCCTCAAATTAAAAAATCCCCCCCATTAGAATGACCTAAAGGGGGATTTCCCCCCTATTTTCCAAAACCAAATTCAGGCCCTGTAAAGGTTTAAAGGGTAAAAAAAAAACTCCTGTAAAGTGCAGGTGTAGCGGTTGGAAAGTAATCGTAGGCGTTTAAGCGTGGCTGAGTTGCAGCGCAAACCACTTTGACCAGCCCTGACATGTCAGTCTTCCTCTCTGGCTGATTACTGCTCATTAATTCCCCCTAGAGCTATACAGACGAGACTAGGGCATATACTGTAATTATATTACATTTCAATCCCCCACTCGTGCTCCTGTAAAGCTGACCCAGACACCATTTAAATGCTAATTACTTGCATATATGCTCTCAAACTGGGACCAGGGGTTATTCTTAGAGAAACAGACCCAGCTAATAGCAGCTAATGATGTATTTTTGTTCTTATTACTGAAACCAAAGTGCCTCGAAGCTGTACTATGTATAGTGAGATATGCTAGCATTTAGGGGTACCAACTGATAAGCAGCTCCTTGAGTGTTAATTCATAATTGTGCTGTCAGCAAAACATTATTTAAGATTTCACTCCATTCACATGATCCTTCAGAAATCATTTTAACATGCTGATTTGGTGCTGCTTAATATTTTTCAGGATTAAGTAAAAAAATAAAATAAAAACAGCATTTTTTTATACACAATTTTTTATCCATGTCAAAGTCTTTAATCCCACTTTTGATCAATTGAATGCATCTTGGCTGAATATTTTTTTTTTAATTTCTTTCCAAAAAAAATAAAACATTCTTTCTGACCATAAACTTTGAATGGTAGTGTACAATTAAATGTTTTTTTTTTGGGGGGGGGGGGGTTGATGCTGCAAAATCTTGCAGTAAACAAGCACCATACAGAAGCCGTGCAGCTTGTTTAGGATGTTGGTAAAGGAAGACTGTCACAATGTTATTATGCAAAAGCGGTGCTAGTAAACAGTAATCACTCTCCCAGAGTTTCTAGCAGATTTACAGATTGACAGCAGAGGAGTGATTTCTTTTTTTATTCTAATGGTGGAGAACTCGGTGTTCAAAGACAGAACATTCTTTCACCTCAAACACTTCTGAAAGCCATTTCCTCCACCCCATGCAGTAAATAAACACTTCCTATTCGGTTCACCCCCTGCTGATGACTTTCCTCCCTGCAGTCACCCCAGAGAGCTGGGAAAGAACAAATTGCATGTAACCTCTGTGATAGTGCACAGCACTGGAGGGTTCAAGTGTGACTTATAAATATAGTACAGCAGTGTTTCCTAACCACGCTCCTGGAGGCACACCAACAGTGCACATTTTGGATGTCTCCCTTATCTGACCCATATATTTCTGGTCTTGGAGTCTCTAATAGATAAGATAGTTTTATTTAATGCCATGTCAGCATCTAAGGCTATTTTCATGACTGGAGTCTCTAATAACAAGCTGATGAGCTGATTCAGGTGTGATTGATTAGGAGGAGTTAGAAAATATGTAGTGTTGGTGTGCCTCCAAGAACAGGGTTGGGAAACACTGCAGTACAGTAGAATACCCTGTACTAGGGGTGTAAATCGGAGCCTATATGACGATTCAATACGATACTGATTTCTTAAGCCAACGATTGGATTATTTTCGATACTTCAGAATTCCCCGTGATACGATTCGATTCAATAATCGATATTTTTACATGATATCTATTAAGTTTCAAATAAATAAACAAAAATGTTTATAATTTGCCTTTTATTGAGAATACAGGAACAGTATTCTATTCACATAATATGTATGTTGTGCTCAATGCACTGCAAATAGAACAGCAAATATAACAGTTACTGCATACAGTTCAAAACTTGATTCTATCGAATCCTGGTGCGTTTCCGTGCATCTTACGTCATCGCAAACGTGCACGACGCATGATAGAAAACAGAACGCAGGTCATATATATTGTGTTTTTTTATTTTATTTGGTGCTATTATGCACAGCTGAGTGAACAACACCGGTTTACTGTGTGTCGCATTTGGCTTTTTGCTGATTGCAAACGCAGGAGACAGTGGATTTCCATTAATTTTTTGCCCTGAGTCCACGCTCTATGTGTGTGCGAAGACACTGCAGACTCACTCTCGCTCTTATCCAAGGTAAATTATCAACATTATCATCCCTTACATGTGTTTTATTTAACTAAATACATCATAATCAGCTAAAAAGCATGGGCAGGTCACTTTACTTCCTGAACAAGTACGCACCCGAGTCGGTGATGCTTTCACATTCACGCGAGCCGCGGCACGGTTCGAGTGCAACCGAACTCAGCGCACCTCCTCCAGGCAGTCTCGGGTTTGGTACCCCAGTGCGCACCCGGGTCCGCATGACAGACAGCGTTCACATAATTAGCGATTTTTCATGTGAACCGTGCCCGTTCCGTTCTGAGTTGGTGTGAAAGCACCCTAGACTTTTCAAGTAAGCTTAGTAAGTTTGAAGTAGCCTTTTGTACACGTTAGCGCCTGTTTGTTTACGTTAGTAACTGCTAGCTTGGAATTCGCCGACTAAGTGACTGAGGCAGGGGCGCTGTTAGAAATGTTGGGCCCTATGAAAGAATATGAGGTTGGTGAGTGAAAGTGTGTGGGCCCTTAGAATCGTCCTAACTTTTCCCCCCTTAGCGGCGCCCCTGGACTGAGGGTGCTTTCACACTGGCAGTTTAGTTCGGTGACTAACTAACGTTAGCCCAGTGCATAACAACAACCGTTTGTACGCATATGAGCGGATGCTGAAAATAGACAGGCGGCAAAACAAACACATTAATCGATACTCTTGCGGACGCATCGAATCGTCGGCTGTATAATCGATGCATCGATACGAATCGATTAATATTTACACTCCTACCCTGTACTAGTAGTGCATTTTAGTAAAGGTATGATAGATAGCAGTATTATGCCTATGTTCTGAATGTCAGTGTTAAAAAGGTACAGTACAACTTACAGTCAGTCATTTTGAGGCTGCGGAGGACCTTGCGCTGAGGCGTCACTCGTTTAATATAGGGGTGGTCCTGCAGGGTGAGCAGGCTGCTGCGGGTGTCCTGCCGGATCTCCACCACCTCAAAGTCACTGGGGTAATCGCTAGCAGGATTGTCCCTCCTTACGATGCGCCAGTTCACCGCATCCACATCTCGCAGGGCGCTGCTAATGAAATCACTGCGCGCTTTGGCTGTGAAGTATCCGTTAAATGCAACTATGTACTCTAGAAGAGACAGGGAGAGAATAAAAGGTATTGCAAAATCCCACAGGACAAATGCACATGTATTTACTGAGAAAACCTTGCAAACCAAGCAAGGTTTTGCATTCACTTAACGTCTTGGTTCTATCTCTATTTGGGCAACTCATCATTTAAATGGATCAAAGTTCAAATGGATCCACAATCACAATAGAGCCTTTAACAGAAATAACGTCTGCGGAGTGAAACTTTAGGCCAGGGCGGTCAGAATGCTTTGAAATGTGGCCATCCTCCAGAGTGCTTGACACGACTAAGAACAGAGCCCATAGTACATAAGGGAATATGGTTTAGTGACTTTGAGGACAGCAGAGAAAAACAAATGCAAATATTAAGGTACAATTAAAGTCAACATGTTATGCATCTTATTGTGAATAATTCATCCAAACAGATGTTACATTTTTAAAAAAATTTTGACCTAGTAATTCTTAAACCAAAAGAACATAACTCAATCTTCCAGAGAAAATGCCAGACTTCCCTCCAGTGATGTATGCAAGACTTCTCCAATCATTTCGTCTGCTTAAACCCCGCACTTTTTACAATCGCAAGCTCACATTCAGCTGATCTGCCTCCATCTAAACAACTGTACATTTTTTTCCTTTTCATTAATCTGTTTCACTCAAATGTGTCAAAATACAACAGAAAAGATTAGTTCCATTTACTAATCTTCCATCCACTACTTCCATTTCAAATTTCAACCATAATAATGCATAGCTAGAATTTCAAAACAAATAGCGGTCAACTTTGAAAACGCCGAACAAAACTCATCTTTTAATAATAATTAATAATTCATTACATTTATATAGCGCTTTTCACATAGAAGGGGGGGAATCTCCTCAACCACCACCAATGTGCAGCATCCACTTGGATGATGCGACGGCAGCCATATTTCGCCAGAACGCTCACAACACACCAGCTTACTGGTGGAGAGGAGACAGTGATGAAGCCAATCAGTATATATGGGGATGATTAGGAGGCCATGATGGACAGAGGCCAAGGGGCAAATTTGGCCAGGATGCCGGGGTTACACCCCTACTCTTTCGAAAGACATCCTGGGATTTTTAATGACCACAGTGAGTCAGGACCTCGGTTTAACGTCTCATCCGAAGGACAATTTTTGCCAATCCCACAATTCATAGCTTTAGGGGAGGGAAGTAGGAATGAATTAAAATCTTTTTGCCAATCCCACAATTCATAGCTTTGGGTGAGGGAAGTGAGAATGAATTAAAATCTTTTTGCCAATCCCACAATTCATAGCTTTGGGTGAGGGAAGTGGGAATGAATTAAACATTAGAGGATGGCACAAAGGGCGGCATTCACAGAGCAGTAATCAGGCCACTATAAATAACGTGTTACGTTCTGGTCTTGTATGCCCACATCCACACCACACCCAATGTAGTGAAATATCTGCCCTTTGAAAACAACGCTGGACTCAGATTAAGTCTTAGGAATGTATTGCCAACACTCTGGGCCGGACGCCAGCAAACACACAGAACAGAGGACATGATCCAGCCAATGAATGGACAGAGTCCTGAGAAAGAGCTACGACAGTGGAGTACATTACACCAGAACTGTTTGACCTGAAGCGTTCACGTTTTGTCCTGCCCTAAATTACAACGAGAAGTGCAACAGCTGCTTTAAAACTCTCAAAGTCTATAAACCTGATTTTCAGTGCAATAAAATGTCATTATCAACACTAAAAACTAAATTACAGCACTAAATGATTGTGTTTACAGTACTAAAACACAATGTTTGAACATGCTGCACCCTATGAAGAATTCATCATTCTCCTCGCAGTCAATCTCAAACCAATTCATCAATCTCAGACAAATTAAATCCTATTTGTTTTGTTACAGACACAAATAAGTCAAGTTCACTTGAAACGAAATGAAATCACTTACCATGCTTGACCACTTTGGTAGAAAAGTCCAATTTCAGCAGGATCTGTGAGCAGTTTGAGCTCAATAGTGCATCAGCATTCAGAGGAGGATGAAAAGGAGTTGAGAACGGCCCTCTGTTTTCCTCTGTGCCCACCAGAGGCAATCGACCCCCTAAAGCAGCCACAAGCAAGCACAGCCGTACAATCATGGTCCCTGTGGTCCGTTTCTGGTTATTACCCATCTAAAGATACATGTGTCCTCAAAGGTAACAAATGTATATGCAGTTTATGAAATAGTTTAGGTCCAGAACGCAGAGAAGCCTGAATAACGTATGGCTTGAGTAATCATTTCTTTCTGCGTTTTCTCTCCATTGTGTGTTTGTGGCCCAGTGGAGGTGATCAGTGTGGCAGCCTGAGGAGGAGGAGAGGGGCCATCTTCATGAAAGTGTAAAACAAACTACAGCAGATCAGGAGGGGTGTTCATCTGGTGATGGGCTTCCTCACAATGGCCAAAGGGTTTCTATTCTTCCTGTAGACTGAGAGGGAACAACAGTTAGCCTACGTTCAGCAGTTAGCCTACGTCCAGCTAGTTGCTGGAAAACACAAATTTCAAAGGTCAACATTTAGCCAATAATCATCCATTTTAATGAGGAGCTTAAATAGAAAACCATTATTTTAAACTGTAATAATGTTACATTACTGATTTATTTCAGCTAAAATAAATGCAGCCTAGGTGAGCATAAGATACTTTTGAACAGTAGTGTTAAGACACTCAAATGATAAGGACCATTCATTTTAAAATCAAGTGTGGTCCCAAAGTCTGTTTAAGGCCAAGCCACTCTGCACTGACAGACGCCGACAAACAGCAACATACACATTCATCTGGTTTTGTCGGATCGTGTTACTCCTGTCTGTTGCCGCTCATGTAGTTCGAGTGCTGTATTAAAGACATCTAGAATTATGCAGCTTGTAATTTACCACAAAGTGTTAGCCTCAGGATAATGTGAGGGACATTTCCTTGAAAACACGGTCCCCCACCCACAGGCACCCTTCCAGAGGCTTAATTTCCCACTGACTCAAGGCTGTGAACGCCAAGAAGTGGGCTTAACTCAGATGGGCTGAGCTGTTATGCAACTCAATGTGCACACCATATGGTTCTTTACTACAGACCAGACCATCCCTGCTGACTTGTGTCAACATGACAAGAAAAAAAGCTCACCAAATTATTAAATGCATGTTATAGATGTTGTAAACAATTAATTCCTGCATGATTTTTTTTTTAAATGTTTTAACCTCATAATGCTAAATCAAAATGTCACAATATGACCGGTGAAAATAACAGACTTCTTTCTGGTGACGTATGAAGGACTTCTCCAAACACTATTGGAGATATTTGAAATCAACCCAAACAAACACACCCTCTCTTCATTCCTCCGCCCCCAAAATGCATGAACACGCCATGCAAGAATGTCTCTTATCATAGAAGAAGCGAAGCAAAATAATACTTAAAAAAAATCAAAACCAATGTTACTCACATATGGAGCAGAAACAACGCAACCTCTGTGTATGTTCCCAGGCCTTCTCGTTTAGGTCTCTCCAGCGCTGGAAAGCTTTTCTAATATTATCGCGGGTCCTAAAATCTTGCCTGATCATATCCCTTTTATTTCCAGTGATATTCCTCTGAACTTTTCTCTTTTGTATTGTCTCTCAGCCATCTCTCTTTCTACAGACTTTCTTCAAATCTCCCTCTTGCTCACACTCTCTCCTCCCCCATCATGTGTGGACATGCCCCCTAATGCTGATTGACTAAAAGTTTGTTGTGGTGCTCTGCTCCCCTTTCAACAGCGTTTTTCAAAAATTGCTTACAGCACCTTTAAAACCTGACCCAACAAGCTTGCATTTATCTGCCTACATTTTTGAGTGCAACACACACCTCAAATCCAATCAACAACTGATGCGTCGAACCAGGTCCTCGCCCTACATTTCACAGACTGTGATGATGCCTTTCCACAGTCATTAACATGGTAAATCTAACAACTGCAATGTACATTTATAACACTAAAAAAATGTATATTACCTTGGCATTAAATTGCAGAAAACTAGTTAATGCTGCTGTGTGAGCATTTCTAATACAACTGACCAAGTTAATCATTTTTTTCCTCTCTTTTAAAGTCTTAAAAACGCTATTGTGTATTTTTTTCCTTTTGCTATTGCTATTTAAATTTGCTGCAGTTTCTGTTCACCGCTATAAAAGTTTACCCAACTTAAGCTTCTAAGAACACCAGGAAATGTGAAAAGGAATCGCAACTTTAATGGTGGCCAGAGCAAACAAGTAAAACGGATGTGAATGTGATCTACACAGAATCAATGTTTACTTTAATTCTGTTTGTGGAATAGCATAATCAAGGATGTTAGTGTAAAAGCTAAAGTAATTCACCCCCTCACCCCCCACAAATTGTGTGTCATCATTTATTCATCCTGTTTGACCACTTTCTTCTGTGGAACTCAAAAGATGGTTTTAGGCAGAATGAATAGAGCACAGTGACTGAAGCTGTCATTGTGTCTAACATCTTCCCTTTGTAAGTAAATGACAGAATTTTCATTTTGGGTGGATCCTCCTTAAAAACAAAATACTAAAACAATACTGAACTTTTGACCATGTAGTTTAGAGCAGAAGTCACTTATTCCGGCCTGTGGCAAATTATTATCAGCAAAATCATCAGAAAAAGACATTGGCCTGCAAAAGCCATTGTTTTCTTGGCCAAAGCATTAGCCTTTTAAGAAATTACAAAATATATGTGAATCAAATAGAAACTAAAGTGATAACAAGCTCTGCTTTTTTTGCACACAAAAAAAAAAAATCTGCAAAAGAATTTTGAACAAAGCATTTACAGCATTCTTTATTGGATGCAATGTTTAAATTGGAAGTAAAAAATTTACATGAGGAGTCAGTATTTGGACAGACTGGTTTGGTTCTATCCTGACCACAACACTTTTTCTGATGGATAGATCTGGTATAATTTAATCTCTTTTACTTTCAACAATACACTGCACATTAGCCAATGACAATAACACTAGCATGTCCTGCTAGCTATAACACCAACAAAACATCAATATAAGTTCGGTAAAGCAGTTTGACAAAATGGTCCGTTATTTACGATCCTCTCATGTAAAAAAAAAATCTTCAAAGATCATGTTTTGTCTCTAAATCAGACAAGCATGTGGCCTCGCCACCATCCTGCTACAAGCTAACGCCTAGCTTAGCCAAGCATGAGCATAAGAGTTCCCACACATGACCAACAACTCCCATATTGTACTTATATGCATACTTACTATTTGCGGAATGTGCAACGGTGATTCAGGAAATGATTAACGGAATATGTCGTCTGAAATATATTTTGTATCTTGGGTTTAGTACACTAGAACTGTACACAAGCTAATGACGCAAGCTGTTAGACTGTAACGTGAGATACTGGTATTAAACACAACAACCAGTAGCCAATTATCGATCGCTGCGTCACGTCTCGACTCGGGAGGGATGCGCGTTGAGCCAATAGAAAACGTTTATACCTTTAATCTGCCATTTGATTGGTTATTACGATACCTATAATAAGGTGCTTCGAAAGCCAGCGTTAAAGGTGCACGCAGTGATTTTTTCTCACTGAAAAAGTTTTACCCTGAACGAGATGAACAGCTACATTAGCATGAATTGAAGAATCCGGTCATAGCCTAATAGCTAAAATAGTGGAATACAGTTAAGCACGCCTGAAGTAGTTAGCTGCCAGGTTTAAGCTGGTTTAAGATTGTTTCCACTGTTCTAATTTGGTGTTTGTGAGGTCAATTGTTTTACCAATTGTTTGGCCATACTGAAGTCACACACACTAGACTATTTGGTTAATCAGTCTGGCTTTGCTGACTGACTAACACAACATACTATTTACGTTAGGCTATAAAGTTGTATATTTGTTGTTGAAACCCTCTCTTACGTTCATAAACTTGTTTAAAAGAACCATCCATCAATTATACTTATTCACAGACTCTCCAGAGAGAGCAGCTGAAGTACTGTGCAGCCAGCTAAACAACATTTTTACCAGAGGTGGACAGTAACAAAGTACATTTACTTGAGTAGGCCTACTGTACTTAAGTGCACTTTTTGAGTATCTGTACTTTACTTGAGTATTATTTTTTCTGGAAACTTTTTACTTTAACTTCACTACATTTAAAAGACAAATATCATACTTTTTACTCCACTACATTTCTGTCAAGGTCCTTGAGTAGAAAGTAGTAACGTCAGTCAGGGGATGATTTTGGTTGCAGAGGTTGAATTTAAGTTGGAAATAAAAGTCGGGTTGACGTCAGAACTCAATGTCTGATTGACGTCCGAAGAACCTGACTGATGTTGGTTCCTGACGTCTACCCGATTTTCATTTTCAACCACAATACAACGTCTGTCCAACATTGGAGATTAACGTCAATCTGATGTTGGATTCTGACATCAGTCTTATTTTCATTTTCAATGTTGGGTTTGGTCTTCTAAATGTGAATTTTGTCATTGTTTTGGAGCACACTAGGTAATAGATAATAGTAAGGCTTACATATTCATACTAAAAGGCAAAAAACGTTAAATAGGGCACTATTTGGCCATTTGGGTGTCCGACTTATTGAGTGCACTTATTCAATCTCACATTCAATCCCGAACTGTGTTCTAGAAATAAATGTAATATTGATATGAGGGTAGGTAGGGAGGCATAGATTCAGAGGCATAAGGTACTGTAAGTATTACAACAGTGCAACAATAATAAAACAATGCATTGACATTTACTTTTTACTTTTGATACTTAAGTACTTTTTGAAAAAGAGTCTTTACAACTTTTACTTGTAACAGAGTAATATTTGACCAGTAGTGTCTGTACTTTCACTCAAGTAAGGAAGTTGTGTACTTTGTCCACCACTTTTTACACGCTTGTATTACATTTTGTGAGGAACTGCAAAAATAACACACCTTTTTGTTTTTATGAGCAGTGATAATGAGGAACACAGCAGAGGGGAATATTATGAATCTATTTTGAATGTTTCTAGATTAGCTGCGATTCATTTAAAAATGTATAAGCATGCAATAAAGACTACAGAAGATATAGGATAAGGTTTTGTAATGTATTTTATGATCATAAGGCATACATTTTATATATATATATATATATATAGTCTGCTTAAGTGACTTGCTAAGGAAGACTTAAGTTCTAATGCTCTATGTGATTCTGTTCCTCCCCATTGTTCTATAAATTAAATGTTGAATTAACCCTTTACCTGTCACCCCCCCCCCCCCCCTTTTGATAATTGACATTAAAATGCACTATTCAAACTTAAATGGTTGTAATTCAAGAATGCTTTGGAATATAGACCTAAGTTTGGTCTTGTTTTAAAGAAAACAATCAGCAGATTATTACTGAAGTGAAAGCACTTCAAAAAATTAAAGTATGAAAAAGTTATGGAAGTTATAATTTACAGTAAATCAAATATACTTTATTTTGTTTTAATATAAAATAAATATTTTACAAAATATTTTTTACTATAAAATTACTATAAAAGGAAAGCTATATATCTAACCAAGTTGTGTTCCAAATTTAAAGTTGATATCACAAAAATTGAAGTTCCCATGAAATTTTGTTTAGGCGTTATACCAAAAATAGCCACCGGGTGCCATTGAATTCTATTGAATTTAATTGTATGCATTCTGCCATAACAAATTAATAAATTTCTATCCAAATATCACTTCTGTCACTAAATATGGAACCTTGAGACTCAGACCTTTCTGACAATATGTGTTTTGTCAAGATTAGAAAAGGTTTTGTAATAAAAAATACTGTTTCTATGGTAACGCAACGTCCAATTTCAAAACGGTTTTCACAGGATGAATTCTGAGTTCGTAAGCTTTCAAATGATACCTAATTTATGATAACTACTAAAATATGTGATATAATAATAATAAAAAAAATATATATATAAATAATATATATTATACTTTCTAGAGGACTTCTTACTTTACTTTTTAAAATATATAATTTTATCTTTTTTTATTGACAAATACTAGATTATGTCTTATTATGAACTTTTAGCACTAAAAAACAAAGTTTCAATTATTAAAAGTATGTGCGTCGACTTTTTGTGACAAAGGTCAGAAACTCCTGTAATGACGTTGATTTTTTGAGGCGCACTCTTGTCATAAATTCATATATTACTGTTCATTCATAATTTGTAAGAAAAAAACAGTGCTAAAATATCTATTTAGGAGTCTTAGACCTTTCCAACGATATATAGTTTGTCATGATTAAATTAGGATTTAATAGTAATATAGTGAAGTAAATTTAGGTTGCCCGTATACGGGCAGGTGACAGTGAGATTGTCTGGCCTGCATAGGACATTAAGGAAAGTGAATGGATAGTGTCCATTTACCTGCACTTAACTGATTTATGTACCTTATGCTACAGTAGCATGATGTTGCAAACTTCATAATGTTTAAAGGTTACACTGAAAAGCATCATTCATTACAATTACAGTTTATAAAATGGTTTTGAATAGACCTTTAAAATAGAGCAAAAGACTAAAGGTGACAGGTTTTTGCACCAACAGAGCTGGTTTTTGTTCTGGGTGTCAGACATGAAGGATATGCTTGACATGCAATGAAAAGGTATTTCAGTCTTGAAATGTGGTCATGCATTCTCTCTCAGTCTTTTGATCACAATAATAGACAAACCCCTGTTTGAAAGCTACAAGATTGTGTGCTTATGTCTTCCATAAATATTTAAGCATTATTAAATAACAAAAACTTTTAAAATGTGATTTTTTTATTCAATGTCTTTATAATTATTTACACCACAAAAGTACTTTAAAAAAAATGAGTTAATATAATATATTGCCACTTTACAATGAGCACAAGAATAAAATCAGTCAGTCAGTGCCATGAGGTAAGTTAGCAATTTTACAATTCAGGTTGGAAGAATAAGTCTTTTTAAACTTCCTAATAATACTCTTCTGTTACATCACCAGATCAGCGCCAAGCTGTGGTTTTAATACATCATTAAATCCGTCCTGTGTGCTTCAAACATTTCTAACTTTGCTTGTTTGGTAAACCATGCATGCTCGAGTCTTCATTCTTCTCAGAGTGACAGCAGCCTCATTCCCGCCTCACTCCCCGTGCTCCAGTGGCAGTGACGTGACACACTTCTACATCAGCACCAAGCTTACGCAGCTCATCCAGCCAGATCTGTTGCTTCTGTGACAGACGGTCATTAGGACCCTTCACTTCCACCAGCTAGAAGAACACAACTCAAATAAGCAATGTTTTCAAGCATTTCTGTTTAATCTAATTAAATCAGTTACATAAGTTACTTTCTGGAGTATTTAAAAGTTAGGGTTACGTCTCTGACTAACCTTGTACTTCTTGTTGGACATGCTCCAGACTACCAGATCTGGAAGTCCTCCTCTGCAGTGCCTGTAGTCCTTTGCCATTCTGAGGACCACACCGCTTAAGAAGTGGCCACCCAAACACTCTACTAGACTCTAAAACCAGACAAAGAAAATTAAGTACAAATTGCCTAAAGTGCCTTAAGTAAATTAAGTACAATGTGTTTGTTTACGGTAGTGAACAATCTGGCACACGCAGTATAATCAGTTCATATTTTAATGATGTCGAATGAAAATGTTAAAGTCACCATAAAATTTAAACTGATAATCCTTGTTTTTTATGGAATATTGCATTATTTATTATAAATCTGTGCTCATCATTATTTTTTGATGTGCGCAATTTCTCTTCTCTGATGACATGTTTACTGGCACGAGAAAGGGGATCATAAGAAATCGTAGCTAAAGCAAATGACAGCGATGGGCTGTCATTTGCTCAACCCCATGGGCAAAACCAAGTCCCAGGCTACATTATTTCTTGTTCAAGAAGTTTCACTCAGATATGCATTTTACAATAGCGAAGAAAAGACAATTGCAACTTCAGTTTCATGCTGACTTTAAATGTTAAAATACACTAAATGGAGTATGCCTGTCTATGAAAAATAAATAAATAAACAATGTAAGTTTTATAGTAACACTAAGCAACTTTTGACGCTCTAGTAGTCAAAAAATAAAACTGCATGCATTTTGTGGAAGAATGTTTTTGTTGCGCTTCGGCTCTGCGTGATTATGCAGATGAATATGACCCTTCACAATAGATGATGCTTTACAATTAACTCTGTTAGAGCTACATATGGCAATTTATCTCCTTGTCACTTTTACAATCACTCAGTTCTCACCATCTCCAAAAGCTAAGCCAATGTTGATCTTGTTTTATTACGAGCTCTGTTGCGGTTTTTTTTTGCCAGCAAACTCTCCCCTGATCTGTGTGGTTTTTTTTAAACGGGTGATTCGGAGGTTTGAGATTTTTGCTCCTTGTCAACTTTTCTCACTCGTTGTGACAACTAACCTACGCCACTCTCACACCATACACTCGTCAAAGTAGCCGGAGCACCTTTTCTCTATTTACCAATATGACAAGACAAGCACAAGCGAGGGATGCAAGTACGCAATTTCCCATGAAAACCAACAGGTCTAAACAGGTCTAAAATATAAACACTAATAATAGGCTTACCATAGTGAATCAGGGTAAGACAAAAACATGTTTTGGAAAAAGGATTGATCATGCATTGACTCATTTTAAATTTGTTTTTAAAAAAGTTACATAGTGTACCTTTAATTAATGACGTTAAAGACACTTTGAGGAGTTGACGGACCACAAAAAAAAATTAAGGGGAGCAATTGCAAAATTCAATGTGGCAGCAATAGAAAAAGAGCCAATTGTCTTTTAGATTGAGATGCTGTCTGTTTTTTACTCTAAAGCACAAATGAACATTAACTTGATTTACTCGTTTGAAATATAGGTAACACTTTAGTTTAGGGTCCATTTCTCACTATAGACTAGTTGCTTATTAGCGTGGATATTACTAGGATATTGGCTGTTAACTAGTACTTATAAAGCACATATTAAAGCCTTATTCTGCATGACCATATTCTACATCCCTAAACGTAACAACTACTTATTAATAAGCAGTAATTAAGAGTTTATTGAGGCAAAAGTATTAGTTAATAGTTTGTTAATAGTGAGAATTGGACCCTAATCTAAAGTGTGACCGAAATATGTTACTGAAAAGTAATCTTTGCAAAAAGTCTCCCCATTCAAGTAGAGCGGAGCTGCCGGAAAGCTATTACCAAGATGGTATGTATGAACGAACATGGCGTAAAGAATCTGTGATTACCTGTGCCTGCTGAAGAGAGGAGAAGCGCTCCCAGTTTATCAGCGCACACACTCTCCCCTCTTGTGCGGTCCACACATCAGCGAGCAGATCCTGCAGTGTCTCTCCAGACGCCTCGCGCAACATCTCAGCGCGAGACTCGATGGCTTCCCGCCGGTTACCATAGAAACAATCAGTGTGCAAATCTAAAGGACAAGTCTGGGAAATGGCATAGAGTCATTGATCACTGATCTCTTGGGGTGGTATGACCTGACAATAAAGCATGACCCTGAACGAGTGAAGCACACAGCATTCCTTCTTTAATTATTCTGTACCTGGTATGGGTTTCGGAAGACATCAGGAACCCCGTCGATAAAGATGATGTCCCACATGAGGAGTCCAAACAGAGTGGAAAATGTAGAGCCTTCTCCATGAATACCTTAAAAGGGGAAAACAGATTAAAGCAACATAAAGAATGCAGAATGTATGCGCTAGTGCAGGGTTTCCCAAACTTGTGGTCGTGTGGCAAATGAAGGGGGTTTGTGAGTTGATTTAAAGCTAATAATTCATCATACAAATGTAAATTAAATAATTTAAAAATAAAAATAAAATAAAAATAAAACTCACAAAAAAGATTTTAAAATTGTATTGGTTTTATTGCATGTAACCATTACCCGGCATCAGAGAACCGTGAACATGCATTAACGTGTTGTTAAATTATTTAAAAATTACTGTAAAATCTCAGGCGGTATTTTAAGTAAATATTTTAGGTCAAAGGGGTTAGGCTGTCAAAATCGTTTGGGAATCCTTGTATTTGCTAGCTTTAATTACAAATTTTAATGATTTTATGAAAATATATTTGATTCTTCTTAGCAAATGATTCTGAGACAGTATATTTTTTAAAACACCAAAAAAATTATGTACTTTCCACGCAAATAAAATGAATGAGGACTGGAGCTTTGAAGCTTTTAAGGATCATAAAAGTGGTCTTTATCATTTATATTTGAATGCTTCTGAAGTCATATATTGCTTTTAAAAAGAGACACAGACTGAAATTTAAATCATTTTCATTGTAAATCTGTACATGACGTAATTAGCGATGTCAGATTCGTAAACAAATCATCTATTTAAGTCAAATCTTTTCAATAAATCATCTGATCTGGTTCAGAAACCACTCTGAATGATTCAGACATCTGTACATCTCTGATGCACCAAGGAGAGCTAGGCTTGTAGAGTAGATGTCAAGATTTCATCTTCTGCCTCATTCATTACTGCAGGCTACATTCTTCAAAATCTAATTTTTTGTTCCACAGAAAAAAGATTGTCATTTGGAGGTTTGAAAATGACAATAATAATAATTCATTACATTTATATAGCGCTTTTCTCCTCAACCACCACCAATGTGCAGCATCCACCTGGATGATGCGACGGCAGCCATTTTGCGCCAGAACGCCCACCACACACCAGCTTATTGGTGGAGAGGAGACAGTGATGAAGCCAATTAGTATATACTGTATATATATATATATATATATATATATATATATATATATATATATATATATATATATATATATGGGGATGATTAGGAGGCCATGATGGACAGAGGCTACTGGGCAAATTTGGCCAGGATGCCAGGGTTAAACCCCTACTCTTTCGAAAGACATCCTGGGATTTTTTGTGACCACAGAGAGTCAGGACCTCGGTTTAAAGTCTCATCCGAAGGACGGTGCTATATAGGCTATGTAGATGATAACAGAACTTTAATTTCTGAGTGAATTATCCTCTAACTTCCTTAATCTTGATTGTGCACAAACAAAATGTGGTGCCAGACCTTGATCAAATCCAAGTGTTCTGTAGTGTTCCAAAGCCAGTTCCTCAACAGAACACATGACCATAGTCCCTCGTCCCTCTCTGGAACCTTCATCCTCATTGGCTGCTCTAAGGAACACTGATTTACCCATTCCACCCTCATGAGGAAAAAGCTTGCCTCGAATTGTGACCTGTTAAAACACAGTTGTAAACTGTGTGTCAGTGTTGCTATTAAAAAATTCATCCACATTCCCCAATTACATGATGATATATACGAAATATATACAGTGAATAACACTATATTATAATGTTGCCCCCTACAAAAATAAGGAAGAACTGAAGACTCACATGAGTGACATCCTGTACTTGCACAGTGGGCAGATCTCGGAGCAGCAGGTGGTACTTCTTCAAGCTAGCAGATTCCTTCATTCGGGAAGCTCGCTGATGAAGTGACAATTTGTGGCCTGTTCGGACCAGAGGGTCATTCAGTCCATCCCGAATAGCACAGATGGCCTGGATACAAAAGGCATCAAATTCATTCAATCCTTTGAAAGAACATTTATGTATCCCATATAAAGGTAACATTAAAAAAAATATCTCTGTTTATATTTATCTACAGTCAAATAAGGTACCTGCTCATGTTGTTTAAGATGTTGCTGGAGATTGAGAGCAAGTCTGTCCCACCAGCGCCCCCTACTGGTTACACAATACACTGACTGGGACAGAAGATTCCTGAGCTCCTCCACGGATTCCTACAATGCAGAAATGCAAAGATAAATAATTGAATTAATGAACCCATGTAAAATCAATATAAAGAATAAAGTGTTCACAATGGCATCATTTATTACATGTATTATCCACCCACATCATAGCGGCGAAGTCTTTGTGAAATCTCAACTCCTCGAGACAGTATACGGGTGTAGGTCCAGCCCACAGTGAAACACCGCAGAAAAACAGGCAGTTGTTCTTGATGACTGCACACATATTGAAACTCAATCCATCTTACAACAGCAAGCAAATTAAATGAAAGTTGCATTTTCTTTTTCAAACCTTATGTCACAGGAGTCTTTAATCTCCTCCCAAGTGGCCTTTGCTGTAGTATAGAGGTCATGAGCGTCCTCCCAACTGCCTGCCTGCATTGCAGCAATCACTTCCTGCAGCATACGCATCGCAGTTTCGTACCTGTACAGAAGAATATTCACAGAATCAAACATTTTACAATAATAACAGAGACAATAAAAAATTTTCTAGAACATAATGGCAAATTCTGCCATCTTCAAATGAAGGTTTCAGAAGCAAACCTCACAAAACCTGTAAAAAACATGTAGATTGTAATGCTAAAAATTATGTTTAAATATTTTAAATATGAATTAATTTACAATAATATATATATATGGTAGTATTTGCTCCTATAATTTATGCTTGTTTAATTTATTAATACATGTTTGTGTTACAGATTTGATTTTTACTATACATAATTGTCATGGAAAAAAAAATCACAATTAAAAAAATCATAATAGTCCTAAAATAGACAAATAGGATCAAAAGTGTTTTGCAATACAACATCAACTAAATAAGTACACTGTACCTAAAGTACATAGTAAAGACACCTAATAAAAAGTGTGACCTACTTTTCTTTTCTTCTGATTTTGGAGTAAAATTACCACTTGATCAAAGTTTTGTTAAAAAATAAATATAACACTGACCTGATGAGGTCATCCCTGTCCTGAAATAGTCTGGCTGAGCGATGTACAGCGTACTCTGGGAAAGCTAGACGGCCAGAATTGACCAGCAGAATGGTGTAGAGCTGCCCCTGACCTCCAGCGGCCGTCTCCTCCTCCTCCAAAGAGTCTGTGAGGGAGAACAGGAGCAGGACACGGGAGAACACAGCGCGGGACCTGCGGCACAGACGCACACAGGAACCTGCAGCCTGCTTGGCCCTGAAAAAGACAAGCTTTACTCGTAACAGGACATCTGTTTTGTAGTTCATATTATACACTCGTGTTAAAAAGATCGGGGTCGGTAAGATTTTTAAATTAAGCCTAAGATTTTTAAATGATGCTGTTTTACTGTATTTTTGATCAAATAAATGCAGCCTTGCTTTTTTTTTAATCAAAAATACAGTAAAAACAGCAATATTGTGAAATATTATTACAATATAAATTAACTCTTTTCTGTTTTAGTTTCCAGTCTTCAGTGTCACATGATCCTTCAGAAATCAGTGTAATATGTTGTTTTTGGTGCTCAAGAAACGTTTTTTATTATCATCAATGTTGAAAACAGTGCTGCTTATATATATATACATATATATATTTGTTTGTTTTAAAAAAAAAGATGTTTTCAGCATTCATGGATGAGTGGAGAGTCAAAAAAAGACAGCATTTATTTGAAATAGAAATCTGAAATGTCTTGTAATGACGTAAAAGTCTTCACTGTCACTTTTGATCAATTTAATGCGTGCTTGCTGAATAAAAGTATTAATTTCTTTAAACACAATATAACTGACCTCAAACATTTGAACGTCACTGTATAAGTCAGTGACAGCTAAATAACCTTTTTAATTGAATGTCTATGACATTACCTAATACCATAACCAACATCATTACTGGGATATAAGTACAGATCCTACATGTACCTTAAACATCTCACCTCTTGAGAATGACTGCAGACGTGTTGTTTTGACTAACAAAGAGCGATCGCTGTTTCCCCAGCTGGAGTAGCCCTTCTACCAACTGCTGTTTCTGAGTCCCATTCCCTCCACGGCCAAGGTGAAATGTTTTGGCCAGGTTTCTGAGCTCTGGTGCAGGAAGCAGATCTAAAACTTCTTGGATGTCGTAAAGCTCCGATTCTGTCATAGGGAAGAAGTCATGAGCTACAGTTAAGTATGTTGATAAATCAAAAGGGTTGACAAATCTCACCACTAACCTGATTGTAGGAAGCCACATGCGACCAGTTCTTGAAAGACAGGTCTGAGGTCTGAGCTGATCTCTGTATATTCCACCTTACTGACCTGAAGCCATTTCAGCTTCCTTTGGAACAGACGGACATAAAGCATCTGACCAGGAACTACAGAGAGAGACAGAGAGAGAGAGAGAGAAAAAGAGAGAGAGAGAGAGAGAGAGAGAGAGAGAGAGAGAGAGAGAGAGATGTCTGCAAACACTACCATTCAAAAGTTTGGGGTTGGTAAGATTTTCTCTTTATTTTATATTTTTTTGAAAAAAAAATCATTTATTTGATCAAATATACAGTAAATACTATAATATTGTGAAATATAATTACTATTTAAAATAAATTATTTCCATCTTAATTTATTTTAATGTGGAATTTATTCCTGTGATGCAAAGCTGAATTTTCAGCATCTTACTCCAGTCTTTAGTGTCACATGATCCTTCAGAAACGATACAAATATGCTGATTTGGTGCTCAAGAAACATTTTTTATTATTATCAATGATAGTTGATGCTGTTGTGCTGCTTAATATTTTTGTGGATGCATTTTTTTTTAAGGTTTCAGGATGAATTTTTTAAAAATATAAATCTTTTGTGATAAATCTTGATATATATATTGATCAATTTAATGCATCCTTGCTGAATAAAAGAATCAATTTATTTTAAAAATATACTGACCATAAGCTTTTTGAACGATAGTGTATGTTACATAACTTACCTGGAGTGCATTGAGTTTTAAAAGACTATTGTTGCATATAAGCACAGAACTGAGACTTCAAAGTGACTTTGAAGTAGTTCCTCTACCTGAAAGCTGCTGAAAAGTGTGAATTGCTGAGAAGTCATCTTCATTGAAGAGCAGCCTATCATCCTCATTTTCCAACACCGCCTCAAGGACAGTCCGAAAGTTTTGCAGGTAATACGGCTGCCTGGTGTGCTGATGCTCTGATTCCTCGTTGGCTTTCTCTACGGGAAGCATTTTGTGTTCATTAGCTGGTGTTGTAGTCTCAACGTCCTCATATATGGTCTTGCTTTTGATTTGACTCTCTGAGGATGAAACATCATAGACACTGGACGAGGCATCAGTTTGATCTGACTTGACATTAGTGTCCTGTCTGTTTTCAGTTTTACTTTGAATACATCTAATTTTCTTATGTATGATGGAGGTTTCTGTAGTGTTTGTGTCGTATTTAGGCAGCTCCTCTGACTTCCGCTTCATTATTCTGGAAGAGGATGAACATTTTACTGACTGAACGTCAGCGCTGCTGCTAGATTCTGCCAGCACTGCCACAGATTTCTCAACGTTTTTCACTTGAGGTTGGATTGAAGCTGTTGGCTCTGTTGGTAGTGTGTCATCTGTATCCATGCCATCGGCTTTAGATTGAAAAGTTAAACTCTTCATGTAATTTTCCTTCTGAGAACTGCTCAATTCTGAATTACAGGCCTCTTCTTTTCCAGAGACATGAGTATTATCCGTCTCAGATTCGCCTGAAAGCCTAAGGGCTCTTCTAGACAGTTTAGAGGATAAACTCCCAAGACCAACTTTTTTAACCTCTTTAGTTTGTACATTTGATTCGGATGATCCTTGCCTCATCACACAGTTCTTTTTAAAATATGGACTCGTATCAGCATCTTTCTCTACTAGGCTTTTCTCTTTCCCGTTATTTCGAGTTACTGCACCATTAGAGAGTGTTTTGGTTATTTTCTCCTGCTTGTCATCACTGACAGCCAATGCATCTTCATGATCCTCTCCAAGAAACCTCTGGCATTGAGAGTCTATGTGTTCATTAATCTTGTAACGAGGTACAAGTTTGCCACACAGAGGACAGGCCAGTTTACAAGGTGGTGTATTCCTGAAAAATGAAGTTATGGAAGCAACCCCACCTTCATTGCTTGTTCTCTTTTTGATTGCACTGACTCTCTGGCTATTTTTCTTCGTGACTGAGAGTTTTCTGGCACTGCCTCTATTAGAAGAGCTGCCTTTCCCCATCCGAGACTCCATACCGGTCTGTTCATATGTTATCCCATCAACCAGCTAAACAACAACAGGCTGAATATTTGTTTCTGAACCTGAAAATACATAAAAGACAAAATAGTCCTTGGAGAGGGTGGCATTCATTAGACAGTGTCTGAATTATGTAAAGGAAGGCTGCTTCATTACATTCAAAGGTTATTTTTAATGATTATTTTGCAATTAATTGATTTATTCGTTTCAGACTCTGCAAGACTGACATAGAATGCCATGCCACATACAATAATATTTAAAAAAAACATATTATGAAACGAAACAATAATTTCAAATATAGATTAGGCTATAAATATGATAAAATTAAAAAAAATCTGCAAATAATTGTACAGACCTGAAGTGCTGAAGTGAAATGTGAAGCTAGCTGCAAGAATTCATGGCGCCATTATTTCTTTTTTGTTATTTTTCAAAATAAAAGTCAGCTCCAGTGCAGTCTGCTATCTTTCGTTTGGTACAGCTTGGCAATTTAGTTATATTTGAAAAACAAACTTTTCATCGTATTTTCTCTGTTAAACAGCTGTTAAAGCAACGTGCGTTGTATAAAAAAAACCTGTGGCTTCAAAGTGCAACTTTGTTTGATGTTTGACAGTGTATAGCCTAATTATATTAAAGGAGAAACTTTTTTTTTTTCATGTAATGTTGAAGGTATAGTTCACCCAAAATTTTTAAATTCTGCACATAAAAGAATATTTTGAGAAATGTATCAGTGTTTTTTTTTTGTTTTTTTTCGTACAATGAAAGTCACTGGGCTCCAATTTGTTTGGTGCCCATTGTTCTTTAAAGTATATCTTTTTTGTGTGTTCTGCAGAAGAAAGTCATACAGATTTTGGATTACATGAGAGTGAGTAAATGATCCAAATATCCAAATATTTTTAGATGGACTATCCCTAGACCACAGACCTTATTTTACTTAGGCTATACAGGTCCTTCTCAAACAATTTGCATATTGTGATAAAGTTAATTATTTTCCATAATGTAATGATAAAAATTAAACTTTCATATATTTTAGATTCATTGCACACCAACTGAAATATTTCAGGTCTTTTATTGTTTTAATACTGATGATTTTGGCATACAGCTCATGAAAACCCAAAATTCCTATCTAAAAAAATTAGCATATCATGAAAAGGTTCTCTAAACGAGCTATTAACCTAATCATCTGAATCAACTAATTAACTCTAAACACCTGCAAAAGATTCCTGAGGCTTTTAAAAACCCTGTTTCATTACTCAAAACCGCAATCATGGGTAAGACTGCCGACCTGACTGCTGTCCAGAAGGCCATCATTGACACCCTCAAGCAAGAGGGTAAGACAGAAAGAAATTTCTGAACAAATAGGCTGTTCCCAGAGTGCTGTATCAAGGCACCTCAGTGGGAAGTCTGTGGGAAGGAAAAAGTGTGGCAAAAAACGCTGCACAATGAGAAGAGGTGACCGGACCCTGAGGAAGATTGTGGAGAAGGACCGATTCCAGACCTTGGGGGACCTGCGGAAGCAGTGGACTGAGTCTGGAGTAGAAACATCCAGAGCCACCGTGCACAGGCGTGTGCAGGAAATGGGCTACAGGTGCCGCATTCCCCAGATCAAGCCACTTTTGAACCAGAAACAGTGGCAGAAGCGCCTGACCTGGGCTACAGAGAAGCAGCACTGGACTGTTGCTCAGTGGTCCAAAGTACTTTTTTCGGATGAAAGCCAATTTTGCATGTCATTCAGAAATCAAGGTGCCAGAGTCTGGAGGAAGACTGGGGAGAAGGAAATGCCAAAATGCCTGAATTCCAGTGTCAAGTACCCACAGTCAGTGATGGTCTGGGGTGCCATGTCAGCTGCTGGTGTTGGTCCACTGTGTTTTATCAAGGGCAGGGTCAATGCAGCTAGCTATCAGGAGATTTTGGAGCACTTCATGCTTCCATCGGATTTCATTTTTCAGCACGACCTGGCACCTGCTCACAGTGCCAAAACCACTGGTAAATGGTTTACTGACCATGGTATTACTGTGCTCAATTGGCCTGCCAACTCTCCTGACCTGAACCCCATAGAGAATCTGTGGGATATTGTGAAGAGAAAGTTGAGAGACGCAAGACCCAACACTCTGGATGAGCTTAAGGCCGCTATCGAAGCATCCTGGGCCTCCATAACACCTCAGGAGTGCCACAGGCTGATTGCCTCCATGCCACGCCGCATTGAAGCAGTCATTTCTGCAAAAGGATTCCCGACCAAGTATTCAGTGCATAACTGAACATAATTATTTGAAGGTTGACTTTTTTTGTATTAAAAACACTTCTTTTATTGGTCGGATGAAATATGCTAATTTTTTGAGATAGGAATTTTGGGTTTTCATGAGCTGTATGCCAAAATCATCAGTATTAAAACAATAAAAGACCTGAAATATTTCAGTTGGTGTGCAATGAATCTAAAAAATATGAAAGTTAAATTTTTATCATTACATTATGGAAAATAATGAACTTTATCACAATATTGCTAATTTTTTGAGAAGGACCTGTATATCAGAAACCAGTTGGCAAATTTACGTCATAGCTGAACATCATGACTTTTATATTTACCAATGAATCACTATTTTTTGTCTTCCTTCATAACAGACAATTAGACAGTTTTACAAACTCCACACAGCAGCCAAAAAATTTACACAATGTGAAAACATCTTGCTTCATAGATATGTGACTAACATGTCCTTCGTCTCATCCGTACTAAAGGAAAATGAATCATAGTTTATGTTGCACAAAAATAATACAGCCGTTTCCTTGATTTGAATTGTGATGTTTTTTTAAATAGTTTATTAAAGTGAGAGCCTTTGTTTTTAGATTTAATTGCAACATTTTACTAAATACTAATGATTAAAAAAAGCAATATTCTGTAATTGTTCATTAAAAATGGACAAAAAGGAACATGAGACAGTGTTGGACTGAACTCAACAAATGGACAACAGTTGCAGTTTTAATTCAACTGTAGCTACAAACACATTCCTTACATGAATGTTGGTGATACACTAAATTAAAAATATTTTTGCACTTTTAAGAGCATTTTCTTTACTAGTCTCAATTTGACGTGCACATATAAAATAGCTTTTTCCTTGAGAGAGAGAAAAATATTTGGGGTATAAAGGCATATACAAACAAGTGGTTTTCCTAAAGTCATTTTTGATGTTGATATTTTAATGGATACTACTAGATTAAAATTAACAAGTAGTGTATGACAGCCTTAACACTCATGAACCCTCAAGAAACTTTAACTGATTCAAAATTTTTAAATTAAACAAAAGAACCCAAGATATTTCGCAGGTTTAAAAATGTAGCTAATAAATGTAACCAAAATGAGGGAAATGTATTTTCCTAAAGTCTGAGAAAATTACACAAGCTTAGAAGTGAGAGAATGTGGAAGAAACCAAAAATGAGAAAATTTCTGTAGTCAAATAGTTATTCAAAAATAAAGTATCCAAAACCAATGTGGTTGCAATTTTGTTCAAAACATTATTCACTCGTTACATCAATTGTTTAACAAATTCAAGGCACTTGCTGTGAAACGGGACACAACCCAGATACACAGATTCCTTTACCCTTCATTTTTGATATATGATTTATATATATATATATATATATATATATATATATATATATATATATATATATAAAACAAGGAAAAGATTTAAGAGCATATTTTAAAAAGTCTTCATTTCATCACATTTTTAATACTAATTATTTTCATATGTCCGCTCTCACCAAACACTGCTCAATTATCCAGGCACACGGGAGTTTCTTTGGCACATTTCTGCTGCTTTCTGACAGAGGGGGGTGAGAGTGGAAAGGCTGCCAAAAGGCCTTCACGGTGGTTCAGTGCCTTGCTCAAGGCACAACAGCTGGTGACAGAGAAAGTAACCGATTCTGATTCGGGCGATCAATATCAGATAGTATGAATAATTACTACAACAGTAGAAGTCATGAATCATGGTAAGTTTCTTCACTGACCAAATTAAAGCCAAGTCTCTGAAAATCTTGATTACGCTTTTTTTCTGTGTATTTTCCGACAGGTATTAATGATTGCTATAACAATTAGTGTCCTTATTAGTAGGGGGGCAGAAACGGGTCAGTTATGTCTTATTCAGGATAAACAACAGACATATTGGGCAATGTAGATCCCTTTAATATTTTTGGACCAACTTAAAGCGATAGTTCACCCAAAGATTCTGTACTCATTTACTCACCCTCTTGTCATCCCGGACCTGTATAACTTTATTTTTGCAGAACACAAAAGAAGATTTTTATTTATTTATCCATGTTTTTTAGTCCATACAATGAAAGCCAATGAGGTCCAGGGTTGTTTTGGACCCCATTGACTTTCATTGTATGGGTAAAAGCAGTTCTTCAAAACATCATCTTTTGTGCTCCGCAGAAGTCATACGGGTTTGGAAATGACACGAGGGTAAGAATATGATGACAGAATTTTCATTTTTGGGTGAACTATCCCTTTAAGGCTCGTAATTAAACAGCAGTGTGTATTATTATAAATGTGATTTGTGCGGTCACTTCCAAAGCAATTATCCACCGTCTGATTTTTACCTTTCCCTCATGTTCAAAGTGATATTAAGGCAAAATAAACTATAACTAGGTCATGTGATTTGTTGCCAACAATGAATAAACAGCACATTTCCCCTATCAGAAGAACAATCTTCTGGGTGGGTACCGTAACAAATAATTCACAGCAAAAATCAGGAAGGTGTATTCTTAGTCCTTCCAGGAACTTATGTAAAATTCTGTTCAACAGATACAATCAGGTAAAAGGCTGAATGAGAATATTTCCAAAGACAACATAAACATGACAATACACCACCAACAATAAATAAATAAAACTCACATAAAAGATAATAAACGAAAGAAAAACAGCAGAAAAATAGAAAGTGAATGAAAAGTTTAGAAGGAGGTTTTCTGCTAATTGGCTCTGTGGTGATGGAGCAGGAAGTTGACATCTAAGTTGAGGCACAATGTTGTTTTGCTCTCTCCAATGTTTTAGCAAGGTCTTGTTTGTCACATAGTCTTTACAATACATCGCTCTCAACCGTTACATTGCTGCTGGTACCGGCGGTTGAGTTCTCGCAGCTCTTTCTCGCGAACGCGCCGTGCCTTGCTGGACTTTGTGGAGCGGCTGGAGCGAGTGGACTGGGCTGATTTAGTGCTGTGGCAGCGTGAGGACGCTCTCTTCAGGAGGTTCTGGGAAATGGACCGCTGCAGGTTCTTCATAGAGGAGGAAGCTGCCATGCTGACAATCCAAGGGTGTTTAAGTGCCTGGCCCGCAGTGAGACGCTCATTTGGATCCACCGTGAGGACACGGTCAATGAAGTCCTTAGCAAGGTTGGAAACACTTGGCCATGGCTGTCAGAAAAAAGAAAAGAAATAGAAAATGGCTTGAATGAAATTATTCAGACATTCTCAAGAGATTTTGAGACTTGTTCTGTATACACAACAACAACACATAACAACCTAGCTAATTATAATATAAGATAATATCATACATTTGAATTATACTTGTATACTTAATACTTGTTATTATGCATAATTTGCTGTTATTACTATAGTAGGTACATGTAACGTGTCCATAAAATAAAGTTAATTTTTTTGAAAGAAGTATCTTATGCTCACTAAGGCTGCATTTGACCAAAAATACAGCAAAAAACAGCAATAAAAACTGTAATAACTGTTATAAAGGGTGAAATATTACAAATAACAGTTTTGTATTTTATAAAATGTAATTTATTCCTGTGAAAGTTGTGCTGATTCATATTTTCTTGGAAACCGTGATGCATTTTTTTTCAGGGTTCTTACTCTAAACAAAGTACAAATCCTAACATTACAATAACATTATAAATGTCTTTACTGTCACTTTTGATCAATTTGTCCTTGCTGAATAAAAGTATTAATTTCTTTCAGAAATTAAAAATCTTGCTGTACCTACCAACTTTTTGCTTTTTGAATGATTATATAATATAATATAATAAGAAACAAACAAGGTCCAGTCAACTATAACAATAGCCGATATTGGAGAGCATAATTAAAGTTCATTGAAAGAGAAAGCAAGGACCGCATCACCTCTGCCAGGACTGGCTAAATCAATACAAGAAGGTTTCAGCAATGCAAAATATACAAACTAGTTACTTTAAGTTAATTTTTCACTCTTCCAAGAACATCTTTAGACTAGTCGTGCATGTCCTGATATGTTATGACAACTGGCCAAACACTAGCAGCTCTATAAGCAAGAGAGAAAACAAAACATGGCTGAGTTTTTGTTGGTTAGCATGACTTCTCCAGGGCTTTTCCCTGTAAAGTCCACATTGGTCTTGTCTGTGACTCACAGCAGCAGAGAGGCCCTGACGCACACACTCTGCCAGGAACTCTGTGGCCTTACATCACACGCTCATGCAGGGGGTTACTGCGGGATAACACATCATGACAGGACTGCGCTGGGTATTGTCCAGCTAACACAAACACTCTACCCAAAACACAAGCACATGCGAACACACCAAAACTTGCATATAAATACTCATACGATAAATAGAGGCATGCAAATAAACATACTCAGAAATCCAAGGTCAACAGACAAAGACAAAATGGTCGGTTTGAAAAGCACTTTGTGAACAATAGAAACAGAGCACACTAGAGCCAAAAGACAGAAAGAGGCAGTGCTATCATAGCTTGTTGTGTTCTGGTGGCTTTGTGGGGAATATTTATATTTAGGAATGCAGATCTGAATGGACTGTATAAAAGCCTTAAGTATCTATATAGCAGGAGACAGACAATTTCAGTGGGGCACTGTCATTCTTATTCTAAAAGTTTGTGTAGTGTAGAATGAGTCATCAGTATTTTTTGGACCGTTTTACCAGAAAGAAAGACTGAACATTTTAAATGTGTATCTGCTAATGGCTATTTTTGTCAAGTTAACAGAGAATATTAGCATATAGATGGTCTCAAAGCAAATAGGCATTGATTACTAGGGATGGGAATTGATTAGAATTTAACAATTCCGATTCCATTATCGATATTGCATATCGATTCCTTATCGATTCTCTAATCGATTCTCATTGGGTGAGGGAAAAACAAATTTGTTTGTTTGTATTAACTTATTGAACTTATAACTTAACTTATTTGTTTGTTAATTATTATTAACTTGCTGACACAGCACAGAGTATTAGGGGTGTGAACCTACACTGGTCTCACTGTTCGGTTCGATTACGATTATCATGTCATCGATTCAGTTCAATTCGATATCTCGATGCATTACATGCACTGCATCCTCAATTTTCAATTTTACTTCAAAAGTGATGTGTGCGTGTTCGCCTGTTTGTGAAGTGGCAGTGACAGAAACAGTGACATTCCAGTTTAAGTTTCATGGGACTAAAGTCTGTTCATGCTGTGTGTGTGGCCAAATGTTTCTGCATATTGGAGGTAGTTCCCCCCCTTTGACGAAATGGAAATTTTACAAGTGTTGCAAGTGACCGTATTGTTATGAGGCGCCGTCATACTCTCATTGAGTATGTGCGCGAGTTTGAGAGTGTGTGTGTGTGTGTGCTCGCGTCTCATATGAGTATGCGTGGAGAGTTTGTGTGTGCGCGCGCGCGTCTCATATGAGTATGTGCCTGGAGAGTTCCGCGCATCTCGTGTGTGTAGAGTTTGCGTGTATGTGCGTGAGCGACTTTAGGTGTGTCGTTGTGCATTTCATATGTATTTGTTTGAGCATTCAGCAGTGTACATGTATGTTTGACTACTTAGTATACGTGTATGCAAGTGTTTCATATATGTGTGCGTGAATGAAGTTTGATTTAAGCCCCAGACGGCGCCTCATATTGTCGTCTTTTCGCATAAAATATAACCAAACTTTAGAGCGCTTCTGCCTCGATGCCATGTTTGCTGCGTTTTGAACCAAAACAAGGCAGCGCGTGTGTGACGTCATGACACATTTGCAACGAGCGGAACCGATAAGCGGAATCGTTAAGCAGGCATACTAACGGTTCCAAGGAATTGGTTCACCAGGCACCGGTTCTGAAGAAGAACCGGTTCTCGATTCCCATCCCTATTGATTACACATCAAAAAGCCTTTGCTCACCAGACTACGAACACTAAATATATGCTAGAGCTACAAGATTAATCGTTAAAAGACTGCGATCTGGATTAAAACACCCACGTGATCGTATTCCTAAATGACAATGATACGGCTGTCTATTAAACCCTAGAATGTAAAAAAAAAGGTATTTGTCATTGTATCAATCATTCAGGAGATTTGTTTAAAAACGCTGATTAATCCAGTAATGAAACAAGTGAAGTCTTTATGAGTGAATCATTGAGTCATTCATCTAAACCTTTTTTTCCCAATAATCAATTCAAATTAATTAAATATTTCTTAAAAATGTACATTTTGCCAGAACCTCTAGTAAATTACATGTTTAGTTGTCTATTCAGAATTGTGGCTGAATCATCATCTCATCATCTATTTTAAACAAAAATAATTGTGATTCTTAATTTATCCAAACTCTCCAGCTCTAATATATGCCATGCAATACCAAAGTCATGACTTCAGTTCCCAGGCAATGGATGAACCAATTAAAAAAGATACCTTGAATGCAATGCAAGATGTTTCGGATAAAGGCATCTGCAAATGTACAAATGTAAATGTAATCATTTAAATTTATTCCTCACATTTAGAATTTTAATATAGTTTGCAGTACAATTAAAAGTCAAACTAAAAGCTGTTGTTTGCTTTATATGCCACTTTATATGGCACCAAATGGTTTCACAAACCCTTCCCATCTATGATACAGTTTTGCCATATAGCAACACGTCATTGTTCTTTACTTTCTCACTGTTGAAATAATAAATAAATAATCCAACATATTGCATTGTTACAATAGGCCAGTCTTCAAGAAATGTCAAAGAAAATTATGTTTTTAAGCCACATAATAATGAAAATATTAATGTACAAGACAGTTTTTCCTGGGGTCACTGATATGGTAAGACACATATTGAAGTGTTGCTCAAACATTATTAAACTGTACAGATGTACAGTAAATGAAATTCTGCCACATCTGTTTTATAGCGCAAAAAGTAGAGCAAGCGCTAGCAATGTCATGGTCATGGGTTTGATTCCCAAGGAAAGCAAGGACTGATGTACCTCATGATAAAATGTGTACCTTAAATGCTATGTCGTTTTAGATAAAAGCATTTGCCAAATGCATTAATTGCATTTGCTGTACATCGCTGTAAAAGCTGTTCATTAATTCCTAAATTATTTATTTAAATGGGTTTATAATAATACAGTTCTATTTAAGCATTTAAAGAATTTAAACATTTTAATACTGATTTATGTTTTATATATTCAGGAGATGAAAACAGCTATATTCTACACTGCAGGCGGTTTGTGAAGTTATGAAAAACGAATAATTAAATTCTAATGTTGGCACTGACTAAAAGTGCAAAAATATGTTTCATTAATGCTCAACGGACAAACAGGTAGTACCGCCCCAAACTCAAACCATTTGTTGAGTCAATGTTGCTATGTCAGGCCGCTCAAACAAACAGTGCAATGCGCCACAGACCACAGTGCTTACGCTTTTCGGGGAAATCAACCTACGAATGGCTTACTTATACTTGTCTCTGCACAAATATAAGCAAGTGGGCATAAGAGAAAGAATTTTTACATGCCAAAACAATTACACACATCAGCATTAAATTTGGGGTAGGTAAGAGTTTAACATCAAATAATAACACTTCAGAGCACTTGAAGTAAATTTAAAGGTGAATACCACCACCCATTAACATGTACATATAAAGCATATATACTTCATAAGAGCTTGTTTGTTTGCAAAAGCAGTCAGCCAAAAACAAATAAATCATTAAGTATAGAACACTGCAAGTGAGCCCAAAAACATGGCACACAAATACTTCTGGGTTTAATAAAACCAAGTAACATAGCATATGCTTTATAGCACTTCTATACCTAATCAAAAACATCTGCATTTCCAATCTCCCAGCAACTCTTGTTTTGCACATGATCCACACTGACGTGACTTCTCATTTAATTCTCATATATATAGCACACACATGGAGCTCAAAAATATACATAACTACAGCTAGTTCAAAAACAGGCACTATTGTTTAAGAAGATTTTATCTCTGTTGATTATCCCTTTGGGGTATGACACATCGAGTTTGGCTAAAACGTTATAAGAAACTTTAAAGTCACCATGAATTCAAAATTGACAATTCTTATTTTTTATGGGATATTGCAGCATTTATTTTTTAATTCACGTGCCCTCATGTGCTAACATCTCTTTTCTTCTCTGATAATGTGTTTACTGGCATGAGGGCGGGTCAACCTGTCACTCACATGAGATCACAACAATTGCAAACAACAAAGATACAATCAATTCCTAAGGACAAAATCAAGACCGCCCTAAATTTTTTCTTGTGTGAGAAGCTGTATCACTCGGGCATTCATCATAATAGGGAAGAAACTACTATCGCAACTACTCTAAGCTTTATCTATATAAGACGTGAAGGCTTTTAGTGGTGTGTTATGGAATTTAAAATATTGATTAATACCTTGATTATAATCACTCATTAGATATACATTGACGCAGCAGTGGATTCCAGAATGTGTGTGACAAGCAAGCACATTGTTAAAATAATACATATTTTACCATTTAATGAGGTTAATCTCAAATCTGTAAACCCACGCTCATCTATTTAATGCTTGGCAGTGTTGACTTGAGATCACAAACATTATTAAAGATTCTGCAAGTATGTTGTTTGTACACATGCAGTGTATAGGTTATGTACACTACAGTACATGCATATTCTGACATCACAATGAAAAGTGGTCGCATAGTCCTTACCTCGCCAGAGAAACTGTATTTCCCTTTGAGGATCTGTCGGTACAGGCGCATGCGATTGTCATCCTCAAAAGGCATGGTGCCACTGAGCAGTATGTAGGAGATGACTCCCAGCGCCCACATGTCCACTGCATTGGTGTACGGCTTACGAACGAGTATCTCAGGAGCGATGTACTCAGGCGTTCCACAGGTCGTCTTCATCAGGCATTCGTCGCCTTTCTTCCGCGTGCTGGCCAGGCCAAAGTCTGTGATCATAATCTTGGAATCAGCACCAGGATGGTAGTAAAGCAAGTTTTCAGGTTTCAGGTCCCTGTGCGTGATGCCTAATGTGTGGAGGTACTTCACGCCATCGAGAACCATCTGCAGCACCCGCGTGGCATCCCTTTCCGTGAAAGACCCACGGGCGATGATGCGGTCGAACAGTTCTCCACCGGTGGCCAACTCCATCACCATGTAGACCCGCTCAGCTGTCTCGAACACCTCCATCAGTTGGATGATGTTAGTGTGGCGCACCCGTCGCAGGACGCAAAGTTCAGATTCACATACTTCTCTGCCCTCACGGTAGCGGGTCTCGATCATCTTGATGGCGTATGGCTGCCGTGTGCTCCTGTGTTCCACTCGTACTACTCGACTGAAACTGCCCCGTCCTATCAAAGCTTTGATATCATACTTAGCAGTCACTCGAGGGTCAAATTTGGCCCTGTATTTGGCTACTTTTTTCCGGTGTGGGTCAGCGGGCTCTGTCTGGCTGTTAGCCGGTGGAGGGGACTGGCTCACCTTCGCAGAAGCCAGGCTTTGACCCTGAGGGGATGGCGAGCCTGTTTTCTCCCCGCCACCTTCACTTCTGATGAAGTTTTTATAGACATCGGTCTGATGCGGCTCTACCTTTTTGACTAGGTCAAGTTGGACGTCAGCGGGTGGCTCTGGGAGGACTTTGCTCGTCCTGCACCCCATCACATCAAAATCCTTCCTTCCTGGTGCCAGCAGCACATCCTCATCTCCTAGGCAACACGTCCAGTCCCACACTCAGTTACCTCTTCAGACAACACACCAGAATTGTGTGAATTCCAGTCGACGTGAAATGTTAATTTAATCAGATGTTAATCTGAAATAAAATTTAAAAAATATAAATTGTATTAAGACTAGTATATATGATTATGTATATTAAGTAAGTATATAACAAGTATATTTTGCATGCAGTGTGGGTAGTTACAATTTTGCTTATGTTTGATATCAAGTGTGAATTGTAACAGATAACTGATATTGGAAAATAAAACTTTGTTTGTAACGATGACATTTTTGTAAATTATATAATAAACAAATTAGCTATATCATATCACATACATGGATGGATGTCCAACTAAAATAGGTTTATACAACGTTTAGTTATAAAGGATATTATTTCCGTCAACCGTACAACCTTAATCGTTATATCGAGTTAAACCGCGTTATCACTAAAAGTCAGAAACTGATATTAGGAGCTGTTGTGATATGCTGTAAATTGTGTCTGAGAAAAGAAGAGTCTGGTAATAAAAATTAATAACTATGACACCACTATTCATATCAGTTGTGTCATAGCATATAAATTAAGCACTTTATGTTGTTCAACTATAGTTAAACTATAAAACCGATCTTACAACTGAACTTTACCACAAAAATTCCATTGGCCCCCCACAAAGACTCAAACTTAGACAATTGTTCACTTTTTCATTGCTCAAAACAAACTTGAAAAACACTTTTCATCAACTTTTCGTTACCTGCTACAGGCCTTAAAGGAGCCAGTTGTGTTACAAAGTCGTT
Organism: Gila orcuttii; assembly: GCA_026230005.1. NCBI lineage: Eukaryota > Metazoa > Chordata > Actinopteri > Cypriniformes > Leuciscidae > Gila > Gila orcuttii. The sequence goes on along the minus strand of JAPDVR010000005.1, from coordinate 9,773,244 downwards.
AATAAAACATTAATATAATTAAAAGCGAACGATACACCGGATATACGTTAACTTACCCCCAGAAAATCACAAAAAAAACTCCCCGTCCAGCACAAAATCAATTGTTTTCTCGAGGCCTGGATCTAAAATCGAACTTAATCGCTAAAGTTTGCGTAATGTTGTAGTTTTAACGACAACTGTATCAACTTAAGACCCAAACTGGAAACTTTAAAAGTCCAAACAGATGTGAAAATTACCTTACGAGGGATTTTCTTACAGGCGATGGTGGGAGTAAGGCGAGATTCCCAGCGCCAGCCTCTTCACCCCAGTTTCAGTTCTTCTCTCCATTTTTCCGTATTTCTAAAACTTTAATCCTGCTAGAATGATAGCATCCCATTAGTTTTTGCTAACATGAACATGTTGAGTCCACAAATAAGGGTTGTTAACGTGTTTGTATCACTTTTATCGATATGAGAAGAAAAGTAAGGAATTGAGACCGCCTGCTTGGAAACGGTGTTTTCGGAGTAGGACCACCTTTTTTCCTGTGTAGACCTTTCTCTCTCCCCCCCCCCCCCCCCCCCCTTTTTTTTTTTTTTTTTTTTTTTTTTTTTTTTTTCCTCCTCCTTTTTCTTTTGGGAAAGGAAAGACCTCCGCTTGGTTCGACCCCTGCAACAAATAACGTGAAGCCAGCCAGAAACATTAATTTGGCCGAGAAACAAACTACGGATAATGTCAATCGAGGGTTTTAGGATAAACGTCAATGCATTCTGTACAAACAGCCTAATGTCTGAATTGTAAAATTGTAAGATTATATGAATTTCTGAATTAAAATGTATATTTAGTATGTGAAATAATTTACAAAAGGTTGTGAAATATGTCTCATCAATGTAAGACGTTTGTAAATTTTTTGTTTTTTTCTTGACATTTTTTTATCTTTTGAAATGCAAAATTTATTTTATTGTCAACTATTTTATTTTAAATTATTGTTTATTCATTTCATAGCAAGTTCTTTATGTATCTGAGTTTGCACAATTACTTTTTTAATCTACACATTGTTAAAACCAATATGTTTTGCGACGTTTAATCATACAAATAAACCATCTCTTTTACTATTGTAAAGGTGTACGATTCAAATTAAGTATAAGTTTGCGCCATTTATTAATCAAGGTGTCATTTTAACGCAATTATTGTCGAATTTAAAAAATACAAAAAGCCAGAATTATTTAACATTTCACTTTACAAACTACTTTTCGCTTTCAGGACTATTCGGATGAAGGGACTTTTATATTGTACAAATCTGTTTCTCCGACTATTTGGCATGTATCGTAGCTTGCTTCAATTTGACGGCTACTTACGTATGACGATTTACACTTTTAACACTAAGCTTTTCGTTTACTTTGGTTAATGAATTTATACCAGCCTGCCAATATATGTAATGCGTTGATAAATATTTCTCCATTGTTTTTTTGTTCAGTTTTTATCCAAAAGCCTATATTTGCATTGAAGATAATTAATTTAATGTAGAATACTAAATAGGAAACATCAGCGTGAAACATCAACATTAGGAGGTCAACCTCTTTATTATATGAGCTGTTTTATTTTTTCTCATATGTTATATTATATGAGCTGTCAAGGTTTTGACACACAACACCTCGTAAAATATTCGATTCATCCACCAATAGATGGCGCTGTTCTTTAAATAATATCAACTCCAAAGAGCAGCATTTTGTTGCTGTATTTCACTCGTTCAAGTTTTTTTTATGTGCTGTTGGTAGTGCTAAACTAAGAGAATGCATTTACAGACTTCATTAATACAAAAACACCTCAATGCATTTCTAAGACTAATCATTTCATTTCTATCATAGGCCTATCTGTGATATGACCCATGACAATGGGTAAAGCAGCTGAACTCTTATTTCTTGACTTTTGTGATATTACCACACTAAAAAAGCAATCGCTTCACAATTGCTCCAATAGGGCAAGATGATGATATAATGCGGGGTGACTTCTAATGCTCAGAGGAAATGCCAATGGATTTGTGTCCCTGCAGTAAAAGGCTGGATCAGATCCATCCATTACCACAAAAGGGCACCAACTATCCAAATGAAAAAATCAGACAAGCATAGTGAGAAAGTGTTGACACACTGTGTGATGGTAGCTGGGACAAGAGAGAGAAACAGTAATCAAGAACGAGAAACGAAGGATAGATGTATGAAGTTTGCAGATCATCATGCCTTACAATGTGACTGCATGGATTACTTGAGCTAAAATTGTTGTTTATCAAAGTTTTCATTGATTTTAAAGTCATCATAAAATCAAAATTGACATTTCTTTTTTTTTAACGGAATTTTGCAGTAGCCTATTTCTTATAAATGATTTATCGGTATAGATCTTTTTATTATTATTAATGTGCCATTTTAATCTTTAACCAAATTAGCTTCCCCTCCCTCTTTTTCAGAAACTTCTCTTTTCTGATGACGTGTTTACTGGCGCAAAGGCAAAACAACCTATCACTCATGAGATCACAACAATAGCAAACCACAACAATCCAATCAATTCCTGATAGAAAAAATCAAGTCACGCCCTACATTTCGTCTTGTTTGAGAGGCCGTTGTATTCGGATATACATCGCAATACGAAAGAATAGACTATTGGAACTTCTGTTTTATGTCAAATCAAAACAGACAAAATATCATGTAACATAATAGGAGGCTTTACAAAGAACCTCCTGTAGTCCATTATAAATAAATACACCTTATTATTGCAATATCACACAATCAAAAGTGCTATATTTCTGAAAGCACGGCTGTGATTCGGCAGCTCTTAGAAAACCAACACGATTGTGATAGGCTATTGCATTTATAGCCAGAATAGTTCATTATAAGAGAAGAGAGTAATGCATGACACACGAAAATAGTTACGAGCAGAAAAGAAGAATTATTCATTGTGCATTTCTAAGCAACACACTGCAGTGTTTTTCAACGGAATGGTTGAATGAATGATTCAGTGATTCAATCATAAAGACAAGGGCTGCATCCAAAATCACATACTTCCCTACTGTATATTAGATGAAAAAAAGTATGTGAGTAGCATGTCCGAATACGTAGTATTCTTAAAACAGTAGGCAAAAAGTACTCAGATGACCTACTATTTCTAGTGGGATTCTGAAGTGCAAATCCAATAGACACTTTACTATCCCATGAGGCCACGGGAGAAGATTTGTGAATGGCAGCTGACACTAGGCCATTTGACAACGACAACATGACGAATGTAGTATGTCCAGAATACATTCATGCTACACACATTCATTGGCTAATATAGAATGTACTTTCTGTAACGGTCACAAGAGCAAGAGCCTCCCAGAAGGTCTTCCAGGTACTTTTCGAATTACAAATTATTATTATTAATTTGGACATAGTACTCTTTGCACATACTTCAATATATTAGGGATGTATGCAATTTCAGATGCACACTTTAGTGTTTTTTTTTTAAAAAGTTAAATGAATCAAGACTTGTTTTCGTTCCTGAATGAATCAAATGATTTTAATTGGTTCAATGAATGAACCAATGGTCACCTACCGGTGTAACAATGTAACCTGCAGAAAGAGTTACTGAAAAACCACAGTTTTTGGAATGTTATATTTTATATCAGCACTCTTGGAACGCTGATTGACCCAACTGTTGTGTCATTCTGTATTTCACCGTGACAAAATAATGATGGTTTACCTACTAGAAAACATCAAACCTGTATTTCCCATGATATCACATGTAGTGTGGTGCAAAATGATGGATTAAAGGAATAGTTCACTTCAAAATGAAAATTCTGTCATCATTTACTCACCCTCAAGTTGTTTCAAACCTGTATGAATTTCTTTCTTCTGCTGAACACAAAGGAAGATATTTTGAAGAAGTCGGTAACCAGACAGTTGATGGACCCCATTAACTTCCATGGAAAAAAAAAAATACTATGGAAGTCAAGTCAAGTTACCTTTATTTATATAGCGCTTTTTACAATACAGATTGTTTCAAAACAGCTTTACAGAGATAACAGGAAAATAATGTTGTAATGATATTGTTAAATATAAAATGAAATGTCCCCAATTAAGCAAGCCAAAAGCCAATGGCGACAAAGGCGAAGAAAGGCGAAAAGGCAACAGTGGCAAGGAGCCAAAACTCCATCAGGTGACAGAATGGAGAAAAAAACCTTGGGAGAACCCAGGCTCAGTCAGAGGGCCAATCCTCCTTTGGCCAACAAACGAACAGTGTATGATTATGATTTAGGCGGCAAAATAGGTCAGAAGTCAGATGGGATGAGAACTTTCACAATATTTATCCAGTTCATCTGGTTGGGGGTCGGAGTCATCACGCCGGTATGGAGACGAGTTTGTTGAGGTGTCCATGAGGCCTTCACAGTGTTGATGAGGCTGGCACTTCAGGGATGCGTTGTTGTTGTGTCCATGCGATGGTCCTTCATCAGATCTGGATATGGCCTGGATCCGGCGTTTTGCGGTAAACCTCGGGATAAACACAGAGACTATTAGCGTAGACGCCATCCTTCTTATGATGTACCAAGTACATCAGGATTTATGGTAAGTGTTCCCGGTTCCGGCTGATCTAAACTATGCAGCCTAACATTGAATTATAGAAGTCTATAATGTGTTATGTGTATGCTAAGCCAAAGAGATGTGTTATTAGTCTAGATTTAAACTGACAGACTGTGTCTGCTTCAAGTCAATGGGGTCCATCAACTGTCTGGTTACAGATATTCTTCAAAATATCTTCTTTTGTGTTCAGCAGAAGAAAGAAATTCATACAGGTTTGAAACAACTTGATGCTGAGTAAACTATGACAGATTTTTCATTTTTAAGTGTACCAGTCCTTTAAGGCTTTGTTGCTCTGCTTCCAAGTAAACGATGACTGATTTCTTTAATGTTAAATTGACTTTGTCACTCTATAATCTATGTTTTTTTGTTATTTTCATAACAATATGCAAAGCAAATCAACAATATCAGCATGATTGATTGCTTGGCCTTCAAGGCTGTCTCTCTCCGTCCCTCTCTCTCACTCTTAATTCATTCTCATTCTTTCATTCGCTCTCTCAGTTTCTCTCTCTCTCCTCGTCTCACACCCTACTCACTATCTGCCCAAAAAGGTCAATATCATCCGTTAAATCCAAATATGCTGACTGCTGTGCATTATTTATCAGTATGAAGATAGAAACAGCTCTATTAAAAGCACCACTGACTCTTCCTCTCTCTCAATTATTCTCATGATAATCAGTCTTACCCCGTGGGGCTGTCAGGGCTGGAGCGCCGGAACAGGCAAAATGGGCACTAAATTTGGCAGTCAAAACTAAATTATGGCACTCAGTCTCACTAAATTTGGACTGAGTGCAAAGTCCAGTTTGAGATCATTTAACATCCTTTGGTTTGTTGATAGCAGACATCCTCGATTATTTAATTCCCTTAGCTCATTACACATGGAGATTAGATTGAATGTCCAAATATTTGGACGATTGTGAAAGAACATCTTGACCAGACCGCAGGATTTAGCTTTCCTGTGTTGAAACCTTAAACTTTACACAGAAGAACCATGCAGTGATTTGGCAACGTAATCTGTTGTTAGAAAGACATCAAATTCTAGACACATTTTCTTGCAGATATGCTATTCTTGGTTCACACTCATATTTCTCAACATCTAAGGTGGCCTGGGTGGCTCCCCAGACAAGAGAGTCAAACAGAGATACGGAGGAGCTTTCAGAAGAAAGGATTATTTGGAAAAGAAAACCTCTCTGCCCTGGTTTTGCTTTCAGGCACTAATGGGATACAGTGAAGTCGTCAAAGTAATTCAATAACTGTTTGATGGGAGCAAAGTAAAATCTAATTTCAGAGTTTGACACTGAAATCCATGACCCTGCCCTGAGTTTAAAGAACATTCTGTATAGTCAGAGTTGCACACGGTGGGCAGTTGACAAGCTCGAAGAGTGAAACTGTGGTTTATTCCAGCAGATTGTGTTTCATTGAAAATATTATGTCAAAGATCTCGACTGATAAATGTGAACATGACCGGATCCTTGCAGGCTTTATAAAAGAAATTTAAACGTGAAATGAATCTGACGACTTATAATTAATAAAAAGGAGTTTTATTTATTAATTGAAATGTCTGTCTTCATTATACACTCTAAAAAAATTAATTCCACAAATCTGAGTCAGAGACTTTTATCTGAGACATTCTTCTCATACCAAACACATATAATTTCCGGACTTATTAAAGGTGAATGGATGCCTCAAAGGATGGGCTATTAAACATGAGGAATCTGACTATAATTCAAAAAGCTAACATCCAACATTCTTGCTCTATTTTTAGAATACAATTCTTTTCAGCTGAGCCTCTTATTTCTGTGGATTAATGGGGAGAGTGGGGCTAGTTGTCACATTGGGGAAATGACAATGGCTTTATCTAACTTTAAGGTTTTCTTTATTAGGATTTTGTTGTTGTTGTTGTTGTTGTTGTTGATGAATTCGGCCTTCTGAACTAAGCTTTTAATATAAATAACATTACTATATTTATAAGTAATTTTCACATTTTTATTAGTGCAAATTTTCATGTGTTTTAAATGTTATAGATTTATCAAATGTAATCTTTTCAGGTTTGGTTGGATAAAACAATGGTTTGATATGTTACTTTAAAGGTAGGGTAGGCAATTTCAGAGTGACTAGCAATAGCAAGCTAGCTCTGAAAGCATGATCCCACCCTCCCTTCAGAGCAGGCCTGCCTCATTTCTTTACAGACAACAATTTCCTGTTTTTCATATTTAGAACATAAGTCTATATGAGTTATCATACACAAGCAAGTGTGCTATCTTTCCAAACATCTGCACGAGCGCAAATGTGGCATTGATTTAATACAACAGTTCAATACACAACAAGTTACTGATCTTTCTTAGACACATTCTGTTTTTGCTCCATCAAAGAAAACAGAATAAACAGAACCACTGTGTCTTCGAGCTTTATTCGTCAAAGAATCAGCGAGAGGGACGATGATCTGCATTAGGAGGAGTTGTAGTTGCCGTTGTGCTTGTTGATCCACAAGTGCTTCAGTTTCGGATCGTTCATGTAGCGTTCAAGCAGCAACTCTTTTTCTCGTCTCTCCTTCTCCCTGATTATTTTCTTCTCCTCCTTTTTCTTGGCTTTCTCCTCTGCCCAGCTGAACAGAACAAGTGGCACTTTTCTTTTGCACTTTTTCTGTACATTCACATTATGCTGGGTCTCATTCTTGGGACTGTCAGGAGAGGCTACACAGAAGAGCTTCATCATGAGTTCATCGATCTGAGAGGCATCATTTGAATGGCCTTGAATGGCCATGGAGTCTCCCATTTCACTGGGGTCACCTTCCTCTTCCTCAAATCCCTGGACCTACACCACTACACTTGCACCTCGCTGTCCTTCTCCAACCAAGCAACCATTTTTCTCGGTTTCATTTCAGCCTCTGGCATTTGGGGCCATTCAGACTTGAGTAAGTCACTGGCCCGGATGGTCTTCCCTGTGTACTCCACATACTCGTTCTCCTTATCCTCGATGTCAACCAGCAGTCGTGGAGGTGGCTGAAACGGGGAAGAAGTGAACGCCCCAGGCTTCCGACTGGGAGGATGTCGCAGTGCAATGACTTCATCAGGTGCAGGAGTGGGGCTCGGAGGAAGTCGTTTGGGATGACACTTGGGATGAAGAGCATCGGATGGAAAACAGTTCATCAGGTGCTGGAGTGGGAAGCGGACGAACTGCCAATGGAAGCATCTGGGATGAAGAGCGTCGGAGGGAAACAACTTCATCTGGTCATGGAGGGACCGCCAACAGTTTGGGAGGATCCACTTGAAGCAGAGAACATGGCAGGGATAACACATCCTCAGGTTCTGGAGCGGGTGGTTCTGTCACTGGCGACAGGGGTTCGAAGCGAGCAACTGAGGAGTTCAGAGACACTTGGAAGCATTAGTTCTTCCTCTTTTGGCTTTAAGAAGGAAGATCTGACTGTAGTATGCAGAGGTTAGACCTCCACAAGAAGTGGCGTTAGCTCTGTGATCTTCCATTCCTTCCTTTTTCTCTCCTTCCTTTTCTTTTCTCCAGCTTTCCTAAGCTCACTTCCTATACCATCAACTTTTCCAGACTGTGCATCTCTCTTTTTATCTGGTGTATTTTATCTCTCTTCTTCATCTTTTCAAGGCTGAGTCTTACTCTGTCTATTTCAGCCTCATCTTTACGACTGCCTCTGTTTTTGAACTTTATCTCTCTTTCCTCCTCAAGCTGGTACTTCTCAAGTACCTCGCAGCATCTCTTCCTGCACTTCCTGTCATTGGCAGTGAAGTTGAAGCCTTCACACTCCTCTGGAAGTTTCTCTACTGCCCCTAATTCTTGCGCTGCACACTGCTGTGCTCTCTGAGGTGTCTCCCTTCTGCGCAAGAAGTGAGCAAAACGCTCAAACAGTTGTCTAAATACACTGCTAACAGCGCCATTATGGACACCAAATGCTGCAAGTGAATTCAAAATTTGTCGTTGATATCTGCAGAAAACCTCGAAAGTCATTCAACCTATTCACTCCTAACACACCAACAGCAGACCAGAGTCAGAGCAGCAGTTTAAGGCTGCCAGAACTGAATCTCCACTGATGTCACAACAGTGAGCTCAAAACTGAGTGAGAACTCTGAACTGTCTGATCAGCTCCAAAAGCAGTAAACACACATTCACAGTAGTGGCACAAAATGAAATACTGACTGTTTCCCAAACACTCTTCCCCTCCCTGAATATTAAACTGAGATAGTAGAAATAAATTGAGTTCCCTGGTTTTAGTTTTTTATATTTAAAAAGTAGCCTATTATTTCATTATTTTTTCAATCCCTTAATATTTCTACATCAAAACTGTTATTATTTAAAACATTAATCTCCTAACATAATTTATGCAAAGTGTTTGCAAAGGATGTTCAAAGTTTCTCTAGAAAAAAGTTATTAATTACTAGCTACTAATTACATCTACAAGAGTGTAATTAGATTAATTACGCTCTCTCTAAAATTATTCCATTAGTTCCCATATCCCATATCAACCTCGACCAGCTGAACAATGCAAAGACATGAAAGACATGAAACTGCTCTTTCAATTGTTCAAATAAATAATATAAAATTGCATAAATTGCTCTTGAACTGGCCAAAGTATTTAAAGGGAGGATGCATTACATTTTAACATGATATGTAAAAAAAATTATGTTAAATCTACTATTGTTTTATATAGACTTGTTATATACTCTATACAGTATTTAATGGAATTACATCGGAAGTTGCTGTAAAAAAGTAATCCCTTGAAATGTAATTAGTGAATTAGTTATGCATTACACCCAACACTGATTATGTAATTATAATTGCAGTGTAAATCCATTCATGCCGCATCTGAGCTGCATTAAGTGTAAATACAAAGATGGATTTTGTTGATAGCCTACTGATTTTATTTGATTGACAATAGCCATACAGTGTATTTTTATTCTGATTGAAATTATTGATTAAATGTATGAATCTGACTTAAGAGAACACATGACAATACATTACAAAATACTGTTCATCTCTGGCTTTATTGCTCAGTGTTATTTCAGGGTTTTTATCTTCTCTCAACTTAGAGAGCAAATCCTGTATTTTATTGTATTATAATATCTAATATCACATCTAAACTTTGACTAGGCTAGACATGTTGCATATTAATTGCTCTAGGAACCTCAAAACATATTTAAGTTTTTGTGTATTGTGTGCTCATAATGATGTTCAAGTTGAGGTCATTTGTAGCATAGGTAGGGCCCCAATATGAACTCAAGTGCAGGGGCCCCAAGCCCCCTCAGTCCTGCCCTGATTGTATTTATTTGTGCTATTGCTTGTAATTTGTTCAACTTACAGAGCTTGGATTTGTACCACCTGACTGCTATAGTTTCATTTCGCCATTGATAGTGTTGACAAACACATAAATCCGAGTCTGAGGACGTGAACAGCTCCGAGTAGAACGTCACGGGTTGCCGTCTCGTAATTACGGTTACGACATGGCATGAACACAACATAAGCTCATTGTTTTGATTCAGGAGGAAATGTAAAAGATGACCGCTGTTTGTTGTATGGAAATACATGTTGACAGGCAGGTAGGACATCGGACCGAATGCAATGATTGGACAAACCTTTTTTTTTTTTTGGTCCTGAGACTTCCACAGAATATATGTTTTAATATTTAGACCACTTCTTATTGATTGCTATCAGGATGTGAAGAGAGTTTCAACCAGTAGCCTATAACAAAAAGTGTTCATAAAACGAATTCCCTACCCTACCTTTAACATCTCAGATCTTTTTACTGCTGTTTGAATTGTTTTTTTGTTTTAGAATTGTTTAATAAAAACTGTTACATGGCAGGTTCCATTGTGGCATCGTATGCCATTTCCTGTCACAATATGCCCTGTTTTCAATTAACTATATATTTTGAAATAGTTTAGACTTTTTTCTTTTATCACAACTCTAAAGGGGAGGAAAAAAGTCAGAATTTCAGTGTTTAAAGTAAACTCACAATTCTGAGGTGCACGTGCAGAATTGTGAGATATAAACCTGAAATGACCTTTTTTTTTATTCTTTTATTTCGTGGCTTCCATAGATTGCTACTGTAGAGCTGACATTTTCTGCCACCAGGCGCCCACAAGAAACTTGTTGGCCTTTTAATTAACATTTCCTCTGAGGAAAAATGATGTTTGTCACAATAATGTTTGCACTTATTCAAACAACAAAATATTTATGTCTCTGTATTGTTTTGAATATTGTGGAAGCTAAAAATTACGTCTGTGACAATATAAAAACATAACTGTAAAAAGTAGGTTAATACCAGTGGGATCAAATGTGTGTACAAAACAGGTAATTATAAAGCAATGTCAGTGAGAACTACCATATGTGAAATATGTAGAAATCACACTTCAGTGTTTGGTGATCGTCTCCATGTTCTCCCTCCTAACCAATATCCGTTTTAACCCACCACTCCTGTAGTGCCAATAGATTATTCATTACTTCAAAGCAATTGCAAGCCCACCACTGCCTCCTGTGATTTCCACTGGGACTCTTTCAGGGACCATTCTTATCTCAGCAGGGATTTAAATATGGCAGCAGTGAAAAATGAATCACAGCTTTGTAAGAGCACAAACACACATAAACGCACACGCACGAACACACACACAAACAGTATACAACCCCTTATTTTGGTTATCATTTTTGATGACACTTTGGTGATCATAATTATTTAATAATTAATTATTATTAAAACAAGCATGTACCTTTAATCAGCATGAAATACAAGCAGAAGAAGACTCTCATCTGGCCAGGAGAATGGGCCCACAGGGAGATACAGAGCCAAGTGTGTAAGCAAGTATTGATTCAGGATATAGAGGCAGGTCAATCACTGTAAAGAGAAACCATTCTTTACTAGCAACTTGTGAAATAATCCTTAAGGACAATGCACAGATTGTTAAAAGATTCATGGATGTAGGTCTGAAAATGACAGAGAAAAAAAGAAAGAAAGAAAGAAAGATGGGACCATTTGCATTGCAATTGCCAATTAAGATTTCTTAACATGCATAAAGAGGTCTATGCAGTGTTCCGTTTAAATTAAATTATTCAATATAATGCATTTTCTGCATCCCTCCCAATATTCAATATTCTTGAAATCTGCTGCACTCCATTACGCACCACTCTGTTTTTTGTTAGGATGAAAACAAGTTTTAAAAGTTAAATTCTTCCTCTATGGTCGTCAATGTCAAAATGAGATTCAAAACACATGGGAAATAATGTTAAGTAAATATTTTAAGTAAAGGGACATATTATATCATAAAAGAAAACTATATTACTGTACACATGTTGTTATTTTTCAGCATTATAGTCTATGAATATGTAATTTGTACATTTGTAATAATTTTAACAAATCCTGACTATTTGCATTTGATACATGCCATAAATTTCACAGTTTCACAGAATTTGTAATGTGCAAGTTTTCATCTGCTAGTATTTTATGCTGATACATCTATTTTAAAGGATCTGCTTTTTTTTACAACAGTTTCAATCTTATATCTTTCCATATAAATTCCCTCTTTATCTCTTTAAACTATTTCCTTTTCCATCAGTCCCCTCGCCCATGTTGTCTCACATTTCATTGTATCTACCTCAACACATCAGATTTACCCTCGATTATTTTCTGATGAATCTATCACAGAGAGAGGGAAAAGGAGAGAGAGAGAGAGACCCGAACAAAAATGAAGGAATGCGAGAGAAAGAAGCTAATATACATTTTCTATCTCTAGCAATCTGCGTGAAGAGAAAGAGAATTCCAGAAAGTAAACTAGATTCAGCCCCTTGGGCAGAGTTTTAATAAGGGAGTGTGTGCTAGTTTTGCTTGGAGCTGGAATGGGCAATATCAGGATTTCCTGAGTGATAAATTACCCTTTGTCTTCCTGAATTTAATGAGTGAACATGGAGAAGGAATTTAAGGGCTATTATCTATCATGGCACATTTGTTTCTGGGCGAGGGAAGAGCTGCTGATGTAACAATATTTTAAGTAAGACTGAAAGAATTCACTATTTTACACACCATTGAAGACAGATGTGCTGTGAATTAACTAATGAAATGTATATTGAATGCTATGTAAGTCACTTACATTTAGCACACTGTAAAAAACACATCTTGAAAAAAGTTGAAATGACTGATTTTGTTGTGTTGGTTCAGCAAAAATCCACACTGTAAAAATCTCGTACAACAAAAAAAAAATCTTAGAACTAATTTCCCCTAGTTTTTTCTTGTTGACTCAACTTTTGTAAATAACAGTTATACGAACTGAAAATAAGTTGTCTGTGACACATTAAAAACGTTTCGTTGAGTCAACTTGACATTATTTGTTTTCTGGAGAGGTGCAACTATTCTGTAACAAATCTTTTGTAGCTGAGCCAATTCAACATGTTTTGTCTATTGGAATCAGAAGTTCTTATTAAGAATAAACAGGTTCAGATGTAGCTTTTTCATTGAAAATGTTTGGTCATCATTTTGGTGATGAGCATTTCCTTGAGTTGGTCAGTTTGACTCTTGGCATTTTATGTTAGTTTGTAACAATGTTTAGCAAAACATAATTTGTTGCATAGAAAGCCATACAAAAATGATGAAGGTGATCTAGATAACAGCATCATAAAGAGAATAGTTCACTACTCTTATTCCTGATCAAAATATATTATTTGTGAATAATATATACAATTTACCAACACAACTTTTATGCAACAGATCAGACATTCTGAATTTTGATTTTTAAAAATCAGCATATGAATCTCAATAATGGTGACTGCATGCTGTGTTTGTGTGTGTGTGTGCGCGTGTGCGTGTGTGTGTGTGTGTGTGTGTGTGTGCGCGTGTGCGCGCGTGTGTGTGTGTGTGTGCGTGTGTGTGTGTCAAAAGACTTTTTTCCCCATAATGTATTTTAAAATCAGAATTCAGAATGTCTGATCATGGAAAATAGAAGCGAACAAAACACAGATCTTAAATACCCAACCAAAATAATTGAGCAACATGAGTACAGACTAATCAAACAATGAATAACCAAGAAAACAAACTGAACTAAAGGTCATAAAACTAAAACAAATGTGATAAAAACACCCAAAACCAAAACAAACACAGATCACAGGTGACACAATATTTCCTTGTTCCTTGTGTGTGCTGAATGCCATTATTTTTTATTGCATTTCAATTGCAATTGTCAAGCAGCAAGAAACATTTCCAGGTTTATGACTGGTGTTGGATTTTTAAAAACACATTAAAAATATTCATATTTTGCTTTAACCACAGAACATGAAACAAAAAGACAGATATGGTCATGAAAAAAGAGAAGTACAAAATAAAGGTTCTTCAAAGGTTCTTTGTTGGGGTATATGGTTCCATGAAGAACCTTTAACATCCAAGGAACCTTTCCATTGCAAAAAAGGTTCTTTGTTGCGCCAATAGGTACTTTAGATTATAAAATGGTTCTTCATAATCTCATGTGACTTTACATTGTTGGAGTAAATTTGTGTTCCCTTTCGAGAGGTCTCTCCTATTGCGTAAGTAGCTTACGCTATGGGAAAACTCCTTTTCTCGAGAATATTGAAGTCTTTATGTAAAACGCATTGCAGCTGCACAGCTGACAGCAATGAACGAAGGAGCTCGGTCATTGGCTGTGCTGCGGCAACTTGCTCGAACCAATGACGGGGCGACTCTGAATGCGCAACCAATGAGCGCGCTTCGCGCCCGCGCGCGTCAGAGCCCGCCAAGATGGGCGTGGCCAAGCTATATATTGGGCGCCCCGTCATGAGAGTTCTTTAAATTTTATCTCCTTCAGCGAACACCTTCTTCGCTGGATCCTCCGGATTATTGAAAGCCTTCGCCTCCGTGGAAAAGCATACCAGCGGGATTGCTACGAGGACGTCGGCACCTTCAGCCGCCTTCAAAACACCATCCTACTGAGCCATCCGGCGCGCCACACACGCAAGTATTTTACATCTGTTCGCCCTGCGACATTTGTAAAAGAGCAATTTTTCTGAGGCGTTGTTTCAAATGCCTTCCTGCGCGTCGTGCAGAGACCTTCTCCCGGACGGGGATCGTCACATCATCTGCGCTCGCTGCCTGGGCCGGAACCACGCAGAAGCTGCTTTGACCAAGGGCGGATGCCCGGAATGTGACGACCTGGGTCTCTCCACACTGCGGGCTCGCTTCGCCGCTTTCGCCGCGAGCGAGCCCATCGCCGCCACCCCTCTGTTTGAGCCGCGTTTAAAAAAAAAAAAAAAAAAAAAAAAAAAAACCCCGCTCACAGAGGCTTCCTGAACCTGAGCTCAGTGACGTCACGCCGAGCCAGTCTCCGCGTGCTTCACCGCCGCTCTTGCCTTCCCCACCGCCGGTTCAGTTCACTCAGCCGGACCCACACCCCTCTAGCAGAGCGGTGGGCCTTGTGAATTTCGGCGCGTCCGAGGACGACGGGGGAGTGGATGACAGCCTGTCCATCGACGCTGCATCTGACGACTGGCCGGGCTCCACTTTTGACCCCGCCCCGTCGACGCTAGCTAGCATGAGTGCGGGCTCCACCATGAATACGGAGATTATCCGCATCCTCTCGAAGGCCGTGGAGGACCTCGGGCTCGATTGGTGTTCTCCGCCAAGTCATGGAAAGCCCCCCACTCTGCGCGCCTAAAGCCTTCTTTTTCTTCTTCGCTCTCCTCAGTGGACGGTGCGAAGGAAAGAGGCTACGAGGGAACGCCGCCCCTCGAGGAGGCCGTGGCCAATCATCTCTGCCCGCCCTCCACCACCGGATGGAAAGCCAAAGCTTCCCACCCCTCGAAGCCCTGCCACTCTACCTCTGCTCTCGCCGGTCGCGCCTACGCCTACGCCGCCGGCCAAGCTGCATCAGCGCTTCACTCAATGGCGGTACTTCAAGTGTTCCAAGCCAAGGTTCTCCGCTCTATGGACGAGTCTGGCCCCGAACCCGAAGACTTCAGGGACCTACGCAGCGCAACTGATATAGCTCTGCGAGCCACGAAGGCCACCGCCCAGTCTATTGGACGTGCTATGGCTAATTTGACTGTTCTCGAGCGCCATCTGTGGCTGACTCTGACTGAAATGAAGGACGCGGATAAGGCGCCATTTCTCGACGCGCCTATCTCCACCAGCGGGCTGTTTGGACCGGCGGTTAAAGGTTTCGCCGAACGCTTCACTGAGGCCCAGAACGCTTCACAAGCTATGCGTCATTTCCTGCCAAAGCGCTCCAGCTCATCGCAGAGCAGACAGAGACCGCCACAGCCGCAGCGGGCTAGAACAGCTCCCAGCGCCTCTCAGCCCGCGCCTCAGGCTGACGCTCGACGCCGCTCGCGCTCTCAAAAGTCGTCCTAGCCACAGAAATGAGAAGAGAGAGTGCGTGTCTCGCAAAAGCCGGACCACTCTTTCTGCAAAAGCTCAAACATTACCCAGTCCCCTTACAGGCGGCTGGATATGTCCATACAGCAGTCAATGGGCCAGTCACAGAGCTCGCTCATCTGCAAACATACGCCGTTTTTACGGCGACGCACAGAAAACACAAAAAATAGTCTTTTTCTGCCTGCGTCACTAAGGGTTAACATGTCCACAAAGTGTGCATTCCCAGATACTGTCAAAACAGTGCCAAATTCATTCCCAGCTCAGGCTGCGCTTCCCATGAATGTAGATCACGTGCCTACGGTCATGTACGCACCACTACACACAAGCACTGTTCACACAGTTATAAATTCATCCCCAGTAAAAGCGGGAAACATTATAAAGGTGACGCGTGTGCCTAACACTGTTTATGGACACCCACTTATAAACACTGTCCTTACAGTGTCAAACACAACCTCAGCTCAGGCTGCGAGTTTTACAAACACAGCGCGCGCTGTTGTAATCACACACGCGCCCATTCACTCAGCTGCTCAGCGCGCGCCCGCGCCTCTGAGAGCTACGAGCTCAGGCGATTCGCTGGCCAGGTCCCTACGTCACAGCGGCCCGCCCCTAGCCTGTATTCAGCCCATATCTGTACACGCAGCGGCATGGGAAAACATTCCAGATATGCCGAAATGGGTATTGAATATAGTAAAGCACGGATACTCGCTCCAGTTCGCTCGCAGACCACCGCGTTTTACGACTGTGGTCGAGACGAAAGTGAGAAAGGAGTGTTCACATGTTCTACGCACCGAGGTGCGCAAACTAATAGAAAAGGGCGCTGTGGAAACTTTTCCCCCTCTCTGAGCGGGACAGGTTTTTACAGCCGCTATTTTCTCGTCCCGAAAAAGGATGGCGGTCTCCGCCCCATCCTAGATCTCAGACACCTGAACAAAGCACTAATGATTCGCTCGTTCAGAATGTTAACAACCAAGCATATCCTCGCGCAAGTACGCCCAGGAGATTGGTTTCTCTCAGTGGATCTGAAAGATGCTTACTTTCACATTCCAATAACACCTCATCACAAGCCGTTTCTGAGATTCGCTTTCGAGGGACAGTCATACCAGTACACAGTACTTCCGTTCGGCCTGTCCCTGGCTCCCCGTACATTCACGAAATGTATGGATGCAGCACTTTCCCCCCTAAGACGAAGGGGAGTGCGAATACTGAATTATCTCGACGATTGGCTGGTTCTAGCACAATCAGAGAGTCAGTTAATAACACACAGATCTTGGATTATCAGCCATTTAGAATGCCTGGGTCTAAGAATCAATTTTGCAAAAAGCATACTATCTCCCAGCCAGAGGATTTCTTTCCTGGGAATAGTTCTAGACTCGATGCAAATGACAGCGCGTCTCTCATCAGAGCGCGCGCTTACCATCCGGCGCCTTGCAACATCATTCAGGGCGGGCGCCCGCGCCCCCGTCAAACGGTTTCAGAGGATGCTCGGTCTCATGGCCTCAGCATCGGCCGTACTCCAGCTAGGATTGTTGCATATGCGCCCTCTCCAACGCTGGCTCAAAGAGCCGCGTCCCTACTCACGCGTGGCGTTCGGGCCACTTTTTAATCAGAGCGAACCACGGCTGTATAAAAGCCCTGACGCACTGGAAAGCCGCCGACTGGTACCAGTCAGGCGTTAGTCTGGGTGTGAACACAAGGAGAAAGATGATAACGACAGATGCCTCCAAAATAGGTTGGCGGGCCCTTTACGAGGGCAGGCCTGTCTCCGGCTTTTGGTCAAACCCGGAGAAGCGCCTACACATAAACTGTCTGGAAATGAAAGCGGTCGCTTTGGCTCTCAGAGCCCTGCTCCCACATAAAAAATTTTTTTAAAAAAACGAACACGTCCTGGTCCGAGCGGACAACATGACGGTAGTGTCGTACATAAATCGCCAGGGTGGACTCAGGTCGAGCTCCATGCATTCAATGGCCAGGAGACTAATTTTATGGTCCCAGCACAACTTGGGCTCGCTGAGAGCAGCGCATGTGCCAGGCGCCCTGAACCAGGGGGCAGACATGCTATCCAGAGACAAGATTCTCCCAGGAGAATGGGCTCTCAACCCGCTGACGATTCAGTGGTTATGGAAAACCTTTGGCAAAGCGGAGATCGACCTCTTCGCCTCCAAGGAGAACGCGCACTGCTCTTTTTTCTTCACGAAAAGCACGGACGCGCTCGCCCAGAGCTGGCCGAGCCGCCCCTTATATGCCTTTCCCCCGATCGCGATGCTGCCACAGGTCATCAGTCGGGTCAGAGAGGAGAAAAACGCAGTGCTGCTGATAGCCCCACTCTGGAAGAACCAAACATGGTTTCCAGATCTGATGCAAATGCAATCTGCACCACGGCCGATTCCACTGAGGCCAGACCTCCTCAGTCAGGCCAGCGGGATGATATTTCATCCCCGCCCCGATCTGTGGGCCCTTCATGCATGGCCCCTCAACGGGTTCCCAGGAACCTCGTGAGCGGAGCACTAAAAACCATCGCTGAGGCGCGGGCGCCCTCCACGAGACGCTTATATGCCCAGAAAAGAAAGTGTTCAGTGACTGGTGTAATGCCAAGGGCCTGAACCCTGAGACATGCGAGATTACGAATGTACTCGTTTTTCTACAAGGGCTTCTGGAGGCGGGCCGCACCCCCTCCACGCTCAAAGTATATGTGGTGACCATCACAGCGTCACACGACCCTGTAATGGAACGTCCATTGGGAAGAAACGACCTAATTATTCGTTTCCTAAAGGGCACTAGGAGGATGAACCCTTCATATTTGTGCGGCGGCAGGCTGGGCCTCACCGTCCACATTTATCAGGTTCTACAACCTACAGGTCCCGACATTGCATTCCAATGTGCTATCAGCATGATGCTAGTTGAACTGCGAGTTCGCATCTAGATTATGTATGTGCTTGTGTCACAGAGCGCCTTCTAGCCGCTCTGTATTTTTTCCCACATATAAAGCTCGCCTCTGCCGGCTAGTTGGATGATAACTTTGCTTTTTAGCTCAGGCACCTGCCTCTGGCTATCATAAGGCGAAGTTCAGCACGCACGCCGTTTTGCATGGTGTTCCCATAGCGTAAGCTACTTACGCAATAGGAGAGACCTCTCGAAAGGGAACGACTCGGTTTCTAACATAACCTCGGTTCCCTGAGAGGACGGAACGAGTATTGCGTAAGCTGCCGTGCTTGTGCTTGGTTAGTTCGCTTCAGTCGTTTTAACCTAAAGAACTCTCATGACGGGGCGCCCAATATATAGCTTGGCCACGCCCATCTTGGCGGGCTCTGACGCGCGCGGGCGCGAAGCGCGCTCATTGGTCGCGCATTCAGAGTCGCCCCGTCATTGGTTTGAGCAAGTTGCCGCAGCACAGCCAATGACCGAGCTCCTTCGTTCATTGCTGTCAGCTGTGCAGCTGCAATGCGTTTTACATAAAGACTTCAATATTCTCGAGAAAAGGAGTTTTCCCATAGCGTAAGCTACTTACGCAATACTCGTTCCCTCCTCTCAGGGAACCGAGGTTACGTTAGTAACCGAGTCGTTTCCCATACATTGATTTATTTGTGGTGGCGTGCCACAATCTCTGCACTGACCACCACAAATAGATGTGTTAACTAGACTGTAGCGGCCCAAAAATATATTTAAACTTATAATAGTAACATAAAAGGCAACATGTTTAGCGCGGAATTGGGCAGTTATGCATTATTTTCACATTTGCATAGTTGATGATTACAGCATTTTTTTTTTTACTAGATCTGTAATGAAATGAGTTTGTAAACTTTTTTTCCGCCTTTAAATAAAAGCTCGACTGCAGTTTCGGTCAAAATAAAAGCTCGCCCAGCCGGCACTTGACCGACCTTCAACGTTGAAATATGGTTGAAATAATGTCAGTTGTTGTGTTGAAACAACGTTGATGATATAACGTTTAATGCAGTGGTGTAGTCTACGTGATACGCAGGTATACGCCGTATACCCACTAGAAAATGTCAAGGATTTCCGTATGCCCACTAGGAAATGTCAAAGATCTCCGCATGCCCACTTTAAAAAGCGTGAGGATTCGTAACATCATCGTTTTGTGAAATAAATTTCTACGGCATCAGCCCCCCTAAATGTAGGCGACAGAATTTCGTGTTCCCTTAAAGCTCCAGTAGGTAGCTTTTGTAAACAAATATTTGTTAAAACTGTCATTATGTCCTCACAGTAGAATATGAGACAGATAATCTGTGGAAAGAATCGAGCTCCTCTGGCTCCTCTCTGTGGTCCTATTGCCATTTGCAGAAATACACCGCTCCCGGTCAGAAACAACCAATCAGAGCCAGGAGGAATGTCTTAGCAGTGTCAATCACGCTCGTGTACGCGCTGATCACCCCTCTCTTGCACAGCGCGAGTGCGTACCGTCGTTCGTGACTCTCCTGTTCGAACTCGTTCATCCAAATGAACGAATCTTTTTTCGAGTCATTTCGTTCATTCAACGAATGAAATGACTCGCAAAAAGATTCGTTCATTTCGAACGAGTCTTTTTTGGAGTCATTTCGTTCATTCAACGAACGAAATGATTCGAAAAAGATTTGTTCATTTTGATGAACGAGTTCAAACAGGAGAGTCACGAACGTGCATCACAGAACAGAGCAAGGCGAGCATTTGTGCTTACAAAACTTAAAGTTTTTTATTTATTTTTGAAATGACCGATCGTTTCGCTAGATAAGACCCTTATTCATCGTCTGGTATCGTTTAAAGCCCTTTGAAGCTGCACTAAAACTGTCATTTGGTCCTTGAAACGTTTGTGTCCTATTGAAGTCCATTATATGGAGAAAAAGCCTGGAATGTTTTCATCAAAAACCTTAATTTCTTTTCGACTGAAGAAAGAAAGACATGGACATCTTGGATGACATGGGGGTGAGTAAATTATCAGCAAAAGTTTTTTTTAAAAGTGAACTAATCCTTTAACGTTATTTTACTACTATTTATAACTTATAGAAAGAGTGCAACGTTATAAAGTTACATGTATTGCAAAATACATAATGATTTGAGGACCAAGTTTGTAGTCAAAGTATGGTCAGGCCATAGTCAATGTAAAGCATATTGTTGATGTTTCGTCCCTATTAGTGAATGTTCCATAACTGTTTATAATCTGCCGTCATCGGTGGTCCTGTTTACTAGTCTGCGCGTTCACGGCAGGCTCCGCTGTGGGGGAGGAGCTGTGGAGGGAGGGCTGTAGCGCAGCAGAGAGCAAGGGGGTTGGACCTGGAAGTTGTGCTTGTTCAAATTTTCAGGCTAAGTCAACATTTTCTCAAAACTCCCTACTGCAACTTTAAGTTCTGTTATAATCAGATTCAGCGCGCGAGCAGAGAGCACGTCAAAAACAGAGGACAGGGTGTGTGTGTGTGTTCGTGGTGTGTGTGTGTGTTCGTGTTCTCCTGAGCCTCATTGGTCTGTCACTGCTCGTCAATGTCAGAATATTTGAGATGACAAATCAAATCAAAGTAGGTGGGCTTTATGTTCACAGACGCTGCTGAGCGCGAATTTTAACAGAGCAACTCAACGCTTCAGTTCACGGGCAAGTGCGAGATAAGATGTAAATGTGGGTAAACTTAACATTTCATATTTTACATTTTTTAGGTCATAAATGTTAAACGAATGACAAAAAAATAAAAATAATCAGGCAAACTAATATAGTTTTGTGTAATTTCGCCATTTCGAACTGAAATAAATAGGCCTATGTAACGTGACTCATGTAATTTAATAGTTTACTGTCATTGCGAGGGGACAAGAAACATTAACAAAGCCGTTTTCATCATTTTAGCCACAAGAGTAATAATGAATGTGTACATATTGAGAATATAATAAAAATTGTAGCCTTTATTACATTAAAAACGCTCAGCCTTCGGAGGGGAAGAGAATTTACCTCCCACTGACATGGTTTTAAAGCTATTTCTTATCCTTTTTTTTTTGGTCTTCAAACGTCTTGAAATGCACATGAGAGAAATAAAAAAATTTGAAGCACCAACCTCAAATTTAGGACCTCTTTGATTATAAAGCCCTGTCTACGGCCCTGTTTTAGGCATAAGATCAATAATGAATGTGTAGCCTACATGTTTTGAATGCATTTAATAAACTTAATTACCTAGCTTTAGTAGCTTTCAGTGAATAAACGTGTCCAAGAAAAATTATTCATTGGCAAAATCAACCTATCAGTTGACCCTATGTTTACTTTCTTCAATGACAGA
Organism: Gila orcuttii; assembly: GCA_026230005.1. Taxonomy (NCBI): domain Eukaryota; kingdom Metazoa; phylum Chordata; class Actinopteri; order Cypriniformes; family Leuciscidae; genus Gila; species Gila orcuttii. The sequence goes on along the minus strand of JAPDVR010000005.1, from coordinate 9,751,051 downwards.
CAAAAATGAAAAGCCTATATCAGTCAAAGCTCAGCTTTAGGAGGGGAACTGGGGAAGAGACAGGGCAAGATAAAAACAAAGAGAAAAAGAGGGTGATGCTGATGAGGAGAGAGAAATAATCAGCTGCCCACTGACATGGTTTTAAAGCTGTTATCTAATTTTTTTGGCCTTCAAAACATCCTAAAATGCACATATGTAGATCAGAGAAATCAAAATTTTCTCAGGGAAACCCTGAACCCCCCTAACTAACCTACCTCACATTTGGGACAACAGTGATTATAAAACCCTGCCTTTGCATGTAATGAAACTGGTTAATAGTTAGCATTAGATCCTAAACTAAAGCGTTACCTTTTTTTTTAGAAAAAAATCCTAAGTGATGATCAAAATCCTAGTGACGCCCCTGCTTCATGCAATCTGTCAAAATCAAAGTTTTGTATAACTTGAAGAAAATATAAAATAAATATATTACTATTGCACAGTAGAGTACTTCAAGTAAGCCTAATAATAATAATAATAGTTTATTAAAACACACAGAAGCTCAAATGTCTTTAATTTACAACCCACCAAAATAAAAGTTTATAGAGATAAATAAAGTAACTAGAGGGAATTACGAAAGAAATTGCATAGTAAAATGTAATTTTGAAAATAATAATAATCAAATCTATTAAAACATAATTTTAAAGGAATATCACACAAGTTTTTAAAAATTTTCGAAAATGGGTGGGGGTGGTGGTGGTGGTGGGGGGGGGGCTGCTGGTATATCACAGTATACTCACTACAAAAAACGAGACTACACCACTGGTTTAATGCTAAATGGTTGCAAAAGGCTAACAAAAACACTTCAAACTAATGTTTACAAGTTGAAACAACGTAATGTTTTCAACAACATACAACATAAATATCTGCCTTTTAAAGTATCATTATTAGCATTTAATGATATACTGATCATAATACAGCCTTCCAATGTATATGTTAAAATATAATTCAGGGCTGCCAACTCTCACGCATTGAGCGTGAGACACACGCATTTGACCCAATTCTCACGCTCTCACGCCACACCCCCGATTTCTCACGCTTAAGTGTCAACCCGGTCGTAAAATGCCTGAAAGATGAGTTTATCTATATATCTACCCGTTGAGCCACTCGCGATCGACTAGTTATACCGCAAATTAGTTAAAATATCCCGTAATCTAGAGCACTGATATTGTGCTCCAAACTGCGCGCACACGGCAGAGAGATAAGCGAGCAAGAGACCTTGCGCGTGGAGACAGCATACACGCAAGGTCCAATCTACCCCTATAGGCCTACGGCAGCCTTCAAATAACGTTAAATTACGTCTGTGTGTGTTTTGTACTGCTTTAGCGAAACGCGCTATATTTGCACTTATTTCAATGTAACGTTAGTAACTTTAGTTACCATCTGACGCCGCTGTGTGTTGTTGGTATGTTAATGTTATCAGCCAGTTTAAAACTCAAACACATGAGAGGTAAGTTAATCAGTCTCGGAATGAGTAAAGTGATAAAACCGTAATTTATTCGTTTGAAGTAACTAGTTATAACCCCTTCGAACACTGATGACTGCCAATGAAAATATTTTTTACTTTTTTTTAGATCAAGCATTGGAATACGATTTTTTCGGGGGAGAACACCCAAAGAGAGACAAATCCACCAACTACAGACTACAGTAAGTTTTTTGTAGTTGTTTTGTGTGTGCCAATTTTACCCACTCTTTCGAAAACCTACACTGGGATTAATATAAAGTATTAAGTATGATTCTCATCATCACAGTAAGAAATTGATAAATTGATACAATCAAACAACTTATTGTGTACATACATGTTTTTACATTGTATTTTTTTTAATACCTGCATGTCATTACCGCTGTAATTACCTCTTACCCGGATTACACAATAGCAGCTAAAGTGTTTTACAATACAACATGAACACAATAACTACATTGTACTTATTTTTCGATGTAAGTACATTACATTGCTGAAACCATAGGCCCCTAAATATGCTCTTTTTAGATATATTTTTTTTTTTTTTTTTTTTTTAAACAATATTATATATATATATATATATAAAAATTAACATAAAATACTGTTATGTGTTTGTTTTCACAGGATCCTCCACACCCAACCCCAGTCCTAAAGTACTGCGAGAATGGGAACCCTTTAGCCAGTGGCAGTGTTTCCATTAGGATGGATGGAGAGGACATGGTTGAAGATGATGGGGGCGTTGACGTTTCCATGGGTGTTAGCCTGCTCTACTTTATGCATCAAATCTATAATGTCGCTTACCCAAAGTGTCTGAGAAAGACAATGTCGTTTTTGGAGGCTTTTGTATTTAAAAGGAGTGGACCAGTCCCTATTTGTGTGAAGAGAGTTTATAATTCCCTGTAATACAGTTCTGTCTTCTGCTATTTCTCTTACAATTAAAGGGATAGCTCACCCATAAATGAAAATTATCATCATTTACTCACCAGCAGCCATCAACTGTCTGGTTACCAACATTCTTCAAAATATCTGTTGTGTTCAACAGAAGAAAGAATTGCGTGCAGGTTTTGAACAACTTGGGGGTGAGTTTTTTGGGTGAGCTATCCCTTTAATTGTAAGCGAAACAGAAACCAGGCATTGTTAATCATGTTCTCTCATCCATCCAACTATCTTTTTAACACTTTAATTTGCAGTTTTCATTTGGAGTGGACTGTTTATTGTAGAGTATGGTTTAAACTTTATTGTTGAGTCTGGTTTCTGCTGATGTATAGTTTATTGTGGAGAGTCTGTTTTCTGCTGATTTCTGGTTTATTTTAGTGTTTCTGCTGTCTTCACGTTTTAAAAACGTCTGATTCATTTAAAATGAAATGTATAATGAAACGTTTGTCTGATTCATGAAATGAATACATTTGGCCATAGGCCATAAAAAAAAAATTATTATTCCTGCATTTTCTTAGTATGTTGTTTACTATGGGTGTCATAAAAAAACCTTTTCATAAATGGTTCTACAAAGAACCTAATAAAGTGACATGAAGAACTGTTATAGGTTCTTTAAAGAACCGAAAAGGGTTCTTGATGGCACTAAGAAAAAATAGGTTCTTTGGGGAACCAAAAAAGGTTCTTTTATGGCATCGCTGTGAAATCGCAGAGTGTGCACTGATGGAGGATTCAAACACGTTTGACACTAGTCGCGTTTACATGGTTCAATCGGAATGAAATCTATCCGACTGATGAATCCGAACACGGTGTTTACATTAACGATAAATAAAGTAATCGGGTTGATGTGCGCGTTTATATGTCGCAAGATTCAAATCGGAATTGACTTTTTGACATGCGCACACTGCACGAATATGCCGCTGTTCGCGCATAACTATTCTCCTCTATTGCATAACTATTCTCCTCTATTGGTTCTTTATTTTTTTAAACCGCAGACTTAATATTTATCCATCTCTGGTCATGATTTGGAGACGATGAGCATGAACCGCTTTGCCGTGCTGCTTATATTGATCACGCAGTAAAACCCCGCGTCCAAAACTAGTCGTCTGTGGATGATAATCTTAAACAAGCACTGGTGGGACGTTGTCCTGCTTCACTTCACAGACGCTGAGTGAAATGAGAATTATTTAATAACGGAACACTCATTTTATATTCACTTTATTCAACAGGAAGAACAGCTCGTTCCGTGCGTCATACGTCATTATGATATACGCTATTTCAACGTCTTTGCACATGCGCAGTCCTTTTAGTTTCGGTTTTCAATCCGATCAGGTGTTTACATGTTCTCTCGATCGGATTACAAAAGGAGTAAACCACCCCTTTCAATCGGATCTAAATTTCAATCGGATCGATTAAGGTGTTTACATGAAGGTTTTTTAGTCCAATTGAGCCGTCAATCCGATTATAAGTGTCCATATAAACGCAGCTAATGATGATAATGATGATGATGGTGTTTCCAGTGGCACTTATTCCAGATCCTGTTTTCCCAGCAGATTCAGTCTGATCTATTCTTTCCTCTCAGGATCTTCTGCTGGAGACTCTCCTGAAACTACACAAGACAAATATCAAATAAATCTCCTGGATTCTTTACTGAAAATCAGTATGACATGCTAGTGACTTAAACTTACTGAACTCATATGTTTGTATTATTAAAGTCATTTACAAAAATAACAACAAAACAACTTACAACTGACAATTTTTATCATGCTGTCACTCCTCTTCATTTTTGCCATGATAAATTTCCCTCTGTTCTCTGTCATCATTCCTTCAATCTTCTGCAGTAGTCCTTGTATCTGACCATCTGATTTACTCTTGATATTGAAACAGTAAAGTCTTTCTCCACATTCTTTAACCAGTCGCTGGAGATCCTCACAATCCTTTAGATGTTTCTCTTTCAGATCATCCAGTTCACCTCTACATGTGAACAGAATCATGATGTACTTTTGAACTTCAGGACCAAATAAACCTTTAATATTATCCAGGATCTCCTCCTCGTTTTCTACAGGTTCCTCTAGAGGAACGGTGAGCAGAACTGCACTGAGACCTGATGAACATCGAGAGATCAGCTCATCCTTCATCTTCTCCAGCTTCTCTTTATTCAGATCTGGATCCAGTAGATCTGGACAATCAATCACACACACCTGCTTCTCTCCGATCTGTGTTTTACCCTCACACACTTCAGACTCATGCTCTTTAAACCTTGTTTTTCCTAGTATAGTGTTTCCTGATGAGCTTTTCCCAGAACCGTTTCTGCCCATCAGAAGAATCCGGATCAATGGATCGTCTGGACGAGATGACATTCAAGAGTAAGAAAAGAACAAAAATGTCTAAGTTTCACAAACAAATATAAAATATTGTATTGCTGAGTGTGTAAATGAGTCTTAAAGGATGTGTGTGAACTTAATTTCCACTGGAATGAACTGTAATTTATAGATGTGGTTGGAAAGGACACCATGCCCCCCAGTTGGGGAAAAGTAAGCATTTTAATTTGCCTTCTTCTTTTCTAGTTCGCAGGTGAACATAAAATAAGTTCTGGATATTTTTTTTTTTTTTTACTTCAATAAAATAATAATAATTCATACAACAGTTTGTCGGCATGTTTTCACTGAAAAAAAAAACAGCAAAGTTTTGGATATTTGTCCCCATTTCCTCATTAGAATTAATAACAGGTTTCTCCAGCTATGGCCTAAAAATATTCCTGACTGACAACAAAAACAGATAAAACCTGTATCATATCAGAGAGAAAAATATTTAGCTATGACAATATTTGTTCAAATCCAGAATTACATGTTGACAGTTGCTGTGAGTGTGAAGACATTCTTACCTGGTCCTTCTGCCATCTTTAGTGAATGCGACTCAGAATCCAGATAGGTTTACAACCTCAATATAAAAATTCTTACAAAACAAATACAGTAAAGAACATTAATAAATCAAACCATTTATATGCAACGTGGCTTTTGTCAGGAAAACCCCAAGCTGCTGAGTTTACTTTTACTTTCGTTTCTTTGTGTTTCTCCTCACTGCTTTTACTTGTTAGAGCAAGCTCCGCCCTTAAGGAATGAAAATATATTTCCTATATATGAATTATCAATATATTAAATGGTGTAACAGTTTATTTGAAAATATACATAATAATAATATATATTATTCTGTATATTTTCAAATAAACTGTTATAAACTGAGGTATTTAAATCTAACAATTATTTTATCATATTAAAGGAATATTAAAAATTCGATTTTCAAAACACCACTTTAGTTGGCTGAACTTATTGGATGTAGTTTAGAAAACTTAACTTTAGTTGGCCGAACACAACAAGCTATGTTTAGTCAACAGAAAATATTTAATTGACACAACATTCTATTTCAAGTTCAGTCTACATGCAGGGGTAGTCAGCACAACACAAAAAAGTTGGTTTCCGCAACTTAAATTGGGCCAACTAAAAAATGTAGGTGCAACGGGTCACTAGAAATGTTTATGTTGGAGAGGCATTTTTTTTTTACAGTGCATCTATCAAACGCATAATTGTCAACATCATGTATACTGTGACAACAGGGTCTATGTTACATTTTTGACACAATATTGCTAGTTATTTTGCCTCGAACAGAAGAAGAAAAGCAAAATTATCATTGTGCACCTTTGTATCCGAGCAACACATAGCAGTTGCGTTCCTGAAAGAATCATTGTTTTTGAACAAATCTGTTGAGTATATAATTCAATTAATGGTTCCTGAATTAAGTGTTTTGAGCGTATTGCTTGCCTCAGAGTTTTTGAACAAACAATTTGAGCGAATTATTCAATTACTCACTTACGTGTTTCGTTCCTAAATTAATTGCAAGTTTTTAGTGAATCAATTGAGTAAAAGATTCATAATAAATTAAGGGTTTTGATCGAAGCGGTTGAATGAATGATTCAGTGAATCACTCCCATAACCAACATTTGTGTTTTTTGCACTACTCGTATTTCCTGCATTTGTCCTAAGTGTTCAAGTGGACGTGAAGACCAAAAGTCTGAAAGAGTCACTAGAAAATAAAATTTGGAATCTGAAATATCTGTAGCATAAAAATGGAATAGGATTTTGCTAAGTTGGAGTCGGAGCAGAATTTAAGTGAACTAAATGCCTCTCATCCTTGCACTCTTCTTCAGAAGATTCATTAAATATCACCTGGCCCTCCCTAAAGTGGTTATGTGTCAGATTAGAACAGCTGCCAAAAGCAGTGGAGAGAGGAAGGTGAGGGGTGAAGTGAAGTGAAGGGCGGGATGTGCTCATCCTCCCCCGATCAATCAGGAGGGGCTCTAATTAATGCAAGCAGTGTTATGGCTTGGCTTGAGTCTTATGTGTGTGTGTCTTAGTTTGTGTCTGTGAGCTTTGTGTGACTATGCAATATCTACACAGAGGGCAACTGTCCCAGCAGATCTCTCACCTAAATCAAGCACAAACTGTCTGATGCACCATGAGTTGATTAATGGTCAGGACATCACCATTGAGATTTGAATGCTTTGGTTTCCAGTCACAAAATCGTACTGTGAATGGCATCATATATAGTTTGCATTACAATGTGATCACGTTCTGTTTTATAATCAAATTATTTTTGAGGTTCATTAGTTAGTGTAGTCTTGTTTTGGAAAATCAAGCTTAAAGGGACAGTTCACCAGACAATAACAATAAAAACTTGTTTACACACCCTTGTGTCTTTCCAAAACTAATTTTGTTGCTGGTTCTATGAGCTAGAAACTATTTACCATCTTAAAGAGATAGTCCATCCAAAAATTAAAATTCTATCATAATTTACTCATCCTTATGTCGTTCCAAACTTGTAAGACTTTCTTTCTTCTGTGGAATGTAAAAATATATATATATATATATTTTTTTTGAAGAAGAAGAATGTTGGTAACCGAACAGTTTTAGTTTGCACTGGCTACCTTCACACTGTCAGTTTTTGGGATTGACAACAGCACTTACAGGTGTGAGTCTCGAAATGTCCCGTTTACAGCAACTTGTGGAGTTTGGGTTCCGTGCCTCTGTCACCTCTGGCTTGCTTAGTTGGGGACACTTAATATTCAACAATATTATTGATCTGACTGCACTGACACCATTATATGAGAACGACTCGGTTACTAACGTAACCTCGGTTCCCTGAGAGGAGGTCTCTCCTATTGCGTAAGTAGCTTACGCTATGGGAAAACTCCTTTTCTCGAGAATATTGAAGTCTTTATGTAAAACGCATGGCAGCTGCACAGCTGACAGCAATGAACGAAGGAGCTCGGTCATTGGCTGTGCTGCGGCAACTTGCTCGAACCAATGACGGGGCGACTCTGAATGCGCGACCAATGAGCGCACTTCGCGCCCGCACGCGTCAGAGCCCGCCAAGATGGGCGTGGCCAAGCTATATATTGGGCGCCCCGTCATGAGAGTTCTTTAGGTTAAAACGACTGAAGCGAACTAACCAAGCACAAGCACGGCAGCTTACGCAATACTCGTTCCCTCCTCTCAGGGAACCGAGGTTACGTTAGTAACCGAGTCGTTCCCTTTCGAGAGGTCTCTCCTATTGCGTAAGTAGCTTACGCTATGGGAACACCATGCAAAACGGCGTGCGTGCTGAACTTCGCCTTATGATAGCCAGAGGCAGGTGCCTGAGCTAAAAAGCAAAGTTATCATCCAACTAGCCGGCAGAGGCGAGCTTTATATGTGGGAAAAAATACAGAGCGGCTAGAAGGCGCTCAGTGTGACACAAGCACATACATAATCTAGATGCGAACTCGCAGTTCAACTAGCATCATGCTGATAGCACATTGGAATGCAATGTCGGGACCTGTAAGTTGTAGAACCTGATAAATGTGGACGGTGAGGCCCAGCCTGCCGCCGCACAAATATCCTCGATCGGTATCCCGCTCAACCATGCCCAGGAAGAAGCCACACTCCTGGTGGAGTGTGCTTTGACTCCCCAGGGGCATTGAAGTCCCTTAGCTTCGTAAGCCAGCGCTATAGCTTCAACTATCCAGTGAGAGATTCTCTGCTTTGAAACGGCGGAACCTTTCGTACGGTCGCCAAAGCATACAAACAGTTGTTCTGTCTGTCTGAATAGGGCAGAACGCTCCAAATACACTCTGAGAGCCCTAACGGGGCAGAGTAGATTAGCGTCGTGTTCGTCTGCTGGAGACGAAAGCGCAATTAGGGAGATAACCTGTGCTCTGAAGGGAGTGGTGAGCACTTTAGGAATATACCCCTGTTTCGGCCTAAGGATGACCCTGCAGTCGTTAGGACTGAATTCTAGGCAGGCAGCACTTGTCGAAAGCGCGTGCAGGTCGCCCACTCTCTTGACCGAGGCGAGTGCCAGCAAGAGCGCAGTCTTGAGCGAGAGCTGTTTAAGGTGCAGGGTTCGGAGTGGTTCGAACGGGGGCCCTTTAAGAGCGTCTAGGACAGTAGCTAGGTCCCAGATCGGCACTGAGGGGGGGCGTGAAGGGTTCATCCTCCTAGCGCCCTTTAGGAAACGAATAATTAGGTTGTTTCTTCCCAATGGACGTTCATTACAGGGTCGTGTGATGCTGTGATGGTCGCCACATATACTTTGAGCGTGGAGGGGGTGCGGCCCGCCTCCAGAAGCCCTTGTAGAAAAACGAGTACTCGTAATCTCGCATGTCTCAGGGTTCAGGCCCTTGGCATTACACCAGTCACTGAACACTTTCATTTCTGGGCATATAAGCGTCTCGTGGAGGGCGCCCGCGCCTCAGCGATGGTTTTTAGTGCTCCGCTCGCGAGGTTCCTGGGAACCCGTTGAGGGGCCATGCATGAAGGGCCCACAGATCGGGGCGGGGATGAAATATCATCCCGCTGGCCTGACTGTGGAGGTCTGGCCTCAGTGGAATCGGCCGTGGTGCAGATAGCATTTGCATCAGATCTGGAAACCATGTTTGGTTCTTCCAGAGTGGGGCTATCAGCAGCACTGCGTTTTTCTCCTCTCTGACCCGACTGATGACCTGTGGCAGCATCGCGATCGGGGGAAAGGCATATAAGGGGCGGCTCGGCCAGCTCTGGGCGAGCGCGTCCGTGCTTTTCGTGAAGAAAAAAAGAGCAGTGCGCGTTCTCCTTGGAGGCGAAGAGGTCGATCTCCGCTTTGCCAAAGGTTTTCCATAACCACTGAATCGTCAGCGGGTTGAGAGCCCATTCTCCTGGGAGAATCTTGTCTCTGGATAGCATGTCTGCCCCCTGGTTCAGGGCGCCTGGCACATGCGCTGCTCTCAGCGAGCGCAAGTTGTGCTGGGACCATAAAATGAGTCTCCTGGCCATTGAATGCATGGAGCTCGACCTGAGTCCACCCTGGCGATTTATGTACGACACTACCGTCATGTTGTCCGTTCGGACCAGGACGTGTTCGTTTTTTAGATGTGGGAGCAGGGCTCTGAGAGCCAAAGCGACCGCTTTCATTTCCAGACAGTTTATGTGTAGGCGCTTCTCCGGGTTTGACCAAAAGCCGGAGACAGGCCTGCCCTCGTAAAGGGCCCGCCAACCTATTTTGGAGGCATCTGTCGTTATCATCTTTCTCCTTGTGTTCACACCCAGACTCACGCCTGACTGGTACCAGTTGGCGGCTTTCCAGTGCGTCAGGGCTTTTATACAGCCGTGGTTCGCTCTGATTAAAAAGTGGCCCGAACGCCACGCGTGAGTAGGGACGCGGCTCTTTGAGCCAGCGTTGGAGAGGGTGCATATGCAACAATCCTAGCTGGAGTACGGCCGATGCTGAGGCCATGAGACCGAGCATCCTCTGAAACCGTTTGATGGGGGCGCGCGCGCCCGCCCTGAATGATGTTGCAAGGCGCCGGATGGTAAGCGCGCGCTCTGATGAGAGACGCGCTGTCATTTGCATCGAGTCTAGAACTATTCCCAGGAAAGAAATCCTCTGGCTGGGAGATAGTATGCTTTTTGCAAAATTGATTCTTAGACCCAGGCATTCTAAATGGCTGATAATCCAAGATCTGTGTGTTATTAACTGACTCTCTGATTGTGCTAGAACCAGCCAATCGTCGAGATAATTCAGTATTCGCACTCCCCTTCGTCTTAGGGAAAGTGCTGCATCCATACATTTCGTGAATGTACGGGGAGCCAGGGACAGGCCGAACGGAAGTACTGTGTACTGGTATGACTGTCCCTCGAAAGCGAATCTCAGAAACGGCCTGTGATGAGGCGTTATTGGAATGTGAAAGTAAGCATCTTTCAGATCCACTGAGAGAAACCAATCTCCTGGGCGTACTTGCGCGAGGATATGCTTGGTTGTTAACATTCTGAACGCGCAAATCATTAGTGCTTTGTTCAGGTGTCTGAGATCTAGGATGGGGCGGAGACCGCCATCCTTTTTCGGGACGAGAAAAATAGCGGCTGTAAAAACCTGTCCCGCTCAGAGAGGGGGAAAACAGTTTCCACAGCGCCCTTTTCTATTAGTTTGCGCACCTCGGTGCGTAGAACATGTGAACACTCCTTTCTCACTTTCGTCTCGACCACAGTCGTAAAACATGGTGGTCTGCGAGCGAACTGGAGCGAGTATCCGTGCTTTACTATATTCAATACCCATTTCGGCATATCTGGAATGTTTTCCCATGCCGCTGCGTGTACAGATATGGGCTGAATACAGGCTAGGGGCGGGCCGCTGTGACGTAGGGACCTGGCCAGTGAATCGCCTGAGCTCGTAGCTCTCAGAGGCGCGGGCGCGCGCTGAGCAGCTGAGTGAATGGGCGCGTGTGTGATTACAACAGCGCGCGCTGTGTTTGTAAAACTCGCAGCCTGAGCTGAGGTTATGTTTGACACTGTAAGGACAGTGTTTATAAGTGGGGGTGCATAAACAGTGTTAGGCACACGCGTCACCTTTATAATGTTTCCCGCTTTTACTGGGGATGAATTTATAACTGTGAACAGTGCTTGTGTGTAGTGGTGCGTACATGACCGTAGGCACGTGATCTACATTCATGGGAAGCGCAGCCTGAGCTGGGAATGAATTTGGCACTGTTTTGACAGTATCTGGGAATGCACACTTTGTGGACATGTTAACCCTTAGTGACGCAGGCAGAAAAAGACAATTTTTTGTGTTTTCTGTGCGTCGCCGTAAAAACGGCGTTTGTTTGCAGATGAGCGAGCTCTGTGACTGGCCCATTGACTGCTGTATGGACATTGAATTTACATGCTGTATGACAGCCGCCTGTAAGGGGACTGGGTAATGTTTGAGCTTTTGCAGAGAGAGTGGTCCGGCTTTTGCGAGACACGCACTCTCTCTTCTCATTTCTGTGGCTAGGACGGCTTTTGAGAGCACGAGCGGCGTCGAGCGTCAGCCTGAGGCGCGGGCTGAGAGGCGGTGGGAGCTGTTCTAGCCCGCTGCGGCTGTGGCGGTCTCCGTCTGCTCTGCGATGAGCTGGAGCGCTTTGGCAGGAAATGACGCATAGCTTGTGAAGCGTTCTGGGCCTCAGTGAAGCGTTCGGCGAAACCTTTAACCGCCGGTCCAAACAGCCCGCTGGTGGAGATAGGCGCGTCGAGAAATGGCGCCTTATCCGCGTCCTTCATCTCAGTCAGAGTCAGCCACAGATGGCGCTCGAGAACAGTCAAATTAGCCATAGCACGGCCAATAGACTGGGCGGTGGCCTTCGTGGCTCGCAGAGCTATATCAGTTGCGCTGCGTAGGTCCCTGAAGGCTTCGGGTTCGGGGCCAGACTCGTCCATAGAGCGGAGAAGCTTGGCTTGGAACACTTGAAGTACCGCCATTGAGTGAAGCGCTGATGCAGCTTGGCCGGCGGCGTAGGCGTAGGCGCGACCGGCGAGAGCAGAGGTAGTGCGGCAGGGCTTCAAGGGGTGGGAAGCTTTGGCTTTCCATCCGGTGGCGGAGGGCGGGCAGAGATGATTGGCCACGACCTCCTCGAGGGGCGGCGTTCCCTCGTAGCCTCTTTCCTTCGCGCCGTCCACTGAGGAGAGCGAAGAAGAAAAAGAAGGCTTTAGGCGCGCAGAGTGGGGGGCTTTCCATGACTTGGCGGAGAACACCAATCGAGCCCGAGGTCCTCCACGGCCTTCGAGAGGATGCGGATAATCTCCGTATCCATGGTGGAGCCCGCACTCATGCTAGCTAGCGTCGACGGGGCGGGGTCGAAAGTGGAGCCCGGCCAGTCGTCAGATGCAGCGTCGATGGACAGGCTGTCATCCACTCCCCCGTCGTCCTCGGACGCGCCGAAAGTCACAAGGCCCACCGCTCTGCTAGAGGGGTGTGGGTCCGGCTGAGTGAACTGAACCGGCGGTGGGGAAGGCAAGAGCGGCGGTGAAGCACGCGGAGACTGGCTCGGCGTGACGTCACTGAGCTCAGGTTCAGGAAGCCTCTGTGAGAGGCGTTGTTTTTTTTTTTTTTTAAAGCGCGGCTCAAACAGAGGGGTGGCGGCGATGGGCTCGCTCGCGGCGAAAGCGGCGAAGCGAGCCCGCAGTGTGGAGAGACCCAGGTCGTCACATTCCGGGCATCCGCCCTTGGTCAAAGCAGCTTCTGCGTGGTTCCGGCCCAGGCAGCGAGCGCAGATGATGTGACGATCCCCGTCCGGGAGAAGGTCTCTGCACGACGCGCAGGAAGGCATTTGAAACAACGCCTCAGAAAAATTCCTCTTTTACAAATGTCGCGGGGCGAACAGATGTAAAATACTTGCGTGTGTGGCGCGCCGGATGGCTCAGTAGGATGGTGTTCGAAGGCGGCTGAAGGTGCCGACGTCCTCGTAGGAATCCCGCTGGTATGCTTTTCCACGGCGGCGAAGGCTTTCAATAATCCGGAGGATCCAGCGAAGAAGGTGTTCGCTGAAGGAGATTAAATCTAAAGAACTCTCATGACGGGGCGCCCAATATATAGCTTGGCCACGCCCATCTTGGCGGGCCCTGACGCGCGCGGGCGCGAAGCGCGCTCATTGGTCGCGCATTCAGAGTCGCCCCGTCATTGGTTCGAGCAAGTTGCCGCAGCACAGCCAATGACCGAGCTCTTTCGTTCATTGCTGTCAGCTGTGCATCTGCAATGCGTTTTACATAAAGACTTCAATATTCTCGAGAAAAGGAGTTTTCCCATAGCGTAAGCTACTTACGCAATAGGAGAGACCTCTCGAAAGGGAACTAAACTGAGCTGGACGATCACATCACTGTTTTCTCCAGAGCTGCTGTATAAATAAATTAACTAAATTAATCAAAAGAATTTAACAACCGAAATTAATCAAGACTGAACTTACTTAAGCTGGACAATGACACTATTTTCTTCTAGAGCTGCTTTACAGCTGAAAAAAACTTTCTAGCATTATTTTCCTGTTATCACTGTAAAGCTGCTTTGAAACAATCTGTTTTGTAAAAAAGCGCTATATAAATAAAGGTGACTTGACTTGACTGTAGACAAAAATACAATGGAAGTCAATGGGAACTGAAAATGTTTGGTTACCAACATTCTTGAAAATATCTTCTTTTGTGTTTTACAAATGCATACATGTTTGGAAGAACATGAGGGTGAGTAAATGACAGAATTTTCATTTTTGGTGACTATCTCTTTGAGCCGTATTTTCCAAAAACTTATTTTTGGAGAGATTTTTGTAAAGCTATTCACAGTGTCCAAAATTTGTGCTGTATGTATCCTGCCACAGATAGCCTATTAAAATGAATCTAAAGGAAGCAAAAAAATAGTTAGCGCTCTTGTAATTAAAACGCCCACATAAAAAATACATTACGAGCAATAAAACCATGGCGCATTATAATAACTCTTTAAACTGTTACTGGATTACCATATATCATCAGCACACCACAGAGTACACAGACAACATCGATAAGTATTCTAGCTGCCTTACAACAACACAAGGCAAAAGGATATTTAACCGCCAATAAACTGAGTTACACTGATTTCCATGTTCTCTGTACAAGAACACAGAATTCATGATTTCAAGAGAAAAGTTCTACCCATAAAAATGGTTGTTCTCATAGCACCGTTGAGAGTATTTATATGTATCTTCTAAGAAGGATTCAGCGGTGTTGGGAGGTAATCTCTATCTTGCTAACTGAAGGTGTGTCTGTTTACAGAGGCATCTGTAACACATGAAATATTAATATCTGAAAGAGGCAAAGGAATAAAAAAATGCCATCCAAAGTGCACAAGAGATTTACACACATTCTGCTGGAGAGCCCTCAGATATAGTTGTAAAAAGTACCTGTCTTATAGTATAAAGCAGGGGAAAGTTACTTTCAGTTACTTTCAAGTTGACCAGCATCTTTTAATTATGTAATAGCAATAGTTTTATTTATATAATGTATAGAATATACTGGTATGTAGCAAATAATTATGTAGACAATATTTCTCTTTCAGGCACCTTCAACCATGTGACATCATTTTTTAAAAAGACAATTAATATTTTTTTTAAATATATTTTTTGTATAAGCAGGGCACAGCTTAAAATGAGTGAGCGATCAGCAATATATAATCAGATTTGAAAATAAAAGGAGAAAACACTTTTTTTAACATGCGATTCATAAAATGCATCTGCCAAGCAAATTATACCTGCCTCCAAATATTTTATATATAATGGCCAAAGATTATAAATAAGGGAGGCATTAATGAGATCTATGTAGCAAGGAGTGTTGCACACATAAAATCTGTACATATTAGCCCTTACTATATTATTTAGACATTTTCATTAGATTGTACAACAATGAAAAGCATGTGTTAGTCAGTTTACTACACAAAAGCAAAATTTGAGACAATGGCAATCCTCCCCTATTAAAATGTTTTTTGTTTTGTTTTCTCAGACTACATAAATGGCTTTTGCCCTCCTTAATAAGTTCACCGCATTGGCAAACATGATTGATTGCCAATTAAGCCTAAAAATTAAACATAAATCACATTGACTGAGGAATAAGCTGAGCGGAGCAGAGCACAGAGTTGAGTAGAGGTAATGAAAGCTGATCTCCATCGCTTTACTAAGTCATGTATACACAGAAATACACTGTATGCTGATATTCATTTGATCTTATTGATGCTAATAGGTTGACCTCCATTGATTTACCTCATCTGTTCATTATGCACTTAAGCATAATGTGTTTCATATAATATATTCATTCAACTAAGCTCTTCTTTACAGCATATCGGTCGTATTTATAATATATTACCATCATGAAGTGTTTTTTTTTAAAGCTAATCCATCATTAAGTGACATTACAAATACATATACCTGAAAAAATAAAAAAGTAGCCATGAGTAATGTATAATGTAAGACTGTACAATATATACACAGTACTCAGACCAAAATCAAATAAACAGCAGTTCCATACAGACACAGAGTAGTACAAAAACACCTTGGAGCATAATGTTGTGCTATACGTTAAACTGAATCAATGAACCCTTCAATAATAAATTGGCTTTAAACCGTCACACAAAGGCATTCAGACTACCGACTGTTCCCTGACAAAGCCTAGGTGAGCAGTGTTGCTTGAATTTACTTTTATTTGGTGTAATCCTTAAACTTAATCCTCTTAGGATCCTATAAAAGAAGATTACACAGAGTGAAATAATAACTTTTTTAGGGCTCTTTACATTGCTTTGATACTCATATCTCACAAATGTAATAATGTATTGTAGTATACCTTCATTTTATTTCCTCTTAGATGAAAGTTCAAATGTTTGGAAATGTCTTTCGCCATCTTCGATTTGTCCTCATCAGGGCTGGAGTCATTTGAGGTGCATTGGAGGTTTGAATTGTGCCATGATTGTGCTTAAATTAAGTTTGCTATTTTAAAGGTAAGGTAGGCAATTTCAGAGAGGCTAGCATTAGCAAGCTAGCTTTGAAAGCATAAGATCCCACCATCCCTTCAGAGAACTCTCTAAAGCCACACCTCCTACAAAACACATGAAAGCGCAGCCAGAGCAGAGTCTGCTAAACTCTTAATTGTGGTAATTACGACATGGCGTGAATGCAGCATAAGCTCGTTGTTTTGGTTTAGCAGGAATGATAAAAAGGGGCTTCCGTTTGTTTGCGGTGCTTGGTGACTGTCTGTCAGTCTACAACAAAAGACTTTGCTGAAACTCTGCATAGCCTCACAGGACGCGCTGATGACGTGAGATTCTACGGTGCACGAGGTACGCAAATATGAGGGTGCGTCTCAATCAGCTCCCGCATTCGCATTCACAAATTCAGGCACTGGTAAGGACAGTAAAGGACGCTCGCTCACTACACATTTAGACACTGATGACTCTATTTCCGGCGACGTGACAACGTCCTCATTGTACAACATCACTACTGGTATTTATGAACAATAATATATTTTACTGGCATAACTTGTAATGTTAATTTAAGTACATTATGATAAATACTTTGCCTGTTACTTATATGTGCAACATTTCAGCCGTAAATAAATTATAAATGTTAGCTAGATTGTGTGCATTACCTGTCTAGCGATGTATGTTTATGCTGAAATATAATAAAATAAAGGTTTGTATTTTAGAAAACATCTATCGCGTGTCGTTATGTTTAGTGAGTTGGCTCATGTGTTTTAACTTCCGTTAAGGGAACATAGGAAGAATCGATGCTCCCTGGTTTTAACGGTGCATTGTGGGACTTTTTAGGGAGCGAACGTTTCAGTGCCCTGGAAGCATTCTACAAATGAGAAACCTCTTAAAATGGCTACTGAACTAGGGAGCTGATTGAGACATACCCATAGGCTGACAGGAAAGTAGAACATCCTATCATTGCATTCGGACCGCATTTGGACATTTTTTGGTCCTGAGACTTCTACAGAAGATATATGTACATGTTTTAACATTTAGACCACTTCTATTATTGATTGCCTATCAGGATGTGAAGAGGGGTTCAACCAGTATAACAAAAAGTGTTTCTGAAAAGCATTGCCAACCCTAGCTTTAAGATATTTTGGTCATAAATAAACAATAAATAAATAATAAAACAAAGCGTTTGGACCTGAAAACGAGTCCTTTGTGTGGAAATGACATTCTTTTTTGTTCTTTCACATACTACATGAGATCTGTATGAAAATGTCAGAACAAAAACAGTCAGTATCGTTGTCTATATGTGCTGGATATTTGAACTCTGAGGTGAGTCTTGAGATGCGATTATATCCATGGAAACAGTAGTAGCACAGGCAAACAAAAGGTCAGAAAGGTCAGACTTTTATGACTAGCGCGTCCCTTTAACGACTCCTGATTGGTCTCATCGGGGCTCTGGGATTGGCTACGACTGGAGCACATCTCATACAGGTTTCCAGAAAACTGCATCTTTTTGGACTCTTGTCTCAGAGACTCCCACACCGTAGCAGCCTCCTCGGGACAGCCGGCCATGGCCACATTTGCACAGTCATGAAAATCATCCCAGGATCTGCAACGGACACAAGCGTAAGGTTAAATGTTCTGAATAATAAATGCCTAATCTACAAACTAGTGAGTGAGAATTTGATCAAAATAAATCTGAAACCTGAAACATCCCTCATGTAGATATAGTTTAAAATAAAGGACAAGGTAGCACTGCAGTAAGATATGGGCTTTTTAATCTGTCATAAACCTACTTAGTGTCAGGCTATGAATTTAAGAAATGGCATACCTAATATCAAGTATTAAACACTATATAGTATTTGTTTTAAAATAAAAAAAACTCTGAAAAGTAACATTTTTGGTTGATCAATACTCTGAAATGACCATACATCAAGATATATGAATGCCCATAATTAATAAATTTCATGCAATAGTAGTACTGAACTGATGTTTATTTTTAGTAAGCAAGGATTTCAGGATTTGTTGAATCTTTAGAGATTTTTAGAGCAATAGTGCTAAACAGGTAAAACAGGTTGATGCAAGAATACGCAATATAGTCAAACTTTTTTGTATTTTTTTTCAACAATATCATTCTGTGATTAAAATTATTGTGGTGGAAATTATTATTATTATTATTATTATTTATTTTTTTACATACTATATACCCTAAAAACACATTGAATGTTTTTTTTTATAATTAGACAAAATTACAGCCTAATCTAAGATTAATACAAATATTCTGTTCACAAGTGATGGTTACCAAGATTTTTCATTATTTTCTGTACACATCTCATATTTCATCTTAGGCATGCTTTTCACGGTTTCCTTGGTAACCAAGCACACTACTTTTTGGTAAACCTTTCTGACAAAATTATTGATTATGGTAGAAATAACATAAAAACTGAAGAACAGTAAATCATTATCACCTAAAAAAAACTGTAAACTGATTTATGACTATTTTACTGTTAACTAAATTATCATAGTTTTTAAAATGTTTTTTTTTGTGTGTTTTTTTTTTTGTAATATTAATAATATTTGTATGACGGATTGTTTTTACATTTTAACATTGAAAGTCTGGGTCTGAAACAAGAGTAAAACAATCTACACAGAAAAAAAGGCATTCGAAAAGTAGCAGAAATAAATGATGAAGACAAAAAGTAAAAGTTCCCAAGAGTTTCACAAGTTTAAATGTGACATTTATATGATAATAATAATTTGAAGAAAAAAAAATCTGTTATAAAGACAAAAAGTGAAAGTTCCCAAGAGTTTCACAAGTTTAAATGTGACCTTCATATGATAATAAAAAAATATCTGTTACAAAGACAAAAAGTAAAAGTTCCCAAGAGTTTCACAAGTTAAAATGTGACCTCCATATAATAATAAATAAAAAATCAGTTACGTTTTGATAAAACTCAATCCCAGGCACATAAAAGTTCCCAGTGAAGAAACACCCTTTTATGTTAAAAACCCCAGCTCTTAAATAGACTGAAGCACAGCGAGACTGTTACCTATATTAAACAGTGATATATTAAGTGCAGTTCATAGTGGAAGTCAGTCCTTCAACACCACAGATGTCCTTCACCACCAGTTCTTTTCTTAAACGTCCCTCTCAGATCTCTGAGACAGGAGCAGTGCTGGCCTAAGCCTGACACGTTCCAGTCTGGTGGTGGAAGAATGTTACTGTAGCAAAAGATCCCCTGACAAATGGTCAGACACACATGTGTGCGTGTGCGTGCGTGCCTGTGTTTACGCATGTGTGTGTGCACGCGATCCCTGAGCTCAGGGGCAGGATTAATTGGTACCTGGAGGAATAACGCTTAAATAGCTGTGTTAAAGAAAGCACTCTCCTCATTCCCTGCTTGTGTATGCCTTGAATGCTGAATGCAGGACCATATAATGCTGTCGCACCATTCATTCAGTAAGTGGCGTAAACGTGCGAAGTGTAACGGATTGAGTCTGACTGGAGGATATACAGGAGGCTGTTCTTTAACAACATCATGCGGCTACACAATGAATACTTAAAGAGTTCCTGCAGCTACAGGGTGTGACACAATATAAAGTCATATCATAGATGCATGATCTATGGAGGGGCAGACGGAAAGAGACAGACAGGGAAATAGAGAGAGAGAGAGAGAGAGAGAGAGAGAGAGAGAGAGAGAGTCTTTAATTAGAATATCCAGGGAGGAGGAGAAAGAGTGAGCAGAGGAAGAAATGGAGAAAAGCATGGAAGGGAGCAACAGAAAATGAGATGAAAGTCAATGCAGGGAGTTAGAGAATGAATGAGGTGTCATATCAGTGAACTGGGATACTTTATATCACATTCTCCCTGGGACAACACAATGAACGGCGTACAGCAAATACTCCTGTGCTCTGAGCGCGAGGCATTTTATGTGGCTGTACAGAAAGGTTAATGTGCTGCTGGGTCATTTCTGTTCAGCTTGACCTTTTGACCTTAGTCACTTTTAAAAAATATGAACAGTAAGTTCTTGTGCTATATACAGAGATAAATGGTAATATATCTAACCTTACATTTGGTGTCATTTTACAGAAAAAAAATGGTACGACAGTATTTTAAAGTAAAAAGAACAAATCATCTTATAAATTTACAGTGAAAAGCCGTAAACTGACATTACCAGAATTCCATGTGTGACACTTCACATTTGATGGGTTTTAATTGTATTAATTATGTTTCCTTTTTTTTTTTTTTTTTGTTATGAGTAATGTACATTAGGGTCAACCTGTGGAAAAGCTACTTGTGATGAATGTATTATGGCGGATGTCAGTACATGTTAAAAGTAAGAAATGGACTGTTGGACTTACCAGTGTAAAATGTTTTTTTTTGGTGTGTAAATTACAGTTTACAGTAACTGTAAATGACGGATTTTTTTTACATTTTACAGTCTCTCTCTCTCTCTCTGTCTCTCTCTCTCTCTCTCTGTCTCTCTGTCTCTCTCTCTCTCTGTCTCTCTCTCTCTCTGTCTCTCTCTGTCTCTGTCTCTCTCTGTCTCTGTCTCTCTCTCTCTGTCTCTCTCTCTCTCTGTCTCTCTCTGTCTCTCTCTCTCTGTCTCTCTCTCTCTGTCTCTCTCTCTCTGTCTCTGTCTCTCTCTGTCTCTCTCTGTCTCTCTCTCTCTGTCTCTCTCTGTCTCTCTCTCTCTGTCTCTCTCTGTCTCTCTCTCTCTGTCTCTCTCTGTCTCTCTCTGTCTCTCTCTGTCTCTCTGTATCTATCTATCTATATATATATATATATATATATAAAGGTATGCCACACTTTCAGAAAAATGTTCTGGAGAAGCTCAGAGACTCAAATGTCATAAAATATAACTGAATTTTTTACACAATGGGAAGAAAATGAACAGAATGGAATCTAATATGATGAAAATAAATAGCTTTGCCTTTGAGAGTTAGTTATAATTCATAAAACCACAAAACATCACATAATTTATCAAATCAATTATTAATACTAAATCATGTGTTGTTGTTTAACCACCAAAATGATGTCACTTCATAGCAGTTGATGTCATTAAGGCTTTTTTTGTTAGGTAAATGGATATTACAAAAGACTAACAGGATAAAAATGTGATTCAGGGGGAAAAAACATACAAATTGATTATCAATTTATTTTGAAATGATCATGTTTTTGGCACAAAATGAAAGCCAAAAGAAATTAATATAAATTCACCCCATGTTTCATCTTATTCACTGTTGTGATATTTTAATATAAGACAATTATGATTTCCATCATTTAAAAAAATGTGTTGAATAAAAATATCAAAATTATTTTATAATAAATAATACAAATATTAATGTTTTCACATGGACATGGACACTAATGTTCAATAGTTTGGGGTCATAAAGATTTTTATGCTCAACAAAGCTGGATTCACTTGATCAAATACAGTAAAAACAGTAATATTGTCAAAATATTGTTACAATTTAAAATAACTGATTTCTATTTGAATATATTTCAAAATGTAATTTGATGAAAAGCTGAATTTTCAGCATCATTACTCAATCCTTCGGAAATCATTCTAATATACTGATTTGCTGCTCAAGAAACATTTCTTATTATCAATGTTAATAAGTGGTGCTTAATATTTTTGTGGAAACCATGATACACTTTAATTGAATATTTTATGAATATGAAGAACAGTCATTTTAAATAAACAGTGTTTATTTAAAACAGAATTTTTTTGTAACAATTTAAAAGTCTTTACTCATTGATCAATTTATTGCTTAATTGCTGAAAAATGTATTAATTTCTTTCAAATGTACAGAACATTCATGCTTATGTTTGTGTTGGAGCAGGGTTTTTCCTTACTTGCAAATGGAGTCGATCTCCTGCGTATCCTCATCTTTTTGGGTACTGACAGAGAGACTGTCTCCCAGGGCAAGCAGACACTGGGCAAACCCTTTATAGATGGAGCTGCACTTCCTTGTGGCTGCAGCAGAACATGGACTGGGAACAAGCACTAGAACAAATAGAGACACACAACTATATAACAATATCAGTCACCGTTTTGTTCTTCATTTAAAGACGAGATGAAGATGAGATAAAACATTAGAAACAGAAAGAGTCGTCACCTACAGAAATGTGTCAGGCTGCAAAATTCTTTTTCATTTTTAATTCATTCAAAATTCATTTAAACTCAAACTTAAAAATTAATTCAGTAATGTTAGCGCGGGGAATCCGAGCATAATGCACAAAACAATAACCTTCAAGATGTAACAGTCCAAGAATAAAAAGAAACGTATTTTCTCATTTCAGGTTGCCAAGCCTTCAAGCCTGTTATGGTTCATTTATTTCCAAAAGCTCAAATACAAAATAGATTTCTTCTAAAGAAATAGACAAGTTCATCAACAGACTAGCATGGTGACATTGAATGGCTTTCATCCTTTACAGACCTGAGGAAAAACACACACAAAAGCCTTCAGTGCTACCACTGCTAGATTTGAGGGTTTCTAGGTTATTTGTAAATTGATCATAAAAAGAATACTTCTATGCTTCCTTGTTAGAACAGAACACAGGATAATACATCTCTAACCTTGAGGATATGGGAGAAAATTTCAATTGAAATGCTTCCAGCTAAAGCGTCAAAAAGACGCTGGCTTACAATTTTTTAACCCATACAAAAATGTAATATATGGCCATGTGTGTACTTATATTTTAAATAGCATGACATATATCTATACATATATTTGACTTATCTGAGAACACAATATATGCCTGCAACATATATGAATCCAAACATGTGAAGAAAATATTTGAGTTCATCCATATATGATACCATATATCTGCATATATTACAGTATAGTATTGGTTTCTCGCATATATGGACAACATTAAGTATAAATGTGTGACATACATATTTGTTTCCCACATATTTAATAAATGTATGTAAACATACATGCATGTGATACTGATGCATTGAAATAAGTACATATATGCACATATGCGTCTTCCATATATTTAACATTTATGTGCATATACGGGAAAATATAAGGCACTTACATGAAAACGGCCATTTTTGCTATATATTTTGAAATATATGTTTCATATATGTCTATGTGTTTTATATACATGAATTTTGCATATATTATCATATGCAGCAGACATACATGGGCACTGACATTATATATGTAATTTACATATATTGACATATATTACATTTCTGTATGGGAAAGGTACCAAAGTTTGCTTCTCTGTGCCAGTGTTCTCCCAGCATCCATTGCTCTTTGTTGTCACTCAATCTATATAGCATATACCTATTGACAATAAAACCTAAGATGGAAGTAATAGTGAACCTAAGTGAGATATGCAGGAGGATCTTAATTGGGTCAGACAGAAAATCACCAGCACTCTCCTAATTCCCTTGAGGAAATGAATGATTAATATTTGATAGGAGAGAGTTTTCTCTCTCTTTCTCTTCCCACACTGCTGCAAACCTATTGATTTTCAGCTATGTTCTTTGCAGTGAGGTCTGAGGATTATTGGTTTCACTCATCCCCATCAACATTTAATGAAGATATGGAGAAGGAGAGAAAACCAAGTCATATATTAGAGAAGGAGAAGCCAAAGAACTGAGGCACTGCACGTAAATGGAAATGACTGAAGAAATCCAAAATATTTAAGTACTTTTAATAACGCCAAGGGGAAATTCAGAAAACTGTCACTCAATAGTGCAAGACTCAATACCACTATCAATACTAAAATTATAAGCGATAAATGTAAAGAAAGCCGGCCACTATCTCGAAATAAAACAAAAGTTTATCCCGCTTACAAGGTTAAAAATGTGGACATAACGTATTGATTTGAGTGTAAATTATTTATATTTTCCCCTGTATATTATCTGAAAGCTTACACTAAAAATAGTCCATTGCAATGTACAGAAATGGCCAAAAAAGATTGAAAAAAACCCATTATATACAGTATATAGTAATCGACTGAATTTGAATATACAGATACGGTGAGTATAAGGAAAAATCAAACCCATGATTGGTGCGACTGACCAATCAGAATCAAGTATTCCAGAGAGCCACATATATAGGCTATATAAACCAGTAACACTTTAAAAGAAGGTTCCATTTGTTAACATTATTAATTAATTGGTTAACAAGAGAAACGCTTACTAACAATAACAGAGATTAATAAATCTTCTCGTTAATGTTATTTAATACATTAACTATCGTTAACTAATGATGAACCATTCCAGAAACATTAACATGCAGTAAAGACCACACCACATACAAACAACACCACTGAGCAGCCTGTGAGGAAAAAGAAATCACCTAAGAAGTGGATATGCCCCAAAAGTCTCATCGGATCAAGAGCGTACAGCGTTCAATTACATATCTCTGTATTTGTATCTCTGGCCGACACTCAAGCGGATTGAAGAGTAGTCTGAACCACTGCCTGCATTAGTAATGTTATTACTGATGTTGTGTAATCCACAAGCTCTGATATATCTGAGTGCTGTCCACCCACACACAGCGTGATCTGGCCTTGCCCATTCAGCTCAGCGAGTTGTTGGGACCTAGGCGGCAGACACAGGGCTTATTTGAACCACAACATTAATTTTTAATCTGTGGTGCCAGAGATCGACGGGGAGTCCATGGGGTTCTTGAATAAATAAATTATATAAAACAGGGCACTTGCTTGAGAGGGGGCTGCAGAGAGCGAATGAGAAAGAAAAGAGAAACTGAGAAAGATCAACTAAGAAAAAAGGAATGAAATCGAAAGACAAATAGGAAGTATTTGAATGCTGTGGTCTAACACTGTGCCCAGACTCTATAATGTATGCAATCAAATTAAATAATGGAACATGCTAATATTAATCATTTAAAATGATAAAATATATTAATACGAAATAAAATTAATTTTATATGAATAATTACATTCATATAAAATATACTCTAAAATAAATTAATAATATAAAAGAAATAACGGCAGTATTATATTGTTTTTGTATAAATATGCAATTACAAGAAATGTTTTAGGTCTCTCTAAAGCTGCAAAATTCATTTAATATACTCTGTTATTCATAAGAGAATAAGATTAACACGGTTTTAAAGCACAATACACTTCATGCAATATGAATGCATGTACTCAGACCGTTTACACAATTCATGATGAAGCATTTTAACATCATCCTTTTAAGGAGCATGTTATGAAACCTTGAAACAAAAACGTCATAATAGATAATGTGGTATGTTGAGAATCGTGGAGTGCTTAGAGCAAAACAGTTGCATAATTTCCTGTCCCTAGTGGGACACAAAACGCTAGAAAAACTATCTATCTATCTACTTTGACAAACTTCAAAGCTTTAATTTCATTATAGACTTAAAGATGCTGAATTCAGATGACCACTGGAGCATAAGATGGGCAAGTGATGATGGAGCTGTAGGCCACACACATGCCCATCTCCTATTCATGAAGTTGAATATGCAAGCTTTATCCAGACCAATGCTGAGCAGACACATTTGCTGCTGAGCTTTGCTACACGTGGCTCTCGCAGACATCCCATGGGGAGCACATCAAAATAGATGAAAACCATTTTTATTTGTCGGTTTCTGAAGATTTGCATTCACAAACATGGCGGTGCATGCAAATAAGTTTCAATGGTCTGAGTAGACACACGCAGGCAAGTTGCCAAAGAATTCTCATTTAGGGTATATGTGCAATTTCCATGTCAAGTCCATGTGGAAAACTCAATACATGAACATCAAAACATGCATATTTCTATCATGACATCTCTTGGTGGAATAGATCTGCTACAATGCTTTTATTGCTACAGAGCAAGTAGCCTATAGAGACATACTACTGCCAGTTCATACACGACACACTACTGTGAGCATGTAAGGGATGCTGCTACTGCACAAATATCATATATGAAATTACCCGTAGCAGATCTGTACAGGTGGAGCTGGGGAAGGTGAAGGGTTTCAGAGGAACCTTGAAAGTGTGCTGCAAATTTCTATACAGCAAACATTGACCAACGATTTAAATGTTGAGCAGCAAGCTCATTGGCTGCAGATGCAACAGGAACCAATCAGCTTGTGTTATATAATGATACTTCTGTAAGAATCAGAATCATGCCATTTTTTGGTGTGTGTGTGTGTGTGTGTGGGGGGGGGGGGGGGGTCCGTCAAAGACACATATTTATATATTTCCCCTGACAAAAAAATAAAATAAAGACTCTTACTAGAGGTATCAGGACAAAGCACTGGAAGACTGGAAATATTGATTATTTGTGTGATGTAAGAGACCACATTGGGCAGAACTCATTAAGACTTTACCTCAGTGCCTGCTGGAAGCAGAGCTCAATTAAAAGACAGACACTTCATTATATGCAGTGTATGGGTGGTTATATTGGTTAAATAATGAAATGTTATGTTTATATGCAAACGAGACATTATCTAAATTAAATATGCACTAATTTGCATTCATTTTCAGAACAGAAATCAGAACATTAGATAATTATTAGTTAAAATTCTTGTCTCATTTCGTTGACATTAGAGTTAAAGGTTTTTACAGATGAGATTTTATTCTCTTATTATCACTCCATAAATACTGAAAACAGTCAAAAGCCAAAAAACTAAAATCACCATTTTTTAGGAATAAAAATTTAATAAATCAGGCGAATGATATATGAGGAAACCCCTCTGTAAAAACCTTCAAAATAGGAATAAAACTAAAAAATGAGTGTATGTTAGTGCTGCTGAAGTGGCAATTTCTGGCTACACATGCAAATAAATAAAAAAAGCGTAATAAAATAAACACTTGTGTATTTTGGAGGTTTTCTTTCTTTCACTGGTCTGAAAGAAGACTTGAGTAAAAAAGCCCAAAATCTCAAAATTGTGGACTGCATAAAAAACAATGCTTTCACGACAAGTTTAATAGAAGCACCTAAACTAAAACGTACACATTCACAAAGTTTCAATGGGCCACATTAGGCACATGCATAATACACAACTTTGTAGAAAGAAAGAATATTGACCTGTTGTTTAAAATGAGAGGGAGTGGGGGCAGTTTTTCCTTTTTGCTGCACTATGGCAACTTTTTTCTATGGTAACTGTGTCCCTCTCTTGCGTAGCATCGTTAGGGGCGACAGGCTCATAAGCCTAGCAGTGACAGCGTAGCGTGCGAAAGGCGAGGAGAGCCTCTATTCCCAGAGCTAACTCTAAAACAGGGTTTCCAGTGAAGCCGCCTGCAATAGCACAAACAAATTCTGATAATTAGCTCATGCCAGCAAAGTCCCCTTTCCAAGTGATTGGTTAACCTCTGCGGTTTTCCATTCACACCTTCACTCCCAGAACACTGAATGGAGGGAGGATGCGGGGGATGAGAAGAAGTGCATTTGCCAGCTGTTCATTACTTTCATGAAACTGAGGGGGGAAAATACAGGATGCGCCGCATAGATATGCAATGTAAATTGAGACAGGAACATTTGCTATTGGATTTTGGTAACACATGATGTTAAGAGACGTTACGAGTTAATAAAACTGAGAGGGAAAGAGAGTACAAATCTTCTTTAATGAGGATTTAAAATCAAGCCTGACTCAGTGACATAACCCGCACTATGAGGCGGCTTTCATAGCCCAGGTCATCCTCCAGGTGAGGAGGACTAATTGGAACAAAATGGAGCTCAAGAAGAGGTGCTAGACGAGTTTTCTGCTTGTTAGTACAAACCAGTTCAGTAGCTGCGGCATTGAGTTATATCCACTACAACACCAAAGCTCACTTCATTTTTTACTCTTTGTGTGGCATAAGAGCAGCAGCACAACTTAAAAGAAATAAAAGCTATCCTTGCAAGCTGGGATGGTGGAAAAAGCCAATGGTGGAGAGACGCATCTTAAAAGGAACCTTTTCATTTTGCTCTAATGGATGTTTTTCTCACGCACATGCCCTCAAATGCTCAGAGAGATGTAACACATATAAACATGCACAATTCCCAGAAGAGTTTTCAAAATTTTGCAGGCCCCATGGGACCGTGGTTTCATTTGGAGACGAGAGAAAGTCGGGGAGGGATGAGAGAAAGGAAGGCAGACGTCTTTCCCATCGCTAATGTGCTCAACACTGGCTTTGATCAAGAGAAGGTGATGTGACTGCCACAATAACACAATCACTCACACGTGCAGTCATGTGTCACTTTAAAAAGTAGAAGGGAGAGGAGTAACTGACCAAATGAGACGAGATCTGCTTTTGATTTTATCTCTTTATTATCTCTCGTGGAATGCAGAAGATACAAGGGTTCATTGATTTTATGTGATAAAGGTGAGAGACTTTTAGATGCTTAAAAAAAGGCTTGAAACAGAGATATCATACTTCCACTGGCATTAATTTGACAGCTGCTATCTGTCCAGAACAAGGTCACAGATAAACCTACACAGATGGAGGATGGAGGAGCTCCTTCACAGAGACTCTCCCTTAAATGCAGTATAAATTAGATTCAGGTTTGGGCTCGCTGGAAGAGCTTAGCAGTAAAGACCCAATTAAAACACATCAAATACAACTTTAGTCTGTTAAACCACCACAGAAGCATTTCAATTAATCTGTCAAAAAAATCTGACTGGGGAAAAAAAATTGGAAATCTTCTGGTCTGCATTTGACTTTAGGTGTATTGCTTTTAAAAGCATTAAAATCCATTTTACTTCTGCAACGTAACTCATTTCCAAGTGATATTCCACTATAAAAAAGGAAGGTGGTCGATGCCAGAATGGACCAGAGCTGCTAGCGAGGTGTGATCTCCAAAGTTACATTCACACAGTTAACAACCTTATTTTATATTAGGTGTGACTGTCCCGTCCACACAACAGTCTAAATATAAAGTATCTCAATCCCCTTCTCGCAAAAGCTGTAAATAACCCCTGTAGGGCACTTCGCATTAAGCACAATGACTATTATTATAATATTTTAAGTATAATGTTTTAATAATCATTCTAATTTTATGAGAAATGGGAAGTCCTCAACTATAGATTGTAGATTGAAGTCTAATTTGCCACTGGTTCCTTCGAGACTTTCCTATGGGGTTTTATAATAGGATTTTTCAATTTATTGAATAATAAAGCCTGTGGTAAACCTAACTCGATGATTCTTTGACGTTTTGTTCTGTAACATACATTGCACACACTCACACCCCAAAGCTGTCTTATCTAGTTACTCATTAAAAACCTACAGTTTCAAAAATGAACATAACTGTTTCAAAATTCACTTTTTCTGTATGGGTGTGTGTAATTTACATTGTAGAACAAAACGTCAAAGTATAGTCATGTTATGCTTACACATAAACCAAAAAAAAAAAACATTTGAAAACCCCATTGGAAAATCTCGAAGGAACCAGTGGCGAATAGAGAGATTCAGGTATGACATTACTTTGTAGGCAAAAACGCGGAAGCGAGTTAGCATTTTAGCACTTCCGGTTCCATCGTCCCGAAGTCAATGGGTTTTTTGAATGGTGTTTTGGTTAAATGGCTGAAATAAGGTCTGTGGTGAAGAAGTGGCTAAATGGGACTACAGAGGCCGTTGAGGACATTAAACGTCATCATGCCGAACAGGTAATCTCAGTCCGCTGTTACAGCCTCATTATACTCATAATTGTGCTCTTAAACTAGTCGAACTCAAACATTCTGAGGAAATGTTCTTAGATAAAAACTGAAAGAGTTGTCGGAAGCTTAGTGATGGTGACGTTGAAGTCGAGCGACCGTGGTGTAGTTCGTTTATTGCATACCTTTCGCTTTTTACTTTACTTTTTAAAGTTGTGTTCATCTGCAAGTATCATAAACTTTTGTTGGTCACAAAGCTTGTTTTTAGCGACAATCCAAAAGCCTATGGGAAAATCCTATTGGGTTTTTGTCGAGGGAACCAGTGTGATGCTAACTGCCAGTTGGCCTACAAAGCGACGTCATACCAGCACCACTCTATACTGAAAACAGTACAGATGACCAATATCGATGGAATCACTTTCAGAACGAATGTTTTGACCATCAGACATTCGTTTGACCACCAACATTGACCAATCAGAATCCACTCAACTATAAAGAGCTTGAGCATTTAAAGCGGCAGGTGACAAAGTTTTAGTTTTACCTTTATTGCCATTGCATGGTATACAACGAAATTTGACATCTCTCATAGAAATCAAACTGTATTAATCCATAATACCCACATATACCAACACACATATAAACAATAAGTTAAAACAATAAAAACAATAAAAATAGCTTAAAGTGTCTTGTGCATGTTATTGCAACAATATGGCATAGACGTCCGTTAAAAATTATTGAAGCAGCTGTGGGAGGATAGAGGCAGGGAAGAGGGAATTCAGTTATAAAATGGCTGTTGGGTAAAAGCTGTTTTGGAATCTGGAAGTGCGAGTCTTTAGCGCTCTGTAGCGTCTTCCAGATGGCAGTAGTGCAAACAGATCATGAAAGGGATGAGTACTGTCAGATAGTAGATGGGGGGGGGGGGGGGCTGTGGAAGTCTGATGATCTTTTGTGAGGTTTTTATGACACTCTGCAGTGCAGGTCTTTCAGCCATTGAACAATTTCCATACCAGACTGTAATGCAATATGTTAACATGCTTTCTACCGTGCAATGGTAGAGTCTGGCAGATAGATGGGCCTTCCTCAAAGTTCTGAGGAAGTAAAGTCTCTGTTGGGCTTTTTTAACAAGGGCAGCAGTGTTAACAGTCCACTTGAGGTCCTCACTGACATGGAGGCCCAGGAATTTCAAGCTGAGCACTCTCTCTACCTCCTCACCCCATATTTCCAGTGGCTGAAGCTCCTCCCAATGTCACCTGAAGTCTATTATTAGCTCCTTTGTCTTCTTAATGTTGAGAGAAAAGTTGTTATTTGCACACCACTCAATCAATCTACATACCTCATCTCTGTAGCCAGCCTCACTACCATATGAGATAAGCCCCACCACTGTTGTATCGTCGGCAAATTTTATTATTGTGTTAGTGGGGTGAACTAGTGTACAGTCATGTGTGTAGAGGGAGTAAAGGAGGGGGCTCAGCACACATCCTTGCGGTGCTCCAGGGCTAAAGGTCAGGGTTGAGGAAATGTGCCTAAAAAATAGCCTACTGAAAAACAGAATGTTATTGTCCATTGGTGTGGAGGCTAATATTGTTATAGTTATCATTGTTGCTGTGAACCAATAACTATATTCAGCTTGTGTGTGAACTTGACCTAAATGACATATGACAGGTAAATTGGAAGGAAAGTAGTTAGTGAGGTCATTTAGATAAAGGATTACCAACAAAATTTGGTTAATCGTTCACAGACCAGGAACCTGCATTATGGTAAATAGGTTAATTTTATTTTTATGTTTTATTTTATTTTATTAAAAAAATATATTTTCATTTCATTTTTGATATTTTGCCATCAAAGAACTCAAACTGTGCAGTTCATCGTTCTTCCAGACCCATTTACATGAACAGATCTGTCACGGTGAGACATGGAGATAAACCCAAACGCAGACAGTATAAAATAAGACACAGTTTAATGACAAAAACAGGAAAACAAAACCCACGAGGGGGCAAAACAGGTGGAACACAGAATACCAGACTGACTAGACTAAACTGGGAAACAAATGAACAAGAAAACAAACAAGACTTCAAGAGATGTTAACAATGACTAGATGTACACAGGGTACTCACGATCAACGTATAACAATGAACCGACACAAGACAGCAAACACAAGGGGATTAAATAGGAAGACTAATCAAACATAACAGGTGACACGTGTGAAACACTAATGACAGAATCAGGATAACAAGGGGGCGGGGTAACGAGACAACACAAGCACATGACCAAAACACAAGGCCATGTGCTTGCACACAGAACATGGGTCTGTCATGATCCTGCCAAAATACTAGAACTCACAGACCTGATGGCAGAATCATGACAGTACCCCCTCCTTAAAGAGCGGCTACCAGACGCTCCCCATGGAGACATTAAACGCGGGACAAGACTGACAGAGACATAGACCAGACCCAACAAAACATGACAAATAATAACAGGGGCATACAAGCGTGAACAATGACCGGGTTGGGGTGAAACATCAGAAAAAATAAACAAGGAAGGGGAGGCGGAGGGACAACAGAGTCTTTGAGCGAGAATCCAGGGTGGGTGGGCGGGACGGTGATCTTGGAACTACAGGGTGTGGGCTTAGGACGGGGGACCCGAACGGACTTGGGTGGAGTGGTGTGAGTAGACGGAGAAACAGTCCTAGGTTGAACCATGACGGGGGAAACAAACGGGAGTCCGGGGGCAGTAGAGACAGGGACACACGAGGAGACAGTCCGGGGACTTCTGACGGGGAACATGGTTGGTGATGGGACAGGACTGGGTGCCGCGCTCACGGCGACCGACTCTGGAACAGCGCTTGCCGTAGCGGGCTCTGGAACAGCGCTTGCCGTAGCGGGCTCTGGAACAGCGCTTGCCGTAGCGGGCTCTGGAACAGCGCTTGCCGTAGCGGGCTCTGGAACAGCGCTTGCCGTAGCGGGCTCTGGAACAGGCACTGGGTTCAGCTCCGAAACACCGAACACCGGCCTCTCTAAGATCCGAGCCAGACGCTCCAGATAGTCCCAGCTCAGGAAGGCAGACGGGGCGTGAACAGTCTCTAGCTGGACAGACGGGGCGTGAACAGTCTCTAGCTTGACAGACGGGACGTGAACTGGCTCTGGCTGGGCAGACGCAGGTCTCCTCCTCCTCTTCTTCCTCCTGATTCGCGGAGCCGATGATGCCTCGGGAGTCGAACTGGGACGAGTCTGTTCTCCAAGCCTCACGAAGCCTAACCTCAGATCCTCCGGGATCACCGGCAGACAGGCAGGAGGTGACGACACCATGGGACCCTGTGACTCCCGACGAACCAAGCAGTCCACCATGTCCCGGAATGGGCGGTGGGCCAGCCTCTCCCGTTCCGCCAGAGGTGGAGGAACTTTGAGACCCGCGATGAGGTAACGGTTAACCAAGCTCTCCGGTAAAAAATTTCTCTTTGCCTCCACGGCCTGAGCATATCCTCTCAGGGACCTCTCTCCCTGGGGAGGGAAAGGAAGCTTGCCCAACTTGCTGTCGTTGATAGCTGACTGCCACCATAGTTCCTGGTCAGCTGATTGTTGTTTTAGTGGGGATGACATACTGTCCGCTGGGTTCAGAATGGGTCGGTTCATTCTGTCACGGTGAGACAAGGAGATAAACCCAAACGCAGACAGTATAAAATAAGACACAGTTTAATGACAAAAACAGGAAAACAAAACCCACGAGGGGGCAAAACAGGTGGAACACAGAATACCAGACTGACTAGACTAAACTGGGAAACAAATGAACAAGAAAACAAACAAGACTTCAAGAGATGTTAACAATGACTAGATGTACACAGGGTACTCACGATCAACGTATAACAATGAACCGACACAAGACAGCAAACACAAGGGGATTAAATAGGAAGACTAATCAAACATAACAGGTGACACGTGTGAAACACTAATGACAGAATCAGGATAACAAGGGGGCGGGGTAACGAGACAACACAAGCACATGACCAAAACACAAGGCCATGTGCTTGCACACAGAACATGGGTCTGTCATGATCCTGCCAAAATACTAGAACTCACAGACCTGATGGCAGAATCATGACAAGATCATGTATTCACATGAAAGTCTTAGAAGTGTCGTCAAGACAAAAAAATCCCTTTGATTCTCGGCTATTTTAAATGTAGTCTCTGTAAGAAGCTAACGGGGCTGTCTTTATGCAGTGACAGAGGAAGAGAGAACACCGAATAATAGTTTTTATGCTAAATCAAAAACCCTTTGACAGGTTGGTGTGATTTCCCTGGTCTCTATTTCACCCGAGTCTAATAAAATCCTCCAAAAAGCTGTGAATAAACAAACCGGTATGTAATATTCCAACATCTAATCTTTTTGGTAGAACAAGAAATAGGGTAGTGATTAAACAAGACAATATTCAAACAATCAAAAGGAGCAGTCTGCGGGGGCTTTGGGGTGGGGTATCGTTTAGAAGCAGCAAAACACAATCAGGATGCAAAACTCGAACGCATCAGTCATGTTTAACTGAACGTTTAAAGCTCTCACATACATTTCAGTCAGACGGTGAAAAATTATGACTACATTAAAGCGCTGATATTAGGCCTTAATATCCATCTCTCCCTATACTCCCAATCCGAAGGAGGAAAAGATTCCCAAGAGCCTTTTGATCATATGCAAATTTTGTTTTTTAAATATTCTTTCATCTGGCCATGTTGTGAAGTCAGCTTTCTTTATACTGAACATGAAAACCTCACTTACTTCATTAAGGAGGAGTCTGGAAAGTAAAGTAAAAACATAGCAAAAATCTGCACTTCAAAAATAATCATTGTGATTTCCAGCCACAGATTATATGATGCTGATTTGAGCGTTTTTGCAGTGGTGTATAGACAATGAATAAAATAAATAAATCAACAGGCTAGGGATTAGAGATGATCCGTGAGTAGGGATAAGTGGTTCTCAATTACATTTCAATAGAGAGCAACAGAAGGGGTCAGGAAGTAAGATCCCATTTATTTTCTCATAGAGAAATTGATTTTAATGTTATCTCATAAACCTTTCTACACAGACCTGAACAACCATGCCTAGGTTGCTCCAAGGTTGGAAATTGATGGTATGCTTCTGTACAAGTCAAGTCAGTTTGATTAACTTAAAGAAATAATTTATATATAATATATATATATATATATATATATATATATATATATATATATATATATATATATATATATAAATCCTTCTTAATTTGACAGAGAGGTGGGCATCCAGAAGTGCTTTTAGCCCAGCCAGTAGTAAATCAGAAGTTTATGCTTTGATTGGATTTGATAAACAAACATTTTTATCTTCATATTCTTTCTTTTTAATAGCTTAATTATTTTGTCTATTTTGTTGTAGTATTGGCTTCACAGTATGTAGCACTGTCTGGAACCGCTACTGCCTCCATTTTAATTATATTTGTTCTCATATTGCCCACTTGAATTCCCATCTTAGGATAGTAACACCACTGCCCAAAATACTGAAGAGAGCTTTTGCAGCAGTTTTAATGAATAAAAGTCAAGTAAATCAAATCCAAATGCAGTGTAAAAGCTTTGCTTAACCAAGACAATAATTGACAACTCAAGATAGAAACACAGGGAAATATACCAGAACAAATGAGCAACTAAACAGGACACAGGTGAAGAACACCCTCACAAAAAAGAAATTTATTCAAGTGTGCTAATATACTTCTTTTAAACTAAAATAACTAAAATAAGAAAGTATACTTTTTATGTACTTCTCAGAAATATACTTAAAATGACACTATACTTGACTTCCGTTTTTTGCGGTAACTCTGTATATTTCGATGGCATCGCTGTCGAATAATTAGTAATTGTCGAGAAATTAGCTGGCGAAGTGGATTTACTTATTGTAGAGTTAGTGAAAGTTATCATGAGCATTGTAAAGTGGATGTCATAACAAATGTCAGTAGACCGGGATGATTTTAAAATGAGCGGTTCGTTCATAAATCCGTAAAATCTTACCGTCATGCTGTGGAAATACAAACCGGAAGACAGAACACAACAAGTACAGCGCTGAAAAGGGACGGGGCTACATAAGGTCTATACTTGAACTCAATCTTTTGATCGAGATAGGCCTACTTAAAAGTAAGTATAATTAAGTATTACAAGTATACTTGGCTTGTAGTTGTGTAGCCTATTAAATACTTTTTTCACAAAGATTTACATACTGTATAATAAACTTTCATTGTTTGAAATTGATTTATAAAAAAACAGATGTTCCTAATTCTGAGTATGTGAATTTTTGTGTAGTCCAATGTTAGAGTAGGCTACATAGGAAATTTACTTCAAATCTACTTAAAGTACAGTTAAAGGTATATTTCAAGTATAAAAAATATAAATATTTAAAACCTAAATAGGAACATAGTAGTATACATAAAGTGCAAAAAATAATATATAGATAGTAAACTATAAGTATGATGTTAAGTTCACTTAAAAACTACTTACAAGTATACCTGCAGTATAAAACTATAAGTTTACTGAGATTATACTTCAAAGTGTACTTAATAATCTAAAAAATGTGCTACAAGTATTTAACTAGTAAACTATCAGTATACCTATAAGTTCACTAGTAAGTATAGTTACAGTAGAAATGAAAAAGTAGTACTGTTACACTTAAAAGTATACTTTTACACACTAAAAAGTGAGCCAATTTAGTCCCAAGTATTGAAATAGTACAATTACAACTATACAAGTACATTGAAATTAGTATACTTAGGCTACTACTTCAAGTATATTTAAAATATACTTGACCTTTACTTAAATATTAATAAAATTAACTTGAAGTATTCTTATGTTTTGTAAGGGCATAATTAGTAACCATAGAAACAGTCAGTAACTTGGGAAATAGGAAATACAAAGTCCATGAAAACAGAAAATAAACCAAAACGTGACAATGATATAATCGAGTCAGTCTTCCTACATTCTCGAATCCATAAATATTTGTATACACCTGAATATTTAACATAAACTTATATTCTATTTGATTATGTAATTTGCTATGCTTCATGAAATGAGTCTTTGTCTTATAAATGTACACTTTACATCTTGTACCATACAATTTTCAAATAGTTTGTTGCAATCAAATGTTATTTCTTTCAGAGCTTATTGGTTTGTTCAATGCTATAGAAATCTTTACTGAAGAATATTTTTAATCTCTATAAAGTAACTTAATAGGAAAATTAATGTACATCTAGAGCCAAGGCCACTGAAAAATGGGCTGTTACTGTTGTGCTCTATTCACATTATATGTTAATATGAATCTTCATTCATACTAGTAATTTGACCTATGATGCACTCTTGTTATCACTGTTACATAAATGCACCTGCCCCTTAAACTTTTCACTCCCTCATATTGATGAGGATAGAGATTTAGAAACTATAGAAACAGTGGGTTTAAATTTAGAAAAATAAACATTCTGAATGGTTTTGTAGCCAGGAAAAGAGGCAGCAATACTAATAGCTCCGTACTATACAAGCCAGTGAGTCATAATGTTTTTTTCAATGCTATTTAATAGCAAAGAACCAGAACATATTTTTATTTTTCATAGAAATCAGCAACGCTGTTCTCTGAAGTAGGCCACACAATAATTGAACCTCTTTTGGTGACCACTTGGCATTGGCATACAACTTGAACAAGGGCAGAAAAAAACTATTATGTTATTGAACAGATTCATAGCAGTACAAAATCTAATCAGCAGAATGCTTTATGGATGATCAAAGAAAATTATGATAAAGTATGATAAAATGATAAACAGGACCATTTGAAATGGTCTAACAAAACCTAGATTGTGAATTTGGTTAAATAAGGGAAAATGCGCTTTAGCCGGTCATTATCGCCAAATAAACATGACAGGTCCCCGATGCAGAGCCTATTATATGGCTAGACAACAAATAAATCAATATGTGAACATTAAATAATAATTTGAGTTGAATTATTTCATCTTATACAAGACAAACACTTCAGCAATATGACAGTAAAATTCTGTAATTTTTAACCAAATGAGACGTGAGATAAAACTTTCAGTTATTCGTAAGATCTGTCTGATCAATATCTGATCGCTGAATGCCAAGATTGACCAATCAGAATGAAGTATTCCAGAGAGTGGTGTAATAAACTACTTTTGTATGAGATTTATGCTAATAAGATTGTTTTGGCTTTGCTTCTTGTAGAACTTATAGAATTTCATGTATTCACTGTTAAAAGTAAACTTTAAAAAAGGGATATATTGGACAGCTAAATTAGCAAAGATGACTTCTGACATATGCTTTTTGTAAGCATTATTTTCATTGCACAGTATATGCAGAGAACGGACTAGAGAATGAATGCAGTCAAGGTCTTTTTGAAGGACCTAGACAGACGCATCTGGCGAAGCAGCTTTACATTATTTACAATTGAAACTTGACAGGGGAATCCACCTAGCTACACCATTAAAGATTCATGGTCGTGATTTAGTTTATATACAGATCTTATGTAAGGCAATACATAAGCATAAATAGGTCTTCTGAAATTAAAGAGCAAGAGTCTGACACCATCACAGTCTCTACTGACTTGAAACATGGGAAAACCAAGACAAACAAGCCCACCAGAGTGGTGCAAAGTCTACATTTGAAAATGTTTTTTTTCTGTTGCAGAGCAGGGAATTAGACGCCACCTTAAATTTGTTTTAACATGCTTTAACCTCAATAGTTCTAATAAGAAAGAGGCATTTAAATCAACTCTTTGGGGTTGGAAGTTGGAACCCAGGGAAGGCTTTCAGGGAGACTCAAACAGGTGGAGATGCTATTCTGGGCAGTGGATAGTTCTCTCCTCCCAGGCAGTGTCAGAGGAACAGAAGCAGATTTCCTGGAAGTAGATTGTGTTCTACAATAATGACAGAATTGGAGCTGTAAGGCTGTATATTCTGGCGACGGGCCCGTGCTAAACAAAAGTAGCACTCAAACCCCTGACTTAAGACTTCACACAGGAGAGAAGCCGAGGTGTTTCTAAATGTACACTGACACCCACTGTTAGCACGAATGTCCTGTTCTCTACCCTTTCCTGTATTTCTCCTTCCCTCGAGTGCATGGCCTGGAGACTGTGGACCCTAGATGAGGTGAGCGTTGAGGCCATGTTGAAACTATTTTCCATCCACCAAATAAATTAGCTTACTGCTAAGATCAATAGACGTTCCTCTCGTCCTCTCTGATGGAGAGTAAATGCGAGGTTCATTGCACTGGACACTAACACAGTGACCCAGTCGTGCTCTAATGAGCTTTTATCGACTGCAACATTGAAGTTCCCAGCTGTAACTTATCAGGGTTAGTGCATGCTTCCAGGCATACAGGCTGGGCCTCTTCCAAGTGCGGCAATCTTCTCTCCTAAGGCTGCAGCGTTCTTCTCCTCTCTTCCTGTCTGCAGAACTCTTATCCATTCTACTGTCCTGTTCTGTTCTCTTGTCTTTTTATTTATTCTCATCTGTTCATTTTTCATCTCATATAATCTCTTCTCTTCTCCTGTCTCGTCTACTTGTCTCATCATAACTCATCATTCACCCTGTCGTAACGCATCTCATTTAATTTCTTCTCTCGTCTTGTCTCCTCTCATATCATCTCATCCCTTCTATTGTCTCGTCTCCTCATCTCTTGCTTTCTCTCATCTCATCTCTTCTTTTGTCTTGTCTACTCATCTCTTCCCGTCTCTCATCTAATCTCTTCTTCTGTCTTGTCTCCTCATCTTTTCCCTTCTCTCATCGCTTCTTTTGTCTTATCTCCTCATCTCTTCCCTTCTCTCATCTCATCTCATTCCTTCTTTTGTCGTCTCCTCATCTCTTCCCTTCTCTAATCTCATCTCATTCCTTCTTTTGTCTCGTCCCCTTATTTCTTCCCTTCTCTCATCTTGTCTCTTCTCTCTTCTTGTTTTCCGCACTCATCTCTTTTTCCTCATCTCTTGTCTCAACTCTTTTGATTTTGCAGTCTTGAGGTTTCTCACGTATTCTCGTCTCATCATCTCTTCACTTTTCTCCTCATCTCTCATCTCCTTGTCTCATCATTACTTATTTCTCCTTATCTTGACTCATCTCATTTAATTTCTTCTCTCCTTCTCTTATGTTTTTTTTAATCTCATCTCTTATCTTTTCTCTTTACTTCTCTCTTCTTGTCTCATCTCTTCTATTCTTTTATCTTGTCTCCTCATCTCTTCCCTTCTCACATCTTGCCTCTACTTGTTTTCCTTCTCATCTCTTTTTCCTAATTTCGTGTCTCAACTATTTTAATTTTTCAGTCTTGTCCCATCTCTCTTATTCTCTTCTTGTCTCCTCATCTTTTAACTTCTCTCCTTCTCTCTTCTCATTGTCTCATCATTATTCACGTCTCCTCATCTTGACTCATCTTATTTCATTTCTTCTCTCATCTTGACTCCCTGTCTCATGTCTTTCCATCTCATCTCCTCATCACTTCACTTCTCTCTTCTTAGCTCATCTCATCTAATCCCTTCTTTTGTCTTGTCTCCTCATCTCATCTCATCCCTTCTCACATCTAGTCTATTCTCTCTTCTTGTTTTCCGCACTCTTCTCTTTTTCCACGTCTCTTGTCTCAACTCTTTTTATTTTGCAGTCTAACCTTGTCTCACGTATTCTCTTGTCTCCTCATCTCTTCACTTTTCTCCTTCTATCTTCTCCTTGTCTCATCATTATTCATGTCTCCTTATCTTGACATCTCATTAAATTTCTTCTCTCATCTTGTCTCATGTCTTTTCATCTCATCTCTTCACTTCTCTCATCTGGTCTCTTCTCTTCTCTCTGTCTCGTCGGCTTATCTTTACTTATTTCTCCTCGTTTTGCCTGGTATTGTCTCCTCATCTCTTCACTTTTCCCATCTTGTCTCGTTTCATGGTCTCATCATTACTAATCTCATCTTGACATCTCATTTCTTCTCTCATTTTTTTTCCATCTTCTTCTTTTGCCTTGTAATGTCTTGTCTCATCTCATCTCCTTATCTCTTCTCTTCTCTCCTCTCATCTTTAATTATGTATTCTTTCATTTTTTGTATTCTGTTCACAACTAAACTTCCTTACCTTCTTCTCTGTCCATCCTGTGTGTTGTTTTCCCAATCCTGTGAGACCTGTTTTTATGGTGTTCCTATCTCTTCAGATCATCTCTGTCAAACTATCCATGCTTGTCATACAATGGCTGTTTTTACAGAAAACCACAGTGAGTGTACGTGTCTCAGCTCAACTGGTTCAAAGGGTTAGCCATTGAGGGAGCAGTCAGTCAACCGTGATCAAACAAACCTGACAGCCATATTAATCTTTCTTTATATCCACCTCCACAGCGCCACTGAAACAGAAAAGACAAACCTGAAGGACTATTTGGCCCTTTCACTCAGATAGTTGATTTCTAACTCTCTATAATAATAATACAAAACAACAGCCCAACTAGCTTAAGTTCATCATGAAATCAAAATGGACAATTCTTGTTTTTATGGAATATTGCAGTATAAATTATTCATCCGTACACATCATTATTTTTTAATTCATGTGCCCTTGTAATCTTTAATCTTGCAGCGACATCTCTTCTCTTGTTCTTGTTCAAAAAGCCATTTCACTCGGATATATACATCTCAATAGGGAAGAAAATACTATCGAAACGTCCATTTCAAGACGAATTTAATTTGGCCAGTGCACTTCATCCATTATAGTTACAGGAGGAGAATCCAAAGTCAGCATATATGACAAGAAAAAATCTGTTTGTATTGTAACATTATGATGTTCTCTTAGGTTAATCAAAACCACTTTGATATGTACCAGGAATATTCATTGAAGTCAGTCAAATAAACTATTTTAAAGTACCAGTAGACTTTATGAAAGACTTTCTTCCCATAGTCTTTTTAGTAGTAAAAAGTGCAACAAAAAAGTGTAATGACCGTATTTGGCAGCACATTTAGCCTCCATATGTCCCGAGGGACTCAGTGAGCTTCTTACCTCTGATGCAGATATGCAACCCTCACAAAATTTACCACCTGGGAGATGGACTGCAGTGACCTTGTATATTCGGTTGAAAACACATGATCCTTATGCACTGCAGAGTCTGCGTCCAAATCAGCTGCCTTTAATTACCACTGCAACTTATGTCATTGTCTTTCCTTCCGACTTTCTCTCTCCTGAACACGCACACTAACTACATGCACACAAATGCTCACACCACTGAATCTAGAGGACACAAGTTCCGGTAACTTCAATAGAAGTAAGTCACTTTTCTCATGAATATTCATTCCCGGTGTCACAGGGGTGGGGAGTCGAGGGGATGTTATGCCTCAGCTGCTGGTTCATTTCACAGCGCTTATTTGGGGACTAAGCTATATACAGAGTCTATAACGAAAGACCAGAAACTCACTGAGACAAGGTTGATTGTATATAGTTAGGCTGAAGTCTGAGACTACTTAAAATGGTTCTGTTTAGCAGTTTTCTACTTTAACATTGATTTTTCTCATATTAGTCTATGCTTTTGGGTGACAGTTAAATTGGCAAACAGCTCAAGCCTCACATTTGAGTTCTATATTTTGGGTTAACACTTTATTTTGATGGTCCACTTAGACATTCTTCTAACTAAAGTAACTTTGCAACATGTCAACTAACTCTCATTAGTAGACTGTCTGCTTAATACCTGCTAACACTTTATTGTGATGGTCCTCAAACAGATATTTTACTGACTATAAGTAACTTTGAAACTACATGTCAACTTATTATACTAACCCGAACCCCAACACCTAACCCTAACCAGTCTACTAATACTCTAATGAGAGTTAGTTGATGTGTAGTTGCAAAGTTACTTATAATTAGTAGAATGTCTAAAGTGGACCATCAAAATAAAGTGTAACCATAAATACACTCTCATAAATACATGAACTAAATGATTCTTGGATGTTCAGTTCAGTTACATAAACATCTTACTAAGATTCAATTTATGTTATTCTGTGCAACGATGCTACTGGACTAATGCGACCAGTGTAGTCAGTTCTCGAACAAATGACTCTTGAACCAGTTCTCACTAAATGAACCAAGAATTGTTACTTAAATCAGAGTAGGCTACTGACCGGTTGCATATTATAAGTTTAATATTTAATATTAATATTTTATACATGTATACATGTTTTTTTATGTTTATATTATATATCTGTTTACAGGTTTAAATTCAGTTTTGAATCCCAGATTTTCAATGAGGCCTCAGATGTCAGGCCCCACTCTATGTGTGTATATATATTATTAATATAATTAAAAGCAGGTCCTGATGTCTCAAACACTTCAGAAGTTGCCATCACACACTCTGTGAAAAGCATGGGAGGGAAAGACCTTGCACTTTACAGTACATCAACAGTACTCTTTCTGTCTATCCTGCAAATCAGACCACTTCCTATTTACGGAGTAATTAATGTTGCAGAAACGAACATTAGATAAAATGATATCCTTGGCGGTAAACATTAGTGTCCTAGTTTTCAAGGAGTCTTAAAACTATCTTTACTCAGAAGTCGTGTCTGCTCCTTTCAATGCGGAGAACTGTCTACAGAGCACGCTTTAAATTTTCAAACCAAAAGCGTATGAATATGAAAGCGATATTGGAAGGGAACGAGAGAGCAAAAAGATTGAGAGTATTTTCTCTTCTACCGCTAAAATCAACCAAAATATGAATTATTCTATTTAAACTAAATCAAAGTCTAAAGTCTCAACACCCAGTGCGAGGTATTTAAAACAGCTCAGGATCTGCTTATAATACAACATATAAAAAATCTGTCTTTTCCATAAACTACAGAATTGTACGTTCAGTAAATAGCACTTTGGGACTGAATAGTGCTTTGGTTTGCAAGTATTACTAATACCACTGGAATCTACATGAAGGATAATTGTAGGTGAATGTCAATGTCTATTATTTGCATGCAGTATTTTTTTTTAAACCTTTAATAGTGAGAGAGAGATTTTTATCTAAAGCGACTATAGCTTATTCTCTGAGAATCGAAACCATGACCTTGTCCATCCTCAGTGGAGCAGTAAACTCACAAAAACTATCAATACAGCAGACTCTGCATTCATATTCCAACAAAGACAATCCTCTTTATTATTCATTTAACTCTAGATCTCACACTGAAGATTGATTCACATGTGTATATAAATAACAACTACCACACTTGCTCTACAAGTCCCTTGTGTTCAGTGTCTCAACTCATCTGTAGTTACAAAATATAGCCTTCTACAGTCTGGCAATGTGACAGACATGCTAAAAACAGATGTACATTGTATTATAGCAATATCATGGGTTTATTTTGTAGTCTCTAATCATGCACGGTATAATACTCTCCTTGATTAAACTTATTTGATTCTAAGTTACTGTAAATTATGGTTTAAAAAAAGCACCTACTAATAATTGTGTGTAGAAAGACACACTCATTTGTGAGAATGTGGGAATGTTTTTCTCAAAAGCCACGAGTTGCCAAATATATTAGTATTTAAATACATAAATACAACTAACTTTAAACTACATAAAATGTAGGTGTCTCGTTTCAGACTAATGATTGTTTTTGA
This sequence comes from Gila orcuttii, assembly GCA_026230005.1. Lineage (NCBI taxonomy): Eukaryota > Metazoa > Chordata > Actinopteri > Cypriniformes > Leuciscidae > Gila > Gila orcuttii. The sequence continues at coordinate 9,706,620 of JAPDVR010000005.1, read as the reverse complement.
TCACGTGGACGGTCTAGCTTACATGTGTTTGATATTTCATATAAGTATAGTTAGCTCATATTTTATGGCATTGTAAATTAATGATATATAGGGTGGCTCGGCAGGAGCTGTGGTGCAGCAGTAAGCAAGTTTGTATCATAAAGTGAAGCAGCACGGATGAAGATTCACATATATTTTCGTATTTCTTATAGGCTATAAAGTTTCTTCTGATGCTATTCTGAAGAGAACAATATAAAAAAGTTCCAACCCCGTCTCTTTCTAAAGTTTAATAAAGGCACAAAAACTCATAAATAAACAATTGTGGTGGCTTGTGGAGTGGAGCCACTATAAACAAAAGTCATCATGTGATAATATAATTAGCCTATCATAAAGCTTAGTGGCAATATTTATGAAAAAGACGTCGACAAATAACGATACAGTTGACTGAAAGGTCTTCATTTGAACATCCACGCGCAGTCCAGAGTAGACAGAACCATAGACTGTAAAAAAAGAACCTGGTCAGAACGAATGATTCTAATGAACCGGTTCTCATGAAAGAGTAGGCAAAAAGTACCCGGATGGCCTAGTTATTCCCGGTGAGTTTCTGAAGTGTGCATCTGATGGACACTTTACTATCCCATGGCATGAGGCCACGGGAGAGGATTTGTAAATGGCAGTGATGCTACGCAACTGAGGCTGCAACGTTACCAAGTTCACATGACGGCAGCATGGCAAATGCAGTTTAGCCTATGCCTAGATTAGGCTACATTCATATAGATCTTAACGGTCATGAGTGAAGTAATTACTTATTCAAAATAGTGAATAGCCTACTCAAAAGAGTATGCGATTTTGGACACAGCCGATAAGTTTGATTCATTAACGAATGAATGACTCGTATGAGTCGGTTCTTTATTTAGTGAATCAAAATCACTTTACTGGTGTAATCTGACTCACTTACTGAACCGCAGGCTATTGCATTGCTTTCTGTCTCGAAATTATCCAAGAACTTAATACTTAACTCAGTTGTATTTTGAAAGAAAGAATGAATGAAAGAAAGATGTTACCCATACATTTTTAGACCATTAATGCCTCTAAATGTCTTTGTAAAATAATTAAAAGGTTTAAGCGCACCCCTTTAAATATTGTATTACATTTAGACTAATTATTTCTAAATTGTTAAATCTGTTCCATTTAAATCTTAAATGATCTTTTTAAATTATTCTTTCTTTCTATATTCTTTCTTTTTTTATACAAACAATTCTTCCTCAAAAGTAAAATAATAATCAATGGAACTCCGTACGATGTACCATCGTTCATGATTTTAAGTCCTAAAAACGGTTTAAACACATTTTCTCCTTCACTCTTGTGATGACTGATAACATATTGTTTCGTAAATTGGCAAAAGGGGGTTATAGGCTAACGTTACTCTCCGGAGAGAAGAGCCGTGAGGGAGTGAAGTGAACAGATGCTTTTATTCATGATTTGTTCCTATCGTCGTGTTTTTCCCCACACACAGACTATATCCTCGGGGGAAATAAGTCACATGAACAGTTGCATTGACTCCAAAGAAGCAGCGAAACATCAGCGGTGCCCCGGCAACATCCAGAGCTCGACTGACTCAACTCATCGCGCCTGATACACGCTTATATACGCCAGTGTTTTATCTGATGTTTAAACTCATCTGTCTCGCTTCAAATGGGTAAACAGCCCATGAACACTAACATAATCCGCAAAGGTAACCTCTCTCGATCTATGTTACTCATAGTTTCTCTGACGCTGATTCATTGCAGCCTGAGTAAACCACAAAATCCAGCGATTTCACTCAGGTGTGTGCTGGTAAGAAAGAGCGAGCAACATTGAGAAAATGTATTAAAATCAACTTACGCAGATGTAAAGCAACAGGCAAGATGAGGCAGGCGTTGCAGAGGAGAGGTGTCATCCTGAACAGATCTCAGTGCACAGAAGCTGAAGGTAGTTCAGTCAGAGGTGTGTTCATTTAACAGAAACTCTGAGCATCAGCTTGCATTGCGCTGGAGTGATGAATGATTCACTAGCGCGCGTATGTCTTGTAGTAAAGGGGAGGAGGCTGCGGGAACACGGAGGTTTGTTTCGAGCAAGCACAACTTTTCATTTCACTCACGCATTACTACACGGTGGTCTACATACACTATCATTAATAAATCATCAGAAAACATTACATAATGATAACGTCAGTTGCTCACGTAGCTTAAATAGGCTACAGATATGCATATATTACATAATATATATAGGCGCATATATATATATATATATATAAAATATTTCATATATAGATGAAAATCTATATTTTATTTAAAAGTAGCCTACTTCAGTGTATATTGACTAATGATCTGTAATGCATTATGTTATTGTATTATAAGATAAAACATACTAAAATAATAAGTATTACACTTAGGTTAAAGTAAATTCTATCAGTCATAATAACTGCATATTCGCTTGTGTACTAAGATTGTATATTGAATACAAGATGTTTTTTCTAAGGCAAGTTTATAAAAGCTACTTAAATGTCCTAATAAAACCAAGGCCTACTCCTGGCTTAATCTAAGCCTTTTCTGTGAACCCAGGCCTATGTGTTCAGATATGTATTTTTTCATGAAAACTTAAACTTTGATACAAGTTTTATTCATGTTGAAAGGTGTAAGGAGGTGCCACTGCTTATTGCAAGAATTAAAACAGGTCTATGAAAAAAAAAAAAACAGTCTTAACTGAACATTGAACAATGTTTTCCTTTTTTATTCCAAAAACGTCTAGGATGAAATAAACAAGTGTAAAATATACAACATAATTCCAAACATAAGGAACAAAAATCAAAACACAAATGGAAAAAAAAATTACAATTAAATTGTCGTACACAACCTGCAATGCAATCTCTTGAGAGGCAAAAAAAAGTTTGTGTAAGCCTCAAACACTGAAGGCTATGTATTAGAGTATAGTAACCCCAACGTCATCAGACGCGTCTAAAACGGCATCGAAACCAATTACTCTCGCAATGCAACAAAACCTTAAAACTGACAAGACGTTAGACATTTCAACCTGACATAACATAAAACTGTCTATCCGATCGCAGGTTATCTTTGCTGGAAACTATACTATTTAAGAAAGTGAAATGAAGATGAAAAGGGATTACAGAGCTTGAACAAAAATTGGGTGTTAAATTCGTAAAAACAGGTTAACCTGTGTATACATGGCTCTCACCAGTAGCATGCAAGCATGCTGAGTTTAATATATCCTAATTAGAGCCTCAGATTTATCCTCAATTACACAGCAGGCTCATGTCTGTTAAAGAGCATTTTTTTACATAACAGAATAAAGCAAAAGGACACATTGCCTACACCCTGTAAAAATGTCCTAATGAGCCACACAGACTGCTGCAAAAGGCTGTGGATATAATATGCACAGCTCTAAAAATAAAGATGATAGGGAACGAATAATGTGTTAAACACAATCAACAGGCCGGCACTTCCTTGTTGTATTAGCATGAAACTTGAGGAAATAATGGATGGGGAAAAAAAAAGAAAGAAAAAAAAAACTCAGATCACAGTTTACAGCACTTTTAAGGAAATGTTTAAGGAAAAAACCTGTCCATTCCTAACTTCAATTCTGTGTTAAAGTGAGAAAGAAAATTTGCTTGAAGATAGGCCACACACACACCAATGTGGCGCCAATCATAGAGTCCGAGGACACGATTACCAGTATCTGATACGCAAAAGGCTGATAAGGCACTTTCTTTTTTGTTCTTCCTCTATCAGAGGGCATGGCCAAATAGTCCCTCCTTATGTATAACAAGTGTGGGCAATCTCAGTCTAAATCAAATACAATCAACTGACTAGAACAGAGCAGAAAGTAGGCATTCCAGGTAGTTTCAGCCACTTTCTCCAACACTTTCAAATACTTGGGGGCTACGATACACAATGAAACAGAAAAAAAAAAAAAAAAAAAAATCAGAAGCCAGCATATAACATTAGAAAGAAAATGCATAAATGCCTGCCCTCTAGACACTTGCAGTTGTACTGCAGGTGATGGACTCAAGGTTCCTCTGAAGAAATTCTAAATAATTATGTGGTTAGCATTCCTTGGTAATATGAGCCCTCAAACATATTTTACAGGACTCAGTTAATTGGAAAACATGTTATCAATTATGTGGGATGATTTTTCAGATGTCCAGAAGTTAAACTGTTAGAACAGAAATCTTGTTTTGACCTTTTTGTTTCCCAGCAGAATTAACAAAAAAATTCCAGGAACATGTCTGATGCTCCACTTGACACGAGAAAGCAGCATGTTGGCCAAATTATTTTCAGCAAAACCGACGAGTCGGATAAAGATCAGTGGCCTAAATACAACCTTCATCAATAACCAACAGGGATAATGTTCATGAGGTGATGATAATGTCTCCATATCTGCAGCATTTAACGGTGCTTCACCAAAAACAACAGAAAAGCAGAGCAGCCAGAAAACCATCCGTTCAGCAGAAACTTGGAGTGTTCATGTTATAGTTTCGTTCTCATGCTCTCCACAGTCTTGTTCCTGATTCCTTGTCAAGGATGAAAGACAAAAACAACAACAAAAAAACACACCATGATGTTGTGGTCTCAAGGTATTGAACACACAATGAAAATGAACTGAAGTATCCCATGTCCTGTTCTGCATTGGTGATAGTGCTGCATACAAACTGATGATTTTTCACATGTGCAGGCAAAAAAAAAAAAAAAAAAAAGGAAGCAAAGGATGGGGAGATGTAGTCCAAACCCACCAATATATCTTTACATCCAAATCTGGACTACAACTCCTAATAGTGCTTCGGAGAGGGCCAATAAGCTGCAGAGCACAGATAAGCAACCGAACAGCAGAGTGGTACGAGGTCATGACGGGACGCTGACTCAGGGGTTGTGAAGATGTCAGCTGTGCCATCCGAAGGGGCTTTAGTGATTGACCAGGCCCTGCAGCATCATCATGAGGCGCCGTGCACGCTTGCTCAGAGGGCTCTGGGCGTCCTGCTGCAGAAAGTGGAAGAGCTTCTGTCGTACCTGGGACAGCACTGCAGACATGTGGTCTCTGGTGACTGGATCTCCGTGGTCCAGGTTCATCACAGCATCTTCTAGATAGCTACACATGAATGAGAGAAAGGAGATAAAAATCTTTCTACAAAGATGGCCATTCATGATATAGATTTTTTTGCAAGTAACATTTTATATTGTTGCAGGAGTTTTGCCAGGGATCTTAAGAACATGAGATTGACATTTCCCCCTTTCTACGGCTTTTCTAACTCCACTAGAGAAGGGCCGTCAGTGTTTATTTTCCCCGCGGCATCAGAGAAACGAGTCAAATGGCGTTTAACTTCGAGTGTTTCACACAAAACAACCTGGATATGAGCTTCCATGAGCAAAAATGGCACATTTCAAAGTACGTACTTCCGAGTGCCTTTGAAATAAATGGGAACCCTGAAAAAAATTGCTTTCTCCAGGCATTTTAAGAGCCTGAAAAATACCTGCTGACATCATCGCAACCATCATGTAATCACCCGTGTCATGAAGGAGCCAATGTTTTCTGATATCAGTCTTTGATTCAACTGGAGGTACCGTTTACATCATTTATTTCAAAGTGTTTTTGCAGAAAGGCTAATTTCCTTTAAATCTCTCTGGTTACGATCACTGAAACTGGAAGTTTGCTTTGAAGCCAAATCTCATTAATATTGGAAGCACTTTGCACTGGGCCAGACCTCTAACAATGTATTAATATTAAATTCAAAAAGTGCAAGAGGTCTGAGCTTTTCATATCTGAATTTTCAGCAGCCATTAGTCCGGTCTTCAATGTCCTTCAGAAATCATTTTAATATGCTGATTTGGTGCTGAAGAAACATTTGCTCAAAAATGCCTTTTATTTCAGGCTTCTATGAAGAAAAACATCATTTATTTGAAATACAAATCTAATATAAAAATTTTCAATCAATTTAATACATCCTTGCTGAACAAAAATATTAATTTCTTTCAAAAACCCCCATCATTTGAATGACTAGCACTAGTCATTCATTCCAGTCCTCAAACACAAATCTGGTGGGTTTTTTTAACAGCTGTACTAACAGAACATGTTTGTTATTTCTTTAAGCTATTCTAGGGTAAAGCTTTTTTGGTCTTCTCTCCAGGCTGCTTGTTTTTTTAAATTTTTTTTTTATAAAGTCCATCAAGGATTAGTAAAATGCCACCTGTCTGGAAAACTATGTGGGAAATTTTTCCATCTGTCTTTTAAAATGAATAGACATTGCTGTATGATACCACCGGAGATTTGAGCGGTATGTTGCACAGAGGTCATCTTAATTACCTTACAAGCGATTAAGTTAAAGCTTCCGATAAAAAAAAAGAAAAGAAATGTAATACAATGACCTTAATATCCCCAGGACTTTGCGGTGTAGTCCTGTCCAGATGGCTAAGCTTTGATGCCTCATGGCAGTTTGCTCTATTTTCACATGTGTAGGCCCTGTTCCAATTCATTTAAGCCCACAGTCCTGTTATCTCAACTATAATCTATTGGCCCGGAGAGATATTACATTCTCTGTTCAGAGAAATTACTGTTTACATCTTGTATTCTGCTAACCTTTATTTGCGAAGGTAAAAGCGGATCACTGCGGAGCACAACGCACAGGGCTTGGTGGTATGACAGAACATAACCGTGTGATGCTAAAAACAAGTCAACCAGTTAAGATTCTGCTGTACCGTTCGTAGCAAAAAATACACAGGCCTGGAACACCAAATTAAAAAGATACAAAGCCAGAACCATCCACTTCATTATTCGTTTTACGGTTCACTGCATTTTGTTGTTTAATACTCAAGTGTTACATAATGTGAAGCAGCTGTTGTGCTAATGCCAGACTTGCTTTTCAGTATCACGTGCCATGAGCATCACATTACAAAGCGTTCAAGTTAAAAGATAAAAAAAATAATGCAAATTTGAATTTTTTAAAATGTGCCTCAAGACCCCTGCTCGTTCCATTCTGTTGCACTCGACAAGCTGTTATTAAATGGAAAACAAATGTCTCTTATGTACTGTATCATGTCGAATATGGAATTAAAGAGTAGTGTGCGATTAATAATTGGGTCATGATATTAGGAGCGTCCAATCAAATTACTTTTAATATTCATGAACCATTAAATTATACACACTCACTACCTGTCAAAAGTTTGGAATAATAATTTTATTATTATTATTTAATTTAACGTTCTTGAAAAGCCTCTTATTCTCACTGCATATATTTAATAGATAAATACAGTAAAAACACTGAACGGTTATTTTAAATTGTAATATTAGTGTTCAATGAACCTTCAGAAATCATTCAAATATGCGGATTTGACGGTTAAGTAACATTTCATATTAATAAATGTTATTCATAAAAGGAAAGTCTCAATTTAATACATATTCAAATTATGAATGAAACAAATTTAAGTTTGATTTGAAGGTGTCTAATGGTTTCTGTCATAAACAAAAGCGTAGACTCAAATAAATATTAATTCAGGCACCATATAAATCCTAAAGCATGTGCCTTACTGCTTAAAATAACATCCTTTGGTCCAAGCAGAAAACGGAGACTTACAGATGGTAATGTCTATGCACATATGGACAGTATGAAACTAGTATTTTAGAGTGCAATTCAGAGATAGGACTGGCAGATAGCAGTTTATAGCAGTAAAGGGACTTGGCAGCACACAAGCAGAGCATTACTCTGCGATTCACAGGAGTTAGTCCCCTTCTCCCAGCAGAGAACTCAAATGCAGCCCAGACTGTACAGCACTTTAATAACTGCAGCCCAATGCAGCACTGCCACAGAAGCCTAAGTCCCCTTCAACACAAGGTCATTCACAGAGGAATTAAAGAGAAGGGGACAATGTCTTGAGTCTTAAAGCATTAATGTCCTGAGATATGAAACCGCATTTTGCCCTTGATCACATACGACACAGGACTATAAATAAATACTTACGAGTTTAATCATTAAAAGCACAGTGCTCGGCATGCTTTTGCATACTCATTGAAACTGCAAGGGGGGTGCTGAAGGAATGACTGCTATATAAAGGAGTATAGAGCATGACTGCACTGACTGATAGAGCTGAAGGGAACAAACCTGATCTTGAGTTCTGTGCGTGTGCTCAGGTTGGTGGAGAGCTGCTGGATGAGGGACAAGAGGACGGCCTGATGGAGTGGACAGGGCTGCTGGCTGAACACTTGCTGAGAGTCAATGGTCTCGCACACGTACAGCACCAGATTCAGGTCTGCTGCGGATAAAGCCTGCAAGAAAAATCACAGCAAGCAGTCAGGAAAAAACCTGGAGAGGAATAATACAATACTGTGTTGCTGTGAAAGATGATCACATATATAGAGAGACGATAGTAAAAGGTCACATCCCATGTTGTGTCACCTGTGGAAATAAGTCTTAAACTAAGGGTTCAATTTCACCTACTGTAACAGTTCAGACTAGTAGTAATTATAGTGAATCTCTACAACCACTAAATTGACCAAAAATGCTAATTATGTAATAAATGAACAAGTTATGAATACAAATCAAGAGAATACTGAACAGTTATTGCAGTCTGACTGTCAGCACTTATGTTAAGACATCTCCTCCCAAAAGCTTAATTAGGCTATTAGTGATTTGCATTATTTAACTTGAACAATAACCCAGGGGCGTAGCCAGAATTTTATTTTTGGGGGGTCCCGTCTTTAAATGAGGGGGCAACATATATACATATATATATATATATATATATATATATATATATATTTGAATTGTATATACAAGCCTATTCTGGTGGGTGCGGTGATGCGGTGGCGACTCGTGTAACATGTAAGGGTGGCGCTGCCAATAAAGCACCTAAAAGCTGTCACAAAGAACCGGCAAAAGTAATGATTATGAATATGTAAAATATAGCAAGGAGATATTTTAATTGTTTATTAATAAACAAGTGTTTTCTTTGTCGGCTAAGATGAAGTTGACGATGCTGACTCGCGATCTTCAGTAGTGAACGCGCCAGAGAGAAATGCACATTTCATAAGGATTACATAAGCAGAGAGCAGTCTGTAGTCGGTTTTCTTTCGTTTTGAATTGTTCTGTTTAAAAGTACACATGTGAGGCAAGTAGGCTACCTTATATGCTGAGTTTCGGTTCATTTATGAGACGAGCTCCAGTTCACGCGCCGACGCCTCCGTTTCTTATCTATCATCTGCTATATTTACTTCTTATTTATTAAATCCAGGCAATTGGTTGATGAAACATTGATCAAAATTAAGATACAATTAATACAAAACGAAATCCTGGTTAAAGAAAGGTTTTGTCCTTTCTGTTTGATGTCTCTGTGAAAGTTAAAGCATCTTGCCGCTTTCAGAGCGCTCACGTCCGTAACGGAGAACACGTCCGTAACATTGGTTTTTCCTCATAAATGCGAACACGAAAAATTAAACAAAATAAAAAGAATATTTTATGTACTGCGGAGAGTGAGAGCCAACCTTTCTTCATCCGGTGGGTAGTATTACTTTGGTTTGCGCAGTGTAATTCACCTAATCACTAAAAAAAGTTTTTGCCTCCTAAAGGTTTTTTTTTTTTTTAAGCAATCAGAAATCTGAAGGGGCAGGACATGTAAATGAGGGGGCCTAGGCCCACCCAGGCCCCCTCATGGCTACGCCACTGCAATAACCCTACAGAGGGTAACCAAAAATGCTACGGATTTCCTCCATAGAGAAGTGTTTGTAAAAGACGTTTCCCTTAAAGGCCCATTAAAGTGGCTTGACAGCATTATTCAATGTGTTGACGTAATTCCCACTGAAACAGGAAGAAACATATCGAACAGCCGCCCCCCCCCCCCCTTTTAAAATAGCCAATAGCATTTAGTTTATATCACAGCTATATATTATATTTACCATGTAGAAAATTGTAAATGTGTGAATAAGTGACTGATTTTAGCCAGTTTCAGTTGACTTCTAATAGTCGAGGATTCGACGATTCGATTCGGAGAGGTCTGACTATGAGGTTCATAGTCGAATAGTAGGGAAGTGTTATGTAACCAATAGGGGTGTGACGGTTATTATATAACGTGAGACCGACGGTTATAGTTGATCACCGTCATTAGAACTCTATAACCGCCAAAACCGTGCTATTAAAATATTTTTTACAAACATTTTTTATCATAGAGAATGTTTAAATACTAATATCATCTTACAAGGGAAACGGAGGCGGAGTTAGTGGTGCTTCGGAGGCTGAGTGCTGGAGATGATTCGGGAGAGGTCTGTGCACCTTTACCGATCAGAGCGCGCGCTGACACGGAGTAAAGCCTTGTTTATACCAGACGCGTCCGCACAAGAGCGAAGGTGCGCGCGGCAAAAAATGACGCGTTGGGTGCGCAAGACCCCATTTCGCTTGGCTGTGTGCACGGCTTTTTTTGTAACAGCGCGCGCGACACCGCATCCGAGGATGAACGACTTCAAGCCGAATCTGCTCGAGCATATACGCCTCACCGCACCGGCACGCAGTTTGCGCGTCTAAATTGCAAAGTTCATTGCAAAGTTTTTTTGTTAAGGTTTTGTTTACTGTGTGTGATTTATTTAAAACAAAGCACGTTCATTGCAACGTACATTCACTTCTAGTTGTCTTGCTGTTCATTTTAAATAAACGTAGAGCGAGTTGTCCTATAACAGACGAACAGTTATTCAACCGAACGTCTAGCTGCTATCTAAAAAAAAAAAAAAAAGGTTCGACTATCAGTCGACTACGGCAAAATCTAACGAATCAGATTCGACTATGAAAATCCTTAGTCGAAAACAGCCCTAATTGATTTCATGTGGACTTTAAATGCTTACATTTCACAAAATACAAAGAGTTACAATGTGGCACATTTTGCAGCGACATAGGGCTTTATGCAATGGTTCTCAACCTTTTTGACCTTTCCTCTGGAATTTCTTGCTACATTTATGACAAACATACTTGTTTATCCAGCAGCCATATCACCCTGTAGCCCAAGACTGGTTGCCCACTGAAGCTAAGCAGGGCTGAGCCTGGTACCTGGATGGGAGACCTCCTGGGAAAACCAGGTTGCTGCTGGAAGAGGTGTTAGTGAGGCCAGCAGGGGGCGCTCACCATGTGGTCTGTGTGGGTCCTAACGCCCCAGTAAAGTGATGGGGACACTATACTGTCAAAGAGCACCGTCCTTCAGATGAGACGTTAAACCGAGGTCCTGACTCTCTGTGGTCATTCAAAATCCCAGGATGTCCTTTGAAAAAGAGTAGGGGTTTAACCCAAGCGGCAACCCCCCGTCTCTCTCTTTAAACCAACACGGAAGTGAATTAAACTAAAATTCATCGACTGGCCGCTTGAGGCAGGCTGCAAAAGTGAGTCAAATCTGCATCTCCCCCATGTTAAAATGCCCAACTTTACAGCAGAATAAAACATGTTTACAGCCTGGAGCAAAAAGTGGCTTTGGTCTATACAGCTAATTTTGCACTTCATGACAACTGTGAGGGGGGTGAATTTTTTTATAACTCATCCGTTTAAATAATATTAAGCCTTAAAATGCTGCATAATCAAGGGCGTGGCCACTTGAGTGACAGGTGGATTGCCGCTGCTGTTAATAGCTGTTTGTCTGCTCTGTTAGCCATCACGTCACCTCAGCTGCTGAACTTGTCATCTCTGCCGTGTTTGTATGAAATAATCCCGAAAAAAGTACAGTTTATTACACGCCGCCCTTATACCTTTGCCCACGCCGTTGGAATCCATCGCTGTCGAGTGTCGAGAGAACAACCAGCGCTGTTCTTCAGTTGTTTTCCTCTGTGAACATGCACTCATGGATGTCTGACAATATCGTTGCTTTTTGGAGTTCAGATTTAAAAACGTCTTAGATATAGAGGCCACACTCGTTCTGCGGTGCCGTTGATCTTACGGAGCAGATAGACTATAATATGCTTATTTAACTTTTTAGTGTTCAATAAAAAGTACTGTCAGATTAAATCCTGCAGGTGTCAGTTCTCTTCGTCCCTTAAATGAGCGCGGATTTCTAGTGCATTACTTGAACTTCTTAGGTAATATCTATCAGAATTTAAAATGGAATGGACTGAATAAAGCCCTCTACGAACTTGACGTGCGATGCCACGCTGACTGACATGTATGCGCATGAATCACTGTCACACACGCTCAGAGCAAATATTGTAAGTTACTGCATGAGAATAATAATGCATCACAATACACATAGTCTCACGGTTAGTTATGTCTTAACTATTATAGTATTTCAAAGGGCAAAAACATGAACTTTAACTATTGGCTTTAGGTCTACTTCAAGTCAGCTGTCACTTTAGCGCGAGGCCAGTAGCACATTAACTCCTTAGCCTGAGCAAACTCGATCATGTCGAGCTAGGCGGGCGTAGTTTCAGCATCCAGGCACCTCAACTCCACCCACGTCCCGCCTTTTTGCCCATTTTCGTTTATCCAGGAGTGACGCGCTTCCAAGATGGCGACGGCCGACTCCGCCCACTTTAAGCTTCAAAAACGCTCTTCAGAAACCTACGGGTGACGTCATGGACACTACGTCCATATTTTTTTACATTCTAAGGTTTAACCCCAGCATCCAGGCCAATTTTTTGCCCCTTGGCCATTTGCATCATGGCCTCCTAATCATCCCCATATACAGGTCCTTCTAAAAAAATTAGCATAATGTGATCAAGTTCATTATTTTCCATAATGTAATGATAAAAATTAAACTTTCATATATTTTAGATTCATTGCACACCAACTGAAATATTTCAGGTCTTTTATTGTTTTAATACTGATGATTTTGGCATACAGCTCATGAAAACCCAAAATTCCTGTCTCAAAAAATTAGCATATCATGAAAAGGTTCTCTAAACGAGCTATTAACCTAATCATCTGAATCAACTAATTAACTCTAAACACCTGCAAAAGATTACTGAGGCTTTTAAAAACTGCCAGCCTGTTTCATTACTCAAAACCGCAATCATGGGTAAGACTGCTGTCCAGAAGGCCATCATTGACACCCTCAAGCAAGAGGGTAAGACACAGAAAGAAATTTCTGAACAAATAGGCTGTTCCCAGAGTGCTGTATCAAGGCACCTCAGTGGGAAGTCTGTGGGAAGGAAAAAGTGTGGCAAAAAACGCTGCACAACGAGAAGAGGTGACCGGACCCTGAGGAAGATTGTGGAGAAGGACCGATTCCAGACCTTGAGGGACCTGCGGAAGCAGTGGACTGAGTCTGGAGTAGAAACATCCAGAGCCACCGTGCACAGGCGTGTGCAGGAAATGGGCTACAGGTGCCGCATTCCCCAGGTCAAGCCACTTTTGAACCAGAAACAGCGGCAGAAACACCTGACCTGGGCTACAGATAAGCAGCACTGGAGTATCCACAGTCAGTGATGGTCTGGGGTGCCATGTCAGCTGCTGGTGTTGGTCCACTGTGTTTTATCAAGGGCAGGGTCAATGCAGCGCGCTATCAGGAGATTTTGGAGCACTTCATGCTTCCATCTGCTGAAAAGCTTTATGGAGATGAAGATTTCATTTTTCAGCACGACCTGGCACCTGCTCACAGTGCCAAAACCACTGGTAAATGGTTTACTGACCATGGTATTACTGTGCTCAATTGGCCTGCCAACTCTCCTGACCTGAACCCCATAGAGAATCTGTGGGATATTGTGAAGAGAAAGTTGAGAGACGCAAGACCCAACACTCTGGATGAGCTTAAGGCCGCTATCGAAGCATCCTGGACCTCCATAACACCTCAGCAGTGCCACAGGCTGATTGCCTCCATGCCACGACACAATTTCTTTCTGTGTCTTACCCTCTTGCTTGAGGGTGTCAATGATGGCCTTCTGGACAGCAGTCAGGTCGGCAGTCTTACCCATGATTGCGGTTTTGAGTAATGAAACAGGCTGGGAGTTTTTAAAAGCCTCAGGAATCTTTTGCAGGTGTTTAGAGTTAATTAGTTGATTCAGATGATTAGGTTAATAGCTCGTTTAGAGAAACTTTTCATGATTTGCTAATTTTTTGAGATAGGAATTTTGGGTTTTCATGAGCTATATGCCAAAATCATCAGTATTAAAACAATAAAAGACCTGAAATATTTCAGTTGGTGTGCAATGAATCTAAAATATATGAAAGTTTAATTTTTATCATTACATTATGGAAAATAATGAACTTTATCACAATATGCTAATTTTTGAGAAGGACCTGTACTGATTGGCTTCATCACGATCTCCTCTCCACCAGTAAACGGTGGGCGTTCTGGCGCAATATGGCTGCCGTTGCATCATCCAGGTGGATGCTGCACATTGGTGGTGGTTGAGGAGATTCCCCCCCTTCTTTGTAAAGCGCTATGAGTACCCAGAAAAGCGCTATATAAATGTAACAAATTATTATTTACAAATTTATTAACAGAAACCATATATTCAATTTTAATTCATTCTTTAAAATTCTAAATCTGTGTTCTTGATGTTTTTTCAATAAAAATAATAGTTGAGGGAGAAAGAAAAAAACTTGGTTGAGAACCACTGGATTAATGCATGTAAAAGTGTGTTAAAAGGGCTACATACATGACATAGCAGCTTATCTAATTGCACCACTAATGACCATAAAAAAGCCCATGAAGCATGATATCATGAGTGAAATATGAGGCATATGTATGTGTCTAGCGATCGGTAACTAACCTGTTGGAAGGCCTCATTGAGCTGGCCCTGCTGTAGTAACTGCAGTATGGTGGCCTGCTGGGCCTGGTAGTCCAGATGTGTGGAGGGGACAGGCGTTCCTGCAGCCGAGCGCATGGCCTGCATGATGCTGGAGGTGACGGCTGCCTGCTGCTCCTTCATGGCCAGACTCACCTCTCCCTTCACTATGCGCTGCACCTGCGTCAGGATTGAGTCCTGCAGGCTGCAGAGAGGAGAGACACCATTAGACTATGGCAACAATATATAAAAAAAAAACCAATCGGTGGCAACAAGTGACAGTTAAAAAAAGGAAAGTAGTATGTCATTGAATCGTTCATTCAAGATATTTGTTCAAAAACAGATTTATCCAGTAATGAAACAAGTGAGGCTTTATGCACGAGTCATTGAATTATTCAGTCAAACCGAATTGAATTTTTTTTTAATAGACCAGCAATTAACATTTTGTCAGAACCTCCAGTAAATTACATCATTTCGTTTAGTTGTCTATACAGAATCATGGGAAAATCATGATCTCCATTTTTATTTTTTAAAATCGTGATTCTTAACTTATCCAGAATCATTCAGCTCTACTTCATTGCAGCATATAATTTACTAAATTAGAAATAAATAATCTGAAACAAAATGAATAAATTGATTTAAACTTTAGAAAGCAACTTCTTGGCTACAAAAGTTTTTTTTTTTATAAAGAAATAAAAAGTAAAATTTATGACTAAAAAGGAAGTAAACACTAAGCAAACAACACTGTTCGCAGAATTAAACATTTATTAGATATTCAAAGACTTTAAAATTCAAAGACAGTTTAAATTATATAAATGTATAGGCATTAGGGGTGGAACAGTACCACGAGCGTAGCCAGGAATCACAATGTAGGTGGGCCCAGAGAAAATCGGGTGGGCACAGCCTAAAATGCATCTGTGATCAAAATAGGCCAACACAACTACACCTGCTTAAATACACCACAGTTTAAAGGGCCCCTATTATGGATTTTTTAAAATTACCTTTAATGTAGTGTCAGGGCTCCAGACTAACTTTTCCACTGGTTGCACTGGTGCTACCAACTTTCTCAGTTGAGAACCAGCATAGGATTTGGTCGCACCAATATATATATATATTTTTTTTTTTGCTACATGCCATGGGATTAATCAATGCATGCTGATGAATAGTGGTCTTAATCTGCATACCCTAGTTTTACACTGATGTTAAAAGACTGACAGTGACAAGACCATGTTAGCAAAATGTTTTAATCTTTTAACTATCAAATTAAAAAAACATGTATGTTCTTTTCATTTGTATATGCCTTAATTCCTGAATTCCTAATTGGCGCGTTTCACCATCAGTGTGCAATGCGCTTGATGTGTACGTTCGTTAATAAATAAACTGCAAGTGTCTTGCGGAAGAACATTGTAGCCGGAGCTACTTCTCTCCGTTAATGTCTATGGCGAGTCACTGGGCAACTCCGCAGCCGAGCCGACCCCGGGATAAAATAGTCAGAATATAAACACTTATTATAGGCGTACCGTAGTGATTCAGGATAAGTCAAAAACACGGTTTGGAAAATGGATTCATGATGTACTCATTCATTTTGAACATAAGTTACGGACTGCAGCAGCTGCTGATACAACGGCGTTCTGTTGCACATGCGTGAATTTAACGGAGTAGTACATGACCATGCACTCGCACAAATGCGACCACATAAAATTTTAACTCGCACGTTTTTAAAAAATGGTCGCAGTCTGGAACCCTGTTAACATTTATTTTTATAGGTCAAGTATTGTAATAATGGCAACAGAAATCCCTCCTTAGGCTACCTTGTGTGGCCACTGACTGGATGGGCCTGACTGACAAGTGGGTGGGCCCAGGCCCATCCAGGCCCACCCGTAGCTACGCGAGTGAACAGTACATATATTCGTATTGAACCGAATCGGTACGGGCGTCACGGTTCGGTGCACGAATTTACACGGAGAATACATGCTATAAAAATAAATAAAACTCTGAATAGCGATAAATTTCGCTCAATTCGCGTTTGGTCTGAACGTAGCATAATGAACAGACTGCGAAGTCAATATTGCAATGCTAAAGTGTGTGTGCGCCCAGAGAGAGGGAGAGGCGCGGACACGATCGAACTGTGTGTGTGTGTGTGTGAGAGAGAGAGGCGCGAGCGCGATCGAACGGTGTGTGTGTGTGTGTGCGCTTGTGTGTGTGTGAGTGAGAGAGAGCCGCGGGCGCGATCGAACTGTGTGTGTGAGAGAGAGAGAGAGAGAGAGAGGCGTGAGCCCGATCGAACCGTGTGTGCGTGTTTGTGTGTGTGAGTGAGAGAGAGAGGCGCGGGCGCGATCGAACAGTGGAAACACAAAAACGTACTCCTTCAAAAACGTACTCCTACAAAGCACAATGTTGTGTTTTATTGCGAGTGTACACAAATATATGTAAACACTTTGCATTTTGTTCATACAGGACATCATTCAAACTGCAAAGTGTTTACATATATTTGTGTACACTCGCAATAAAACACAACATTGTGCTTTTGTCACACTCTAAACTCGTCAAACTGTAACCTACAACGGTCACCCAACCAAAATCACACACACACAGTTTTATTTTTAAGTTACACATTCTACATTGATTAAAAAAGAAAATCAAATGTGTTTTTTAATGGTAGTATTATTTTATACGGAAATGAATCAGATGAGAATAAAGTTAGGCTTAATTAAAATTAAGAAAAACAAATATATTGATCTGAAATATAGCAAATTAATTTTAAATTAATTCAGGTACAATTACCAAACATATCACAAGGTCTTTTTGTCTTTTTATTAATTTAATTAATAAACTAATTAAATTATATAAAACTATTGTCAGTGCACTACAAATAAACTGGTTCTATGCCTTTATTAATAAAACTTATTTAAAAAATACAAGGCTTAAGGCATTTATAAAAATGCCTTCTGCATTTTTGTTTTGCTTTTCACTCCATTGTACCGAAATCGTACCGAATCGTGATGTCTGAACCGAGGTATGAACCGAACCGTGACTTCTGTGTACCGTTCCACCCCTAATAGGCATATTTGCTGAACGCAACAATGGTATAGGAGAAAGTATTATAGTGTTTTCCTTTCTATTACAAATAAAAAGGCAAAAGCTGTAATACCTTTTCATATAATTTCATAAAGTATTGTTTAAAATAGTTAAACACTAATAATATAATAACATACATTTAACTAATAAACAATTTATTAGACAGAACAGACTTAGTTCTCAGCGCGCTCAAAATAGAAGTCCAACTTATGACATTTTTTGGCCAAACAGAAACACTTATCAGCTTATTTATTTATGTATACAAAAATGGGTGGTGAATATAGCGAAATTTAGAAAGTTTGTTTGATTGTAATTTAACACCATCCCAGCTTCCGTATCAATTGAAGAATGTCAAAATACAATAAAAAATTAAAAACCTAAATACGTTTTTACAAGTATTGGTTTATACTACAGAAATTTTGGTATTGTTAATTTCAGACTGTAGTGTGAACCTCAATTTATCAAACTAATTAGTGACAAATTATCAAACGCCATGTGATTTTTTAATCCCTCCAACTTGAATTTAATATTACATAGTCTTAATAGCATTTATGTGAGAGGAAAACAAACCAGCTTTATTGGCAGAAATTAAATCCAGGATTAGGCAGTGCCACACATACCGATCAATTTGCAATGTCCATAATGCAGAGCTGCCCAAAAAAAAAAAACCCTTTTTCTGCATTAACAACCGAATCAATCTACTCTATTCATGAAACAAAGTTATCCATAAAGGAAGGCATACAAGGGGAAAGAGAATTCCTTGTATTGATTTCTGACAAATATTGAATAGGCTCTGTGCTGCATGCATGTGACGGAAAGCCTTACTTTCCCACGATCATGTGGAGCTGATGCTGAACATCAGAGCACACGCTGGCCGTCACAGTGGAGGCCAGCTGGTCTTGAGAATTCTGGAGCGTGTCAATCATCTGTTGCAGCTGGCCAATCACGGGATCCCGTGCATCCAGGTCCCGCTGTTTCCTGTTCTTGACGTGTGTCTCTAGCTGTTGGATGTCTGCAGGAGAATGTAGAAGTCATTATACATTTAGTAATACATTAAAAGGGTTGTAATAATTAGCCGGTGCTACAGACGCAAGATGTGTAAAACAGACCTAAAAAGCATGCAAACAACCTGCCGGATTCATTAATATGCTATACGCTTATTCTTTTATTGCTGTAAAAAAGCAGAAATAAAATGTCAGACTGGTAGCGAAGTCTATTGTGATGGTTCTTACATTCATGGGTTCCCTGTTTGAAGCTGTCATTGATCTGCTGAAACATGGACTGGCAGCCTCTCTCAAACACAGGAAGCACAATGCTCTGGAAGGTCTCTTTGTAGGCTGCCTGAATGGGGCCCTGCATGGCCTCGGCAGCAGCACGACCAATGGCATCTGTAGTGTTCTGTGAATGGAAGAATAGGACAAAAAGTTAGAAGAGTTAGAGTTTTCCCCAGTTTGTGCCTGTTTCGTCTTCAGTGATGAATTATTCAGTGCTATACTGGTGCATAGAAGTTGGTGATTTCTTTTGAACTGCTCAGTTTGTAGTTTCAGAGAAACATTCTTTACAGCCAGTAATGTTTTTAGCCCAGCCTTTGGAAAATAATATCCTTTTGGATGGATTTTTTTCTCTCAAACGTTAAGCCACTGACCTTGGACTTAACAACTTTGGTGACATTTTCCTTCAGTGTTCCTTCCACTGCGGTTAACTTGGCAGCAATGGTGCTGTTCATCTGGCCAGTCACAGGTTCTAGACTCTTCGATATGGCTGCATAAAAAAAAAAAGGTCAACTAAAGCTCTACATTAACATTCAAAATCAATAAATGTCGTCTTTCCAGCCAGATGACAGGGACAAAAAAAAAAAAAGACCAGAATGTTCTTTGCTGTATTGAACATTGACAAAAAGAGTAGTTAAGATTTTGAGTTTACTCACTCTGTGGGACGATCTTCTTCATTTCTTCACGCAAAACTTTGTCTAGCCGGTTGCACAGACTGTTGTTCAGAGTCTGGACAAGCTGCTGAACCAGCTGGTCATGGAGCTGTTGGTTGCGGCTTTGTCCCTCAGCCAGAATTCGCTCCATTCTTCTCTCTGTCAACAGCTAGTTAAAGTTAACAACAAATAGTATGGTCCCGACCAATCGAAAGGGATTTTTCTTTAGTGTGTGCATACGCATATGAAAAAAACAAGATCATGCATTAGAGAACAATTACATTCATCTCAGCTTTCTTGCTTTTTCTTGTGATAGTGGGCTTAGATTTTACTTCATTTTCATCTTAGATTATATTTAAGTTGCTTAGAAATGTAGCTTCTTCATGCATGGTGCCATTCATAATACATTTAACTTCTGTTATGTGACATATTTCAAAGTTAATATTCTGCAGAAATTACAGTAGAGAGGGACTTTTATCTTTCTGGTTTATTTAGCATGTAAATTTAGCGTGGCCATGAAACATGATAGGCTCCAATCTCAATATTATTCAGCCAGTGAAGCATTGTTGATGAAAGACCATGCGTTTAAATTCTCTTAAATTCTCAATTTAATATTGTTCGTTGTCTTTGCTCTAATCCTAATCTAGATATGAGTCTCCCCCTAGTGGAAGGATACGTTCCTGCTCCTGCTGAGCCAACATGGAGTGCTCGATATGAGCCATGATGGAGCTCTGTATGGCATCCATGTGGTTGGTAACTCTCTGCAGAATGTCCAGCTGGTTCTGTCTCAGCTCTGCTAACTCCCTCTGCTGGCTCCGCAACATCAGCAGGAGCTCATCTTGCACCTCTGTGCTCATCTGAGAACACAACAGCAAATTCATTCCTCACACATGAAACTCAAGCATCCCTGACATCAGCACAGTTGCAAGTCTTAGCAATCACAGCAGAACATTCATACTACAGAGCTTGCCATGTTATTCATGGTTTAGCATTGCATTAATGTTTTATTTATATGATGAATCACAGTGACTAGACAGAAAACAAGCCTTCATGCATTTTGATTGGGTTTACACAATACAAATGATACGAAATGCATTCGGATTGTGGTGCAGGGGATCAAAAGACTTACCTGGTTCTCAATCTGTCTAGACTGTGAGGACTCTCTGGGAAGGGAGAAAAACAAAGATGATCTAATCAGTCACACAATCAGATTATATGGCTGAAGGGGCTCACCACTCAATCCCACATTAAACAATATAAACATTAATATCAGGAAGATTTACATAGTAAGGAGGGCAGCTCACTCACCCTTCATCTTTCTTACTCTTCCTCTTGAGCTTGGGGGAGCTGCGTGGTGATGTTTTCCAGTCCTTTACGGGAAGTCTGTGAGAGGAGCGAGGGCCACAGTTCCCCGACGAGGAGGCTAGACTGGCAACCTCATCATCATGATCACTGTCAATCACAGCAGGAAAAGAAAATAAGTGAAAAAGGCAAGAGATCAGCAAAATTGTCCTCAGGGTATTGAAGATTGAACTACAGGTGTCTTAACACAGCCTTAATTAGCATAATCACATCATTATCTTATCACTACAGTTTGTTGAATCTTGCTCAGACTTGTTTGGACATGCAGACAGGAGAAAGAACAAAATAGGTTTTCAGTATATACACACTACCGTTCAAAAGATTGGTTTAAGATTTTTTCTTTTGGGGGGTGGGTGCTCAACATTAACTCTTGTCTGGGACAGGTGGATTTTACTTGCCTGATTGAACAAGAAGCCCGATTAAAAGGTACACTATTTAACTTTTGGCTCACTAGAGGTTAAAAAACAAAACTGCATGCATTTTGCATTAGAACAATGTTTTGCTTGTGCGTAGGCTCTGCGTGTCTGCAGATGAATATGCTTATTCTACAGCTCATAAAACATTCACTACTAGGCTTAAGAGAAATAAGCAGTTTAGACGGAAAGGATCTGAAGCCGAGTAGCTGAAGACGTTACTGTTGCTTTACCCATTAATAGACATGGTACTACCTTGAAAATAAGTTCCAGCACAGCGCTACAACCACCATAATGAGATGACCCTTCGCAATAGATAATGCTACACCAGGGGTCAGCAAGTAAGTTTGGTATCGGGCCAAAAAAAGGTTTGCCACTAGATGGCAGGTTAGAACGTAGCCAAAGGATAATTTAAGAAATTAATTGATGAAAAATGCAACTAGAATTGCCTGTGACAGACTGCTAGTGTCTTTTGTAACTGGTAGTGAGCTGTTACTCTGTGTTAAATCCTGTAGTAGGACAGTCATCAACAAAAAAAACCACATTTGTGTGGCGGTGTCCGGGTTTTACATTAGATAAATTAATAAAGCAGTAGTGATGTCACGATTTTCGAATATTCGATTAGTTGATTTAATTATAGAATATCGAATAGGTTGTGCGATTATGGTCTAAAAAAATCCCTGTGTTTTCTGTGCTGATGCGGTGGTGACGCGTTAATGTAACGGTGCCAATAATGCACCTAAAAGCTGTAACAAAGAACCGGCAAAAGCAATGATTGTTTCAAATATAGCAAGGAGACAGTTTAATAATAAACTAGTGTTTTCTGTGTCCGTCGGTTGCAATAGTCACCGCAGTAGTGAGCGCACCTATACAGAGAAATGCACATTTCATACGGATTTACATAAGCAGAGGGTAGTCGGTTTCATTTTGTTTTGAATTGTTTTGTTTAAAAGTAGACATTTCAAGCTTTCTATATACATTTCTCATGTCTGTGAGGCAGCTTATATGCTGAGTTTCAGTTCATTTATGAGACTAGCTCCAGTTCACATGCAACGTAATCGCGCCGGCGCCTGCATGCCCTGATTATATTGTCTGTAAATCCAGGCAATTGGTTGATGAAACATTGCTAAAAAAATTAAGATACAATTTATACAAATCACTTTAAAGAAAGGCTTTCTACAAAACAAAACTTAATGAAGTGGTCAAAATCATGTCTGACCCACATGCCTCCAGATATATTGCGGCATCTTGCAACACATACCGCCTTGCTAAAACGCATGTGGGAGATGCGGAATGGATAAAAGTGACTCAAAAAATAAAAGAGTACTTGAATAAGCCCATTAATGGCATGTTTGAGTCATGCTCTTAAACTGTTTTATTTCCTCTGTCCATATTGTGAATAATAAATGTGTATCATTTTAATTTGCTTATTACACAACGGAGCCTAATTTATTGTAATAATTATTTGACGTAGTAGCCTACTTTTACACTTAGAATTATTCCCTGGCATCCTCGCAAACTAAACTTTTTTTAATTGTTTATGTGCTGGAGGTAGGCTATTATGTCGAGTGATGTTAACATTTAAGCTAGCTGGTGAGAGAAAATTGCACTATCAAAGAGTCTGGAAAGTTGACAGCGAAAATAGGGCATACAAAGAAGAATGGAAAGACAACCGTTTATCCTACCTAGTTTTGTAAATGCAAAGCCGCTGAGTCTTATCTGCAACGAAGTTGTCGCTGTTTGCAAAGAATATAATAGACATTTCATGACAGCTATTTTAGTGCGTCTAGCGATACACAGACTCTTTTGAATATCTTTCAGAACCTTTCAAATTAAAAGCTATAAATCAATCTCAAAATAAAACATTGCTGCAAAACCATTCTCGTACTTTTATTTTGAAGGCAAAATAAAGACGAAGTGATGGTGAGTAACTGTTGCTGTCATGACAGATCTATTTCAGAACCAGCCGCTATCAAAATAAACTGGCCCGCGGGCCGCCTGTTGCCAACCCCTGCTTACACACTTTTACAAAATTTCAAATCCCATAGTTCTCACCACCACCAAAAAAGCCAATCTAATGTTGATTCTCATTTTGTTACAAGTTCTGTCGCGTTCTCTTTTTGCCAGCAGACTCTCCTCTGTTTGCCTTTTTTTTTTTTTAAATGGGTGATTCCCCAGAGGTTTGTGATATGCGTTCTCCATGTCAACCTTTTTCACTCATTGTGACAACTAACCTACGACACTCCCACACCATACATTTTGTCAAAGTAGCCGGAGCACCTTTTCTCCATTTACCAATATGACAAAACATGCACTAGCGAGTAGAATGCTGTACAATTTTTTTTCCGTAAAAAAACATCCCATCAGGTCTGAAATACAAACATGTAAAATAGGCTTAACATAGCGAATCAGGGTAAGGCAAAAACATGTTTTGGAAGAAGGATTGATGCATTGACTAATTTCAATTTGAACAAAAAAAGTTACATAGTGTACCTTTAAAATGTCAATAACAAAAAATGAAATGTAAAAAAAAAGGTAGCACAGAAACTGTTGTGGTGACTTAATTTGAATATCCTACATATCCCACATTATAGGATTCGTATTACAGAAACATCCAAACTCAGAATCCCATTTCAGAGCAGAACTCATTTTGAACACTAAACAGGAAGTTTTTGTAATACCGTTCCTAGAGAGAAAAAAATAATAAAAAAATTGACAGTCGTGACAGGTTTTCTTTAGCAGACGGTTTGCATGTCCTTGATTTGAATTGCTCACATCACTGTTGTCAGTGAAGGTCAGACTAATATTTTGACAAATTTGACTGAATCCATGTAATGTTTCTGTTCCTAATTAAGTTACCAGCCAACTGGTGAGACATTTATTTCACAGCTGGTGTTAATGTTAATATTATGTGGCCACAGACCTCATAATACTCCCATTAAACAACTTAATCTGAGATTTATGCATTTTACAGCTTCCTTAAGTGCTTGTATGACAAGCAAATGTAAAGTTAAAATGAACAGACAGCAGAAACTGAACAAATCCTTATTAAACATGAACAATTAGTATAGTAATGGGATCTGGGCTACAGAGGATGCTGACACCTGGATAGGTGATACTCCAAAATGTAAAGTTTACCTCTGCTCTGCACTTGCATCTTGACTGTCGTTCTGAGTCAGGTGATAAGTGCGCCTGTGGTAGGGGGAAGAAATGTGCCTGTCCTTTATTTCCTCCCTAGAGCTGTAATTAAACAGTCAAAACAGAGTTATTAAATGCTTTAGCTTTGTATCATCAAATATTATCACTGATTTCTCAATTTCTCAAAACAAATACTAAATGTTGATATTAAATTAACATCAACATAAATCACATAACAGATGAAAAATATACATACAAATTAGTGCTGGGCGGTATACCGGTTCATACCGACTACCGGTGTTTATTTGTCATGAATTTTTAATATACCGTAATACCAGTGTATGTCGCTTTAACAATGATCGGAACGCGGCTCTCACTGTTTGAGAGTGTCCCTTTTCACTGTTGCACTGTGGTGAGGGCACAGCTGTATGCGTTTCTAAACGTGACGGTGAAGATGGATAGGTTAAACAATAATTGATAGTAGGGATGGCTCGATACCACAATTTTGGCTTCGATACGATACCAGAACCTAATACCTCGGTATCGATACTAAATCGATACCACAGGTAAAAAAAAAAAAAAAAAGTCTCAAAATTTAAGTGACACTTAAAAAACACTGCTTGAAACTCTCCACTACCAAATGTGCAAAGAAATGGTATCAAAATGTAAATAAATAAAAAAAATCAGTCAGGGAACATACAGTAGGTTAAATTTTGATTTTGAAAAAAAAAAAAAAAAAAAAAAAAAGACATTATACAATTAAAATAGGTTAATATCCAAAATGATAGATTCACATATAATAATAATAATAATAGAATAATGAAATGACATGTAAACCATTAGCTGTCATGCATCAACAGAGAATTATCAACATGTATTGCATTTATTAATCTTGGTTTGGTTACTGTTTGCCACAGCGGCAATAATATGCCATTCATTTTACTATCACTAATACTAAAATTAATATTATTAAATTTTGTATTCTTTATTCATTCAAATTCAATTAATATATGTTTGTTTGAAAGTGCAAAAATGATGAGACCTAAACTTAATTGATTCTAGCAGATTTGAGCTTTCGTGTTTACCGTATCATATATAATTGATAAGCTCTTATGTATGTGCGCTGTTCAGTGTTCAATAAAAGTCTAAATTAAATCAGTTGAATGATGGACTAACAGTCACTAACCTGTCGATCTCTGAACTCTTTGAACAAGTCAGGATGAGCAACTGACGAGTCAAGTGCTTAGGCAGATTTGATGTGTTGCCTCCCCGTTTGCAGAGTGGTGCATTGAGATCTGTTTCTTTACTTTTCTCATTACTTTTGTAGGCAAAGTAATGCCTTATTTCACTCATACTGCTCTCTCTGTTTATTAATGTCGGGCGTGTAGAAATTCGAATGAGCTTCGTTTGATCCATCGTGTTCCTTTGTTGTCACCGTTTGCCGGTTTCGCATGACCCGCGTCAGTTTAGGTAGTGCACTGCCGCCTAGTGGTGAACTTCAAAACAGCAGCGCATCAAATACCGAATTGAACAAAATTATGATATTGTACCGTTTGAAATATAATATATACCGGTATTTTGGCAGTACCAGTATACCGCGCATCCCTAATTGATAGCTGTCAAATATTACAGTGTTTCCCATACATTGGTTCACAATCTCAACACAGACTTTTGGAAAATCTGTTTGTGGTTGGCATTGACATCGTTGAATAAACGAGCACTGCACGTTTTAAAGTCAAAACGCGGCGCGGGTGTTTTTATATGAATGTATCTGAAGTGAACTGACGGTCTTTAGAAAATTTTCAATGTTATTTCAATTTATCTTTCCTAAAAAAGCACCGTTTATGAGCACTGCTGCTTTGTGTACAGCCATTACCGGGGAAACCGCTATTTCTGCCACTCCTAAAGCGCCTCCTGCAGGCACAGCCTTGCAAACCTGTATTAATATTAGTGTGAAATATTTATATAATATTCACTCGTGACAGTAAAATAGGGCGTTCTAAGTCAACCTACTGCAGTATTTCCTCTCTCAATTAGTAGAAAATGTGGTTAACACCCAGTCATGCTTGAAATAAAATATACCCTCATATACCGTGAAACTGTATAATTTTGAATAATACCGTGATATCGATCTTTGTTCATACCGCCCAGCACTAATACAAATTATATTTTATTACATTACATTATATTATTGTATATTATATATTATAGAACAGCAACTCACCAGTCTCCCAAACCATTGTCTCTCAAACCATTATCTCTCAGGCTGTTGCGAGTCTCTCGTGTGATATCGGGTGCTGCGGGCCACGCATGGTTCACGCTGCTGTCAGAACAAGAGCCTCCGGCCGCTACAGCGTTCTCCTGTGACAGAGCCGTCTCTAGTAGGGAGGGTGTGTTATTGAGTCTTTGTTCTCCATCTACAGACGCTGCACCCAATTCGAGAGGCAGCAAACTGTGCTCAGCACTGCTCCGGGCTCTCGGAGACAGCAGGTGGAGGACCGATGCGGCTGAAGCCATGCTGTCAGAATGCAGGACGGAGACTGAGTCAGTGGCGGCACCGGCCAGTCCTCTCTGCAGGGTTTCCGAGGCGATCTCGGGGATGTCCTGGGACATTGCCGTAGAAGCAGAGGAAATGACATCCGGAGAGCGAGCTCTGGTTGGAGAGGCCTGAGGGACAATCATGGGATCTATGGCCTGGAGATCCAGGGAGAGAGGAGGGTTTGGAGAGGAAACCTGTGGAGGAGGAGATGGGAAATAAGGGAGGGGAAGTCTGTGAGAGTAAGGAGCAGCTTCGCAGAGCAGAGAGGCCTCTCGCAGTAGGGATGGAGAAAGCACCAGTGGGGGAGAGAAACCCTAACCGGATGGGGATTTTAAATGGAAGAGTGGATGGAGGGATGCCAGATAAACAGAAAAATTGTTACATTAGTTTTTCATTTAAATCAGATCTAAAGGACTGACAGTTTTGCGAGTGCTGAAATCTGGTCTGATTTGTTCAGATGGACAGTTGATATGGATATTGCCCATGCTATATCTACAGTAATGACATAAGCATTTACTCCACCATTCAGGTTTAGGATCAAATTAAGAAATTTATGGCCTGGTTTCACAAACAGGGCTTAGATTAAGCCAGGATTAGGCCTTAGTTTAATTATTGCATTTATTATAAAACATTACTGATGTGCATCTTGAGACAAAACAATGGCACTGACATTTTAAGATAAAAAAAAATGACAGTAAAGAACATTTATTTCTAATAAATGCTGTTATTTTGAACTTTCTATTGATCAAAGAATCCAAAACTATTAAGCAGCACACCTGTTTTTCAATATTGACAATAAGAAGAATGTTTGAGCACCAAATCAAATTTAGCTCTGCATCACAATAAATTATATTTTAAAATGTGTTAAAAAAACAAACATTTGTCTCATCTAGGGCTGCACAATTAATCGAAATAACCCAAAATAGCGCTTAAACCGATTTGGCTTAGTGCGATTATGGAATCGCAAAGGGTGTGATTCTTTTTTATGCGCAGCTTGTCAGTGAAGCATGGCTCTGTGATCAGTAGCAAATGCTGCTCCATCTGAAACCTCAATAACGTCACTTATAAAGTGCATTATTCATAACGACAGTTGAGCATCCCACTGTGAGATGATGTGGCTTCTTACTCAGAATAAGGCACACAACATATTTCACAGTATTCTATACAGTGGTAAAGGCTATGTCGATTAGATTTGAAGTATAAATATAGTATTTATGAAGTATTTAATTTATCATGAAAATACCCAAGGCGGCTTGATGAACTCTGACAATATATGGTTTATCTTAGTCGTGTGTTTATTAGTCATTTTTAACCAATAACATTACAATCTTCCGTTTATTCAGCTACAGCGATATAGTATGATGCCCACAGGGATTTCCTGGAACGACATTACTTCTGCAGGGCATTTTTGGAGTTTCTGCACGAGCGCCCTATGGCTTTTTTTTTGCCTTTTGCAGATAGGACAGTGGAAAGCTTTGGGTGGAGAGAGGGGAACGGGATCGGCAAAGGACCTCAAGTCGGATTTTAACCCGGGTCGGCCAGAGGCGCAATGTCAGTGCGCTAACCACTAGGCTATCAGCGCAGACACCCTATGGCTTTCTGATGGAGCAGCATTCACAGAGCTGTGCTTCACTGACAAGCTGCACATTAATAAAAAATTTTTTTTTTTTTTTTTTTAAATCGCGTGCGGTTTAATTTCGATTAATCGTGCAGCCCTAGTCTTGTCACTTTTGATCAATTTAATGCATTCTTGCTAAACAACATTGTAAACTAAGACTTTTTTTTAAATAAATTGATAGTCACATCTTATGAACACAGTCACTAATAGACAATCTATTACTAAATGCAATTTACCATGTCCATTAATACCTGGATGTTTTCCCCAAGGCCTGAAATAAGGATGGAGTTGGATTTGGAACTGCTAGCGCTGGCACTCAGAGTCAAGCTGGTGTTGCCACATTCGACAGACATTTTAGGACTCTGGGTGAGATCATCTCCACCCCTGTAAGAAAGAAAATTGAGCAATGCCTATGAGTGCGTGACAGGGCCCCACATTTTACACTCTGACGTGTACTTTTGTACACTGTGTGTAATTCATACAGTGAAATCCAAAAGTCTCAAAAAAACAAAACACTTATGAAAATGAAGAGGGTAAAAATGCTTCTTAAAAAATAAAACTCTTGACAAAAATGAGTTGAATCTCCCACCTTGCACCGTTGTCTGAGCTGCTCATGGCCGTGACTATGGTCAGGCTGCCTGCACTGCTGCCAGGAGAGGCGGGCATCTGAAAAAACAAGAGAGCAAGGATTTGAAGGAAATGATTACCATCACTGAAGCGACTTAATAATGAACCCGTAATATTAAAGGCTTACAGAAGCACTGGGCGTCATAAAGGCGTCCGGGGTCATGAGTTTGGGCAAGGCTGATGGGGCTGGACTCATGAAGTCAGCTGGACTTGGAAGCGGCAGAATTTTACTCAGGTCATTCTGTGATCCACTGTCCCCAGATTCCTTATCAGAGCTCATTGCCTCCACATTCAGATCAGCCAGTGGGTCAGAAAAACCTGGGGGAATGCAAAAAAAAAAAAATCCCATATTGTGAAAATGCTTTACATTTAAATTTTAAAATATGTATCTTTAAATACATAAGATATATAAACAAGTCACAACACAATGATTTTTTCCTCACTTTAATTCAGACCATAATTTGGGTAAAATACATTTTTTTTGCCATAGCACTGTAGATTCAGTAGTGACGGTCTCAGAAACATATGTAAAAAATAACAGTATGCATTCCAGACTCACCAAAGCCATCTTGTGATCCAGACTGAGGCATGAACAGTGAGGATGAGCCCCCCTGATTGGGCTGGAACCAGATCTGCACATCTTGTAGTGATCTGTAGGCATAAGAGTGTTATAAATATCTGAATACAAATCAAATGCCTCCATCGAGGGATGTTTTTTGTATGTAAATAACTCACTTTGTATGCACACAGTAGAGTTTAATCTGGATTCCTGATTTGGACTCTGAGGGTCCCTGGCTTCCTTCTTTGAGAAGATATTAAAACGCAACAGTATTAAAAGCGTCACCTGAACGCATCTTCACTCACCTTACAGCAAGACTACAAACATTTGCACACGCAAAGCTAGCATTAAAATAAGGGAGGAACGGACCTGTTGTCATGCTTTCACTTTCCTCATCAGGGGGAAGGACCTCAGTGTGTCGCAATCGTGCACGGGCAACATCCTGTATGCCGAAGCTGAGCACAGGGTATGTAAGCAGAAACTCTGAAACTGCAGTGAAGTTGGCACGGCCTTTTTCCTGGTTCTGTAGCAGCTCCATGACGTACAACACCTACATATCAAACACACAACCCAGAACCAGGTTATTTACTTACACAATGTCATTGTTTGCTTGTTGTAATAGCAACACTGACCTAAGGTCAAGAATCCCATTAAACAGCACACATGCTGGAGTTAGATAGTTGACCATGGTTTTAATTTGCATTTCAGTTATTTTAAGACAGAATTTCAGCTATTTTAGGACAAGGTAGAAAGACAAATAGTAAGTATTCCTATTTGTCTTTCAACCCGTCCTAAAATAACTTAAATTCCAAAAACCTGCAGACAGACCCAATTTTAGTCTTTTCTGTTGTGAGAATTATTAGATTCAAGAATATCTCCCATCCAAAATTGGTGCTTGAAGATGTTTTGTATCAGGTTTGACATCAATGTTTCCAAAAGACTAAACATATGAATGAATAACATTTTAGAGCTACACCAGAGGGAGAGTTTTTCAGTGCAGTGGCAGATTTAGGCATGGGCGACATCTTTACGGAGGTGGCACGAGGAATCCGCGGAAAAAAAAAAGAAAGAAAGAAAAAAGAAGTCAATAGATCATGTCACAGTGTGGGAATTAACCTGGGGTGTTTTTCCCAAAGCCAACTACGGTCTCAAGTTTTGTCATTACCAATAATGGAACTTGCAACCATAGTTGGCTAACAAAGTTTATGGGAAACGCACCCCTGGTCGGGATTCGGTGTGCGGGCCCGGAAAAGTACTCTCACTCTCACAAGTGAGGAGGAGCGGGGGTCGATTTAAATCACCTCAGGGCTCCCATTGACGTGACATCAGTAGAGAAAGCAGGATAAATTCTAAATCAAAATAAATTGAAATTATGGATAGTAAAAAAAGGTCTAAGCCAGGAGCCTAAATTAGGAAAATGAAGAGGGGAAACATGCAACAATAAAGGTATATATGCAGCTACCCTCGTATCATTATGAGTGTAATTTTAAATTTATAATAAAATGTTGCTATGCTATTACACAAAATCCTTTTTCGGTCCTACAAACTTATGTAAACAGACAGAGAAATTATTATCACTAACTTTATCAATATTTTTACTGTATAGTTGTGGGGGATTTATGGTATTTTTTTTTTATTTCCCTCAATTTGTAATAATTTAAATACAGCATTTATATAAAACAGCAAAATAATTTTTTGAAAAAAAATTAACCTTAAAAAGACCTACATTTCTCGATTTCATTCATGGACGATTGCTGTCCTCTACTGGAAAACAAACACTTTTAAAATTAAAATGACATGAATTTTCAACTACAGCCACTAGATGGCAGCAGAGGATTATAGCTCAACAATAGCTCATATACCATTTCCAAGTTTTTCATTCAGATTTATATTTAGACATTATAAAATCATTACAACAATTTGTTTAGCAATTTGTAAAACAACATTTTAGCATTTTTTTCATTCTAAAGGTTATTTTTTTAACATTACAGTCAAACCTGAAAACGGTTTTAAGCTATCAAATACTCGACGCACATATGATCAGGATGTTAAAATAATCAAACCCTCACATTTCAGGTCATCGACAACACCATTGATGAGTAGATATTGAACAATAAACATGTCCCAGACAGGTTCGTCACTTGATGGGGTACCCTTGAAACATTTCAGTTGTGGTCTGTGCTATTTGCAGCGCTTTTCTGTATTTAGTTGCACTGTGAGTATTTGCAGCACATGTGTCGTCAAACTGATAAAGATGTTTTCTTAATTTGCTGGTGTTTTTTCTATTTGCATGCGTTTTATTTAGTTGCAACATGTTGAGCTTTGTGCAGCACATTTCTCTATTTGGTTGCACTGTGAGTATTTGCAGCACGTGTTGTCAAACTGAATTTGTTGGTGTTCTTTTTTTATTTGCATGCATTTTCTTCAGATGCAGCACGTTCAGCTCTCTCGGCCACCGTATATTCACCCAGGGCGCCATATGAGCCGCCACTGTTTCAGTGAATAACGACTTAAAATTGTATTTGTATGGAAATGAGCAACATGAACACTCTGCAGAATAACTAATTCTGGTTTCAACCGAAGACAGAAAATCATACAGGTTTGGAATGCCATGAGAGTGAGTAAACAAAACATGTGGGCATTAAATATGAAATATAAAATAATAATGAGTCTGACCTTCCTCTGAACATCACTAAGGATAAGAAACTCTGCAGACAGGTCCAAACTGGCCTTCAGGCTGGGTAGCACACTGGTGTTAAATGGATCTGGAGAAAACCTGAAACACAAATGAACAGTTCTTCTAAAATCCATATTTAGATCACATCCATAGACTTAAGGTATAGGTGAAAGTTTTATGCTTAAAGGGTCAGTTTAGCCCAAAATGAAAATTCTGTCATAATTTACTCACCCTCATGCCGATTCAAACCTGTAAGAATTTTGTTTATCTTTGAAACATAAATGAATATATTTGAATGAAATCTGAGATTTCGGTCTTTCCATTGACAGTCTACACAACTACCACTTTGTCACTTCAAAAAGTTTATAAGAGATTGTAAAACTAATCCTTATGAATTGAGTGGTTTAGTCCAAATTTTCAGAAGAGACGTGATTACTTTATATGATGAACATTGAATTTAGACTTAACATTCATCAACACATCATTTATGGTAAGCGGAAGCTTAAGCATGGTTGCTTGACCTGCAAGATCAAATGAGATTCATTCTTGTGTGTTACGCAGCACGTTTGAGCTTCCGCAAGAGCCAATGAGGTTTGTTCTCACGTGTCAAGCATGAACGGTTGAGCTTCTGTTTATGTTTGCTGATAAATGTTTGTGTGAATAAAAGCCAAAATTCAATACATTTCATCACAAAAAACAACCCAGTATCTACAAAAAATTTACCAAACTGCTTGATTCATGAGGATTAGTTTTACAATCTCTTTATGAACAAAGCAACAAAGTGGTAGTTGCATGGTCAGTCAATGGAGGGACAAAAATCTCTCAGATTTCATCAAAAAGATCTTCATTTGTGTTTCTAAGATGAACCAATGACTTAATGGTTTAGAACGACATGAGGATGAGCGATGACAATTTTCATTTTGGGGTGAACTAACCTTTTAAGCTTGAACAACACCGTAGAACATAGCTGTGGGCATATCTAACAATTAAAAATATAAACACCTCTATTGATCATGCAAGCTCCATAGTTCAATTATAGCGTTTAGCTTAAGAACAGACCTGATGGTTTGTAAGCAAGTCCATGACACTGTGCACCACATTTTCAGCTCCTGGTTCTGATCAGCCCCAGTGATCAGGAATCGCCAAAACGGAACACTTCAGAAAAACAAAAATGGTTTTATGTTCAAAGATATACAGCACATGTATAAGACACACACAATTTCAAAGAGTAAAGACAACTGCAAAGACAGTTAAAGTCCAGAGTCAGATTGCCTGATGACTTGAGATGCTGACAAAAATGTAATTGCGATCACTGAAGACTAAATGAACTTGGGACTCACTCAGGGTCTTGCTTCTTGTGGTTGTCACAAAAGAGCAGGCAGGAAAGGGGCCGTCCATTATGTGGCTGCCATTCATGCAAACATCTACAAAAGGAGCAAGGTTACTTGCATTTATTACCGGACTGTAGGTTATCGATTTAAATACAGGATGGCTTTAGAGGAAGAAATAAAAATAAATAAATCTTGTTAATACTCATTTTTATTATTAACAGTATGATTACATATTAAAGCGGTCATATGATGCGATTTCATGTTTTCCTTTCTCTTTAGTGTGTTTTGTAGCTGTTAGTGCAAGTATAAGATCTGCAGAGTTACAAAGCTCAAAGTGTCAAACCTAAAGAGATATTCTTTATAAAAGTTAAGGCTTAGCCACGCCTTCCTAAAACGCTTCGTTCAAACACGCCCCCACAAAAACAGTGCTTAAACTTTATTTACAACCC
This sequence comes from Gila orcuttii, assembly GCA_026230005.1. Taxonomy (NCBI): domain Eukaryota; kingdom Metazoa; phylum Chordata; class Actinopteri; order Cypriniformes; family Leuciscidae; genus Gila; species Gila orcuttii. Next base: position 9,672,193 of record JAPDVR010000005.1, on the reverse strand, counting down.
GGTTCCAGAACAGTACAACTAAAATTGTCGACTGTGTGCTGCGCATTTTTCGGAGGACTGTTTTCAGAACCTGGGAGAGTACAAGGCCGGCTGTGCACAAAGGCGTATTCCAAAAAGCAATTCCATATTTGCATGTACAGTCTGGCGCTTCTGACTCACACAGCCTGTAAGTATGTTTTCATATTTTAAGAATTTGCTACTAACTATTCAAACGCGGGTTTTGAGCAGTATAGAGTAGCGCTTGCTTGTCGTTTCTACGATCACAAATGCAGACATATTTTTGTGTTTACATTGTGTTCTCACACCCATAGCGTGACGCGCAAAAAGACAGTAAGTCATAATAATCAGTGATTATGAATGAATAACATTAAATAATTGATGAAATAAAATAAAACCCCACTGAAATAAAACCTTACCAATCTGATACGATCTGGTCAAGTCGCGCTGGCAAAGTTGATCGATCAGCTTGGTCATCCGCATTTTCCGGATTACTGACATTATTGCTTTGGGAGCTGATGTTCCCAATATGGTAACAGGCGTGACATTTCAGTCACATCATGCTTAAGGTTTTTGGGCCAATCACAATCCACTGGATCGCTGGCCAATTAGAGCACACCGCGCTTTTCAGAACAATGAGCTTTGTAAAAATCAACGCGTTTCAGAAAGGCGGGGCAGAGGAGCAACAATAATGTACAGTATGTGTAAAATAATGACTTTTTAACCTAAAACCGTGTAAACATTGCATTAAACCAAATACACAAAATAATGTTCTTTTTAGAACCATCATATGACCTCTTTAAATATCAAATGGTATACACTGACAACTCATTTATGTGGTAATTACAGTCATAAGTTTACTATATACATTTAATATAAATGTATATTAGTACAGATATTTTTCCCCTTGAAAACTAAATTTAGCAGTTTCAGAGAGGCTAGCAATAGCAAGCTAGCTTTGAAAGCATAAGATCCCACCCTCCCTTCAGAGCACTCTCTACCATGCCTCCTCCAAAACACATGATCAAATACAACCAGAGCAGACTCTGCAAAACATCACGAAACGAGAGACGGTGTTAAATTACCTCATGTCTCAAAGTACAAAACAATACAATAATAATGAACGTAAACAACTTACAGAGCTCTGATTTGTACCACCTCTCTGCTGCAGATTCATTTTTATTGACAGTGTTGCCAGAAAAAAGCATAAATCCATGAAATCACTGAGGGCGTGAACAGAACGTCACAAGTTGCTATCTCATAATTACGGTAATCACAACATGGCGTGAGCGCAGCATAAGCTTGTTTTGGTTCAGGAGGAACTGTAAAAGATGGCTGCTGTTTGTTTTCAGCGCTTGGTTACTTTCTGTCTACAACTCTGCATAGCTTTACTGAATGCGCTGAGGACGTGATGTGTTCACGAGCAGGGTGCGCGGAGGTATGGAAATACATATGTTGACAGGATGCAATGATGGGTAGGGATGGGTATCGTTAAGGTTTTTACTGTATTACTACTCTTACCGATACTGCTTATCGATTCGGTACTTTAACGGTATTCTTATCGGTTCTTTTTGGTGTTTTTTTTTAACATTCAGGTAATAATTAACATTTGCTTTATATTTTGAAATGTAAAATATCTATAGCAAGAGAAAAAGCAATGCTTTAACAAAACGAATAAAAAATATATATTTGTTATGCAGCAGTGTGCAGGCTTTTTTGTTTTATATACATGAGATAGGACACGATAAGCAAAAACAAGTACAAACACATGGTCAAAAAAAGAATACAATTAAACAAAGATACAAATTATATACACAGTGCTTTAATTTCAGGAAGGTCTACTAACATTACTTTTCAGGTAAGTGTTTCTGTCTGAAAAGAAATCTAATTTAGTAATTAAATGTAAAAGAACACTGCATAGTTTATCATAGATAGTTTAATGCTTATTAAAGTTTAAGTTACTCATTCAAGAGCTGTGAGTGATTTTCTCTGCCTTTTGTTGTTTGATTCGCATTAATGGCTCAATCGTCAGCAGGTTTATTAGACTGCTGCCCCTTTAAGACCAAGTGCAGATCTAATAGGTGACTGATGCACCATCATTTTCTCCCAACAATTTACGTCCATTTAAAGGAACACTCCACCGTTTTTTGAAATAGGGCTTATTTGCCGTCTCCCCTACATTAAGATAGGTGGGCAAAAGCATTTTTGTCTCAGTGCATGCATTGTCTTAGTTTGGCAGCGCCGACGCTAGCTTAGCATAATGAATGGAATCCTATGTTGTCAGGTAGCATGTCGTAAGTAAAACTGATTAAAAAAAACAAAAAAAAAACAAAAGAACTAATTACTTCTTGTGGCCTGCGTATTCAGAACGAGTACAAATAGCAAGACTAGGCGATTTCCTAGGCAGATATTGACTTGGGACTATATTAGGGTGAATCACAGGCGAAGCACTGGTACTTGGGCGCAGTCATATCACGCAACACCTGAAATCCCCTCTGGAAATCCCCCAACTTCCGTCAACATACTGGCGTGTATAGTAGCTGGCTATTTTTCCTACAGGAGACATAGTGAATGGCGATGAAAATGGCGGATTTTGTGAGAGACGAAGAGGGTGACTTCTCAGACAGTCAAGATCCAGAACCAAACCTCTATGAACCAGAGTTTTCAGAAGAGGAGCAGCATGCTTTGGATATAGAACGACAGGAGGAGGTTGCGATCGCTCAAGAGACAGAGGACGTGAGGATGAGAGCCAACATGAACTGGTGGTGTGAGTATGTCCTTTGCTTGTTCTCACAACCTTTTGCTATGCAGGCAATTACCATGTCTGCTGTAACTGTAGCTGTAACTTATCAAACTCAACACAATCCAAAAGGGAAGATACTCGGTGCAGGTCACATCAGTATGTTGACGGATTTCAGGTGTTGCGTGATATCTCTGCGCCCAGTGCTTCGTCTGTGCTTCCCCCCAATATAGTCCCAAGTCAATATCTGCCTAGGAAATCGCCTAGTCTTAATCTGAATTGCTATTTGTACTCGTGGTGAATACGCAGGCCACAAGAAGTAATTAGGTTGTTTTTTTTTATCACTTTTACTCACGTCATGCTACCTGACAACATAGGATTCCATTCATTATGCTAAGCTAAGCTAGCGTCGACGCTGCCAAACTAAGACAATGCATGCAGTGAGACAAAAATGCTTTTGCCCACCTATCTTAATGTAGGAGAGACGGTGAATAAGCCCCATTTTAAAAAACGGTGGAGTGTTCCTTTAAAACAAACTGTGTTTAAGTGAATAAACTGTTTCAGTGAATCTCAGAGCTGGTCATTTTTATATGTTTATGTATATTTGATAGTTTAGACACGCACATGAAGCCCAAAGTTAAGCATACTTTTCTTGTCTCGTTGCAGTCCGTTTCGGAGCACGCATCGCCTTGTGAACAGCATCTCTTGCGCAGATTTTTGTGCTTTTAATAGCTCTTTTAATGATTAAACGCGTCTGCAATTTAGCAACAGTAGAGACTGCATTTTACAACAATCACCGATTGTGCTGATTCTGACGGTATGTTTGGGTTTTAGGAAGAAATGACAGCGCATCGCTGTGAAGGGAAGGAAGTTGCGCTAGACAGAATGCGTCTAGTTTGTAATGGTTTGATCTCAAATATCTTCTTTTTATAATCTTTGAAAGCTTAAATCTAAAATAAAATTAGAATAATATCCCAGATCTAAAGAGTAACCATGTTTGAATTTTTAGTTCTGTCCTCATGGTCACTCATTAAGCAGGGCTGTCGTGTTGTGCGCGCTGTGGCTCCGCGTGAGAGATCGCTCTCTCTCTCTTCTGGACTGCGAATAGCAAAATTGCATCACAGACAAATGGTTTAATATTATTATATATAGAACTGGCTGGCGAGATAAACATGTCCAAGATTACGTCTTTATAGCACTAATAAATAGTACGTGTATTTTCTTAATTTCTCCAGTACCGACAGCAGAACCGATAACGTCCGAGCTTATCGATACAGCAGTCTTTCAAAATTCAGCCCCGGGGCCCGTTTAATACCGGGTTTCGGTACCCATCCCTAATGATTGGACAAACATTTTTGGCCCTGAGACTTCCACAGAAGGTATATGTACATGTTTTAACATTTAGACCACTTCTATTATTGATCGCTATCAGGATGTGAAGATAGTTTTTGTTATACTGGTTGAAACAATTTATAAAAGAATTGCCTACCCTACCTTTATTTGGAAAATACATGAAAGCTACATGAAGCAGCTATTACTCCAGTCTTCAGTGTCACATGATCCTTCAGAAATCATTCAAATATGCTGATTTGGTGCTCAAAAAACATTTCTGATCTTTTAACAGAATTTGTGTTATATTTTGATTCTATCATCAATGTTGAAAACAATTGTAATGCTTAATATTTTTGTAAAAAAATTAAAGTTCAAAAGACCAACACTTAATTGAAATATAAATCTTTTTGTAAAATTATAAATGCCCTTACTGTCACTTTTGACCAAATTAATGCATCCTTGCTGAATAAGTATTAATTTCTTAAATTAAAAAAGCTTACAGACCTAACATTTTTACAGTGTTCAATTTCATAATGTCTCAAGCATGTACCTGGGTTGGTCCTGTCCTTCAATGTAGATTTGCCAAAATTTTACATAGCCATCATGACTTGCTGTGGCCAAGACAGTGCCATCAGGGGACAGCGCTCCCTCACTAATACGCTGCATAGAAAAAGTAATATGTTTAATTCTAAACATCACACTACATAAGTACATAACTAATTTATGTGCCATTGATTACATTGAATCTATCTCATTTCTTAATAACTTAATACACCACTGCAGGCTAAAGGATGGCAGGACTTACTGCTGTGTGTCCTCTAATGGTGATAAACCCCTCTTTCAGTTCAGTAGCATCCACAGGCCATGAGCTGTTATTGGATCGGAGGATGTCAAGGTCCCAAACCTCAGCCTACAAGTACAAGCAAAAATCCATTTAAGAGAGTAATAGTGTTAAAAACATTTTAAATCTAATAATACGGGGACATTTCAGAAAGAAAGTTATAAAACTGTCAAATTCCACACAAAAAAACAAACATACTCTGTCTTCATGAAGCAGTGCCAATGTCTGACACGCATCCTCCGGGTTCTCATTGTCTTCTGGGATAAAGGGACACCAGATGAGTCTGCGGTTGGAATTAAGTGGAGTGTCCTCAGGCCTGTGGATGTGAACGATCACTTCATCTCTAAGAGACATCGATGTTAAAGAGAAATATTACAGTTCACCTGCTTATTATTAGCATTTTACTAGGTAACACCATTTCGATGGTCCACTTTAGATCTTCTACAAACTTTATGCAACTACATGTCACCTAACTCTCAGAATATTAGTAGACTGTCTGCCTAATATCTGCTAACGCTTTATTTTGATGGTCCCACAACAGATATTCTACAAATTCGAAATAACTTTGCAACTACATGTCAACTTATTCTATTTACCTGAACCAGTCTACTAACACTCTAATGAGAGTTAGTTGACATGTAGTTGCTGTAAAGTTACTGTAAATAGTTTAAATTTAGTAAAGTTACATACACTTAGTAAATTTACTGGTAACACTTTAAAGTAAGGTTTCATTAGTTAACATGAACAAAGCATTAAATAATTCTACAGCATTTATTAATCTTAGTTCATGTTTTTTCCACATTTACTAACACATTATTAAAATAAAAAGTTGTTAACATTAACATTAGTTAATGCACAGTGAACTAACATAAAGGCCTGTATTTTTTTTTAAAATAACATTAACATTAATAAATACTGTAACAAATGTCCTGCTCATTGTTAGTTAATACATTAACTAATGTTAACAAATTAAACCTTATTGTAACGTGTAACCAAGTTACTTATAGTTAGTAGAATATCAAAAGTGGACCCAAGTGAGTGAACCTTTAACTACAAATACATTGTGAATCCAGATTTTTTATTAAACCTGAAAAAAAGACAGATTTAGGATTTTTAAGAGAAAGTTGTGATATAAAATGAAAAGGAAATATTTTATATTATTTTTAAGGTATATTTGTGACACTGATCATGTTAATTTTCAAAACAAAAAAAATATCATTAGTGGTCTCGAACCTTCGGGTATCTCATTAACCTCATGTTTTTATGAATTTTTAACTAAATAAAAAAAATTAGTAAATTCCCATCTACAGAGGATACTGTATTTTGCTGTTGTGACTAGTGAGCTGCCAAATGAACATGTTTCCAGCCTCATCCACGCAGGCCAAGAGGGTGGAGTCCAAGTGGGCGAAGGCAAGGTCTGTGACTGCACCGGTGAAGCCCTTCAGCAGCGAACGCTCCGTCGAGCCCAGTTGCAGCACGCGGATCATAGAATGATTGTTTGCACCTGTGAGCGATAAACAATTACAAACCATTCACTTGAATCCCATCAACATTTTATTCAAAGGAGTGTGCTAAATGAGCCATGTACAAAGACAGCAACAGAAAAGTGTGCAAACTGACCTCTGATGGCATAAGCCACGTATGAGTTGGACACGGCTATTAAATTGCCATAGTAGTACTTGTGCTCCCAGTCATATTTGGCCACTGGCTGTATTTTAACCTGTAAGACAGTCATGAGGAAAAGATTCAGAGAATAAAACAATTTCCAGGGTTTCTACATATTTTGACATTTTTAAATATCAATTTATAGAGTTAAAGTAAATATTTTCTAGCTGGAAGATTTATTGACTACAAATTTCCATGACTTTAAAGATTGTATTAATATTACATGACTTCCCAGGCCTGGTAATTTCCTTATATTTTCAGGTTTTCCATGACCGTGAAACCCTGAACTGCTAATAAGAAACACAGTTTTGAACAAGTTCATTAATTTACACACCTTGTTGCTACCACGAGCCTTACTGTCAATACTAGAGTCACGGCTGGACACAATTTCCACATTGTTTGCTCTGATGGAGACACAGGTGGACTCATCATCTCCTGAAAGGCAGCTGGTACAAAAAAAAAAAAAACAGACTTATGAAATATCTTCGAAAAAAAAAACCCTGCTTACTCAACATACACTAACGTTCAAACATTAAAGACACATTAAATTGATCAAAAGTGACAGTTAAGGCATAATCCTAAACCTAATGTTAGAAAAGATTTCAATTTCAAATAAATGCTGTTCTTTTGAACTTTCTATTCATCACAGTTTCCACAAAAATATTAAGCAACAATGTTTTTCCACATTAGCTATATAATAGTAATAGTCATAAATGTTTTGCGTCTCAGAGCACGCAGACGAAGCGCAATAAACGCTGTCATGTTATCTTGCGTTTGGATGCTGGTGTTTTGGAACGCAATCATGTGAGATGCTTCTGAGAGGGAATTAACCAAATCATTTTGATGACAAGCTTTGGCTCAGGCATTTCAGAATATTCAAACTAACAATTAAGATGCTGTACAATGAAACTGATCCACTGGTTAGTCCAGTTATCCAATCACATCCTGAGGCAAAGTAACATGTGTTTTTTGTTGTGCATCGCCATCGAGGGATTTATTTGGTAAATGTGTTTCCATTGTAGTTTATGAGCATGTCTACTTACCAGGAAACAAAATTATCTGTCTCAATTGAGCGCATAAGTTTATGGACGTTTTTAAAATGTACACAATTTGGCGTTTCTAACCAGAGGTTTTTTATATGTTATCCCAGACCGCACATAAAAATAGGTGGATGGAAACATAGCTATTGATAATAAGAAATGTTTCTTGAGCATCAAATCAGCATATTAGAATGATTTTTGAAGGATCATGTGACTCTGAAGACTGGAGTAATGATGATGAAAATTCAGCTTGCCATCACAAAAAAGAATTACATTAAAATAATATTAAAATAGAAAAGTTATTTTAAATTGTAATAATATTTCACATAGTTTTTCCATGTATTTTTAATCAATAAATGCAGCCTTCGTGAAAATATGAGACTTCTTTCCGTAGTGTTCAGTAACTTAACCTTTTTAAGTTTAGTACATAAAGAAAATACAGATCATAGAAAGATAATGACATCATAACAATAATGGTTTGCTAAGGAATAAGAATATTATTATACAATTAATGTTAATGACAGCAAATACATACATGGTCTGTGTGTCCTGTCTATTGAGTTTGTCTGAGTTGTGAGAAGTCGGCTCCACCATTTCTGCATGTCCTCCTGCGTTGATAATATCCGCTCCAAAAACTCCATTCAACTCTCCATTGAAAGATAGATTTCTCTGGCTCTCTACCAAAGAGGAATCTGTGGAATTATTTGATTGAGAAATCAACTCTTAAATGCACCTGTACATCCTCTGACTCTTACTAAAATTACTTCCAAAACATGTCAATATGAATTACCATCTATGCTTGACATATTTTGTTTTCCACTCCCATTGATAAACACACACACATAATATATATATATATATATATATATATATGTGTGTGTGTGTGTGTGTATGTATATATATATATATATATATATGTGTGTGTGTGTGTGTATGTAGTTACTTGTACATGTAGTGTAACTAGGTAAACTAGTGAAGGGGTTCTGCAGGTTTGATGAAGGTAAATTTAAGACTAATTTTAAAGACCTTTTTATAACCAAGGAAAGAAAATTTAGGGAACAAATTGAAGGGAATAAATTACATCAATATGTTCTCTAAGTGTCCAAGGCGGAAGAAACAATGAGTTGTATTAGCAACACTTCAAAGTTTGAAGATACAACTTCCAACAGGTATCCATTACTACTTAATTATTTTTTACAACAAAAAAACAGGCTAGAATCACTCTGATTTAAGCCCTTTTAATGCCTTTTGATTTAAGCCCTTTTAAGGCCATCGTTTGTGTAAGGATGAATTAAGACCTGCAGAAACCCCGTAACGATGATGCACAAAAAGTTGTCCAAGTTTCTAAAAAAATGTTTACATGCCTTTTCTGAAATTCTATAAAAAACGTTTGTTGTGGTCACGGTTATCAAGTCACCGCATAGTGATAAATATGAAGTGCTTTATACTCTTGAATGACATTTATTCTCATAATGTCGCAATTAATACTCAACACTTTCTGTCTGAGCGAAGCTGCTGCTGCGCCAGAAGGAGTGTAGCCCTTATTTGCTACTTTAACGTTACCCCCTTTTAGTCAACCACAATATTACACAAAATAATAATGTTTGCCACTTATAAAATCTAGTTAGCGTTTTTGAGCAACTATAGTCCGGTGGCTCGCGCTGAAATCAAGCGCTGCGCAGCATCATCGCACCGCGGCCTAGCTGCTCCCTTCCCCGGCAACTTACCGGCCGAATTACCGGGACGATCCAGTTTTAAGATGTCCCGAAGGTGCTGGGTCGCGCCCTCTATGTCCATATTGGAACTGGAAGCCATAAAGTAGGGAAGGGGGGATTAATTCGCTGGAAACGGTCAAATTCTCAAGTTTAATTTAGTATCTGAGCTCGCCCCTCATTAAAGAATGCCACTGTCCCTCAACTTCCGTTGAGCGTTCACTGAATTTCATTCCCCCGCCTCTATTGGCAGGTTTTCTTTAGTTCCGGTGTTCTGACGATTTGTGCTGCCTTGTCGAAAAATGCTACCGTAGCCCGAATCAATAGAGGGAATGCATTACCGTCACTTTCCCGCCGGAACACGCCCCCTCAGCCGGACTGAGTGGCAGAAGAGCAGCTGCGTGACTGGATTTAATAGGGGAAACTGCGAAAACGCAAGTAAAACAAACGATTATCAGTTTAAACTAAAGATTGGACTCAATATAGTGTTCCTTACAACTTACTAAAGATCCAGTGATCCATGGATATTGACATGCAGCCAGGAATCGTGTTTCCTGACATTTATATGTGCCTGATTTTGACACCGGGGAAATACATACAGCAAATTTGCCTGTGAACGCTTTATATAAATACAATATAGGCAGGTCTAAATCCAGGTGATCACTTATATCAATGTTATATATATCATCATATCGTGTAGACTTAAAACTTGTATAGTTTTTTGTCAGTGTTTATTTAAAAATGTAAAATTATACAGAATATACAGTGGTAAATATTTGATTGATGAGTTGTCACTGCAATATATAACAATACAATATATAGAGAATGATTTTACCACTAAATTCAGCATATTGACACAAAAATGATAACTGCAAATCCACCTTTCGCTGCCTGGAGTCCAGTTGTTTCTATGAATTGCAACGATCTATTTGCTTCTCTGTTCTGTAGCTTTAGGTAGTCTGTAAAAATATACCTCATATTTCTTGTCAAATCTAGTCGTACAGTCAGTCTCAAAGCTCTTTCCCGTTTTAGACGCGTTTTGTGTGTTTTTCCGCAGCATTCACACTGAAAACCAATGCTGCCGCTCAGTCTTTCTGCCACTCAGTGAGCGGAACAGCAGCGACTTCCGCTTACTGTGACGTCATGCGCATTCCCTCTATAGCAGAGTCTGTCGATTTGTGCTGCCTTCGCAAAAAAATGCTACCCAAGCACGAATCGATCACAGAGAATGTTGATTCATTCTCTATTGTTTCCATAATGGTGTAAATCTCACAATATTATGACATCGTTATTTCGTTTAAATCAGGGTAAGTGTATGGGGAGCATATTTTGATATTTTAAATGAACTAGCAATTATCACCTTTGATATAACAAGTAAAAATGGCATTATTATATGAAATACAATTATAATAAAATTCGAAGTTAAGAGTACAGTATACTGTACTGTTTTTATTTTTAAAACGGTGTGAAAAGTAAAAATTATCATCAAATATTCATCTTTGACCTGTCAAAGTTTCCTACAAGTCTCCACAGCAAGGATGCATAGATTAATGGGCGTGGTAAGCAGAAGAAAAATGAGTCTGCACATGCGCATAACCAGTAAGTAGCACATCTCGATGGGTAGCATGAATCGTCAGAACACCGGCCTGAATCACCTAACTTGACGGACACTTACATTTTAACAAGATAACCTGTTTTTAGAGATCACTAATAAATATTTATATTTTATTGTCGTGTCATCATTATCATTTCACTTATTACATTTTTTAGTAGTCATAAAATCGCCCAAGCAAAGAAAAAATATATTTCAACTAGTTCCTTCACCACCTATAGTAATAACAAAATAACATCACACTTTACTTTGATCTCCTTTATTTCCACATACATGTAGGCAACTGAAGTAGTCTCTTACTGAATTCACATTGTATTACTGTTGTTTTTGTTGGAAAAAAATCAATTCTTCTTTTGCCATTCCCCTCAAACTTGAGTGTCTCTGCAGGTTCGAGCAAGCATGACGTACGTGTACAATACATGTATTTGCCCAGCAAAAATATGTGAGAAATTGAGCGACTCATTATAATGATGTTCTAGCAGATCTGTTTAGATATTTCAGTGCAAAAGCTACAACTCCGAAGACATCTCTCTAAAATATCTGTACCATCTCTTGGCACAAAAGCCTTCATATTTTGTGAATATGATTTGCTAATCCTAAACACTGAGCATAACTCCTTTAGTGTAAACATGTGAAAATGAAGAGAATCACCCCTTATTCCCACAAACTAGTATTTCTGATGTCACGTTTCATGCTTCGGGATCCTTCTTAAGACGGTAATGTCAAAATATAACCCTAAATATAGAAGGTAATAACAGCTTTGGGCACACTACAAACTCGATGGCATTTACATTCATACTTACAAAACATAACAAGCTTATGAAACATAACATCCCATAACAGGGAAAAGAAGCCTCTAAACTACATGAAAAAATAAAAGCACTATGAAAATTAATCTGCACTTCTGGGATTTTTCTGTTGATGTAGCATCATTAGAGGACGCATGTTTTTCCTTTTTTCAACAAGAGCATCCATTGATGATTCTACCATTCATTGTGTTAGGGTTACATAGAAAATGTTGAAAACATTTTTTTAGTATGAACATCTGCTTCAGGAGACACTGGCCACCTATAACAAGAGAAATACCGGCTCCATTGAGTTTGGCTCTGCTCAAATAAAATAATGAGAGAATCTAATATGAAACCGTATCAAAAATATGAACAGTCAAGCATAGAAAAGGGGAAAAAAGGTAGAGGCACAACCAGACAGGGGGATGAACAAGATGACGTTGTTAAGAAAAATTCAAAGGTTTTATTGTGTATCGTGGCTTGGTAATTATTGTCACAGAGAGCAGTGAGCAGAAATCGGGAAGCACACTGGTCTGAGGGGAAGGGGAAATTAGAGTTGTGTTCTTTGGATAGCTAGAGCAACCTGACATCACATTGAATGGAGACACCAATTTCCAAAGGGGGCAAAAACAACAACAAAAAAAAATTGTAACTTCATGGAGCATATTCTAAAAACAAGCTGATAACACTTTGTACTTAAGCAAACAAAGACAGACAGTTGTTATTTCAAAGTCAAAAATCAGCAACTAAAATGTAAATATCAAACAGCCGAGGTTATGTTAATACGTATTTGTCCTGGTCAGGGCGTCCTCTGATCTTTAAGCTCCCATCATCATGCAGGTTGGGGAAGGAAAAGGGTCAGTTTGATGGATGTGTGGGCTTTCAGCAAAGAAACATGTCATTTCTTGAGTAGAGGCAGTACTGTATATGCCTGCATGTTTTCTGTGATTGACTGCTGTAATCCGGTGCCGTTTCTCTTGAGTGTGATGAATGAAGGGCTGATTGACAGGTTCAGGCGTCATCAGGGCGGGCCCCATCCTCCACCTTCCCCCACTTCCCTCCTGCTAGCCATGGGGCATTTAACCAAAATTGTGCAGCGACAGGCGGAACATGTCATTGGTGCAAACCCACGCCTCGTTAATGTTCTTCAGGATGAAGCTCTGATGGAATCCCATGATGGGGTCATCATCTGCCTAGACAAAGCAGAAACACAGAGACTTAGACGGAAGATTTCATTCTGTGCAACACTTCATTAAAGAGAAGGGGTATAGCTAAACCAGAGCTAAAAATTCAAATTCTGCTATACTTTTTCAAAAATCATGCACATTTTCAGATATGTTTAGCAAATTTCAAGGCAAATTAATCCAGATACAGAAAGACAAAAGCTGCATTAAGCAACCAAGACAAATTAAAGGCTGAGAGTTTGTCACAATATTCTCAATTTTAATTCATTTAATTAATATTTTTTTAAGAATATGTTGTTCAGTGAAGGTGAAATAAAAATAAAAACATGACAGTATATAAGACAAATTAATGGAAAGGTGATAAACAATCTGGGTCAGTTTCTCATAAACACTGAGCCTAGTTCTGGGCTCAAATTATCTTTAGTAATGAATAGGGATGGCCCGATACCGATACTGGCATCGGGTCGATACTGTCCTCATATACTCGTAGTCATAAAAATTCGCCGATACCACGCCCCGATACCACGTACACTTTGCGGAAAGAAACTGTGCTTTGTCAAGGTGAGCTGAGGCATAGGGACGCGCACTCTCAACGCAATAGAGTGCGGCGCGGCACTAGATCTGATGGCCGAGTGCGAGCTTGGGCGGTAATGCACTCACTCTGTGTGCGGGTTGCGGGAGAATAAAACGATTCGCGGGACTCCCGCAAACTAGAAATATCTATGAATACAACATATTAAAACTAATAGATTTTTATTCATCTGTTGCAGAAAAGCAAGAATAACAACTAAAACAAAATAGAAACGATTTACAGGCCAGAGTTTCTATTCATAACATGTTTGCAGCGTTGAGCGATGTAGCCAATCACAGACATATGTGTTGATTTCTTGAACGCAATGGCCAATCAGAAGCATTTAAGATAGACTCCCCTCACCGCTCAAAACTTTTTTGTTCAGTGCTGAATTCTGTATGCTGGCAAATCCTCTAATTATAACAAACAAAGTGTGGATATTATGAAAGATTCATTGTGCAGTCAGCTTCATTGATGATAACAGATGTGTGAGATCGCGATGAACTGTCAGCTTTTTAGGAATTAGGCTATTAAGGGAGCGCACTTTGCGCGCATTCAGTCATGTCAGACCATGCACGCAGTAACTGCTTGCTTTTATGTTAAATTAACAGTGGTTTGTGTGTTAATACCTTTATTATTTTACCCATTATTATTTATTTTTAGACGAAAATAAAAACAGTCTTCTAATCTGTGTTCTAAAATAGTCTTCTGTCTTCTTTTCTGGGAGCCTATAGTTACTTTTGCGGTAGAAATATCGGTATCGGTGCTCGGTATCGGTAAGTACACAAATGTAAATACTCGTACTCGTATCGGTTTGAAAAAAATGGTTTCGGGCCATCCCCAGTAATGAATCACCATAAATAATAAAATAACCCAAGACAAGGCATCATCTATGTCATGTACACTGACCCTTTATTGGGTTATTGTATTTTATTAAAGGTATAGTTCTCCCTAAAATGAAAATTAAGCCATCATTTATGTTGTTCTAATGCTGTATTCCCTTCTTTATTTTTCAAACCACAAAATCAGAATTTTTAAGAAATGTCCTGCTCGCGCTCGTAATGGAAGTAAATAGCAACCAGCATCAACCTTTTTTTTTTTTTTTTTTTAAAAAGACGCAAAAGTATCACAGAATGATCCCATGCAACACGTGTTGTATATTCCAAGTGTTCTTGTGGTATACGATAGGGTTTGGTGAAAAGCAAACAGAAATTTTATGTATTATTTTACGAAAATCCTGACCTTGGCCATTGGTCTTTCATACTCGACTGCAGTTGTGAGAAATCAAGATTACAAAAACGCGACATGAAATATAATCCATGTACCTTCTCTAAGGTGAATATATCCGTTGTGTTCATCCTAACAAGAAGTTGAGTCATTCTGACTGTCATCTGATAACCGGAGTTCCGGTCTTGAAAAGTACATGGATACTTTCTTGGGTATTTCAAGGCAATGTATTTTATGTTGTGGTTTTAATTAATCTTGATTTTTTTGTTCTTTTTCTGGGTGAGTCAGAGTGTACTGCGGTGCTAATAGAGTCTCAAAAATGCACATGTGGTATAGCCGTGCAGAAAACATCAACGGCCAAGGTCAGGATATTCATTAAAAAATACATTAAATTTAATTTCATTTTCGGTTATACCACCAGAACACTAGGAATATATGAAACGAGTTGCATGGGATCATTTTGTGATAATTTTGCGTCTTTTTAAGACGCTTTGATGCCAAAGATTCACTGCCAAATTCTCCTTTTGTGGTCCGAAAAAAATGGGCATACGGCATTAGAACAACACCAGGGTGAGTAAATGATTCTTTTTTTTAGGGTGAACTATCTCTTTAAATACACACACTGATGTAACTCAAACAAATGAAGGTTCACTGAGTTATAAATTGCTTTGTGTGCAAGATAACCCATGCACTGAATACAACTCTGTTGTTAAAATTTGGAGATGTCATTTTAGTACACATTAAACCCAGTGTTTTAGTACACATCAGTGCAGTGTTGTTATTGTTAACTAAAACTATGAATAAATTGTTAATTAAAAACAAAGCTGAAATCAAACAGAAAATAAATATTAGAAAAAACGTAAACTTTAAGTTTTTGCCTGGGCAACTAACTGAAAAAAAGTTTGAGCCAAAGTACTAAAATGAATAAAACTAGAATAAAATCATTTAAAACAATAAAAACCTAAACTAAAATTAAAAATGAATATATAAAAATAAAACCTAATTTAAAATGTAATTAATACAAAATTAAAATGAATTTGACCCCAATGGTCAAATATAAAAAAAAAATATATAAAAAAATTAAACTAAACATTTATAACTGAAATCTAAAAACCTTAACAGAAATACAACTGATCCCAAAAGTGCCATATTCACACATTTTGAAGTTAATTTTTCTTCTTAAGGAACTCATGTCATCCCATGATGGCTAAAATACAGAGCTCTTCATTACAAATCTTTAGAGGTCAAAATAAAAGTCGTTGCTCATTAAGTTGAACTCTATTTTTTTCACGTCACTCATTCATTGGTTGTTTTAATTGCTGCAAAGGCGCAAGGAAATCAACAAACACACAACAGGCAAATTGGCATCAACAAATTCAGCATGTGATTAAGCAGATGCTTGATCTGAACACAGCTTAAAGCCGTTAGTAGAGCCTGTATGGTGTGAACCCAAGCGGACACTGGTCCTTACAGACATTATTAGGAGGAGGAAAGGCCATGTGACCACAGAGAGCCTTTAAGCTCAAAGGTTGTGCAGGGCAAGCCTGAAGACTTCATTGGTGCAAACCCAGGCAGTGTTGATACTTTTCAACAGAAAGGTCTGGTGGAAGCCCAGCACCTGGTCATCGTCTGCCTGATAGACAAACACATACACTGCAGCTCTGAAATACTTATAAAATCTTTGATCACGCGTTACCATGTCATGTAAGGTGAGAGGGAAAATCGAGAGAGGCTTAAACCTTCCACGGCTGCTCTCGATTTAAATGCCACTGGGATTAAGGTGATGATATGCATTTCAAATGGCCAAGAATGCCCTTTTAGACCTTTATCACATTCATATTTGCCAAAAATGTTCACCTCAAGCGTTGTTGCAATAGCATAACTGTCAGAAACCAAAACTAAATTTAAAGAAAATGTACTTACTTTTAGTTGGCCTACTACCATACTCAATATGCAGCTATCAGGGGTAGGCTGGTGGTCCTGTGCTGTTATGCTGTGAGCTATTTTTGTGAAAGGCAGGCTCTGAAAAAGATAAAAACAAAAAACTATGTATATCATCAATGTTTAAATGGAAAGATGCCTTACTAATAGGGATGCACGATATATCGACCACATATCGATATCGGCCGATAAAGGGTAATTTTTGTTGTTATCGATCCGATAAGAAAATTAGGCCGATATATTAAAGCTGGTAGATACGATTATTTACTTCAGTTGAGAGATGCGCGCTGTTCACCATGGTAGTTTTGAATGATTGGAATCACTTCGAAAAGGAAGATATGTTAGGTGCAACGTGCAGCACAAATCTGTAACATAGGCTTCATAACATTATAATAAGAACACGCCTGTAAAAGAATGTTGTGAATTCTTGTATGCCAGTGTTTCAGTGCGACGAGCGCTGAACTCTATGGAGTTAAGCCTTCATGACAAGCACAGTCAAGTTGAGCATTCGCAGCATTTTGTGCCATTGTAAGTTGTAATGTTTATTTTGTAACTATAATTGGGACTGTCATATACATGCCATTATAATGAGAACACTATTGTAATAAAACGTTGTGAATTCTCTGGATTTAGTTGCCGTTTCAGCGCGTTGTTGTGGAAATAGCATGTCCAGAACAGGGATTACATTTTCTGACCAGCACAGTCAAGTTCGCTTGTGCATTCACGTCGTTTTGTGCAGATATAAGTCATAATATTAAGTTTATGTAATATAAATACCTGATTAATCTCACATAGGATGCGTTCTGTTGATTTAAACAACCTGCTAGAAAAGTTCATCAGTTTCCCGGTGTTAGTTTTCTTTAGCTTCAGCGTGCGCGATCAAACAGCAATGTAAAACATTAAAAGCTATGATTGGGACTGTCATATTTTTATAATTGTATACACTATTGTAAAAAAAAGTTGTAAATACTTTGGGTTTAGTTGCATTCATCAGCAACCGTTGAGTTGATTAACCTTCTAGCAAAGCGATTCAGTTTAAAGGCAGGGTAGGAAGAAATCCCCAAAAATACTTTTTCCCAAATTTGTTTAAACTGTCTTTATATATCAATGCATAATTAAAATGTAAGTACTCTGGAAAAGAAATGATAAAAATCGAGTGTCTGTAGTCCTGCCAGGACTGCAATAAACACAGCTCATTATTCCATTAACTCCCACCCCCTCCCTTCTCGGCTCCTTCCAAAGCCACGCCCCCAAAACACATGAACGCGCGATCCCGGCCGTTCGCTCAGCTGGAAGAGTCGGACGCGTTTACCAGCGCCGAGCAGAGAGGAGCGCAGTGCATGTAGTGACATCATGTCAGAATCACAAGTAATAAAATAACTAACTTTATCAGTATGAATATAAACAATTAACATGGCGGTTAGTACTCACTATCAAGCTCGCATATCGATACTGGTAAAGTTTAAAATATTTTACAAGCTCGTAACGGAATCAAACTCAATATAAGGCAAAACTATAAATAGCTTCATTGATACACGTTTGCCGTTACTATCAGTTACACTGTGATGAAGGTGAATTTGTAAGATTCATAACATAAGATTGTTTACAGATAAACTGAGTAACATACACTCAAACACCTTCTCACAACTGCATTGCAGACACAAGATAAATATAACACACACACACAACATATTAGGGCTGCAACTAACGATTATTTTCATAATCGATTAATCGGACGATTATTTTTTCGATTAATCGGATAAAATTTCAATTTGATTTTTTGTTTATTACAACTAAATAAAACCCTTAATCATGGTATTTATGTGTAAAAGTGTACAAAAGCCACACATTGAGTTTTACTAATATCAATATTTGCATTGTTTTTAATGATAATTGCTGATGGCAAGTTGACAACCATGAAAAACAAAAAAATCTAAATTATATACAACATTGTTTTAACATAATTTTTGTTAAAAACTAATTTACACAGACATGTTCAGATGTGAAGATAGAAACCAAAAACATGTAAAGTACATAATTCATTTAATTTTTATTTAAGATTCAATTAATTATAAGGATAAATTGCTAAAATAAATATAGAAAGACTGAAAAAAAGCGTGAACGTAGTAGAGCTGCAGTAGATCGCGTTTGTAAAACAATTAAAACTTAATAGAAGACAAATGCTATAAAAAGAGAACGGAATGGAGACGCAGCAAACAGGCTTGATTAAAAGGACAAGAAAATGATGCATTAGTGCACAAGCATTCGCTGAAAACCACTGACTACAGTGACTAAAAAACAATCTTTTACTGCTGCTGTTAATAACTGCCTTTATATTTAGTGCTTCACTTTCTAAACACCGTTTTAATTTAGCCTATTTCTGCGTAGCGCTATTTTAATCCATCACTTATGTTGCGAGCGAAATGATTGCACAACCTGATGCCCGAGACAAAATACAGACATCCCTAGTCTCCCGGAAGTTCCGGGAGTCTCCCGCATATTGATAGCGGCTCCCTGATGCACGCAAATTAGTTCAAACTCCTTGAATCTAGAGCGTGCAAGCAAGAGAGCGCATGCGAGACAGAAGAGAGTGCTCCAAAGTCCAAACTGTGTAGCGCGCGCACGACAGAGCGGCACAGGGAGAGAGACCTTGCGTGTGTGTGCGTGTGTGCCGCATCATGATAGGCCTGTTTCAACCAATCACCAGTAAATGCTCCCCGTGACGTAAGCAGAGCAACTAATCGATAATGACATTCGTTGACAACGATTTTCATAATCGATTATTATCGATTATATCGATTAGTTGTTGCAGCCCTACAACATATATTGTATAACACATACAGATACAACATAAAGACATAGGTAAACATATGTAGAGCATATAACAACAAACCAAACGTGAAAAAACGGAGCAGGTAGAGTTCACGGTGTACATAGGAACAAAGTTTAGGCAGAGGGTAAAGCTAGGTATAAAAATAGATCCCCTAAACTTTTTAACCTAAAGTTAGATTTGGCGAAATTAAACAAAACAGCTTTCAACTGCAGATAGGCCTATTGCTTATTTATCGTCTCAACCCTGGCTCACTAACAGTAACGTTATACCAGTCGACACCAAAGTTACAGTCATAGCTAAGCCAGTGTAACATTAGTTATGCTACGTAACGTTAGGTAGCTATATTAGGTAGCTACGTGTGTAAGTGATACATGCTTCATGAAAAAATAAATGCCATCAAAATGAAAACAGCAAGATTACCTGTCCAGCAGAAATAAAGCCCTCATGGAGTTTTTCACTTTTCAGCCCTTTGAGATCCCTCAGTTGTCGCCACCGCTGGAAAGCCACGCCGATATTGACTCTCGTATGATTTCTTTATTTATCCGAAGACTTTTTGTTCATAGCCTTTTCAAATACTGTCTTCCTTATTTTAACTTGTTTGACTTCGCTGCCTCTATATGCAGGTACTGAGAATTTTGACTGTTCTTTCTCTGCCATAATTGTTATTACTAGCTTCCGTGCCTCTTCAAACTGGTGCGCGCATTTGAGCTGCTCCTGTATCAGCAGAGGTGGTATCCATGGTAGCGAGGGAGAGTGACAGTCGCCCCAGCCAATAATTTCTTTCGTCCCGAATGGAATAATGAGCTGTGTTTATTGCAGTCCTGAGAGGACTACAGACACGCGATTTTTACAATTTCTTTTCCAGGGTACTTACATTTTAATTATGCATTGATATATAAAGACAGTTTAAACAAATTTGGAAAAAAGTATTTTGGGGGATTTCTACCTACCCTGCCTTTAACATTCGTTCTCTTCAGCTTTAGCGCGCGCAGCTCAAACAGCAATGATGTCATCAAAATGTTTCAAAAACATTGATGCGTTATTATTAATAACTAGCATTTTTTTGTTCTTGTATTATTTTCATCAACAATGTGGTTTGATTAAAATAATTTCTTTATTGTCCGTGCAGAGGCGATTCCGTTTTATTTATCCATGCCACATGCATTTTATTTCTTTATATGCAACCCAATGTTTGCATTATTTAGGTATTTTATTTTTATTTTATGTTAGACAATAGATTTTTTGGTAACACTTAACAATAAGGTCTCATTTGTTAATGCATTAACTAACACGAACTAACAGAGAGCAATAGCCTTTGTTAATGTTAGTTAATAAAATATTTTTATTGTTAGTTATGACAATATTGTCATTGTCACAAGTAATTTTTATTGCCACTGTTAGTTCACAGTGCATTAACTAATGTTAACAGCTACAACTTTGGATTTTAAAAATGTCTTATAAAATGTTGAGCTTAACATTTACTAAGATTAATAAATGCTGTAGAAGTGTTGCTTATTAATTGTTGGTTAATGTTAACTAATGCTAACAAAATGAAACCTTATTATAAAGTGTTACCATTTTTTAATAAAGAAAGTTGGCCATAGGAGTGTAAAATTAATTTGAAAAGTTAAAGAATCTTACACTGGTTCAAACTAGGCTAAGCTACTGTATTGTATATGTTTGATTTATGTTGAAGTGTTTGGGACATGGTTTTTAATGGTGAGCCTTTTGTTTATGTATACAGGCTATCAAAGTATATCAAAATTAGAATTTAGATTTATCGGCTAATATATCGGTTATTGGCTTTCAAATGTAAAGAATTACCGGTTATCAGTCAATTTTCATATCAGTGCATCCCTACTTACTACTTCATATATACATACTGTAATTAAAGAATATCATCAATATTTAAATGTGGATTTACTCCCTGAAACAGTACTGCCTCTACACTAGATCTGTACAATATTTAATTTTTTTTAAGAAATAAGAAATGAACCCTAACCTATTAAACTACTTTGAATCAAATTCCACCTCTAACAAAATGCACACAAATACTTACGGAAAGCTTTTCGACAATGGCTGCTTTTCCCTGGAATTGCTGACCCTCCCACGTAAGGCATGACGCATCAATCTAAGAGAAAAAGCACATGTAGATGAGCTAAATAAGCCAATATGTAGATAGTGAAGCAGTGCTTTAACCAGTCTTATACATACATATATCTTCGCTGTCAGGTGGAAACCTCTTATCTCCAAAAACACTACTTTTCAGAGAATGGAAAAAGTTTTTTTTTTTTCCAAACAATTAAACCCCGCATTGTCAAAGTTCATATTATGGCTTTATATATATATAGTCAGACTTTCATGTGTCATATTATTTACATTTTACCAAAATCAAGCTCAAGTGGAGTAAAAAAAAAAAAAAAAAAAAAAAACAGCGAATTTTGGAGAATTTCAGACATGCGCGTTTTGTCCGTCATTAGAATGGCTGCATCTGAGGCAGTAAGTGCATCGCATTACCTTTTCATCCATTTACAGGTTATAAAGTGCTCAGTTTATTATGTCATTTGGCCAAAATCTCATGTTACTGAAAACAATGTGCTATACACAGGCCATTTAAGACAGTATTGGTTACGACTCGATGACAAATGCTAGACTAACACACTTCTTCGCTCTTAAAATACATGAAACATTAGCCTTATATACAGGTCCTTCTCAACAAATTAGCATATTGTGATAAAGTTAATTATTTTCCATAATGTAATGATACAAATTAAACTTTCATATATTTTAGATTCATTGCACACCAACTGAAATATTTCAGGTCTTTTATTGTTTTAATACTGATGATTTTGGCATACAGCTCATGAAAACCCAAAATTCCTATCTAAAAAATTTGCGTATATCATCCGACCAATAAAAGAAGTGTTTTTAATACAAAAAAAGTCAACCTTCAAATAATTATGTTCAGTTATGCACTCAATACTTGGTCGGGAATCCTTTTGCAGAAATGACTGCTTCAATGCGGCGTGGCATGGAGGCAATCAGCCTGTGGCACTGCTGAGGTGTTATGGAGGCCCAGGATGCTTCGATAGCGGCCTTAAGCTCATCCAGAGTGTTGGGTCTTGCGTCTCTCAACTTTCTCTTCACAATATCCCACAGATTCTCTATGGGGTTCAGGTCAGGAGAGTTGGCAGGCCAATTGAGCACAGTAATACCATGGTCAGTAAACCATTTACCAGTGGTTTTGGCACTGTGAGCAGGTGCCAGGTCGTGCTGAAAAATGAAATCAGATGGAAGCATGAAGTGCTCCAAAATCTCCTGATAGCTAGCTGCATTGACCCTGCCCTTGATAAAACACAGTGGACCAACCCTAGCAGCTGACATGGCACCCCAGACCATCACTGACTGTGGGTACTTGACACTGGACTTCAGGCATTTTGGCATTTCCTTCTCCCCAGTCTTCCTCCAGACTCTGGCACCTTGATTTCCGAATGACATGCAAAATTTGCTTTCAAATGAGCAAACAGTCCAGTGCTGCTTCTCTGTAGCCCAGGTCAGGCGCTTCTGCCGCTGTTTCTGGTTCAAAAGTGGCTTGACCTGGGGAATGCGGCACCTGTAGCCCATTTCCTGCACACGCCTGTGCACGGTGGCTCGGGATGTTTCTACTCCAGACTCAGTCCACTGCTTCCGCAGGTCCCCCAAGGTCTGGAATCGGTCCTTCGCCACAATCTTCCTCAGGGTCCGGTCACCTCTTCTCGTTGTGCAGCGTTTTTTGCCACACTTTTTCCTTCCCAAAGACTTCCCACTGAGGTGCCTTGATAAAGCACTCTGGGAACAGCCTATTTGTTCAGAAATTTCTTTCTGTCTTACCCTCTTGCTTGAGGGTGTCAATGATGGCCTTCTGGACAGCAGTCAGGTCGGCAGTCTTACCCATGATTGCGGTTTTGAGTAATGAAACAGGCTGGGAGTTTTTAAAAGCCTCAGGAATCTTTTGCAGGTGTTTAGAGTTAATTAGTTGATTCAGATGATTAGGTTAATAGCTCGTTTAGAGACCCTTTTCATGATATGCTAATTTTTTTAGATTTTTTAGAATTTTGGGCTTTCATGAGCTGTATGCCAAAATCATCAGTATTAAAACAATAAAAGACCTGAAATATTTCAGTTGGTGTGCAATGAATCTAAAATATATGAAAGTTTAATTTTTATCATTACATTATGGAAAATAATTAACTTTATCACAATATGCTAATTTTTCGAGAAGGACCTGTATATTAGTTTCAAGGTTTAGTCACATGCTCTTTTTAGTACTTTTCTTTGGTTAAAAATTTGCAAAACCCACAGACAAATGTAAAGGGTGACCAATAGCAATGATTTCTAAAAAAATAAATAAAAAAAAAAATAGAATAAAAGAGATACAAGGTTTCCACTAGTGCTGCACGATTAATCATATCGCAATCGCGATGTCGAGCCTATGCGATTATATGACGCAAAATGCTGTGATTTTATGTAAAATAAACAAATTAGGGCTGTTAACGCAATTAACGCAGCATCTGTTATTTTTTGTCATCCTTTGGCTAGTGTTACATGATCCCGCTCTTATTCGTGCGAATGCTTTAAAGTTCAAACCATTAATGCGCGACAAATCAAAAGAGAGCGCGCAGCCTGTGAATGTCCGACTGTGACTCACAGAACAGAAAGACGCGCGCCCATGCGCATGCACAGACCGGAATAGTTATCTTTCCGCTTGAACGAACAATAACACACACAATTATGCCAAAATGTCGTTTGTCGAGTATCTTCATAACATAAGAGCAGTCTTATGATGGACGTAAAGAATTGTGAGAGAATGAGGCGCGTGTGAGATCCGCGTCTCTACAACGGCTGCTCTTAAAGGGCCAGCAGCCAAAGCTTTCTGTCAGTAAAGTTAATCAAAGAACAAAGAAAATTACTCACTGCTCTTGACTAAAGAACTTGTGTAGCTTTAATAAGGATTAGTCTATATATAATTTATAATTTATGCAGTGCAGACTGTTTGATAACTTAAATTTCTGTATATGTCCTACATGACAGGAAGGGCACAGGTAAATAATACTTTTTTATGGGTTTATGTGAGTATTATTAAGTTCACTTAAATTAAAAGCTGTTATATTTTTTGAAGCCTAATAAATGTTTTTGAAAAAATTATAGCTTTCAATTGTGGAATCACTGTAATGGTGGATGGCTATAATTAATGTTTTAAATGGGGGTGGATTCATTTTTATCCAGACCTCAATGACTTATTGATCATTATAGAAGTTATCAATTATTTAGTTGTTGTTGCTAGTTTGAGTTGAGAAATACACATTTCAGAATTATCACTAATCTGTGTGTGCATTTTGCTTTAGAATCAAGCAAGTTGACTCATGAAACCATTTGTTTATTAAATCGCAATCGCAATATTGACCTCAATAATCGCAATATGACATTTTCCCCAAATCGTGCAGCCCTAGTTTCCACCCGACAGCAGAAAATTTAGTAAATTAACAAGTGACTGACAAATGACCTGTGCACTCATAGAAGATAAACAAATCACCCATAAATACTTTATTTTAATCCACAGATTATACTAATAGATTTTTTGTTAGTTAAATTTCCTCAATAAATATCCAACATCAATATTGTTTAACATCTTTTATATGTTGCTCAAAATATAGATCCAAGTATGAGCATTTTAGGCAAACAACAATTCTGGCCTGAAAAGACTCTTCTGTTGAACACACGACAAAACTCGTTTGTTACTGGGCATCTAGCGTCACTCTGGAAGACATAAACCAAGGGACGCTTTGAACACTAACGTGATGACAAGACAGAGAGACAGTAAAAACATTTGTAATTGATATCTCTCTCTCTTAGCTAAAGGCACCCACACACTACAAAATAATCGGGCCGATTTTTTGCCCAATTCCCCCCTTCCGACAAACCTAGGGTGGCCATTTCCATAACACCAAAAAGGAGGACACAGACATCCCAACCTGCAAGAAGTCATTTCACGGCTATATATTTTGGTGATCGGTTTTGTTGACGGGGGGGAGGTGCTGAGGGCACGCAAGGTCTCTCGCTCTCTCCCTCTCTGCCGTGTGCGCGCTACACGGTTTAGAGCACATACAGTAGGCAATGTTCTGTCTCGCATGCGCGGCTCTAGATTCCAGGAGATTTGAACTAATTTACGGGCATCAGGGAGCCGCTATCAATATGCGGGATTTTTATAGGTTAATTTTTTTTAAACAATTCAGCGCAACTCCAAAAAAAGAGGACAAATGAGTGTTCCGGCTTGAGGCTGCGCCGGACAGGGGGCTTAAAATCCGGACGTATGGCCACCCTAGATAAACCTAGGTGAAGTCCCGATTATCTTGATAGTTTTACTGATTCTCTTATCAGATTTTTCTGTGGTGCGAGGTGTGTTAAGAGGTATTGAATCTGCTCTGAAGAATATCGAGGTATGGAATTTTTTTTATGCAATCAAACAAACTGTGTTTGAAAGTAAAAATAACTGCACTGTAATTAAAAAATTAAAAGATTGCAAATAAAAAGTATTTTTTACACTGCTTGCGAGTTGAAATGTTTTGAATTCAAGTGAAGCTGCACTTCATTGAGTAGTATCTAAGTACCAGAATGGAAGATTGAAGTGCATGTAGCTAGATAACCAGTTATATCATAATATCTCTAGCGGCACAGGATGTTGTTTACATTCAGTGCAGGATATTACTATGACAGCCTTATTTGATCTTGAACTATATATCATTCAAAAGAATTTAGGGCTCTAGCTTCAACATTTGACCACTGCTTATGATAATAATGGTTACCAGTGACAGCGATTTTTAATTTCTGTCAGAAATACACATCAAACATGCAAAACCATACCAGTTATTGGCATTTCATATGAAATAATGAGATGAATCTCATTGATTTAGGGCATTATAAGAATAAAGAATGTGTAAATGAGAAATGTATATTAGGATCAAAAGGGCATGGCCAAGAAAGCCTGCAGCAAATGGGCAGAAAGTGCAATAAAGCAGCTGTATAATGTCACCCGTGTAGAGTTCAAGAGTTTGTAAAAGTTTGGTACAGTGAAATATAATCAAACTTTATATTTTTTGGCTATTATAGTGTTTGTCATCAGCCACGGTCATATCTAGTGCTCTGAAATGGCTCATGCAACTGTATTATCTAGGGATGGCCCGATACCATTTTTGTCAAACCGATACGAGTACGAGTATTTACATTTGTGTACTTGCCGATACCGAGTACCGATACCGATATTTCTACCGCAAAAGTAACTATAGGCTCCCAGAAAAGAAGACAGAAGACTATTTTAGAACACAGGTTAGAAGACTGTTTTTATTTTCTTCTCTGCTTGTTTTAACAAGTCTAAAAATAAATAATAATGAGTAAAATAAGACATGTATAAACACACAAACCACTTAATTTAACATAAAAGCAAGCAGTTACTGCGTGCATGGTCTGGAATGACTGAATGCGCGCAAAGTGCGCTCCCTTAATAGCCTAATTCCTAAAAAGCTGACAGTTCATCGCGATCTCACACATCTCTGTTATTATCAATGAAGCTGACTGCACAATGAATCTTTCATAATATCCACACACTGTTATAATTAGATGTGTCCATTTTCGTTTCGCAAAATGTACGTGGTATCGGCGAATTTTTATGAGTACGAGTATATGAGGACAGTATCGACCCGATCCCCGATGCCAGTATCGGTATCGGGCCATCCCTAGTATTATCCATTAATTGTTAATGTAAATAATTATCAAAATGTATATTTCTTTAGGGCATTATTAAGCCCATGTGTTATATCTAGCACACCCTGCAATGCACTCTACAACCACGCACTCTGTCAAGAATCAGACTGACTGAACAGCGTAATGGGCGTGGCCAAATTATTGCACCAAGGGAGAGCGACCAATAGAAACAGGTCTTTCATTCTAGTACTTAGATACTGCCCACTGAAGTGCAGCTTAAATTTTTAGAGGGTTTAGAGTCGCAAACAATGACAGCAGACTTGTGCGCGAGTGATGAAAACTGCAGAAAGAAAAACATAACATTTAGTTAAACATGAGTTTTGCTATTAGTTACTTTATATTTGAGATTAAAACAGCTTTAAAGGACAAGTTCGGTATTTTACACTTAGAGCCCTGTTTTAAGATCGTTTCTGATGAAATAAAACTGTTAAGATTGAAATTTGGACAAATGCTGCTGTCCCGAGAATTTTCGGTTTCTGTGTTAGCACCCCCCCCCACCACCTCGACAATGGTTTCATAGGGGCACTGGAAGAATCATTCATAAAACGCATTAAACGTTAGTTTACAAAAACGTGAAACTCACCGAGTGGTCTGGGGTGTTCAGTGATATGCTCACACAAAAATCGCTGCAAAAGATGCTTTCCAACAGGTTTTATCATAGTTTTTGTCCAACTCCATTGACTTGTATTGGATGTTCTGTGAGGTACGGTATTACTCCGCCGCCGGAAACGGAAATGGGGTTGTTTGTATTCTTTCAGTCGCGGTATCGTAGGCTACGCTATCCAAACATTGACAAAGGTGCATTATCGCCACCAACTGGGCTGGAGTGTCTATTATTCAAGCTCTCAAAGGAAGAATGTCCAGTTGTGAGGCGTTTGGAAAAATAGGTCCACAGTTTTACAACGAATGGTAAAACACCTGTTGGAAAGCATCTTTTGCAGCGATTTTTGTGCGAGCATATCAGTGAATACCCCAGACCACTCGGTGAGTTTCACGTCTTTGTAAACTAACGTTTAATGCGTTTTATGAATGATTCTTCCAGTGCCCCTAAGAAACCATTGTGGAGGTGGGGGGTGCTAACACAGAAACCAAAAATTCTCGGGACAGCAGCATTTGTCCAAATTTCAATCTTAACCGTTCTATTTCATCAGAAACGATCTTAAAACAGGGCTTTAAGTGTAAAATACCGAACTTGTCCTTTAAGTAGACTTTTTATTTTTAATCTTTTTTTTTTTAGCTACAATATAATTGTTTTTGCTCTCAAACAATATGTTCGACTGAATAAAAAAGACGTAAAGTATCGGGGCTGCATTGATCTCAAATCATAAACATCCAACAAATCGAATATTTACGATCAGAAATCTGGCCACATTACTTATAACAGTTAACAGAAAACTGTTGAGTGGGGGGAAACCCGAGGACAAACGCACACAGATTGTCACGTGGAACGAAACAATACCAAATCAGAAAGCGAGCTGACGGAAGACAGATACATAACATGACTTCATCCAGACCTTTTTCCACTATTTTTCTGTAAAAAACAGTCCAAACACTATTATCGCCAAATCTTCTTGTCCGTCGTCTGCTTACTCTAAAGTCACGTTTGACTGCGAGATTTCCAGTGTTCACAGTCAGGACTCTGGTTGTTTGTGAATGGAATCTGTTAGTGTGTGGTGTGCTGTCTTAGTCACATGTCACGGCACTCCAAACATTATAGGAACAAAATTGTTAAATCTATATATAATTTTTTTATCGTCATGTTTGTGGCCTCTTACATTTTGAAAATCTGATAAGTTTTAAAAAATATTTTAGTGTGGGACAGCCTTAAAGGACTAGTCAAGAGAGAACTATCCTGAGCAAAAGAACTAGACACAATACTCACATATATTGATCCAAGTTGAGTCCTGTCTGTGTCAAACAGCTGATAGTAATGTTGCACAAAGCTGGATCCTATTTGTTCCCAAATCGGCTTGTCTCCCATTCTGATTCACCCTTCTACAGGCACTAGTGGAGACAGAATAAATGACTCAATGTATATGACTTACTGAGGGTTGACAAATGACAACCATTGACAAGATCATAAGTACAAAAAAAAAAAACAGAAACTTACGGAGAATTTAATCTACATTTAAAGGTGCACTGACTTTTATTTGACCCAATATTACCAGCAATTTTGGACTTCATACTGACACCTAAAAGCATGCGGCACAGATACACAATTTTTGTATACTGAATGCTCAGTGTTTCCCCTACCATTGTTTTGGGGGGGGCGGCCCGCCCCCGCAAAACGACCCCCCGCCCCCCCTAAAATGCTGACGAAATACAGTCATAAAAAAGGAATTTAGTGTAAAACGCGGAATTTCACGGAATTTGTAAATTTGAGGAAAAAATAGAAAGCAGTTCAGTACACTTGAAATCAAATCGCGATGTAGACTAGTGTGTGTGAATATTAAAACACAAAGACTATTTAAATACGAATCCTGCATGTTCTGTGTGAATGAATGGTGCCCCGACGCGCAGTTTAATTTACCACACACACACTGAAGCACGTGTGACGCTTGCGCTGTTATTTGGCCTATATGAAGGCACAAATGCATGAACTTCCTCTCCAGGCTCTAGATCCACTCTGAAAGTCACTTCGTGATCATTTCACCGCTTCATTTGAGAAAAACTATCATCATGACAAACACACAGAACCTCAAAAGGTCTTCACGGCAACCCGTCAAAATAAAAGTTCGGTTTAACTTGACAGAAATATATTACTGTTGTACATTAGAATTTAGATATATCCCAATGTAATAATACACTAACACTAATCCAAATAAATTATCATCAAAACTGAAATTTTTAAGGAATAATCCATGTTTTAATTTGAACAGTTAGGCTAAAGCTCATTGTGCAGCCAGTTATTTGACAAAAAGTTTATTTAATTTCATATGATTAAAATTGATGATAAATGCTAAAATTTGTGTTTTATGTCTTCATTTTATTACCAGAAAAAAACACAACACAGAATTAGTGTGAATTTTTTTTCCATATATATATATTAAAAAAAAATGTTGTATAAGTTTAATGATTCATAGTACATGATTTCAATTAATAATAAAAAACAAATACACCACGTATCCGTAACACGCCCGCTTCGCAACACTAGCAGTCCCCCCCCCTGAAAAAAAATCCTAGGGGAAACACTGATGCTGATACTTCACACCAAAGAGTTTGTTTTGTTTTTATACTATCACTTGTGTGTGTATTGTGTATGTTACACTGTTTGGTTTGTTTACATTTACTTGTTATGCTTAGTTAAAAGGCTTCACACACTGACCAAAAGCAATATGTGAAGTAAACATTACTAGTAACTTGTCAATTGCATGATAGGGCTGGTCATGTGATATCAACATGGCAACACTCATGAGGGGGCGACCCACTTCTGATAGGAGTCATCTCATGCGAGTAAATAATTTGAATTATATTTTTATTTGTCTGTATGCTAAATGTTTATTTAGCAAAAAATGAATAATTTCATCTTTTTAGTTTATCTGACAGTATATGTGTAAACATAGACCTACACACACACAGAAGAAAAAAAGAAGAAAAAAAAATCATTCAAACAACAAAAGCACACAAAATTAAAAAGCCACACAGATCAGACCCAACATGGCTTGCTTAAACAGGGTATATGCAGGAATCATAGAGATGAATTTACTACCCTTTTTACTATCTCCACAATATTTTTTACTACCAACACAACATGTATTCTATGTAACGTTACAATGTTCTCAATATAATTCATAATCCCACGTTTATAATGAACAACGCGTTATGGTTATTGTGTTATTAAAAACTGTGTACGCAGAGGGGCGGGTGACCAAAGCTCATTATCATTTAAAGGCATATGCACTGAAACGGCGTGCTGAAAACAGAGCTATTTTTGAGCTCGTAAAATTAGTGTTTTCTTAAAATACTAATGAGAATTTTTAATAAAAGTATATTACAAAGTTTTCATTTAGACCCTAAAGATTCATATTAACTTATACAAAAATGGCATTATATGACCCCTTTAACCCTAGCCCTTGAATTATCCTAACCATTACGTTAACCCTTAGCCCTAATAAGGTGAATAATAACCATGGCACTTACAGCCATAAACATTAATAAAGATTAATAATAAAGTGTGTCACATCACACACACATTCTCACACACGCAGACTTAAGCAGTGAAATTACTATCCCAAAACAGCAATTTATTTCATCACATCTCTAAATGTGCTTCAAATATGGCACTGGTTTGCTCCTCCCTCACGTGAACCCGTTAAATATTTTCAATTAGGGATGCACCATACCACTTTTTGCAGAACGAGACCGATACCAATACTTTCATTTTTGGTACTCGCTGATATCGATACCGTAACCGATCCCTGAATTTTCACTGCATTTGTAATTTTTAAATGTATTAGTAGATAAACCAAAAGAATATAAATCATATTAGTTGTCTTAATTTGTTCATCAAATATATATTTCCTTCAGATATTTTCATGCTCAATTAATCCTGCTAAAAAGCATGCTTCTGTTTCTGTCACTGTTCATTCTATTGCTCTATCATATTTTATCTTTCATTTAATACAGGGTATATACAGAAATTCTTAAATTGAATTTAATACCTTTTAATACCTTCACAATATTTTTTAATACCATCACGACTTCAAGATGCAACTGTATTGGTCAAAATTGGTCTTCGGTGGTGGCCGACAGACACTTATCCTTTCTTGCCTTCTTTTTTTTTTTTTTTAGCTTTGATTTTTACCACTTGATTTCATAGCTTTCTAACATAAAATACTTCTTTGCTGGACCTGATAATTGTTTTGGTATAATCATATCAATATCAAAAAGTAGAATAAAAACGAAGCATTAAAAAGTTTATTTTAAAAGTTTATTTAAGTGTAATTTTCTACCATATACTGTAAAATTTAATAGAATTAGCAATTAAAAAAATTGCTGCTAGATAACAACTTGCTTTGTACTTTTTTTTCTGGTTTCACCTCACTCCAGTCTAAACTAAATTATTATTTTATTATTTTAGGCAATGTTTCTACACATTATAATATAAATAACCTGAAAATACTACGTAGTTTACAACATACATGAATTGTTTGTTCATGTTACTTCACAGTGCATTAGCTAATGTTAACAAATACAACTTTTGATTTCAATAATGTAGGCTATATGGTAAAATTGACATTAAGAAAGATTAATTAATGATGTAGACGTGCAGTTTATTAATAGTTCATGTTAACCAATGTAGTTAACTAGATTTTAATAAATGGAACCATATTGAGTTACCGATTCAGAAGTCCCGTGAGGACAGATCAGTTGTTAACCATTTATTAAATTGACGAGTCATTAGCGGACGTGTACGCATTGTGTGGTATATCCCATCAGTTAGGACATCGCACAAAATTTGTGTCAACAAATAGGTTTTTTTAGGATAGATTTTTCCGTTTATTGAAAGTGTGGTTATGTCAGCTGAATGTGGGGAACGCTTTTCAGAGAAGATAAGGCAACGTTTTTTTAGCACAATTCACACACAGCGGGAAATACATTTCCAATTGCACCACGTGAAACTTTGGTCTTCCGACCTTTTACCATCGTGTCAATTGATTTTGATTAATATGAGCGAGGGAGAAAGAGCAAGAGTGAATTGAGTGCGCGCGTGCAGCCGGGGCTGTCTCTCTGTTCCTTCTTTCAGTTAACATGCACCCTGTCACAAGCGCAGCAGTCAGTCGTCTACATTAGGCTACTCACCAATCAAATATGGCTTTGGTGGCCGACTGATGACTGAAATAGAAGCGAACTCGCGAACAGGTTGGGCAGCAAGCCAGGCCAGCCGGGCACCCAGTTTGTTTCAGCGCGCGCGAACGAACAAACACCACGTCACATGATATCGCTCAGGTCCTACTCGCAACATATAAATAAATCCACGCGAATTTTAGAACAAAGTCCTGCACTTAACACAAATTGAAACTCATAGGCCTAGTTGGATGGGGGTTCGAAAATTGACTACCTCGTCAGATGACGTTTACTACTTTTTACTACTTTTTACTGGCCTTAATTTGGCATAATTTAATTTACTACCTTTTACAACCCCGCGGAAACCCTGTTAAAGGACTGTTCACCAAGGACAATAACTGTAGTTTTAATCATTGTTCTAATTAGGGGTGACCCGATCCGATACTCTGTATCGGTATTGCTCCGATACTGCCATTTTTTGCCGAATCGGATATCGGCCAGAGGAGAGCATCCAAATCCGATATTCTGCGTATGTTATTGTTAAACACACAAAAGACACAAAAACATTATAAAGTACCATAATGTTTTCATGCACTATATTCCAAGTTTTCTGAAGCCATTACATAGTTTAATGTGAGGTACAGATTTAAGTCGTTAAATTCAAGTTCACCTAAGTGCTTCCCTCCGCTGCGGCTGTCAGTCATTCTCTATTCGGCATTCAAACAGCGCGTCGCGCTCGGTTACAACAGTCAACACGATGAAACTCTCTCCAAGATGATTCAATGTTCCTATTATTATACTGTAGATCTGTAGATAAAGGTCTATTGTCTATTGTTTTTTTCTATTGTTCTGTTTTGCATAAAAGGACTTTATCTTGCTGGAGTTTCACATGTTAGCCTACTTTCTCCCGGGTGTCTGTTAGATCACAACACTGAGTAGAGAGCGATATAGTTGTTCTTCACGCGCACAGTAAGTGAAATTTAAAACTGTTAAAAGGCTCAAACTATTGAATAAATAAATAAATAAATAAATAAATATATATATATACTCCCTTTGTGCTTTGAACTTTTCAATGCGAAGCGCTGCGCAGTGTGACTCCATGTTGCTTCAAGCGCATCATTCTTCGCATGGGATGCGCATAAGCGTTTTGTGCTGCTCTGAATTGGAGCCTTTCATATTACAATACTTTTGCCAATAGAAGTTTATTGATAGCCTTAGTTGTTCTGTCCAATCTATCATATGTTGCTGCTTCATTAAAAAGCTTAAAAATTTAAAATAAATGTCTTTTAATTATATAGTATATATTTTGTCCATATATTGTTTTACAAAGTTAGGAAAATAATAGCCTGGGTTTCCCCATGCTGCCTTGCCGTAGCGCGATTTTATTCACGCTGCTAGGCAGTCTGGATTCCATGGACCAGATTTTCGCCTCATCTAGGGAACCAATCACAGAACGGGGAGGGAGCAGCAAGACGATGACGACGTCTATGCGACACACCGAAGCAGTTTGTTTATACCTATGGATCCAACATGGCAGCAGACGCGAAGTTACCTTTCGATGCAGTCTTACGCCCGTTTCACTCCGCAAGCGTGAGCGGCACTTGAGCAGCGCAACAGCGTAACTACATCGTCACTGCAGCTGCAGACGCGCGAGAGTATTCATACCGGAAGCGTTTGTACAGTGTCACAGCAGCGGCTACAAAGCTACATATATAAGCGAGCAATTCTTTGCAAAGACAACTATACATTTGTTTTTAGAAGTTGGTCATTTATAACATTGATAGTCTTGAAAGTTTGTTATGGGGAGGTGTACAACATTCTCATATAAATGTAAAACAACAAAACAACCCAGAAAATGGCTCCAATCTATTAGTTTCAGTCATACTTTCTATATGTTTACAAGACTGCAAACTCCGCGGATAAAAAACAAAACACACAAATAAACCACACACTCGGGTTTGATTTGGGTTGTGCTAGCCTATGTAGCTGTCTGTTACATAAACTAAAAGAACGTTTATATATAATATTTTCTGGCTAGTTTAGTTTTTTATATAATACACAACTTTCACCCAAACTGAACAAACATTTTTGAGTCTTGATTTTCTTTTACTTGCCTACTCAAGTTCAAGTTAAAACTCACTAGACATGCTTATACTGTGCATTTTGGGCACTTTTTGTGTGAAATATTTATTTTTGTCCATCAAAAGTGTGCTTTCACTTTAATTTAGCGTGAGCAGTGCAGCAAAAACCGCTTACTGCTGCTCACGCGCAGCTCCTGCTCCCGGTGTGAATGCACTCACTGATTAACATGCACGCCGAAAGAAATACGCTCCGCTCACGCATGCGGTGTGAAACGGCCGTTAGATACACGCCATCATGTACACATAAATCTCTGACCCATCCCCATCGTCGTCTTCTTCGTCTAATTTCTGTCGCTCTACATACGTCATCTGGTATAATTGAAATGATTGGCTATGAGCTATGTACAGGCGCATTTAATAGACATTCTTAGCACCCAATATACGGCTCTGGGCATTCGTAATAGAGCTTAAATTCTCTACCCGAGCCTACTCTCTACTCTACCCGAGCTACCGCGGGCCGGGCCGATATTTCCCACCACTATGCTCGGGTCGGGTCGGGCCCTTGATCAAGCACGTCACGTGTCACGCGCAGCGTCTCCTCCACTCGCACGCACGCACACTGTATTGTGTAGCTTAAGTGCAACATGGAGCTTGAAGAAGTAAAGAAAAAAAAGAAAACAGGAGAATTAACTTGGAGCAAGTATGAAGGAAAGTCGGAGGTATGGAAATATTTTAAATTAGTCGTGGGCAGTGACAACATATGTGTTGGCTTTGTTGAGTGCAAGTGCGGCGCGCTGCTATGACAGCAAAAAAACGGGGACTTCGACGATGAGCAGACACATGAAGCAGGCTTGCCATGACAGAAAGGATGATAGTCAGCCTTCAATGTCCTCTTTTGTTACTTCTCCAAGCATACCGCTGAGGGCGAGGTTTTCTTTCTTTCTTTTTTTTTTTTTTTACGTTTCTTCATTCGGATCCATTTGCGATCCATTCGATTCTGAATAAATAAACAACGCAGTTTACATGCTTCGTCCTTGTTACATTATTCATAAAGATAATAATTAATAAATGCACGCAATAAAGGCAACATGCCTTTCAACTTAAGTGTGCAAAATTCAGAATTAAATGAATGTGTAGCAATTTGTACAAATAGAGAGTCTGTGTATAGTACGTGTTGTAGCCTTTAAATAAGCGCATTTAGTTGCATATTAAAACATTATAATGTTATTTTTTTCCATCTATGTTGATAATGAAAGTGAACAGAGTAGATAGGAGGATGCGCAATATCGGGAGACATGGAGTGGTTCAGGCATGATTTTGACCACTTAATTATGTTTTGTTTTGTAGAAAGCCTTTCTTTAAAGTGAATTTCGTTTTGTATAAATTGTATCTTAATTTTAATACATTTTTCATAAACCAATTGCCTGTATTTAATAAGAAGCAAATATAGCAGACAATATAATCATGACATGAAGGCGCCGGCGAGCCGCGGTCACCATAGCCTGTGAACTGGAGCATCTCATCATAAATTAAATCAATTCTCGGCACGCTGGTCACCGAATTTACAAATGCACATCTTGCTTGTTGCACGCGTCGCACACATATGTCGAAATAACATTATTAATAATAATGAATCTGTAAGAATAGGCCTATTTGATTGAATGCTGAATGTTGTGCTTGTTCAATTTAATAAAATTAAAACTTTCATTGTGATAATTAAAATAGGCTAATTGAATATTAAATATTAAGTAGCCAATTTTTTGTACATTTCTTAATAGTATTTATATAATATATATACTGTAAAATTGCGCAGCTCTCCACTGTCAATGGTCTAGCACCTGCGTTAAAAAAAACGATCTGGCGTCGCCCCTGGTTATAACGGCCCACGTATTAAAAATGGTCGGGTTTAAATCGGGCTCGGGCTCATAATTACAGTTAATGTGTCGGGCCGGGCTCGGACACAACGTGCACGGGCTCGGGTTGGGTCGGGCTTGATTTTTTTGGCCCGATCTAAGCTCTAATTCGTAAACCACGCCTCACATACGAGAAAAAGAACATGTGGTTCCCAGACCCAAGTCTCAATGAGACTTGGGTCTGACGTTAGCCAGGCTAGGAAAATAATGTTTAAGTCAAGCTTGATGTCTTTCACAAAATAATAATCACAGTCTCTTCCCCACAGTGAGGCATACAGATACAGTTTATTAGGTAATTCGGCAGTTTTTTTAAATTATTATTTTAGTATTGGATCGGTACTCGGTATTGGCCAATACTGAATCCCAGGTATCGGAGGCAAAAAAGGCGGATCGTGCCACCCCTAGTTCTAATGTGTCTAGTGAGGCCAGCAGGGGGCGCTAACCCTGTGGTCTGTGTGGGTCCTAACGCCCCAGTATAGTGATGGGGACACTATACTGTCAAAAAGCACCGTCCTTCGGATGAGACGTTAAACCGAGGTCCTGACTCTCTGTGGTCATAAAAAATCCCAAATTTGCCCCTTGGCCTATGTCAGGGGTGTCAAACTCAATTCCTGGAGGGCCACAGCCCTGCAGAGTTTAGTTCCAAACAGCTCTAACACACATACCTGTAGTTTTTAAATAAGCCTGAAGGACTTGATTAGCTGCATCAGGTGTGTTTAATTAGAGTTAAAGCTAAACTCTGCAGGGCTGTGGCCCTCCAGGAACTGAGTTTGACACCCCTGGCCTATGTCCATCATGGCCTCCTAATCATCCCCATATACTGATTGGCTTCATCACTGTCTCCTCTCCACCTGTAAGCTAGTGTGTGGTGGGTGTTCTGGTGCAATATGGCTGCCATCGCATCATCCAGGTGGATGCTGCACATTGGTGGTGGTTGAGGAGATTCCCCCTTCTATGTGAAGCACTTTGAGGTCCCAGAAAAAGCGCTATATAAATTAAAAATTGAAAAAAGTAGCACAAATAAATACAATAGAATAAAGATACAAATAAAGAGAAACGTTTTTGAATAGGTCTAACACTAGTATTCAGAAATACAGAAACTGAAATAAGTATTTAAATGGAAAATAACACTAGGTAGTATTTTAGTCCTGACTAAATTAAATACATAGGCCTAGGCTATTAATCTTGATTCCTTCAACTTAACGCTATCTTTTGTTGTTTTGACAACAAAATTAATGACAGACACATATGGCTGCCGTCACTTTAAGAGCTAGTGCAACCAACTATGTTTAGAGTATACTCACGAAGGACACAATTTTGCATGTTAAAGCAATACAATCTGCGAAAAATAACTTTTGTTACCGGCCAGCTGTTTTTGAGGCGGCTTTTCTATGAATGTGCGCATTGAAAATCATCTCTCAGAGAGCGCGCGAGCACTGAATGGTTTAAAATCGCTTGAATGTTTAAACTGGTAAGATTTGTAAACTTCAGTCCCGATGCACTGCTGGCCCGATTGTGCAAGTGAATATTCCGCATGTCCCGACTCCTAAACGCAAGTGTGTATTATCACTGCCTGCAACGCTTGATGCTTGCCTTGCGCAACACATTTTGAGAGACCGCTTAACACTCACACTGTTTGTGAAATAGCATCTCGCATATAGTTGTTAAAAGACTGATATGATTTTATAACCTGTGTGGATTAATTTACTAATACAACCTACATGCTAAAGTGAATCAATGATGGCGGGAATTTCCCGCATTATAAAAATGGCAGACCTGCGGGAATGATTAGAATTATGCGGAATACCCGCGCCAAAATTCAAGCCCTGAAGTGTGCTGCACACACCCTGAAAAGTGAAGCCAAAACATTTCGATCAACCCTGTTGGCTGGCTGGAGTATAGGTCATGAACCCCACCCTCTGAATGGAATGAGCAAAACTAAATAAAAAAAATAATTACACTTCAAAAAAAAAATCTGTCATTTTAGTTAGTTCTTATCACACTGACGTGTTCAAGAGTTCACTTTTATAAGTTTGGTTTTAGTAAGATATTTGATGCTATAAAAACAGGGTATTTAGTGTATTTCTTATAGAGTTTTTTTCATTAAGAATTTCTATTTTCATTTTACAGCCAGTAGTGTAAAACTCAGAGAGGGCCTTCCGAGAAGGCCTCAGGTCACAGAGTGCACAATGTCTCACTTTACCAGCTCTGTGCAAAACACCCAGCCAGCATTACCAACCACTGTGGAACATCAGTTGTTTTAATATGAAGATCGGTGTATCAAGCGCAGTGATGCAAATGACACTGTAAAAACAAGTTTTCTATGTTACTTTGATGATAAACTAGGTGACAGCTCTCCACTATTAGGAATGGAGCCAAGAAAAGAGATGATTGATTGGGGAGTACAAAAAAAGCATGGGTGAACAATAATTTAAAAATGACCTAATTAACGCTCATTGGTTGAGCAAAGTTGGGGGGCAAGGTGTAAGAAACAGCATTATAATGAGAGTCTTGACTGAGGTTGTAGATGATCACCTGGCTGAAACGAGAAGTTTCTTCAGAGACAAAGATTGAATCTTGCCACTACAGGTGTAACATCAAGATTGACAGCTGTGCTTGAGAATAAGTGTGTTCGATTTGAAACGGCGCTGCGCAGACCTAGCGGTCATCAAAGTAGCGCGGGAGCGATTAGAGAGCCGATTTTTTTTTTTACAGTCCATGTATGAGAATAGTTAAGTCCACACAACAACTATAACCACAAAGATGAACTATGTCATTGGAATCACTTTCAGAATGATTTTGTCCAGCTGATTAATGCAAAAAAACATTTACAGCCAATCAGAATCAATCTGGGCTGCGTTTCCCAAAAGCATTGTAGACCTAAGTTGATTGTACAACGATTGCCACCAAAGGTCTCTACGATCAACAAACGGTGTTGACACGACACCGGAAAACTTATGTGTTTTAGTCGTTCATCTACATGACAACTGTGTTTTTGGGGCCTCAAAACGCAAGCTTTTGAAAATAATGTCTTTTATCTTCTCCAAGTAAACAACAAAAACGTGAATATGTGAAAACGGTGATGTAATGTGCATGCATATTACATGTTCGTGGGGTGTTTTGACAAGTGACATCGCCAACTACTGACCTGGCATGCATAATACAGCCTTTGTAGAAATTTTCGCAGATCTATGTGAATGGGAACGTTTTTACAACTTTGTCATCGCTGTCATGTAAACATTACCCTCACCCCGGATTTCCACCAACTGCGGAACGGCTGCGGATCGGCTCCGCTGCGTGTCGGCTCCGTGCTCCGACGTCCTTCAATACCCACCAGGTCCGGATTTGTTGCGGAACAGCTGCAGCCATGACTGACAGCTGAAGTCACGAGGACCCACGAGATCTCGCAAATTCACGTATGATCATGCGATATAACAATCTGCCCTGTGCTGAATTGCTGCGGAGCTCTCCGGTATCCGGCAAAAATAGAAGCTCTGCGTATCAGCTCCGGAGGGCTGCGGATCTCTGGAGCTGGGACGGAGTCAGATTTATTTCTTTAATGGAAACCTATTGACTCTGCCACCGTTCCGTAGTGGATCATCAGCCGTTCCGCAGTCGGTGGCAATTGCCAGTTGGGCTTATGATGCTTTTGGGAAACGCAGCCCTGTTTATTATTTTTAAGTGAGTGTTGCATTCATGTAGTTTCTAGTCTGCTTTTTTAAAGTGTAAATTGCAGGTTAACCACCACAATCAATTAATGTGTAAATTAAAGTGCTCAATATATATATATATATATATATATATATATATATTTGAAAATTTCTGTCTTAATATGCGTTAAAATAACATTTATTGGGGTTTCTTCAAAGTTAGCATGTTTTTTACCGTAACTGGGTGATGACGTCATAACAGGGAGTTGCAACCCATACTCTGCTAGATTTCTTCTGTTTGTGGCTTGAATATGGAGAACGACTGGGAGACTGAAGAGGTGGGAAACCATTAAATTCTTGATGGACCACAGCCCTACAATTTTGAACCAGTCAGGCGTGAGAGAGGGGAGGAAACTGCTAGAAATCATGGCCCTCAAAGAGTTATTAATGCTTGGTGTGAGAAAAATGAGTGGTGAGTAGCTAGAGCTAGCCTAGGTTAGCCTGATGCTAGCCCGGATAACATTAGGGAATAAGCCAAAGTCTTTTCAAAATCTTCATGTCATGTCATCTTCTACCGTCATGTAGAATAGCAAGGAGGGACAACGACTGAAGACATTATTTACTTACATGGTGTTAGTGGTCCTAATCAGTGCTGTATATATGCACACACTGCACAGGCACAATGGCGCTTTTGCTGGCATCTGCACACAGAACGCGATATTGCCTGTGCTAAAACGCAACTAATTAGCTATGCTCATTGTCAGAAAGAAAAAAATAGATCGATGTCCCTATCGCTGTTTGACAGGTGTGTTTGTGTGGGCTATGCCACCCAATGGAATCAGCAGTGGAGAGTATGTGCTGCCGTGAAGTGAACGCGTTTTGGAGTTTATTGGAGCAGCTCGACCCGCGACCGGCAAATCTGACGTGCCTCACGCAGCATCCTGGTTTTGACGCATGCTGCCTGAACCCGTTTGTTTTGCGTATAGCTTACTCTCATTTCAGGCAGGATCACGGTCCTCTTGAAGCCAGTACACACGAGTATGTTTCAGTACACACGAGTATGTTTCCAGGGTCATAGTCGTCGGCAGTAAAGTGTTCGCCGCATATGACGGCTGACTTTGTCACTGAGGCACCAGTTAAATCAGCCCGCTTTGTAGCCACAAACTTCACCCAAGCACAAATCAACCGTTTGTCCTTGGGGAAATTGTGAAGCCTCTCCCCCATTTTTGAAGTATTTGTACAGCCCGCACAAACACAATAGTTCACCATTTTTGTTACTTGCCGTTAGACAAACGGTAACTCTAGGCTTGGAGTCCCTTTTATGACGTCACGCCCAGCCTAGTGGAAGGGAGGGGGCATGGTTAAAACCACTGTAAAAAGCACCAACTTTTCATATTATATGCAGCATTTTGGTATAAAAACATAAAAAAAACAATTGTGGGCGGTTCTTATCTTTATGTTTAGTAAGCACATTGCATTATCTTAAGAAAGATTTAACCTGCAATTTACACTTTAAATGCTCGATCTATTTAATGTCGGGTGGATTCTAATTGGCTGCCGATGTTTTTATCCAATCAGCCAGGAAAAATCTTTTTGATATCGTTCCTCTGTAGACTTGGCATTATAACTTGTGGTGTGGACTATTCTCATAAATCATTACAATTGTTAAAACTTTAGTTATCCTCCTTGATGTGAACAGGCCTTTATAAACTTCTTTATACTTAGAAACTCATGGAATCTGACACACTCCTGCTCCACCCTGTTAGACACTCATACAGATTTGTCAGCAACTTTGGCTGGTTAATGTATCATGTGCTTGCTTGGGCCATGATTCACTACAGTCTTTCAAACTTAACAGATGAATTTCCTCCAAAATCTATAGTGTGCCCTGACATCTAAGACGTACAATCGTTCCTTTTATACTTCTGGGCTACACTACACGCATTTAGTTAGTTAGAGCTGTTAATTTCAATTTATATAAAATTACAAATGTATGGGTGACAATAACTAACTTACACCCAACACGCTGGAACGAATACTGTCAAGCTAGAGAAGTCGATTAAAACGACACTTAAATTAATGACTGATCTATAAAAAACATTCGGCTTGCCATTCTAAAGAGGATTTTAGAGATTTTTAGCTTGGTAAGTTAGGTTGGTTACAAACTAACTCAACAAATTCAAATCAGTCAGTGGCAATATGATGACTTCCGAATTGTGGTCAGAATCATTCCTTCCAACTGCAACCACTATTTGATCGAGAATGTTACTAACCATTAAAAGTCAACATGCTAAGAGTATTAGCTAGCTTTTATTGGCCTCGGTGGTAGACTGATTCATTGTAGCTTTAGCCGACGTGCTAACTGTCTACAGCGAACTCGCCGGCTAAACTGTGATGAGGAAAAAGTTGTGCTTTACGTTGAAGTGAACGTTACTTTTTAAATATCGACTCGGAGTTTAAATAGTGACGGTCAACTTGGAGCAAACGCGCTCTCGTTCCGTTCTAAAAATACCTCAGAGCCATAATATGAGCTGCATGCGGGCGCGAAACCCTCGCGCGGCCCGTACACGCTCCAGTCCTATAGGCGTGTCCTATTAGCTAGCGCTTCAGATTATTCTTGGAAAAAAGCCCCAGTCCTACTTTTGCGTAAAGTATATATAAAGTAGTTATGTGCAGTGTAAACACAACGTTAACTGTTATAAGTAATATGTGGCCAACATCTTACCTCAGTGAGCCCTAAACCGAATCCCCCGGTTCCAGTTATGGCGATTCCAGCGCGACGTGAACAGAAGTTGAGCGGCCTCTTCAGTTTGAGCATGCGCAAAGCACTTACACACTGCTTTGAATTTTGGTTCTTGACTGTCAGTCAACCTATTCTTGATGTATTGCTTTCCAAATCTAAAACTAGAGCTTCGAGCAGCAGGTGAATCCAAGAATAGTATACTTAAAATACTCACACAAGTATTGTCCCGTAGAAACCATATTTGTACAACTTCTCTGCTATTTAAGAACTTTCTAAATTCTATGTAAAATAAAACTACATGTGGCAGAAAAGTTCTGTTTAGTTTTCGATTAGTTTAACTGATAAATAGGTCTCACAAACCCATTGCTTCTTTGCATTTACCATGGGTTGAAAAATTGAGCTCTTGTTAATAATAAATTACATTAAAGTGTTAACAATCATCCGAATAAACTTGACAAACAAATAAATATAAATGTCCCATTTATTGACAAATAATTAAATCAAGTAATCTGCATGCAGCAATACAAATAAATACAGCTTTCTTGATTTTTTAGGTAAAATATCAATATAACTGCATGCCGTTTCTTTTCTTTTTAATAGAAAGCAAAAAAGAACCCAGAAACGTAAGGCTACTGATATATTTTTTAATCTAATTATTTAATATTGTGTCATTCCTGATATGTGATTTTCTAATTACTTAACAATATGCAACCTATTAACACAGAGGTATTTCTATGCCCTGGTGCTGTACTTGGTTTATATATTTAAT
Organism: Gila orcuttii; assembly: GCA_026230005.1. Taxonomy (NCBI): domain Eukaryota; kingdom Metazoa; phylum Chordata; class Actinopteri; order Cypriniformes; family Leuciscidae; genus Gila; species Gila orcuttii. The sequence continues at coordinate 9,627,970 of JAPDVR010000005.1, read as the reverse complement.
TATTTATGCTGTACTTGGCTGTACTTAGTGTGCTATAAATTAAAATTGGAAATGTGTTTGACATAACTATGGTAATCACTCTGGCCCTGCCCTTTTTACATCAGCCACAGAGAGACGCTGTAGCACAACCTCCGTGTTCAAAGCTTGAGCTTGTAATTCACACTCCATTGTCTTAAAAGCTACACTGAGATACCAGTCCAGAGTTTCAGAATCCAGTGAGGGATCGATAGTTTTGAAGGCAGTCCTGAGATGCTCTGCGTCCATTTCCCTACATTGATGACATGCAAAACAGGACACAACTATGACAATACAGGATTCATTTGATGTGGCTTTACTCCGATATATCTAATAATGCATTTAATTTTGTAAACAGAGGATGGATGATTTCTCACCCTTTGCCTTCAAGTTGCACTCTCAGCTCACTGATGTACTGGAGTCTCTCAGCGGTAGCTTGTTTTTTAACTAGACTCAGGAATTCTTTGTGTCTTCCATCTGTGTCCTGGAGTGGAAACAACATGCACACAAAACATGATGTTGTTAACATATTAATATATACAGAACCATTCAAAAGTTTGGGCACAGTACGTTTTTTTTCATGAAAAGAAATAATACATTTATTTAGAAACTACATTTAATTGATCAAAAGTGACTTGAGCAGAAAATCAGCATATTACAATGATTTCTGAAGGATCATGTGACCGATGTGGAGAAATAGCTGCTGTAAATTCAGCTTTGCATCACAGGAATAAATTACATTAATATTAATTATATAAATAATAAAATAAAAACAGTTATTTTAAATTGTCACAATTTTTTACAATGATACTGTTTATGCTGTATTTTTGAACATTTAAATGCAGCCTTGGTGTGCATAAGAGGGCTTACCAACCTCAAACTTTTGAATGGTAGTGTACATATTTTCTTGTTCTAAGCCAAAAAAAAAATCCAAACTGACCTTTGTATAAAGTGCCTGATAAGAAATGAACACTCCATTACTCCTTAGCTCTGTCTGAGCCGTCATCAGAAGCTCCTCTATGTCCTGATCTGACTTCAGGGGGAAAGCCTTCTTCAATGCCTCACTGATAATCAGCACACATATTATAATAATCCCATGACAATATATTTCTACTGAAGACATATGAGTTGTCACTCACCTAAATTCTAAGACAGTTAGTGATCCACACTGTGTTCTATCACTTTGAATAAAAACCTTGAGCAAGTGAGACAGCAGTTTTGTCTGTCCATGGTAGATACTCTCATCAACCTGCCACAAAATGACACTCAATTATTATACAGCAAATCTCAGTTAGTAAATAATTATCCCAATAAAAATGTGGATAGTTTTGGAGGCCCTTATTAAATACAACAGCTGAAAAACCTGCTTTCAATTGACTTTTTTCAGTATGCCAAATGGTTGTAACTTAGATTAAGCACAAACCTTCCCAGTCAAGATCTCATTGAAAAGGCAGATGAAATCATCTTCAAGATTGTTTTGGATGCTTTCCATCAAGCTGTAAGCCCACTCTCCGGACTTATCCTTATATTGTTCCACAAGATAGCTGTGAAGAAACACCTGCAGATCTCTGGAGTAATCATTCTTCATTGAGGAAAAATGTGTGGAGAAATACAGTTATAAATACTCAACTATTGAATGTTTAAACAAATCAAGAAACGATAGTATGCCGTACCTTTTCATTCTCTGTAGTTTTGTTCCTCCAGATATCTTTTATAACTCTGATAACATCTGTTTTCTTGAGCTTAAGATTCTTAATTGTCCCCTCATATTGTAGATAAATGGGGACGTCACTGGATGTGCCCTGTCAAAACAAATTAATATCCAGTTGGGTCCAAAGTTAGTCACAACAAGCATATTGTAAATCTAGATAGATAGATAGATAGATAGATAGATAGATAGATAGATAGATAGATAGATAGATAGATAGATAGATAGATAGATAGATAGATAGATAGATAGATAGATAGATAGATAGATAGATAGATAGATAGATAGATAGATAGATAGATAGATAGATAGATATAGATATATATAGATGTTAGGAACACTTACATGTCCAGTAAAGAACTCATTCTGTCCATTCATCTCCTGCAGCAAGATCTCCAGCTTCTTTTGGCTGGACTGACCTTCAAAAAGCTCTTTACATCGTTCAGTTCCTCCGAGTATGTCTATAAAATACATAACATAATATCTAAAAAATATGCTCAACAAATGTGCTATTTAAAGAAGAGAAACTTGGTGAAATCCTTATAGAAAATTCAGATACTGATACCTGAACATTGTTCCCAGTTTGGTCTGGGAGTTGTTACAATGTGTTTGTTATCAGAGCCATGTTGCAGCACCGACTGATTAGAGTGTAACACAGGTGCTGACTGTAGATTAGAAGAATGTTAAGTAATCAGATAAGTTTATGATTATTTATTTATCATTATAGACCTCTTTGAATCCTTCCAGCTCATTCTGAAGACTGCTTCGCTGTATAACTACCTGGCGATGAACCTCAAGCAGTGTGTCATATTCAGACTTCATCTGGTCAAAGTCTGTTTGTAAGGTTTCCAGCTAAACAAGGAAAGAAATCATATTAAATATTATTGTCAAATGATTATTAGTATCACTCTACCTCTAGAATTGATGTTTAAGAGTCATTCGTTTGGATGTAACAAGTTTGGGGTTGCTCACGAAAGGTGAATTTATTTGATTGAATACAGTAAAAACAGTAATATGGTAAAAACAACTGTTTTCTATTTTAATATATTTTTAAATGTAATTTATTACTTTGATGGCAAGGCTGAATTTTCAGCATCATTATAGTCTTCAGTGTCACATGATCCTTTCAGAAATCATTCTAATATGCTGCTCAAAAAACATTTCTTATTATTCATACTGGTTAAAATTTTTGTGAAAATCGTGATACATCTTTTCAGGATTCTTTGATGAATAGAAAGTTAAAGAAACAGCATTTATTTGAAAAAAAAAAACATTTTATGAAAAAAAAAAAATTCCATACCTTTATTAGAGTCTGCTCATGCATACGATTCAGGTTATCCCAGTCCCGTCGAGGGACCACATCACTGTATTCTGCTTCCAGGCGGTTGAGCTCAACCTGAGCTTTGGTAAGATCCTCTCTACACACCTGCAAAGCCATTTTCACCACCATAGGATCCTCAGATTCCACCTCTGAGAGGAACAAGTAGAGTCAAACCTCCTCCTTACAACTCAACCCTTAATCTCTATCCACTCCTTCCAAAAACAAGATATTCCAATAAAACACACCCTCGAGTCAGACATTTTCTTACCATAGAAGCTACTCTGGTTCTAGTAGACTGGTAGAGGCTCTATTCTGCTCTCATCATGACTACTGCAACTCATTCCTGGCAATCAAACCTCTGCAGAAATCTCCAGCCCAGCTAACATTCAACATCTTACATCACAACTCTGCTATGCTTCCTCGACTGGCACCTAATTCTCTTAAAGTCATACACTCAATTCTAGCAGTAATTGTTTTGTTTCCATGTTTATTTATTTTTTTCAGACTGTACTACTGATCATCATCATCATCATCATCATCATCATCATCATCATCAGCATCATCATCACCACCATCACCAGTGTGACCTTCATTATTATCATCACGTTCAGTATCTTGGGTAGAGCGCATTGTGCTGATTGTGGTGATGAGCAGCTTTCGTGCGTGATGTTCATCCCTGTATAGCTGATACTGGGAGGCCAGATCCTCTTTTAGATGATCAACCTGTGGAAGAGATAAGATGCACATGAGTTTGTTTCATCATCTAAACAATTTGCTTATCTTTTCATATATGCTTTATGGAAGCAGCAGTGTTGTTATTGTTAACTAAAACTTGTTTTTGGTAATTGAAAATAAAATATAAACATTAGATTAAAAATACACTTACTCTTAAAAAACTAACTTAAGTTTAAATTGAAGTACTAAAATTACTTAAAGTTAAAAGCTAAATAAAAAGAATAAAACGAAATAAACTAATATAAATTACAAAGCACATAAATTGCTAAAATTTTAACCTAATTCAAATTACAAAAAATAACACTGGCTCCTTTGACCCACCACCTACCAACCCCCCCCCCCCCCCCACACCTTTTTTTTTTCACTCTCCTCTCCCAAATTTGTATATGAATGACCTGCACCACTTGAAATGTAAATCACTGATACACCGTTTGGCCCTGACAAGCATCTGCTGTAAACATCCAATAGATCTCAATTCATTTCAAACTGTGTTCAAATGTTAATAAGATACACATAATATTCTAAGAGAAACCACAACATAATATGATTAGTTTGCTAATAGATCATGGGATGATATAATTAATAAAAATAAAATAAGCTTTCCTCTCTTGTAGCCTATTGAAAGTTCATGCTAGTTATTAATAACCGATATGTTGTTATATAAACCATGCAGAATACAAAGATTCGGAGCAAGCTACAAAGTTTGTCTGAATAATCCAATGTTGATTTCTACAAAAGAAATAATAAATTGTAAAAACATTCCAGCTCCACCTGACTCTGCAGAGCACTCTGTTGTCTTCTCATACTCCAAACGACGTCCTGCAGTCGCTGACACTCTTGCTTCAGATTTCGGATCTCATCTCTTTCCTGCACTTTCAGATCCAGAATCCTCTTCTCACACTGTTCTGACACAAGCACTAGCTTTGCCCGCAGTGGTAGCAGATCCCTAATCTGTTCACGAAGATCCGCTGTGAGAGACATTAACAAGTTAATCTCAACTATTTTCTTCCTCATCAATCACTACCGACCCATTCAGTCGCATTAGCACTACATTTTATGTTATTTATTTACTTTATCTTATGAATTAGATTTCCTCTATTTTACCATTGCAGCAGATTATAGTACTGAGGGTGATCAGGATCACTTTTACACATTTTGTGTAACTACATCTTTTTGTTTAATACAATAGAAATAGTGTTAACCTGCTTGCAAAAAGATTACCTCCCACAAATAATACAAAGATTGTACATACCTACTGTGATGTCATACTCATTTTTGATGGCAGACAAAATAGGCTTATAGGTTTTAAATTCTTCAATTAAATAGCCAAAGACCTCCTGATAAACCTTCATAATGCAGGGGGAAAAGCAGAAGAAAAAAAAACTTATATTTCTTATATATTATGCAAAAACATGTACACATACGTATGTATATATGCTATATATTCAGAAAATATATGCATTAAACAGAGGTGATGGTTAAGACTTAAATTCTACTTCAAATAAATGCTGTTTTTGAGTTTTTCATCATTAAGTTATTCATCAAATACTCCTAAAGAAAAAAATTATCAGGATTTTCACGCAAAAATTAAGCAGCTGTTTTCAACATTGATAATAATAACCCAATAATAATTTTTCTTGAGCACCAAATAAGCATATTAGAATGATTTCTGAAGGATCATGTGACACTGAAGACTGGAGTAATGATGCTGAAAATTCAGCTTTGCCATCATGAATTTCATTTTAAAATAGAAAAGCTATTTATTTATTTTTTTTACAATATTTCACAATATTACTGTTTTTCTCAAACAAATGCAGCTTTGGTTAGAATACGTTTTTTTTTTTTTTTTTTTTTTTTTCAAAAGCATGAAAATCGTACCAACCCCAAACTTTTAAACCATACTGTGCACACAAGAGACTAATGCAAAGTGGGATATATAAACCTGCAGTCGGAGCTCTTGGACTTTGGGGCTGTGTGTGTCTAAAGCTTCTAATTCTCTCTTGAGATGACACTGCAGTTGCTCTAAGAAACGAGGCTTGGCAAGAGATCTGCAGCACATTATATATGTATACATTAGGAACAAGACATTGGTATTCAGAATAGACATGGAAAACACCAATACGATAGCTAGGTTTCAAAACTATTGTATAAAACTACTTTGCTAAAAATGAACACTGAGAAGGCTATGTGTTGTACTATACCCATGAAGTATTTTTTCTTTAGGCTTTTGGACAATTTGATAAGTAGCATCAGCAGGCCAGGATGAAAGGTCACTGGAGGTTTCCCCCTCTTTGGTCTGAGGGAAAATGAGTAATCCAGCATTATCGGGCACATGATGGTGGTGACAAACAATACAAAATAAATATCTATTTTTAGGACTAATAAACCAAATAAGCCAAATATATGTTCCTAAATCCAAGTCACACTTTATCTATTTACTGTAAACAGTTAACAGTATAGATCCATATGTAAGTAAGCTAGCTATCAGTGCATGACTGGAATACTATCAAATAATATTGTTTTTTGTGATTAAAATAGTGCTGTCAAATCGATTAATCGCATCTAACATAAATGTTTGTAAACATATAATATGTTTCGGCATCTAGTGGTGAGGTTGCGAATTGCAACCAACATAAGTTACGGTGGCCGACAGGAAAAGATATCGTCGTCTGAGACAGCAAAGAGTAGCCAGTTAAGCAATGAGGTTTCTTTACAAAGATGAATTAAGAAATTAGGTTTACCTCATTATTTTGTAAAACGATATGTTATTGCGAATATTATTGTTATTTGTTCACCATCGTGTCGGTGTTTTATTCGCTGACTTTAGCTAGCTTCTTTGCTCGAAGAACAACATAGTGACTTTATCTTCACTATGCGTTTGTCCGTTTAGGGGTCCTGTAGAAACATGTCGGTGCATTTCAAAGTAAGGGGACCCGCGGTGTTTGCATTCCTGTCAACAGATCCTCCTAAATATTACAGAATGCATCTTTAATCGATTTTACAGCACTAGTTAAAAAATGAAACAAGCAGGTTTATAACTTACTTTTATAAACTTTGTCCTAGACATCCTGCCAGTAATGTGCCTCTGTGATCCTCTGCTATTGCTGTCATCATTTCACGGAAAGTGAGACATAATATAGATCAGAAGAACTGCAGTTTCAACTGCTCGATATGTCAAGTAGTGACAGGAGATACTTTATCCAAACGATTTTTAAACAAAAATTGAGATATAACTATTAAATATATGAACATTTGTCACACTGCTGGACTATTAACTGAACTTCATAAAATAATAAAAGGTGATTAAAATAGTGAATAACGTGGGGAAATGCTAATCATTAACATATACAACTTACTATATATGTATTTTGAACAAATATATTGATGTACAAACATGTTATTGGTCATTTACTGTGATTTAATTGCTGTTTTCCACTTAACTTGTTTGGATTGTAGGCAATCATTTCTAGTTCAGTGAACTAAGCAACATTAACGATTCTAAAATCTCCTTATATCTTGCCTTTCAAAGTGTAACAATGGTGGCAAATGTAGTTCTTTCACTGACATTTGGACGAATAAATAGCTTTATAATATTCCACAGCAGATTTATCAGCGTAAGTTACATCCAACTGGAACTTCAGCGGCGTGGCATTTGTTGTTGTTTGACAGGTAGTTGCCATGATACCGAAGGACCCTTGAAAAGACCTTCCATGTAAAGCTGTTCACGGCATGCCTTTATGAAAAACAACACTCCTTGTCGTCTAAAACATTATATGGGTTACATTAAATTCACGTGTATATGTTCAAATAAATTACGTTTTTTGATAAATATTTTAAATGTTAGAATGCTCTGTTATGATTTAACAATTGTCTTTTTCCCTATTGGCAGTAAATGCCAGGGCTACTGGATTACACTACCGAGTGTCTTGTTTTTCAAAGACAAGCGTCTGTTTTTTAGACTCAACTTTTTGAACAAGATGCCTTGATCTGTGACCGTAGGGTTAGAAGGGACCTTGCTTTTGAATATAACGAGCTTGCTTTTTACTGTAAACTTTACTGAGCATGTCATAAAATGAGCATTTTCAATGAAAAAGAAAAACAAACATATGATATAATAATATAAATTTTTTTGGGGAAAAAAACTTTTCAAAACTAATGTAATGCTTATGTTTGAGTCATGAACAACGTTTAAACGAGTTTCAGTTGTTAAATAATATTTCAAAGTGTTTAAATTCATTTTTTGACTGTTTTTATGTCAGGCGGTACAACCAAATATGTGTGTGTGTGTGTTTGTATATATATATACATATACACACACACTGTAGTTGTACCACCTGACAGGGTAAGTGCACAAACCTACCCGTACTTGAAATTAGCAGTTTTTACCAGTATTTGAGAGAGATCTCCAAACCTTTTCACTCTGCCACAAGGATCAGTTGGGCTCCTCTGGATGATGCATTATCATGTTTACTGTTATTACCTTGTCAATTCACAATAAAAGAGCCATGTTTGCAGTTGTGCCACTCTGACATTTGAGAATATAAAAAAGTTCCTGAACAAAAGTTTTTAAATGATCTCAACATTAAAACTATTGATATTTATAAAACGTGTTAATATGAAAGGATTAAAACCTAAAATTATGCCATAGTATTTAGTTTTCAACTTTGTATTATTAAGACACCATTTTAACATTTTGGGGGTAACATTTAAGATAACAAAACATACAATAATATGTATGTATTTAAATGTACTAAAAAGGAATTCAAACTAAATTGGTTATAAATAATAACGTGATATATCTCATGAATTTATCAAATTATTTTAAAATAAAATAATGTACTTGGACACAAAAATATACACGTCATGTTATGGACCCTAACACAGAAAAGATCAGTAGGCTACACTTTAAATGAATTAAGTCAAGTCAATAAAGTAAAATTACTGCACAGACCAAGTATTTGGGATAAGGATTACATGAAGTCTGTTACATAAATAGCTGAGAGTGACAGAATTATATGCCTGAATCTAGTTGAATGAATTTATCACCATACATTTGAATAAATGACAAACCACCGAGTCACTGGTTCGAGATTGTTTTAATTTCGAAATTGTTTACTTTCATAAAAATCAAGTAGCCATATACATAAAAACTACAAATCCTAGCCTGCGTTTTACAGCCCCAGTTGAATTAGGTATGGGTCATGTAGTTGACGGCACTTCCCTCATGTCAGCCGCGTGCACTGCGCAGGCTTTGTGTTCGACTACAGTACCCACACGTCACTGACGAGCGAGCGGCTGTTATCCGGGGACATCTCTCTCTCCCCGCTGCTGTGTGTGTTTCTCCTTAGTCTAGCGCTGTCTCCTTTTTAGCGGATTGGCACAACAGGGTAGGATTACTAGAAGGAATACAAAAACATAAGCAAAAATGGCAGAGCTTGGAGCGGGGAGCCTGCTAACAGGAGATCCTGCTTTTAATTATCAAGAGCATGAGCTAAGCGAGCGTTTGAAGCGGCTGTACCCGGCCGTGAATGAGGAAGAGACCCCCTTACCCCGATCTTGGAGCCCCAAGGATAAGTACAGCTACATCGGGCTCTCACAGAATAATCTGCGGGTGCATTACAAAGGTATACAGATGTGACACATGCTGAACTGTCAACCCATAGGCCTTGACAATCCCGTCTGGTTCGCTGCACTCGAGTAAATGCAATCTCCCCGATCTAGTTTGAGCTGTGTTTTTCCGTCCCCATTCGCTTTGTTGCATAGTAGGAAAGAGGAATGTCCAAATGGGTTGACATTTAGCGAACCTTCATGTCAGAATTCGGCTAGCGAGAGTAGCTTGGGGCATAAGCACGACTGGAGAATCTAGCTTTTTGGACACCTAAGTTACCTTTTACCTATTGCCATGTCAACAACATCAAGTGTTATTGGTTTGCCAAGCTTATGGTTTGAACTCCCTTTCGGTGAATTAGTCGATGCTGGGGCTAGCTAGCCACAGCAGGGCAATAAGGGCAGCTAAGCAGCTACACCATTGCAATGAATTGCAAATGCTTGTTTAGTTTACTCCGCATTGCATAAGTGTATTTGTTATCCGCTCTCGGGTTATTTATATAAGGACGCGCGGCCCGTTCACAACGAAACAAATAGCTGAATTTTTTTTTTTATTTTGTTGTTGTTGTGCTTATGTGATATATTTGACGAACAAAAAATTGATTCGAATCCGCCATAATAATGAATTCGAATTCCACAACACTAGCTGTTTAAACTGTTGTGGCTTTTCGAATGACCCAGATGCCTCAGGGGGGACTGTGAATTTACCCAGTGCAGATGTACTTTTTTGTTTACATGCGTCTAGTAAATATGTAATAAAGCAGTCTATTTTTAGAACTATCAGTCTATTTAGAGCGCAATCTATAGGCTTTCAATGGTTTTGGCAAGCTGTTTTAAAAATATTTTTTCAGGCCAACTAGTATCTATTTTTGTAGAACCTATCATTTGATTACTGCTGAATAATCCTACAGTAACTGCTCTCAATTTCACTAGTTAGACATTAGACATACATTAAACTAGTCGTCATTCCGGTAGTGACTAGTATCTATTCAGTTAGTCCCTAGAACTTATTATTTATTAGTACTCCTTTACCTTTAGTCACTGTCCCAATAGTGCCAAGTAACTTTCATTGTTGCTGTTAACAAATTGCACATTTTTGCCATTCAATTCTTTGGGAATCTGTAGCTTACATTTCAGCTAGCCCTATTCATTTCAAACTGTAGTTGTGTCAAGTCACCTTCATTTATATAGGCCTAGCGCTTTTAACAATATGGACTATTTCAAAGCAGCTTTACAATTGTAATAGGAAATTAAAGTAACCAAGATTGTTTTGGCTTTACAGCAGCTCTAGAATAAAGTTATTGTCCAGCTAAAGTTAGTTTTGATTGATTCACTTCCGTTGCAAAGATCATTAGTTATTAACTTAGGGGCCGCTTACACGACACCGTTCTAACAGAAAACCCTTTACGCGCTCCGGCCCACTCATTCGCACAACAACAGTGCCTTTTAGTCGCCAGAGGCGTTTCCTCCGAGGAGGCAAGGGAGGCAGTGCCTCCTCAAAAAATTGGATGAGAAAATAACTGGATTTTGGATTTTTGGATTGGATTTTTATAAAATGTATAAAAAGTTTATAAATCACGTTTTTCTAAAGTAACAGTGTTCAACAGCGAAACCAGGGGGAGTATACTCAGTAGGGAGGCAATGCCTCCCCTGAACCCATTGACTTTTAACAGACCCCCCAAAGCATACACTGGGTTTTGTGAGGGGTAATTATTGGTCATGGTTGGATATGATTGGTTCGTGCGATAAATCCTGCCTCTTGTTTTCGTGCGCCTTAACGAATCAATCTGAATGAACAAAATTATGGCGTTAAAGGGATAGTTCACCCAGAAACGAAGATTCTGAGTAATTACTCACCCTCATGTTGTTCCAACCCCGTAAGACTTTCGTTCATCTTCAGAACACAAATTAAGATATTTTTGATTAAATCTGAGAGCTAAGTCACTCCTCCATAGGCCAAGGGATTGAAACTTGCCAGCCAAAACTTATTAAAGACATTGTTAAAATAGTCCAAGTGACTACAGTGGCTCAATCTTAAGTTTATCAAGCGACGAGAATACTTTTTGTGTGCAAAAAACAAAGAAAAATAACGACTTTATTTCAACTATTCATTTCCTTCTCTGTGGGCCTCGAGTGAGTTCACGTAGTGTAATAGCGTAGTGCTTCTGTGTTGTACGTCACACGCATCACACACATGACCAGCATCGGCCAATAGTGAGCCTACGTGTGACGTACAACACAGAAGCGCTGCGCTGTTACACTACGTCAACAGCTTAAGCCCTATTCGCACGGGATTACTACTATCTGGGGACCTCGTGTGGTTTAGAAATTACCCCCCCACATCTGAATTTCATGTGGCGCATTCGCATGGGATAACCGAAACCGAAGCCTGTGATTTTACTCAAATTTACTGACTTATCTCCCGGATATGACGTCAATAGGCTATTGCTTGGAAATGTCTTTTCGTTATAGGTCTAGCTGTATGATATATTATGACATAAACAGAATAAAGTTCCTTACCGCATGCTGCTATACATGTCATTCATCTCCATCTAATCATTCTTTTTGTTTTTGCTCTTCTGATGATTATTAGCTTTCACTTTCTGCAAATTGTGTAGTTATGTATAGCGATATGACCCAGCACCCAAAATACTATCAAAACACTCCAACACAGCCTCCATTCTTCGCGAAAGATGGATAAAAAGGCGCACATGAAACAAAAACCTTGAAAAAATGATATACGATCCGGACAAATCACAGAGATGCTGATTCGCACGGGACTAATATTATCACAGGACCTCGGTGTTCGGCGAAATATAGTAGGTCATTTGCGGGGGAATTTTTACTTTACAAATTACAGACATGGCCGATTCGCACGGGATTAAGATCTCAGACAAACTCCGCAATTATTACAAATGACTAGAGGTCACCAGGTAATACTTATCCCGTGCGAATAGGGCTTTAGTAGAATGACATGGAAGAGAAGAGATGGTTGAATAAAGTCATTATTTTGGTGGGGAGGGTTTGCACACAAAAAGTATTCTCGTCGCTTGATAAACTTAAGATTGAGCTACTGTAGTCACTTGGACTATTTTAACGATGTCTTTAATAACTTATTGAGGCCGGCAAGTTTTAATCCCTTAGAAGCCTATGGAGGAGTGATCCAGCTCTCAGATTTAATCAAAAATATCTTAATTTGTGTTCCGAAGATGAACGAAAGTCTTACGGGGTTGGAACAACATGAGGGTGAGTAATTACTGACAGAATTTTCATTTTTGGGTGAATTATCCCTTTGATTGGGAAGACTAATTAAAAAGTAAATAAATAACTCAGCCACTTAGATATCACCAATTTATGTCATGCCAAAATCAAACTTGAAATAGCCTGAAAACATGATGAATTTTTAGGGAGCAATCAGCTTGCTGAAATTAAAGGTACATCATGTCTATGACAGTTTTTACCAACCTTGATGACTGATAAAAATAAAATTGACTATTAAAAAGAACAGTGGAACATTAGTTCACTAATAAAATATATTGTTTAAATTGTTACTGCAGTTAGTTATTATTTTGGAATAAACGTAAAAATGTAAATGTAAAAAAAATGGTTTTAATAAAAAGAACATTAATTATATGGTATAGTTAATGAATACAAAATAGAATTGTATTTGTTTTAGGAAAATGGAAAATCAGGAAAATGTGTCAACATTAAGAGTAACTGATAAAGTCAATAAAGTCAAACAAACTGGGACATGAATTTACATTTGTTTTTTTTTTAAAAAGCGTCAGGACTTTGTCTCCTCATTTGAGAACACCACTGCATGCCATTGAGCTGTATGTACTGTTTGTAGCTGGTGTACAGTTTACTAGTAACAATTTGTTATGTACTATTATTATTTATTCTTTAGTTAGCCTAGTTTAGTTGTAACAATTTAGTTGCTAGTATACTTTTTTCCTTATGCTAATTGAATAGACACATGCATTTACTAAACATAAGTGTGCATTACAAATACTTTTGCTAGTGTAAACTTTTTACACTTTTTTTTTTTTTGCTAGAATGATTTCTAATTCACAATAAAGTAGCTACCTTGACTTGTCATTGAAATTGACATTTAAAAATCAGTTTAAAACAGTGAGATTCTGTCTTTATAACAATGAGCTCTTTTGTTGTAGCATCTATGTGAATTATTAGGTTTATAAAAAGGCTGTATTGTGTTGTCAGTTGTCTGACAGATTACTGAAATGTTACCAACATGTACCCTGGTTATTTTTAGTTTAGGCACAAATGCTGTTATAATGCACCTAATTCTGATTATAATGTTCAGTGTCTGTAGGCCTGTTGTCCAATACTTTACCACTTGAAGGTCACTTTTGTGTAGACTATAGCTGTTCATTTTCTTACGTGTGTTTCTTACAATGACGTGTGTTCCATTTTACAGCTGTCAAACAGTTTATCCTTAAAGTTTAGTTCATCCCCTTTGACCCAGCAATGAACAACACTGCATTATTTTGGTAATGTACACTGCTTTGTGTCTGTGGAAAATTGTACCTCATTGGCCACTATCCTCTTTCAGGGATATATTTACTATTTCATATGGTGGCTGATGTTTGCTGAGTATTTGGTTTTTAAGAGTCATGATATTAATACACTGATATTGATTTCCTTCCTTTTTTTGTTAAGGATCTTTGTGTTTTTTTTTTTGTTTCTGTCAGCCTGACTGTCAGTTTAACCTCAAAGCAGGATTGCTGTGATTATTAGATTAGGATAAAACAAAGGCTTGTTACTATAATCTGTTTCTTCTTGTAGCAATATATTTAAATATATATTTAAACCAGCTCCACTTAATAGATCATTTAACCTGCAGTCTATTAACCTTCAATGCTATTTTGGCCAGTGTACCAGATTCTGTTTCTGTCGACTGAATTTTAGGTAATATCTCTGAATCATGTTCTCATCAAGTAAAGACAATAGATATGTGCTGTCAAATATTTTGATGCAAATCTATGGAATATTGTGCTTTTATATGATATAAAATTATGTGTCTCTTCCTCTTTATTTAGGATGCATGTAAAAAAAGAAAATAAATGTGCATGATGAAACAAGTGGAAAAGACATGAGAGGCACATTCTCTATCTTTGTTCGCAATGTGGACCTCATTTTACACATCGTCCCTCTGACAAGGACATGAGCCCCCATTACCCCATGCAGATGCAGATTTTCACACCACCTCCTGTGAAAAGATTAAGGCAAGATGAATAGATAGAAATATAACTTAAGCCTAGATTGTTTCCGTGTGGTTCGGTGGACTGCTATCCATATCCTGTGAGCATGCTGTTGGACTTTAAGCTCATTGTAATGTTTGCCTATAGAGGGGTTTTGCCTGTCTGAGGAGCCAATCATGCATGTTTAGTCAGTGCGGTGACATCATCAGATTGTGTTCATTTCCCCCTAGTGTCCCTGTGAAGCTGTGAAACCCTGTTTGCTAACACTAGCACAACACTTCCAATCTTCTCTCCCTGTCTTTGTTCTCTCATATTGTAGTTTTTTTGCCTGCTTAGCTGATGTTATTATGGATGCCAGCTGTAGCCTTGTACAACTCCCACATTTCCCTTAGATGTTTTGTCAGAGAGACCCTATAAAAAAGGAGCTTTACCAGATCGCAGTGTAATTCTGTGATGATGATTGATTTTTTTTATATGAGTGTATGAGTATGTCATTCAACCAACCATTAATTTACATATTTTTTTCTTAGTCATATTTTTCTTAGTCATACTTCACTATAATTTTGTAAAAAAAAAAAAAAAAAATTTGCATTGTGCCTTTTTTCATATTATTTTCCTCCCATCATGAGTTTCAAGTAAAGGAAATTATAATCATCCTAGTCTCAGCCTCAGACGTGACGGCGTCGGTCACGGACTGCTGGCTGAATATCCGATGCGTTAGACACACAAAATGAGAAATCTTTTGGGAGTTTTGTTAGGGGTGTGCCATATCATACCGTCCACGATAACACCGGTATACATTTTTACATGATAAAAAAAAGTGTCACATCGCGATATCAATGATATAGCGACACGATGACGTATGGCGCATTTACGTTCCCTAGCGCGCACAACAACACCACCTGTCTGCGCGTGAGAGCAGCATGTCAGCCTCCGATGATGACGATTTAGTACTTAAAAAGGGCGCTACTTCAATAGTATTTTAATAATTCCCGCAGACAATTCCCCCAATTGTCACTTGCACAATCGGGCCAGCATTGCATTGTAACTAAAGTTTATCATTTTCTCTTCTTTTTAAGTCTTATCAGTTTAAACTCGTATTATTTAAACTTGCTCAGCGTTCTTGAATTAATAATTTATTTGATGCATGTTGGTCTGTTATGGTATAGGGACAAAGACATTTTCGTGCCCCTAAACATGACGCGGAAAAAAACAAACTGTGATTGGTTGCTTTACATGTTGGTCAGACGTCCTCTTGGGCGGTCCTTGGTCAATGAAAGCTGCAGTGGAGTGGCTATGCAAGATTAGAATCAGCCTGAATCATTGTGATATTATTTTCATGACAAAGTTGCGATGAAACGTACAGAGCGAGAGATCTTTTCTTCCACATTTGGGATGTACATTTGAATAAACTGATTTTGTGGAAAAAATAGAAAATGTAAGGCGGGTACTTGATTCAATTGATTGTTGATTGGATGGAGCCACATCGGCTGAATGTGAGCTTGCAGTTGATTGTAAGAACGGGTTGAGTTTAAGCGGACAAGATGTTTGGAGAATTTCAGCATACGTCATCATCAGAGAGAAATCTGTCATTTTGCCGGAATATCTAGTTATGATATTTTGGTTACATTTACATTTATTCATTTTAGCTGACGCTTTTATCCAAAGCGACTTACAATTGCTATATTTCAGAGGTCGCACGCCTCTGGAGCAACTAGGGGTTAAGTGTCTTGCTCAGGGACACATTGGTGTCTCACAGTGGATTCAAACCCGGGTCTCTCACACCAAAGGCATGTGTCTTATCCACTGCGCCATCACCACCCCTTCCCACCCCTGGTTAAAAATTACAAGCTGAAATAAATTACCACAGGTGAATCATTCGCAAGATCATTTAGAAGATTGATTAATTTCCATTTCATGCTGACTTTAAGAACATATTCCCTCAAATTATCATTACTGTAAAGTAAGAATGGCCCTGTTTACACCTGGTATTAATATGCATTTTGGTCGATCGGATCACAGATTTGACCGGATTGCTTTTATAGTGTAAACGTTAGTGTGGTCGAATGCGTTCAAACAGCCACAAAAGACCGCTTACGTCTACTCTCCGCCAAATGGGATTTAAACTTTATTAGCTGAAGATCCAAGTTTGAACTTAAAGATGAAAAACGTACCAAGCAGTAGGCCTAGTGGTCGACCGATAATGTTTTTTGGATTGCCGATATCTTAGAGACCAGGGTGGCCGATGGCCGATATAAAGCTGATATTTTTATATATAGGCTATATACTTTATATTTATTATAATCAATATTTAATAAATTATACATAAATTATAAAACATCCAAATTAAAATAAACATGCTTATACTTTGGAATGCAACTTCTTGAATCTGCAATCCTATTACAGTATTTTTCACAAAATAATTGTTTAAAAATATATGAATAAAAAGGAAGTAAACACTGTAACAGGGCACTCAGTAATCTGGTAATTTCGTGCACACTGGTAATCATATTTTTTCAAACAAAGACAAGGTAACGCCAATTTAATCGGCCTTGGCGATATATTGGTCGACCACTGCCAAGCACAATGCTCTCTCACCATTCCTGATTTCTAACACACACTCACAGCGTTCAGCGTGGTCTTGCGGCTATCAGAACAAAAACATAAACTGCTGCTCTCCATATGTTTTTCTGTCGTCTCCGGTCGCGTTCATATGTGAATTGTGTGAGCTTATTCCGTCCATTAGATTGAACGATCTGAAAAAGCCCATACATTTATCCACCCATAGACCCTCCCCTCAAAGAAATCAGGACAGAAGTGGTTAAAATTGATGAATTAAAACAGGAATGTGTCTCTCTCATCTTCTTGTGTTATGATCCACCAAAATCTTTATACCAGGTGTAAACAGGGCCATTAATGTAATGCAGTAATGAAATGTTATGTTAAATTGACAAGAATTGAATTATATTATATTATATTGCATTGTATTCATATTTACTTGTAAGCCTGGTTCATTCAACAGTATTCATGCGGCGAAAGTGACAGTTATGTTGAGTGTAGCGAAATAAGAGGGGAGGGTGTCGATGAAATCCGAACACAAGTGGTCACAGGAGACGCATCTGAAACGCATGAAAATACAGGTGTAAATGGTAATGCGTCTTGGCTGGCCACTTGTGATCATCGAAAATGCATCTTAATACCAAGTGGAAACAAGGCTTCTCTCTCACTCGATTTCTGGGATATTTTATAGGATATGCATATCATTGTGTTATTAAGTAGAATAAGTGTAAGATCACGCATGTAAACTCTCACAGTTTCTGTGGGATACACCCTTGTGTCATGACTGGAAATTATTTGATTATGTGTCCTAAAGGTGATAAAGCGCAGATGCAGAACATACAATAAAAAAAATGATAAGTCCTACACTGGATTAGAGCAGTGCTTTAAGATGCACCAGACCTATGATTATGCACTGCAGAGGACTCTGTATGAAAGCTGTTTGTGTTTTGTGCATTAAACATGTTTGGCAAAGAAATAGAGGGAGGGACAGACAGACAAGCAGCTAAAGAAGGAGAGAATCACCCAAGGTCCTCTCGCTGTTCTGTGCTCCCAGAATGGTGTGGTCATGGCATGTTGTATAAATAGATTGAGCGTGTGAGCAGGGGGCGGGCAGGAGCGTGCACACGTATGTGCATTTGTAGTGTGTGTGTGTTGAAAGAGAGAGTTAGGGATTTGCACATACAGGGTCGTCTGCCTTTACTCTGGTTGTGTGAGCCACGAATATAAATAGAGTTTGTGTGTTCTTGATTATGAATGCTTGTCTGGGTTTGGCAGACAAACCTATTGTGGCTTGATAGCAGAACTTGGGGTGGTAAAAATAAAAGTGATTAATAGTATTACAGTTATCAGATGATGTTGAGGCATAAATAAATACTTAGTACATAATTTTTTACGCACTTGTGCTTCAAACCACCACATACAGTAGCACCAAGACATGGTGTTCTGGAATCAAACTGCAGATGTGGGTTAAGTTACAGGTCTGGGGCACATAAACACAAAGATATGTCCATATACGTTCACACGGAGAAGCTAAACATGAGACTCTTGAAGTGCTGTGAGGTTCGAGTAAATGATTGGCTCAGGAGGCAAGCCTGGCCCTGCAGAATCCAATACTGAGTGTCTATTAATGCTGGCAGGAGGTGTTAGCAACCTGCAGGAAAATGGATTAGGAGATTGGAGCACATTGCTATGGTACATGGAGGCTTAGACGGGAATGACACTCACTTCTCACAATTGAAATGAGCAGAAATGTTGAAGTCAGAGTGTATTAGATGTTCACTCAAAAGACTACATGAAATGCCGTTCATAACCAGTTTTGTTTCCATAATTTGACCTTTTGAGTGAAACAGGATGAGAGTTGATTTAGGCTATGCATGCATCAGAAATAACTTGGTCTTATGAAAATGGGCTTACCCAATCAGAATGGACCAGTGCAGTTTGCAGTTCAAGGGGAGGAGCTCCAAGTAGAGGAGGAAAGTCGTTTCAGTGTGTCAAGTTGTTACATTTTGACAAAAGATCAAAAACATTCCCTTTTTAATTAATCACTGATTAATTACATCAAGACTTAAGTCTCTTAAAGTAAACTGGGTAATTTTTTTCATGTTTACTTTTTATAATTTCTAGTCATTTTTAAAGATGCATTGTTTAATTTCTGGATCACTAACAGCACCAAAAGAGAAAGAATGATTCCCTCTAAACAGGTTTTCCAAACACACTCCATCTACAAACAAACTGTAGGTGGGGAATGTGCTCACAAACAGATAACCTAGTCCCACCACAAACTTGTGGCATTGGTTCAGTCAAAAGTTGACATGTTGGACCATTCAAACAAACAAAGCAATGTTTTATTGCCACACTATTTGCACTCTTTGGGAATACAACCTCAGCTTAATTATAGATGTCTCTGCATATTAAATTGGGATAGGAGAGTATTTTAACATTTGAAAATAATTAGTTCACCCAAACCATTCTGTCATTATTTTCTCACCCTCATGTCATTCCCCAGCCAACATTTCATGGTGGGGCCAATGTACGCACAATATGGGATTGAGCATGGGCCCACAGGTTCCATGTCTGCCCTATCTAAATTAGCCCCATACTTGGGGTAATTAGGTTTCATGTCGGCCCTATATGTATTAGCACCAGTATCTAATTCAGACGACATGGAACCCATGAACAAACCCATTTAGGGCCTATACAATGATTTATTTAAATACCATAAGCGCATTGGCTATTGTGCCTACATTGGACCCACTATGAAAATTTATTTGATTTTCCTTCTTTGAACCACAAAAGAAGATATTTTATTCATGTTAGTAACTAAACAGTTTTGGTGACCAATGATTTCCGCTGAGACAATTCTCAAAATATGTTATTTTAATGTTCCACAGAAGAAAGAATGTTATACAGTGATTGTCTAGTGAACTGCGAAAATGACAGCTGGAATGAAGCCATGTATTTCATTGTGGATGGGCTGTTGGCATAAGATGTATTTATGCATTTGACAACAAATGGAGAGTGTCTGTTGTCGCCAACCATCGTGACCTATCCCTAGCTGAAAACTCTTGTCCTCTTAAAAACTTTTTTGAACTTTGTTGTCATTTATGTGGACAGTCATCTATATCAGAGGGTGTGTTTGGTCAGTGACTCATTTCCCTAATGTTTCCGTCTTGCTTTAGGCCACGGAAAAAACCACAAGGATGCAGCGTCTGTTCGGGCCACCCATCCCATCCCCGCTGCTTGTGGCATCTACTACTTTGAGGTGAAGATCGTAAGCAAAGGAAGAGATGGGTAAGTGCAAATAGCTTCTTGGTTGAAGGCATTTGTATATAGTGTTACAAGATACAAGATGTGTTTATAATTTGGAAAGACGCATCACGGGAAGCATTTGAAGAGAAGAGGTATCAGATCTGTTTTACATATAGTGGGGTTCAAAGGTTTGAGAGCACATTGAACATCTTAGGACTCTGAAAAAATTAAAACAAAGACAATATTACCTTACGTATAAGGTAAAATTAATAAGTAATATTTAATATTCAGCACTATTTCTAGATCGCCTTTTAAATTTGTGGCACTGATCATGTGACTCTTTGTACAGATGTTCAGTTGTTCTTTTCTTCCACTGAAGCCCAAGATCCACTTTAGATCATTCTCAAATCATTATGAAGAACATGATCATCAGGTTTTACTCAAACTTATGGTTGCTCATTAAAGCAAAATTATGAACCAAATACTAAGATATTCTGAAATTAATGAAAAGGTGTTTTGACAGTCTCAGAATGATAAATGCTCTGAAACCATGTGTCATGCTTGAGTCAGTAGTCTGTGTTTGTCATGCCTTCGGTTTGAGGATATCATTGTCCAAAAATAAATGGAAAAGGGTCCCACCCTTTCCTGTGACCACTTTGCAATGTGATTACTAAATATATTCTAGCAGGATTGCTCCTGTTCTACTGTCTAACTGCAACTTACAGGTTGTGACTAAAAAGTGTCGAGTCATCCCTTAGTCACTGTGATCCCAGGCTGTGGAACTCTTTCCCAGACTCACTTAGCACTTTTTAATATAGCACTTGTGGGAACGGGCTCTTCAATCTAATCACCATTCAATTTATTATATTATTTACAATATTATTTTATTATTCAATATTATTTAAATGCTTGATTCTTCTTGTATTTTGTTTTTAAAGTATTGTCACGTCTACTGTTATTCAGCAAATTTCATAAGCGAAATCCAGCCATTTTGCAACAGGTTCAGGTTGGTCATGTATTCACCACGTTGACCAACAGAAAGCTTTTTGTTTCGAAAGTGACTTCTGTTAGAGATGTGCTTTATACATGCTACACTATTGACAATAGACAATGGACCTTTTGCCGTCAAAATTTTACTAATGTAACCATATCTTTACTCTGCCAATTCTTTTCCTTAAATGTAAGTCGCTTTATTTAAATGCATCTACCAAATGTATAATGCCAATTCTATTTTCTGGTATCTCGTTTATTTATGCAGAGCAAATAATTCTGACCTTTTTTGTTTAATTCTAGACCTTTAAAATTAACTGTCACTAAACCCAGTTGAATAGTAACTTTTTTCAGGAGCATAATATATGGTTTAAATACAGTTTCAGAGATTTCAGTGACAGTGTCCTTATTTTTTAGTAAAGCTAACATTTGTCCTCTCTCATTGGTGTTTCCAGGTACATGGGAATTGGACTGTCTGCCCAGGGGGTAAACATGAACAGACTGCCTGGTGAGTTTGTTAGTGTTTGTGCTTGTATGTACACACTAAAGGGATGATGTGGTCACCACGGGTATTTCTCATTTTCACGTTATGAGATTTTATTTCACGATAAAGATACGTTACCATAATAACACGATATGGTTATTTTGTATCATTTTATCTCATTTCTGTTAGAGATTTATCAATTGATCGGCTGGTGACCGGAATTGGCTGATTTTTACGTGATCGGCCATGATCGGCGACCGGCCGGTCAGTCTGACATATTCCGATTTTATGCCGGTCAAATGCACTCGGGCGCCGCATGATTAACATCGCGCAACATCATCACACGTGCACAGGGAACGCACATTTAGGAAACCTTGTGAATTACGGGCGTTTCACACCGCAAGCGTGAGCAGCGCAGGGTTTTTTTTTCCCGCTTTGCATGTTAATCAATGAGTGCATTCACACCAGGAGCAGGAGCTGCGCGTGAGCGTCAAGCAGGAGCGTCGCGTGAGCAGCAGTGAAGCGGGGGTTTTGGCGCAGAGTCTATTTTTGCTGCGCTGCTCGCGCTCAATTTAAGTGAAAGCACACTTTTGATGGACAAAATAAATATGATTTCAGAATTTGCATGTCTGGTGTGTTTTAACAAGAACTGGAGTAGGCTATGTCAGAAAAGAAAAAAAATACTTATTTAAACTTGTTAGGGCCCGACCACCGATGGTGAGAGAACCCTCTTGGAATTGCTCTGTTTTTTTTTTTTTTATTATTTCCCAATCGTTTCCCTGCACTTGCTCCACTTGTCCGAGCTTAGCGCTTGTTTAACCTGGCTGGACATGTGGCAGATGAGAGAAGAACTGTTTGCGAAATAAATCTTGCCATTGATGGACAAGTGATTGCAATAGGCCTGTGTGTGTGTGTGTTTTGAGAAATATCTTTATTCTGCAAGGCTATATTTATTTTATTTTTATTTGTTATTTATACAGTTCATACTGTTTTCATACATAAGTTTAGTTTGCTAAATATATCACATTTTTTTAGTTGGATATTGGATGTAAAAAGAAATGGTTCTTCCATAACACTGCACTTTAGATGTGTGTGAATTTCCCACACCAGGAGTAATTTATATAGTTCTATTTTATAGCGATTATCTGTTCAAAAAATGTTCTATGTTCTATGCAAAATGTTCTATTAAAGAGAAGATAGAAAATAAATATTTGTGTGTGCTGTAAAGTGGTTAGAAAAAATGAAATCGGAATCGGCTAAAATCGGTATCGGCAGGTCAAACTCAATGAAAAATCGGAAATCGGAATCGGCCTAGAAAATTGTAATCGGTGCATAATAAAAGTTAATAAAAGTAAGAAAAAAGCTAATTACAAACAATTGGACAAATACAATATAGCAAAAATATGAATTAAACAAGTTTTTCAGGGACAATAGGTTTATTTAAAGCTGCATTCTGTAACTTTTTTAGGTTAAAAATTATCCAAAATACATTTTTGAGCAAGTACATAACCAGCCAGTGTTCAAAACTATCTGCTTGCCTTAGCTCGATTCAAAACGGTAAGCTTGTAATAATGTTTTTAATTCCAGTGGTACTGGTGGATTTCCGCGGGAAATTCGAGCATGTCTTTGCGTCATTACGTCACATCTGTACACATAAAGAAGGAGTCTCGGCTAGTAGGCTATATTGCGTGTGAGGATGTTGGAGGTGGAGATTTATATCCTTTTCTCACTGCCCTTGATATTACCTTATCAATTTGATGGCGTTCAAACAACAATCACCATTGACAACTGGAGACTCACCCGTTGTAAAATGCAAAAGACTTCGGACTTCGGAGTGGCTACAGAAAAAAAAGAGACTGCAACCTGGCCCATGCGAAAACAAGGATAAATATCGGAAGGGGATTAAATGTAGTCACGCAATGCTGATGTTGTTAACATTAACAATTTGAGAACAAAGGATAATTTGCACGGTTTGACATAATATGATAAGCGATCGTTAGATTTGATAAGCGATCTGCAATGCTTTTTTTCCCTTAGTTGGTCAGAACAAAAGTGGATGTTACTTACTTGTTCAGATTACATTTTCCGGTGAAAATTCTTATGTTGGTCATACTTACAAAAAGTAGAATCTGTGATTCTGAATGACAATATCCACACCAGCGTGGTGACTGACAGCCGCACATTCTCCTGAAAACATTGGATTCATCCGCGCTGTGCCGTGCCGAGGCACAACCCACATAAAGTTGATAATTTCCGCAAATAACTGCAATTGCAGATTTCGAACAGAGATGGCGATAAAGAGGAAAAACTACAGAATAGAATTAGAAATTATTGAATTAGTACAGAAATTTAATAATAGAATGTAAAAATAAAATATTGCATAGTCTTCACTGTATGAATTCAATTTAAATTTATTCTTATTAAAGCTAAAAATAAGTTATTCAGTCAAGAAGAGTAAGTTATTTTCTCTTTTGTTTGATTCACATTAATGAGCAGCAGGTAGGCTGCTGTCACTTTAAGACCAAACACACTTTATACTCTTTATACTGATACACATCCGGTTTACACCCAGCTGTTTACTTTCACTTTAGACCTAACCGGCTGTGTTTACATGAATACTCCTCAAGATGGGAATTTTGACATAATTGCGTTTGTGTTCGACTATTCAAGCGCAATAAATGGTAAATGGACTGCATTTATATAGCGCTTTAACAGACCCAATGGCCACCAAAGCGCTTTACATATTGCCTCACATTCACCCATTCACGCACTCATTCATACACCGACGGTGGTGTCAGCCATGCAAGGCGCCATCCAGCTCGTCGGGAGCAGCTGGGGTTAGGTGTCTTGCTCATGGACACCTCGACACTTGGTCAGGTGGAACCAGGGATCGAACCACAAACCTTTCGGTTTGTAGACAACCTACAAGACTTGAAAGAGAACTGAATTCTCGATTGCATGCTGCATGTGGTTACGCTATGCGTCAGTCAGTTCTTTTTCACTACTTATTGTGCTTAATAACATATTTTAACACTGAGCACTTCCCAAATTCACGATTGCCTTCTGAGAGAGGCAGCTTTCTGTGCGTGCACTTTGGCAGGGTGCCAGTCAGCACGAGCATTGAGTTCCTTTTACTTATTACTATTTTTAACATCAAGCATGCTCTTTATATACTCATTCATGTATTTCATCACTCTGAAGTGTCAATAGTGCTATATACAGTGAGGAAAATAAGTATTTGAACACCCTGCTATTTTGCAAGTTCTCCCACTTAGAAATCATGGAGGGGTCTGAAATTGTCATCGTAGGTGCATGTCCACTGTGAGAGACATAATCTAAAAAAAAAAATCCAGAAATCACAATGTATGATTTTTTAACTATTTATTTGTATGATACAGCTGCAAATAAGTATTTGAACACCTGAGAAAATCAATGTTAATATTTGGTACAGTAGCCTTTGTTTGCAATTACAGAGGTCAAACGTTTCCTGTAGTTTTTCACCAGGTTTGCACACACTGCAGGAGGGATTTTGGCCCACTCCTCCACACAGATCTTCTCTAGATCAGTCAGGTTTCTAGGCTGTCCCTGAGAAACGGAGTTTGAGCTCCCTCCAAAGATTCTCTATTGGGTTTAGGTCTGGAGACTGCCTAGGCCACGCCAGAACCTCGATATGCTTCTTACAGAGCCACTCCTTGGTTATCCTGGCTGTGTGCTTCGGGTCATTGTCATGTTGGAAGACCCAGCCTCGACCCATCTTCAATGCTCTAACTGAGGGAAGGAAGTTGTTCCCCAAAATCTCACAATACATGGCCCCGGTCATCCTCTCCTTAATACAGTGCCGTCGCCCTGTCCCATGTGCAGAAAAACACCCCCAAAGCATGATGCTACCACCCCCATGCTTCACATTAGGGATGGTGTTCTTGGGATGGTACTCATCATTCTTCTTCCTCCAAACACGGCAAGTGGAATTATGACCAAAAAGTTCTATTTTGGTCTCATCTGACCACATGACTTTCTGCCATGACTCCTCTGGATCATCCAAATGGTCATTGGCAAACTTAAGATGGGACTTGACATGTGCTGGTTTAAGCAGGGGAACCTTCCGTGCCATGCATGATTTCAAACCATGACGTCTTAGTGTATTACCAACAGTAACCTTGGAAACGGTGGTCCCAGCTCTTTTCAGGTCATTGACCAGCTCCTCCCGTGTAGTTCTGGGCTGATTTCTCACCTTTCTTAGGATCATTGAGACCCCACGAGGTGAGATCTTGCATGGAGCCCCAGTACGAGGGAGATTGACAGTCATGTTTAGCTTCCATTTTCTAATGATTGCTCCAACAGTGGACCTTTTTTCACCAAGCTGCTTAGCAATTTCCATGTAGCCCTTTCCAGCCTTGTGGAGGTGTACAATTTTGTCTCTAGTGTCTTTGGACAGCTCTTTGGTCTTGGCCATGTTAGTAGTTGGATTCTTACTGATTGTATGGGGTGGACAGGTGTCTTTTTGCAGCTAACGACAAGGTTTTTATTTAATACCGTGGCTAGACTAACAAATAAACAGACGTCGTCGGAACAAAATACCTCGTTACAGTTTAGTAGTAATGATTTCATGAACTTCTTCACCGAGAAAAATGAAAGCATCAGAATCAAAATCGTAAACGTTCAATCTTTGCTCGCGCCTTATAATTCAGCCGCAATTATCACCCCGCAAGAACAATTACAATGCTTTACAACCATAGAACAAAAAGAGTTAAAGCTCCAGTAGGTAGCTTATGTAAACAAATATTTGTTAAAACTGTCATTATGTCCTGACAGTAGAATATGAGACAGATAATCTGTGGAAAAAATCAAGCTCCTCTGGCTCCTCCCTGTGGTCCTATTGCCACTTGCAGAAATACACCGCTCCCGGTCAGAAACAACCAATCAGAGCCAGGAGGAATGTCTTAGCAGTGTCAATCACGCTCCTGTACGCGCTGATCACACCTCTCTTGCACAGCGCGAGCGCGTACCGTCGTTCGTGACTCTCCTGTTCGAACTCGTTCATCCAAATGAACGAATCTTTTTTTGAGTCATTTCGTTCATTCAACAAACGAAATGACTCGCAAAAAGATTCGTTCATTTCGAACGAGTCTTTTTCGGAGTCATTTCGTAGATTCAACGAACGAAATGATTCGAAAAAGATTTGTTCATTTTGATGAACGAGTTCAAACAGGAGAGTCACGAACGTGCATCACAGAACAGAGCAAGGCGAGCATTTGTGCTTATAAAACTTAAAGTTTTTTATTTATTTTTGAAATGACCGATCGTTTCGCTAGATAAGACCCTTATTCATCGTCTGGTATCGTTTAAAGCCCTTTGAAGCTGCACTGAAACTGTCATTTGGTCCTTGAAACGTTTGTGTCCTATTGAAGTCCATTATATGGAGAAAAAGCCTGGAATGTTTTTATCAAAAACCTTAATTTCTTTTCGACTGAAGAAAGAAAGGCATGGACATCTTGGATGACATGGGGGTGAGTAAATTATCAGCAAAAGTTTTTTTTGAAAGTGAACTAATCCTTTAACGTTATCTTACTAGCTATTTATAACTTATAGAAAGAGTGCAACGTTATAAAGTTACATGTATTGCAAAATACATAATGATTTGAGGACCAAGTTTGTAGTCAAAGTATGGGCAAGCCATAGTCAATGTAAAGCATATTGTTGATGTTTCGTCCCTATTAGTGAATGTTCCATAACTGTTTATAATCCGCCGTCATCGGTGGTCCTGTTTACTAGCCTGCGCGTTCACGGCAGGCTGCGCTGTGGGGGAGGAGCTGTGGATGGAGGGCTGTAGCACAGCAGAGAGCAAGGGGGTTGGACCTGGAAGTTGTGCTTGTTCAAATTTTCAGGCTAAGTCAACATTTTCTCAAAACTCCCTACTGCAACTTTAAATAAACTTATCACTTCATCTAAAACAACAACATGTTTATTAGATCCTATACCAACTGAACTACTGAAAGAAGTGTTACCTATAGTGGAAGAGCCTCTTCTCAATATTATTAACTCATCTTTATCTTTAGGTCATGTTCCAAGAACGTTCAAGCTGGCAGTTATAAAACCTCTTATTAAGAAACCACAATTAGATCCAAATAACCTAGCAAATTACAGACCCATTTCAAATCTTCCATTTATGTCAAAAATATTAGAAAAAGTTGTGTCCGCTCAACTCGGCTCTTTCTTGCAAGAAAACGACATCTATGAAAAGTTTCAGTCTGGATTCAGGCCACATCATAGCACTGAAACTGCGCTTGTTAGAACCACAAATGATTTACTTTTAGCTTCGGTACTAGTTTTACTTGATCTTAGTGCTGCGTTCGATACTATAGATCACACAATACTCTTAGATCGACTACAAAATTACACTGGTGTTCAAGGACAAGCATTAAGCTGGTTCAGGTCATACTTATCTGACCGCTACCATTTCGTCTACTTAAATGGAGAAAAATCGATCATAACTTCGGCAAACTATGGAGTGCCGCAGGGATCTGTGTTAGGCCCTTTATTATTCTCAATATATATGCTGCCACTTGGTAATATTCTAAGGAAACATGGAATTAGTTTCCATTGCTGATGACACTCAAATATATATTTCATCACGGCCAGATGAATACGCTAAATTATCGAAATTGACAGATTGTGTTAAAGATATATGGATGACGCGTAATTTTCTTTTATTAAATCCAGACAAGAGAGAGGTAATACTTATCGGTTCTAAAAACCGTCCACAAAACCTTTCACAGCACGACTTTAACATAGTAGGATGCCCTGTTACTTTATCCGCTACAGTAAAAGACCTGGGTGTTACATTAGACTGCAACCTGTCTTTTGAAAAGCATATTTCATATGTTACAAAAACAGCCTTTTTCCACCTTAGAAACATTGCTAAACTACGTAATATGCTATCAGTCTCTGATGCAGAAAAGTTAGTTCATGCATTCATGACCTCGAGACTAGATTACTGTAATGCTTTATTAGCTGGTTGTCCTGCGTCTTCAATAAACAAGCTACAGTTAGTCCAAAATGCAGCCGCTAGAGTTCTTACTAGATCAAGAAAATATGATCATATAACACCGATTTTATCATCACTTCATTGGTTACCTATAAAGTTCCGTATTAATTACAAGATATTGCTTTTGACTTATAAAGCTCTAAATGGTTTAGCTCCAGTCTATTTAACGGATCTTCTATCGCCTTACAATCCATCGCGCTCTTTAAGATCACTAAATTCGAGGCTTCTAGTCATTCCTAGGATATCCAGATCCACCAAAGGAGGCAGAGCATTTTCACATTTAGCTCCGAAGCTCTGGAATAGCCTTCCTGATATTGTTCGTTGCTCAGACTCGCTCTCCCAGTTTAAAACTAGACTGAAGACGCATCTATTTAGCCAGGCATTCATATACATTTTTTATCTTACAGTTACTGTAAATTCGGCCTCTAGTTCATAAACGCTAGAGGAGAACTGGCCCCCGACTGAGCCTGGGTTCTCCCAAGGTTTTTTTTTTCTCCATTGGGTCATCTGATGGAGTTTTAGGACACCATTAGGTCACTGGATGGAGTTTTTCGGTTCCTTGCCACTGTTGCCTTTGGCTTG
Organism: Gila orcuttii; assembly: GCA_026230005.1. Classification (NCBI taxonomy): domain Eukaryota; kingdom Metazoa; phylum Chordata; class Actinopteri; order Cypriniformes; family Leuciscidae; genus Gila; species Gila orcuttii. Next base: position 9,598,453 of record JAPDVR010000005.1, on the reverse strand, counting down.
CTCAGTTGGGGATATTCAAATTAATTAACCAATCATACCATTGATCAGCTCTACCAAACTTGGATGTCTTTTTTTCCAGTAATAAACAAACATTAAGTTGTTTTGATTGATACTTTGAAGCAGCTTTGATACAATCTGTATTGTGAAAAGCGCTATATAAATATATTTGACTTGACTTGACTAACGACCTCAAACAGGTGCATCTAATTTAGGATAATAAATGGAGTGGAGGTGGACATTTTAAAGGCAGACTAACAGGTCTTTAAGGGTCAGAATTCTAGCTGATAGACAGGTGTTCAAATACTTATTTGCAGCTGTATCATACAAATAAATAGTTAAAAAATCATATATTGTGATTTCTGGATATTTTTTTAGATTATGTCTCTCACAGTGGACATGCACCTACGATGACAATTTCATACCCCTCCATGATTTCCAAGTGGGAGAACTTGCAAAATAGCAGGGTGTTCAAATACTTATTTTCCTCACTGTATTTACATACCGCGATATACACGATATAGCAAAATCTCTAATGATAGACATTTTATACCGTGGTAACTATATATATTGTCATACCGCCCAGCCCTGACCATGGGTCATGGTGTACTGTAGGTAACTGAAGAATGGGTGAGTCAGTCCATTTTTGTAGCTTTAAAAAATAAAACATAAATTGTGTTCATAACCTATTTTAAATTCTGTCAGAATATTGGAGAGAGAAAAGTTGGGAGGGACTTGATTTCATCCATCGAAAATGGTTGGATTGTGTTGAGTGGGTGTTACATACCAGAATTGGACCATGCGATTGGATGGGAGGGTTTCGTTGAGCCAAAAAGTAAAGTTGTTTATGAGGAAGAGCTTTGAAGATTAAAAGACAAGTTATTACATTTTGATAAAGATTATGAACAGATTTTTTTTCTTCGCACTAGCGTGCACTGATAAATCTTTTCATGAAAAGGCCAGTGCTGACATTACGATTCACTTTTGAGTATGGTCTTGTAGCTTAAGATCATTTGTCTTCTACTTTTTTTTTGTCTTGCACTTTTTTAATATCCTTTAGTCAGTCAGACTGTAATTCAGGCCATGAACATGCCACAGCATGCCCTGAAAAACACTAGCTGTGAGAATGACCTTGCAAATGCAGAGAATCCAGGGTTTTTCTTTCTGTGCTCCTCAATCTCAGGAAATAACTGTGTAATGTTTTTTTTTTCCTCATGAGTCCTCAAAGGGAAGGAGAGGAGACCTAGATCTCATTATTGGTTTTCCTCAATGGATTTTACCTGGCACACAGAATGTTCTGAGATCACAAAGCCTTGTCATAATTATTCATAGCTAAAAGCTAAAATTAATCAGAGAAAATGTTTTCATTCTGACAGAGCATCCATTCACACAGCAGAGGACATCAAGCTGCTACTGGACTAGTTTTAAATGACTAACTGCAGTGAAAAAAGACACCGTAACCAAACAAAATCCAGTTTGATGGAAAAATACAAATGAAATGTGCGCACATTATCATAATGCAGAATGTTAAAAAGGAAATGTGACTGAATATAGTATGTGGAACAACTCCTCTACACAATATTTGGAATTTGAAAAATATGTAGGCTGCTTTATCCTATCATTTTCTACAAGCATATGATTTGATAATGTCAAGTTAAACTGACTAAATTGAAATGTAATTAGTAGTAAAACTGATTAAAATTAAATCAAAATTTTTTGCTAAATTAAAGACCTAATTGAGCAGGTGGAGTAAATAAGTTTTAGCTTCAGTTAAGCTAATACTAATGAAGATATAATATGTAAGTAGACAATAATGAATTTAGCAATACATTTAGGAGTGTGAAGCACATCGTGCTCTAAAAACATAGTACATATTAGCTAGCTCTTTGATATATAAAGCAATACTTAGATGCTTATCCTACATGCTTGATGAAAGTTGTGAAAAAGTAAATGTACACTACTGTTCGAAAGTTTGGGGTCGGTAAGATTTTTTCAAATGTTCTTGAAAGAAGTCTCTTATGCTCAACAAGGCTGCATTTATTTGTTAAAAATACAGTAAAATCAGCAATACTGTGAAATATTATTACAATTCAAAATAAGTTTTCTATTTAAATTATATTTTATAATGTAATTCATTCCAATGATGGAAGAGCTGAATTTTCAGGATTTTTCTAAACAGTTTCACATGGTCCTTCAGAAATACTTCTAATATGCTGATTTGGGAACATTTCTTATTATTGTCAAAGTTAAAAAACGGTTGTGCTGCTTAATGTTTTCTGTGGAAACCATAACACTTTTATTCAAAATTATTTTATAAATAGAAAGATCAAAACTTTTGAACAATGGTGTATATTGTATAAGAAAAAAGGCCTGTATTTTGGGCACAGTTGGGGTAATGTCACCCTCTTGTGAGCCCTCTGAACAATCAAGTGACTTTGTCAATTGCTTGTTAGCTTTTCCACTGTGCCTGATGCCTTTGAAATGCTTTGGAGCAATCTAGCCAATTCGGCATGTGCGTGCTGACTACAAATTGTGTGTTCATTGACCTCTGTGCTCTCTGCTTAAACCACTCTTTGTCAGAGCGCTTTGGAATATAGTGGAAATATAGACAAACGCATGTAGGGTGGCCAATGTATTTTCTAGTTAGTTTGGATTCTACAGCCAACAGCAGGATATTATTTCTCTAGTTGTAGGTGCTTTATATTTATATATATATATATATATATATATATATATACATACACATGACACAAGCAAATTTATACGAATGTTTAAATGTGATCAAATGTCTGTGTAAGTTATTTTTTATTCTAATATTTTTTATGCTCACTTCTAATATATCTAATATTTATATATTTTTTCTCTCTCTTTAGTTCACTTGTTTTTTGCAAATAACTAAACATCCTATGATTCCAAAACACTTTAATCAATTAAAGTCATGTGTGATATCCTATGAGAATGTATGGCGCATTGTATGTTTGCGTGTGTGTGTGTGTGTATGTGTGCAGTCTGAGCGTAATGGTTTTACACACCCCGCTGACCTCCGTGTCTCTGATCCCATTCTGGAGTTCTGCCCATTTCATTAGCATGAAGGGAACACTGAGCTCTGCTTTAGGAGTAATATCCCAGCCTGCATTGCTCTGCAGATTAATCTAATACCACACAACAAGCCCCCACCAGCCACTGCCTTACTTCCTCATTTTTTCATTCTTTTTGCAGTGCATTCTGTCTGTCATTCACAGAATGCACTTGTTTACTCCATTTCACGTAGTGACTATAAATACAATTGCTTACGCAACACCATTTTTATCATGCACTTATCATAATGGTCTGCCAACATGCATACAAGTTTTGATTCAGTTCAGCCCAGTCAGTGAGGTAGACGGACTCCTCCTCTTGGTGGCTTGAGGCAGTGCGAGCCGAGGCTTACTGAATTGTTCAAATGGTCTTGTTAAATTTACACACAGGCTTGTCCAGCTGCCCCTCGAACGAGCTTCAGGGTGGATGAAGCCTTTAAAGGACAATTTTGTTGTTATATACATTTTTTTAGAACAGCTGGGAAGATAACATCATCAGGTGGGAGTCAATAAGTGCATCAGTTCTTCAGAGGCAGGGGCTCAAATGTAAAAAAGGAGCATCTGCCTGTATATATATATATATATGTATATATATATTAGGGCTGTGAAAAGATTAATCGTGATTAATTGCATCCAAAATAAAAGTTTGTGTTTACATAATATATGTGTGTGTACTGTGTATAATTATTTTGTATATATAAATACACACACATGCATGTATATATTTAAGAAATATTTGCATGTATATACTGTATATATTTATATATAATTTATATTATATATAAATATAAATATTTTGAATATAAATGACACATTTTTCTTTAATGTATACATGCATGTGTGTGTATTTATATATATATATATACAAAATAATTATACACAGTACACACACATATATTATGTAAACACAAACTTTTATTTTGGATGCGATTAATCACGATTAATCTTTTCACAGCCCTAATATATATATATAACATAAATGAGACCTAACAGCCTACACATAATAGGCCTGTATATGGCACTTAGACTTAATTTACCCAACATGATAGTTTCATATTCAATATGTTATACGTAAATAAGAGTTCATTGAACACTACCATTAATGCGAAACCACAGATCCAGATCGCTCCACAAATGCAAATATTTGTCCATTCGGGCTGTAAAGATTAATACTTATCTTTTTTCTATTTCACCTTTCAATGTCACTTTTGTTAAAAAACTGAAAACAGACTGTGGCTATGTAGTTTACAACCGATTTATGAAAAAGACTGGGGTATTACCACTCCACTTCACGTTGTCCAATTAAATTTGAGCCTGATGTGCCACACCACATTTCGATGGTGTATTATACATGAGAAAACGGGCATCGATGGTTATTCACTTATGTAACATTTTTAAATATGTAATACGTGAATTTTAATCGAATCTACTCATTAGCAATCACTGAGAGCCGTATATGGTCCGCTGTTCTCCATCACTTTTGTAAAAAGACTTTGTGGTTACAGTTATGCATATGCAACTACTGACATAAACTTGTATTTAATTTTTTTTACAGTGAGAGGAATACTTACAACAAAGAAAAAAAGGAGTAAATAGTGGTTAGCAAGCAAGCAGTGTCAAAATGCCAGTCAAGTCCAAAGCAAGACACAATGCTTTGTCAACGACATCTCAAGCCCCGTTCAGACTGTCTGACGGCAGTTTACGACTTTTGAGCAATTCTTAACTGTTTGTACACATTGTCATATTAATTCCAATTAAAATGCTTTTTTTTAATGTCCACAATATCATTGTTGATAATTGTTGATAATTGATAATTGCACCCGCATGTGCCTGCTGGGGCCCACCTTTATTATTTTGTCCCAGGGTCCTGCTGTCTACCATATATTCTTTCCAGCAGTATTATCAGATTGGTGCTCATAATTTATGTAAGAAGCAGTATTTTATGATGCTGGAGACCAGATGGCATATCAAACGCTGCAGGCTTAGGATCGGCTCCGACTCATCGAGTGGATATCAGTACAGAGGCAGAAACAAGATTCCTTATTAGCATTCGAAATCTGTGCCCCCCTAACTCGGAATATTTCTACATATGTGCAACACAATTGGGAAATTTCTACATATACCATGCATCTTTAAATATTACATATTTTCGTCTGGTAACTCTTTTATCATCTGATAAATGTCTATTTAAGCATGTTCAAATCCACTTTTCAGGATTCTGCAGATTCCCCCCAAACATCGAAACAGGAAATGCAGTTTTTTTAATCCAAGTTCTGCCGAGATTAATTACTGAATTTCTCTCTCTCACCTTAGGTTGGGACAAGCACTCCTATGGTTATCATGGGGACGACGGACACTCCTTTTGTTCCTCAGGGACTGGTCAACCTTATGGCCCGACCTTCACAACGGGTGACGTCATTGGCTGCTGCGTGAACCTCATCAATAACACATGCTTTTACACCAAGAACGGGCACAGTTTAGGTAATAATTGAATGGAAAATGATTTAAGCATAAATCTTATTAATGCTTAAATCATTAGAAATCAATTTAGCGACTCAAGATAAAGTTTCAGTATCATCTCTGAATCCACAATACTGAGAGGTTCTGATATTTTTTTGTGTTCCTCCAGGTGTGGCTTTCACAGATCTGCCAGTAAGTAAAGCACACAGACCTCTCTCAAACAGTGTAATCTAAAAGTAAGTTTAAAAAAATCAGTAATTGAAATAATATAAATGTCAGATGAAACACAACTAACTGAAATAAGTTTGAAGCTGAAGTACGAAAATGGCTAAAAACTGAAATAAAAATAAATTAAAGCTAAATATAAATGTAAGAAATTAGTAAAAAATGACAAAAGCACATATACAAATAAAAGCTTGTTTGAAATAATAATTAATAATATACTTTGTATATAAATAATAATATAATAACACTGTTCTCAAATGAGTCTGAGACCACATTAACTGAAATTGATTGAACTAAATCTAATTTAAAATGGAAATAAAGTTTATTTGAAAATGTTTGAAATGTATTAAAAATCGCCTCAGAGTTTTGGATGTAACTTTAAGCCTATATTGTCTCCTCATCATGATAATAAAAAAATTAAAATAAAGTTCACCTCAGAAAATCACCTCAGACTTTTGGGTTTACAGTATGTGTATTTACAGTGTACTAGCCCAAGAATGTACTGGTAATATAAGGTAACTACATGGGTTAAGGTTAGGTTTAAGGGTAGGTTCAGGGTTACTTAGTACCCAGTTATAACCCAGTTATTGTAATTGCTATAATAAGTACATAGTATGTACATGCGAAACAGGACTCTAAAATAAAGTGCTACCAAATTTTGGATGTAACTTCACACCTATATTGTCTCCTCATCATGATTTAATTTTTTGTGATTTTTCCAAGTCGTGTCTTCCATCATGCCTATATCTCTGTGCTAGCTTGTACTTTTCTGCCCAACTTTGGATCTTTGTATTGCAGCACTTCACGTTACTCTCCCCTTGAAATGAATGGCTAATACTGTAGCATTCCTCATTTGTAAGTCGCTCTGTGTCTGCTAAATAAATACCAGTAACAGTAGATTGATAGCGTGGCATAGGCTAGTAATGAGCTCAGATGAGGATTTATGCTTCTGCATGAAGCTTCATTTGAGGCTTTGCCAGTTAAGGTGTGACTGAATGATTCCTTGTGCTGAGAATTACTGATGGAGAACGTGGAGACCTTCTAAGCAGTCTCTCAGCTCTCTCTTTTTGTCTTTCTGTTTTTCTCATTCATTTCAGCCTAACCTGTACCCCACAGTAGGGCTGCAAACTCCAGGGGAGATAGTAGATGCTAATTTTGGCCAACAGCCTTTTGTGTTTGACATTGAGGACTACATGAGCGAATGGAGGGCCAAGATCCACAGTATGATCGCCCGCTTCCCCATCGGAGAAAGACTGGGAGACTGGCAGGCGGTTCTGCAGAAGTGAGCAGCCTGACACCTGAAAATAAATTCAGCAGTCACAATATTGATAAAACATTCACTTCTATTCGCTGTAGTTTATAATACATGTTACTCTGCTAATCAGTCTTGTTATGTGGCTAATTCGTGATTCATAATATTTCCCACATTAACCTTTTTATGTTTATATCTGCAGTATGGTGTCCAGCTACCTGGTGCATCATGGGTATTGTGCCACAGCAATGGCCTTTGCCAGAACCACAGAGACCATGATCCAAGAGGACCAAACCTCAATAAAAAACAGACAGAGTGAGTACTCGATCAAAGTCAACTAGTGTAGCTTAAAATAACAGATCTTCCCATGTCATTTGGGGTTTCGGTAGGAAAATATTACTGTTATGAGGACCTTAACATTTTACTGGGTATGCAAAACCACCTTTTTTGGACACGACTGGGCTATGAATATTGATCAATTTCTCAGTGTAAAATTGTAGAAAAGCACCTTTGATTTAAGCTTTAATCAACACACTGAATATTTAATGTTACCATACTTTTTATGTGACACTGGCAACAATTAAATTAATTAGATAAATCTGTTTGAAAGCAGCTTTTTTGAGTATAAGCCATAAGATGCATTAAATGTTATATATAATTTTGCTCACAAAGAAAAGCAAATTCTAAGGGAGTGTAGTGTTGCACGATATACCGGTACTAGAAAGGGATCGCGATACCCTGCTATTAATAACAGTACTATATGAAATTTTATTAGTCGACTACCGGTACTTCAAGAGTGACAGCACTCTAAATAATAAGAGCAGTATTTCTTAATTTGTGTTGCTGTGTGACATCAGGAGTCAGGACGTGTGGAGAGCTCTTCTACCACTGTTTACATTCACTAAACAACGGAAGCAGGACAGTAAAATATATACGCAAGCACTTGACAAAGAAGGTTTGAATAGTCAAAACTATATGTAAAAATGCACGTTCTGGCGAGTATTCACGTAAACAACATCAGGTATGTCTTTATTGAACGTAAACACTTTGGAAAAAGAAATGTTATGTGTTCCAATGTATTGGCTATGTGCAGGTCTTAAAGGGCGGGACAAAAGAAAGTAGACAATCAGCCAATGCTTGACTGAATAAATTTAATCTATTTATTAAGAATCAGTCTTGTTAATTTATAGATTGAAGACTTTATTTTTTCAGCTACAGTAGGTCTATTTAACAGTAGCATTCAAAAAAATAATAATAAGCAAATAATTAAGTTTATTTTATTTGTCTCTTATAGTATTTGTCATATTGTTTTGCTTATTTTAATAACAAAGATAAAATCTAATTAATTATCTATATTGTAATTATAAAATGACATTTAAAAAATATTAAATGACTCATATCTTGAAATATGATTTTGGTCATCCCAACCTGTTAAGAATTGTGGAAGGTTAGCGAATGTTAGCATGATTGATAATAATGTCAATGTTGCAAACATCTCTGTAAGGACGCACACACTGGTATGTAATTATTATTATTATTTTATTTAATAAAGGTGAGGGAATGGTCAAAAAGCAGGGCAGAATCATGCTGGTCAAGTGAGTTTTAATTTTTTTTAAATTAATTTATAAAACAATGAATAGTAAGTTCTGTTATATTTTTCAATTACTTTTACTAGTTTTTTTCCTGTGGTATCGATTCAGTATCGGTATCGAGGTATTTTTGTCTGGTATCGTATCGAAGTCATAATTTAGGCATCGTGACAACACTAAAAAAAAAAGTGTATACAGTTCTCCAAACCGTGTGTGTGTGTGTCACCTATCGCTCTGCTTATCCTACTGAAATAACCCAATGTTAGAAAATGAATGGCTGAAGTTTATTTATATAAGGATCTTAACAGTTTCAGCCACATATTTCATTGTGCACTGTTTTGTGAACCTGTCAAAATTTAATTAAGGTTTTGCAAAGAGATATAGATAAATGGAACATTTAAAAGCTATATTGGAAACAAACCTCCTGACAACACACACACTCTCAGCTTGTGTGTAAGCACCATTTATCCTTTCACATGTGAGGAGAGCAATCACATAGAAGTCTTAAAGGCACAGCAGTAATAAAACACTTGTTTAAAAGGTCAGAGAAAAGGATCATAAAACTAAATTATGAATGCTCCAAACACTTTACTAACATTCTTAATGGACCCTGGGGAGAGCGATCGAGTGATTAAAAATGTATGATATGACCATTTAAACAAAAACAAGAGCAAAACACACCTGTAATTTCTTCATCTCATTGCTTTTTTCTGCCTACAGGAATACAGAAACTGGTATTGGCAGGACGTGTTGGAGAAGCCATTGACGCAACACAGCAGTTGTACCCCGGACTCCTAGAACACAACCCCAATTTACTCTTCATGTTGAAGTGAGTATGTGTACCAGACTTGGAGAACCACATGTGTGCCACTTTGTGTGGAATTTATCAAGAGGAATTGCTTAACTTGAAGCAAAAATGTGTAAAAAAAAAATGTGTTTTCTTTTCTGGGGATCAGTAGAGCTCAGTTGCATATGAACATCCACAGCTTTCTGGTCTGGATTTCATAATGCAAGCGTACTCAGAAAACACGTAACCTGAGATTAGGGCAATCTTTTACTCTGTGTTATACTGAATGAAGGTTTATATAGTGCCCTATAGTCATTCTCACGAATGAGGCTCTTTTTTTATGTGTCTTCATAGTGAAAACACACACTCAGAGTGAAAAGAGGGTCATGGTTGCTTTGCTCTGAGCTGCTTCTGATATGATTAGTCATAGTGTTGTATAAGGTTGAAAAGAAGCTGCCTTTTAACTCTTTAACTTTTACTTTTTTTTTTTTTAAAGTAACGCTTACAAGTCATACGTCAGCTACCCTGTTGAATTGATGTTTATTATAATGCATTACGCAGCCCATACTTCTGAATATTTATGTCCCTGAGAGGTTTTAAGGGAGACAATGTATTTCAAATTATATGCAATTTGAAGATCCACCTACTAAAATCAGTGGTTTCAAATAATAGCTGAAGTTAAAGAAATGAAAAGGCTTGCTTATCTACTTTGACAAAAGTTAGTCAGTACATATATTTTTTTTTTTTTTTTTTTTTTTTGTTTATTGCAAAATATGCATATACAGCTCTGGAAAAAATTAAGAGACCACTGCAAAATTATCAGTTTCTCTGGTTTTACTATTTATAGGTCTGTGTTTGGGTAAAATTAACATTTTTGTTTTATTCTATAAAGACAAAGACTAATAACTTCACAAAGACAAATCTCCCCGATTGCAGCCTTGCTGAAGCACCCCCAGATCATCAATTTTCAGCTTTGTCCAATACCTGGTCATCTAATGGTTAGACGGAGACCTGGAGAGGCCTGCAAGCCACAGTGTCTCGCACCCACTGTGAAATTTGGTGGAGGATCAGTGATGATCTGGGGGTGCATCAGCAAGGCTGGAATCGGGCAGATTTGTCTTTGTGAAGGACGTATGAATCAAGCCACGTACAAGGTTGTCCTTGAAGAACACTTGCTTCCTTCTGCTCTGACAATGTTCCCCAACTCTGAGGATTGGTTTTTCCAGCAGGACAATGATCCATGCCACACAGCCAGGTCAATCAAGGTGTGGATGGAGGACCACCAGATCAAGACCCTGTCATGGCCAGCCCAATCTCCAGACCTGAACCCCATTGAAAACCTCTGGAATGTGATCAAGAGGAAGATGGATGGTAACAAGCCATCAAACAAAGCCGAGCTGCTTGAATTTTTGCACCAGGAGTGGCATAAAGTCACCCAACATCAATGTGAAAGACTGGTGGAGAGCATGCCAAGACGCATGAAAGCTGTGATTGAACATCAGGGTTATTCCACCAAATATTGATTTCTGAACTCTTCCTAAGTTAAAACATTAGTATTATGTTGTTTAAAAATGAATATGAACTTATTTTCTTTCCATTGTTCGAGGTCTGACAACACTGCATCTTTTTTGTTATTTTGACCAGTTGTCTTTTTCTGCAATTAAATGCTCTAAATGACAATATTTTTATTTGGAATTTTGGAGAAATGTTGTCAGTAGTTTATAGAATAAAACAAAAATGTTAATTTTACCCAAACACATAAATAGTAAAACCAGAGAAACTGATAATTTAGCATTTTTTCCAGAGCTGTATATTCAAATATTTAAGTATTTTTAGAGCATGGAAAGAACGATTTGATTACGTCGTTTGTGGTGCTTCATTGAAGTGAGCGGAGCTAACAAGATCTTTTGGCAGTTTTGCTTGTTTCGACACTCTGATTGGTGGAAATTTCTGTACAGCATAATGTAGTTTTTCACCATAAATTCTGCTGCTAAACACAATTATTTTAAAACTAAGTTAAAATAAGGCAGGCTGACTGCTTTAACAGAAGTAACTACCATCAATTACCAACCTCGTAGCTCACAGTAAGGTTGTCCCTAAAGCTTTATAAGTTACCGTAAAAAAATAATTTCCCTATGGATAAAATGTATCGAGTTTTTCTGGGAACTCGACTGTTGCATTGTATTAGTGTACAAAAGTCACAGTAAAGACATTGATAATGAAAAAAAAAAAAACTTTCTAATGATCATAAAAACCTAAAATAATTTATCATGGTTTTCAACATTGATAATAATATGAAATGTTTTCTGTGCTGAAAATTTAGCTTTGACATCACATGAATAAATTACATATTAAAATATATTTAAATAGAAAATATTTATTTTAAATCGTAATAATATTTCACAATATAACTGTTTTTACTGTTTTTTTATCAAATAAATGCAACATTGATGAACATAAAAGACTTAAAAAGCATTTAAAAAATCTTACCAACCCCCAACATTTGAACGGTAGTGTATGTTAAAAATCTCTGTTATTGGAAAAAATAGCCAAGCATTATGAATTAACCCTTTTAGTGAGTGATTTCTGGCAACTATGTTCTTTGTTTTATTCAAAATTTTAATATAAAGATCAAATTAAAATTAGTATTTTTTTATGCTTAATTTGAATTCTGTATTGACTTGTGGTCTTAGACTTTAAAAAACATTAGTCATTCATTGAAAACATGATATCCCTGCTCTTTAGTTCATAAGCAAAACTGCATTCAGACCCTCAATGTAAGCACTACATATCAACAAACCCTTTTCTCAACATGTTACAGGCATTTAAGGGGCATACTCTGTGTAATGTTAAACTTTTCTTTGGAAACCATCTCTACTCATTTTGCTTGGCTGGAAAAGATTTTTTTGTTTTGACTTGAAGATGAAACTTTTTATATAAAGCCTTACATGGAGGTGCATAACTGCACTGTTGGATGTCATCAGATGTCAGATGCTGCTGTGGGAATAGTGCCAGGATGTGTGGGAAGGAAGCAGTGAGAGCTGACTCCTCTCTCTTTCTCTGTGATGGATTACAGTTGAATGACAAGCAGACAGTTTAATGGATTGCTGAGCTGACAGTGTCAGTCAGTAGGCATAATGGATAAGAGAAACCTGGTTGACAGACATTTTAATCGATTGGCAAGTCTGAAGTGAGTGTGTATTTGTGTGAGATCTTGCTTGTGTAACAGTGATTTTTGTTGCCCTCCCTCAGGTGTCGGCAGTTTGTAGAGATGGTGAATGGTACGGATAGTGAGGTACGGTGCTTTAGTGTCCGCTCTCCTAAATCACAGGACAGCTATCCCGGCTCCCCCAACATGAGCCCCCGGCATGGAGCCACCAACGCTCACTTGCACAGCACAGGTAACAAACACACTGAATAAGAAATTATATTTCTTGGTAATCTGAAGCCATTTAGGTAATCTGAAGCCTCGGCAAATAAGAACTGTAGTGTTCTTTTTGTCTTTCTTTGCATTACATTTACTCATTTGTTGTTTTTTCCCTCCTCATGTCTAAGGAGCAGACAGTCCCACATGCAGTAACGGGGTCACCCCTCCTAACAAAAATAAGAGCCACAACAAATACACAGGCGTAAGCTCCGCCTCCTCCTCTCCATCCTCCTCTCCCTCCTCCGTCAATTACTCCGAGTCCAACTCTACCGACTCCACCAAGTCCCAGCCACACAGTGCCACCAGCAACCAGGAGACTAGGTGTGTGCTGGTGTTGTTTGGGTTAGTGATTGTGGGTTTGAGTTTGAGCCAGACAGAAAACTAAATATGCGGTTGTATGCAAGCAAGGCCAAGCATATAAATGTGTTGTGTACTTACATTCTCGAGAGACTCTGCTGGTGACTGTGTATTTTTGTGTGTTGACAGTGATAGTGAGATGGAGATTGAGGCAGAACATTACAGCAATGGCGTGACAGAAAGCTCAACTCGCATTATGAATGGCACGTACAAACACCAGGAAATCCTACAGGCGGATGACAGCAGTGTTGGCAATGGAGTAGCAGGTACAACACATGTGTAGGATTTTTAACATCACATTCAACAGGCTGTGAGAACGCTTTTTTTAAAAATGCTTTGTTTATAATTCTCTTTTACCTTTTTCATTCTTCATTCTGATGTGACTAGTTCTTTCTCTGCTCTGTCCTTCTCCCCCTCGAGAGATGCTAATTTGAGCTCATCTATAACTCGGCCCATTAAATGCTTTTCTCCAAGGTTACAAAGAGAGAGTGTGATAGTTTGTGGTTGTGAAGTTTCGATAGAGTGTGTAGCTTTTATTAGCACCCAGTGCACAGTTTTCTTCCTTTAAAAAACAAACAAACAAAAAATGTATTTCTTGGGATGCTTTCAGACATTGATTTTTGCTTTGGTTTGAGAAAATGGTTCAGATGGATTAAAAAACAAATGAGTCACTATTAAATGGAGGGCTTTTTTATATTATATTATATTATAATACTTGAAATATAATATAATATAATTCAATATAATTATAATATTATGAAAATGTAGATTTCCCATCACAGGATTAAAGTGCATTTTAAAATATATTCAAATAGAAAACAGTTGTTTTAAATTGTGATTATTACAATAAAATTATAATATATAGAAATATAATACAATATTATATTCAATATATAATTATAATATAATGAAAATTAAGCTTTGCCATCACAGGATTAAAGTGCATTTTAAAATATATTCAAATAGACAACAGTTTTTTTAAATTGTGATTATTACAATACATTTTATTATTATAATACAATTATATTGAAATATAATATAATACAATATAATATTCAATATATAATGCAATATAATTATAATATAATGAAAATTCAGCTTTACCATGACAGGATTAAATTGCATTTTAAAATATATTCAAATAGACAACAAAACAGTTATTTTAAATTAAATATAATGTAATTTTATTATAATTATTAAAGAAATATTTACATTCCCAATAGTTTCACCTGCTAATTAAACATAGCCTCAAATTAATAAAGCAATACTGGGAAAGATTTCCCAGCAGTTCTATATTGAAGCAATTTTTTCAATCACAATATCTATGTGTGCTGTGTAATTATAGTCACAAACATGTCTGCTTTCTGGGGTGTCATTGCAATTTGTTTGCTCCTCTAGATGACAGCTGCAGCTCCAGACAGCTGTGTGGAGGAAACCAGGCGGCCACAGAGAGAATGATCCAGTTCGGCAGAGAGCTTCAGGCCCTCAGCGAGCAGCTCTGCCGACAGTACGGCAAGAACGCCACTCACAAAAAGATGCTACAGGTATGGAGGGAAAGAGGAGGACAGGTTTGAGAATGTGATGAATAGGTGGATGTTTGCACAGGCAACATTGGAAAAGGTGTTATGGTGATATTGTGCAATTTATAAAAGTCAGTTTGACTGTTGTGTTTTATATTAAATATTGGTGAAGTGGTCTATTTAGACTTGCAGTCATATTGCATGCATACAAAGTAATCCGTTCAACTCCTCTGCCTCTTGTTTGTTGCACATTTGAAGTGGAAAGTTGATTGGCCTTGTGGGTAGCAGTACTCTTAAATTCTTTGTGCCCACTCGCCAGCGTGTATGTTTGTGTGTTCAGGATGCATTCAGTCTGCTGGCGTACTCGGACCCCTGGAACTGCCCCGTGGGCCAGCAGTTGGACCCCATGCAAAGAGAGGCGATCTGCTCCGCTCTCAACAGTGCTATTCTGGGTAAGGCTGCTTGGCCGGCTGAGATCACACATGAATACACTATGTGAACATGAGCACTAATGTAGGCCTCGTTATTTAAATGTGGTTACAGTAACATGAGGCACGTAAATTAGCTTTTTAATGACCCGGTAACATGGCCAAGTTGTTACGATCATTTCTACTTATTTAAAAGTTGTAATGGCTTCATATCTGTGATCTTTTCCGTCATTCAGAGTCTCAGAATCTGCCCAAACAGCCTCCTCTCATGCTGGCTCTGGGTCAGGCCACCGAGTGCGTGCAGCTGATGGCCAGGGTTCGCTCTGGTTCCTGCTCCTTCGCCAGAGTCGACAACTTTTTGCACTAGCACTGGTCCAGGTGAGAGCATCAAGGTAATGATAGTCTGGAAAATGTTTTTTTTTTTTACAGTTTTTTTATTTTAAATTTAAGTGTAGTTTTAGTTTGTTTTAAAATCCAGTTTGTATGTCATTTGCATCTTTGAAAAATGATTCGGTTTAGTTTTGTTTTTATTTTTATTCAGTATAATAATTTAAGTTTTCATTCCTTATAACACAAGAACATAGATCATTCTGTGTATATTTGTCTAGTCACAGAAAAAAACGTTTGAAAAATGATATAGTTATATAAGATATATATTATTATGACTGTCAATCGCACTGTTTTTGGGGATTATTCACACCCTTATTGTGAAATTAAGCTTAATAACAATAATAATTCATTACATTTATATGGCGCTTTTCTTTGCACTCAAAACGCTTTACATAGAAGGGGGAATCTCCTCAACCACCACCAATGTGCAGCATCCACCTGGATGATGCGACGGCAGCCATATTGCGCCAGAACGCCCAGCACACATCAGCTTATTGTTGGAGAGGATAACACCATTTATCTTGTTTAATGCGGTCATTTTGTAATCATTTGCTATATCCAGCAAAGTAAACTTTCATATTGAAGGGTGAATTACACAAATCTGTATTTTCTGCAAGCTGTTTTTAAAGATAAATTTAGGTGTCTTTCCCAAAAAAAGGACACTTGGAAACTTCATAAGTCCAGTTGTGATACCAAACAGGACCACATTGAAACCCCTAAACCAACCGTCTTGACCCGACTGTATATACTTACTACAGGACAAGGATCCATTCAGATTTACTAAACACTGCAACATACACATAACAGATAACGTTGGAAATAACGTGAATGTACTGAAATGCGTCTGTGCATAAATACAATGTGCGATCAGTGCATCAAGAGCGCACATACATGAATTGTTTGCTTATCAATATACGGACTCACTGTACGTCACTGCAATCATCTTTACCTTCATTACAATCCGCATCAATTAAAAATTTACTAGCGAGACGTTAGTTTGCTTTATCCAGCCGAGAAACTTCATTTGCGTATCATCTGCCCATGGGATGTTTTGATGTTCTGTTCAGTCTGTATTTCACACAGCGTGATACGTGAGAGCTTGCGCTCTACAGAAACAATCACAGAATATGACAGAGCCCGTGTTTTAAAGCTAAACACACACTGGAATGAATAATTCACTGAAAACGCAACATGAGCCTCTATTCTCTCTGCCATATATGATGATGTAATTAGCTTGGTTTTCTTTACATTAGCTCTGGTTTGCACTGATTGTTTGAATGCATTCGCTTACTGGATCATTGGACTGAAAACTTTCCTGGAGTTTAGCAGCTTAAAATGATCTGATCGCAAACAGAGAAGCGAAAACGGCTTATTAAACACAATGCTTGCGCCATTGTAGATAAACTCCCGACTTCTAAGAACATCAAACTGCGTGACGTAATTTACATTTATGGCCTAATTTCACGTGCTTCACTAAATTATTTGCATTAAATTCCGGTATTTTAACGCATTAAGGATTTTTAATTAATCGCAAGAGCTAAAGCTTTAACGTCGACAGCCCTAATATATGTTCAATTTCATCAACAAATTTTCCATTCCCAGTATGACCATGCTTGATCCCAAGAAAATACGTGTAAATCAGACAGTCGCTTCTAAATGGTTGGTTCTTTTTTGATAGTGTATATTTTAATGATTAAACCAGACTATTCAACTTAAATACATGATACAAAAACAAAAGGTAATTTCTCTGTCAATTTTTAATTTTGTTTCTTTTGATGCACTTTTATCCAGTCCAGGCCAGTGTTTATTATTTTGCAAAATTACTTTCTCATTTTTTATTTTACTTAAGCTTTTTTTTTCTCACTGCTGTGTTTATTTCTTAAAATATTCCAGTATTTCTATTGTCCATGTTAAATACATAGCCCTTTTCTATTTCCCTCAGGCAATGTTCAGGACGGCTACAAATAGGACTTTCCAGTTGTTTGCCATGACGAGAACATGCATTTGAATTGGTGTGTCGCTTGCCGTTTGCCAGAAGCAGCCGAGCAGAATGAATAGAAACATGAGAAGAGAGGCTTCTTTTTAAATTAGTATTATCAAATACAAATTGTGTGACACTATTTAAAGATAATTAATTATTCTGTTTATCTAGTCATTTTTATTTTAGTTTATATTTTGTCCGTTTGTTGTGCTCATTTTGAAACAAATCAACTTCCCAAACTTTTTTTTTTTTTTTCATGGGTGAATTCAGTGCATAGTATTTCAAGCATACCATATCAACAATATACATAATGGTAAGTTCCTACTAAAAATTTGAGCTACGCACTCTGGTTTTTTCTCAGTCAGAGCTCAGGTATTTAGACAAATGTTATTTTATTTGCGGAAACAGGTGTCGCTTCACCAGACCATACTGTGGATTTTAAAGCAGGTCCTTTTCTATGTACAAGCAAATTCTATAGATTATTTTTATTATTATTTGGTCAACCTAAGCTGCCCCTTTAGGAATTAGATGAACGTTGATGTTGTGCATACAGAAGTTTGGCGACCTTCCGATGTTTTCATTGGAGTAAGTGTGCAAACGAGGGTGAGATAATGCATGGCTCATATAGTGTCTCACCTTTTAAGCTACTTTAGCATCTCAGGCACCAGCACAAGTTTCATTAGACACAATCACACAGTGACGGCGCAGACTTGCCTTTGGGTCCAATGTAGATGAATTATATTTTCAATCATAGACCTTTGCCCTAAATGGATCTATTTTACCGATATTTTACCATCTTTATAGCCGTGGGTATCATGCAAATGTCAACCTTCACTTTTTTAAGTTAGGTATATTGAAGTTAACTTGTGGTTTTCTAATTTTTGTGGCTGTACCAAATAAAAAGGCAGTTTTTGACTAAAGAAATTTAAGGTTAGTTTGATTACTGAAAAGCTCCACTGAAGCTCACGGACTAACTTCGTATACTAAGTCTGTACATTTTATATCCATGTGAATAGTGTCACTGTGTTGATAGTTCTCCTGTTAGATTAATAACTATACAGACTGACACCGTTTCAACTTTTGTTATGGGTTGTTTCATTGGCTGTTGAGTACCGTTGTTCAAGTTTTGTTACCATTGGATGCACTGTACTTCGATTAATGCACATGATGCATTACTGTATCCGTCTACCTCTCCTGTTCAGTAATGGAGGGACAGAGTATGAACTTGCAGAATGCAAGACAATTGAGCGTTCCTAAAAATGAACAGAAAACTTTCAAATTGTTCTCAAATATGTATTTATTTATCACCTAGAACATCTCCTTAAATTGCAATTGTGTTTGTTGCTCCAGAACTTCACCTCGACCTCATATCCGTGCAATTGTTTTGTTTTTTCCCCCCCTCTGAGATGTTCTTTAACTATCTTTTTCTTGGCCTTTGTAAGTGTGATGTTAACTGGCTCAGGCACGTTTTCCTGTTTTTTGTTTTTTTTCATTCTTTCTTTTAATCTGATCATCCATGAAGGAAAAACTATCAATCAACCCCATGTCAACCCAGCATTTCACTCAGCCAGCACGCCGCTGTGGTGTTGAATGTAGCTTAACCGATTTTACTTCCCGCATTTATTTGCTGCTGGCCATCATGAGATTGTTACATTCCCGTATCTACACCTGCTTTTGTTCTTTTCAGTTATACCTCACTTACTCTTAGGACAGTGCTGTCTAGCTTGTTGTATCGTGTCAGGCATTTTAACAGAAGGTTTGTTTAGTGCAGTAACCATTTTGGTCCACCTGCAGATCATCTGGTGGAAGTTAGAGGCCACAGGGTCACTGGAAAGTTGCACATGCTCCTCAATATCTAAAATAAATTTGGCCTTCCCAACTCTGGAGTTACATAATGATATAGGACATAGGAGCCCCCACCTTGTATTTTTAGCAGTGTTTGTGTCAATCTGATTCAGTGGGGTAGACATTTTACACATCCTGATCCCTAATGATCTCAGTCAACTTATTTTACCATTTTACTCCACTGAATGGGTCAGTTTGATTGTTAAATGGTGGTATCTTGTTGCATGGGGACATCTTGTGTAACTATTTACTTACGTTTGAGTTACAAAATGGCAGTTTGTAGAGAAGCACTCATACTTCTACTGACCTGTCCGTTTTACATCTTTTGTCATGGGGCGGCTTTTTAATGCCAAATATGTTTTGGAACTTATCATAATCTAACCACCTATAATGAATATTGTTGTTTTAAAAGAATCCATCATAGAACGTTATATTGGCTTTAAATAGGGTCGTACGTACATACATCGAAGGGAAGAAAGTAGCCAAAATGTGTCGTGTTCCTGCTTCAAAAGACAATGGAGCAAGACGAATGGAATGGAGTACAGCAAGCTGTGCACAGTTTACTTCTATTACGATTTTAATTTTATTTGAGTTTTCTTTCAGCAATTGTGAAATGAGTTACCCTCTACTTAGCATGAACCTTTAAAAACAACATAAAAAAGAAAAACAATTAAAAAATGAAAAAGAAAAAAAGACATACCTATGTACTGGAAACATGATAAAGAAATATTGTACTCATTTAATTTTGACAGAATTATTTTTATTAAAATACACATCCATGAGCAAATGGTGTCTGTCTTTTGTATTATTTTATTATTTCTTTGCATATATATATATATATATCTGTATATATACTGCTTTTGTGTAATAGAAGAAGAATATAAGTATTCATTGGCATTTTATGTGTGTAAATAGAGTATGGAGTCATGCTCAGCTCAGGATCATATGTGTAGCAGTGTGCAGATCTATGGGCTGCTGTTCCAGATGTCTGTCTCTGTCTGAGGTTGAGATGGAGGAGGACTGAGTCTCCGGAGCCGAGATGTTGGGCGTCTCCTCTGAGTGATGGCTGTCTGGAAGTGTGAACTCATTGTTTATATACTGATACAGGCTCCTGGCCTTTCTCCTCTTTGCGGGGGGAACTAAGGAAAGAAAAACATTATTGGTTCAGATTAGTCTCTATGAGCATCAGTACTGTTTAGGTTCTATTATGAAGTGTTTTCATGCAATGTCTATGTTATTCAGTTCATTTACTGAGATTCTGATATATGTGCCTCCCTTATTATTACACCTACATTTGCATGAATTCATTCATTTATTCAAAGGAATTTTAATAGTATAGTGCTATATTAATAATGAGAGTATATATCAAGTGCAAATAGTAATGTAACATGATGAGCATGTAAGAAAGTCATGTTGATTGGACTGACTGACAGTCAGTATGAATGGATGCATTTGGAAATAATAGAAACATATTGAATCTAATACAAATATACATTAGAATAAACGTACAAAGGTGGGTTGATGAGGAAGGATGTTGACGGTCCATCAGACACTGGTCACTAGTCTTTCTCAGAGGCTTCTGTCTTTGAGCTCTGGACCTGGATGACCCTGTACCTTCAGATTCTCTCTTGACATCCTTTTTAAGATGGGCTGATTTGATTGAGAAGTTCGGATGCTGAAATACATGGACGTTACCTCTGGACATTCTGTGATAATACATAATTATACATTAAAAACAGTTTCACATGGCTAACATGAATATATTTATATTTGTGGAAAATTATATACAGTAGTTGCCAAAAGTGATGTCCATAGAGGGGATATTTGTTTTTAATGACCCTAAAAGTTTGATTAAACAATCAAAATATGAGGAATATAAATTTAATAAGAGGGAAGAATAGAACTAAACTTGGTTGAGGTATTTATCGGACAGAATTATTTGGCAAAAAAAAAAAGAAACAAAAATAAAACGCTCGCAGGAAAAATCATACATTGGCTACAACATAATCAGTTATTAATATTTTGTTGGTTCTCTCCTGTTTTTGCATGTGTTTGTAATTTCTTTGTACAACAGCCTGGCCAAAAATTATGTCAGCACAATTTGGCAAGTTTCATTCACAAATAAAACAATTGACTCCAAGCACAACTACACAATATGCTTACAAAATATTAAATCACATTTTTAATAATATTTTAATAAGGGGTGAAGATGTTAATTTTCCTAGGCCTTACATCACTTTTGGCCATATAATTACAGCTTGGTCATTTTCAAGGCTTTATACATCCTCCATAGGAGTACTGTGAGATTGTTGTCTGTGTTGGTGTTTATAAATAATTATAGCAAGAGCATACCTTGCCATCTTCTTAAAGCCATAAGCAAGCATGGAAGTATGGAGACCGGTAACATCTGTAAGCTCCTTTAATGAGGAGAGTTCATTACATCTACTGAGTTCCTCCTCATAAAGCTCACTGTTGACCAACACAGACCCGCCATCACCCCACTGCAACACAAGTAAATCAGGTGAAGTAGTACAGAAACACCCTTTTTCATTTTTGTATATATATATATATATATATATATATACACAGTAGTACCTGTCAAAAGTTCAAAATACAGAAAAAAAATAATAATGTGAAATAATATTACAATTTAAAATAAGGGTTTTCTATTTTAAAATAATTTATTTCTGTGATGCAGAGCTGAATTTTCAGCATCATTACTCCAGTCTTCAGTGTCGCATGATCCTTCAGAAATAGATTCCTAATATGCTGATTTATTATCAGTGTTGGAAAGAGTTGTGCTGCTTAATTGTTTATTAATACTAATACTTACATCAGCAAGGATGTGTTAAATTGGTATAAAAGTGATTTATATTGTTAGAAAAGATTTATATTTTGAACAAATGCTGTTCTTTTAAAATTTGTATTCATCGATGAATCCTTAAAAAAGTATCACAGGTTCCAAAAAAATATAAAGCAGCACAACATTGATAATAATTGAGTATCTAATCAGCATATGATTTCTGAAGGATCAGATGATACTGAACGCTGGAGTAATGATGCTGAAAATTCAGCTTTTCATCACAGATATAAATTATATTTTAAAGTATATTAAAATAGAAAACCATTATTTTAAATTGTAATAATATTTTTACAATATTACAGTTTTCTTCTGTACAGTAAATGCAGACTTGATGAGCATATGAGACGTCTTTCAAAAATATTAAAACAATAACCGGGACCATGTAACGTTAGGCCTATTACTGGCTGGTCTTCCCTTTCCAGATAAACACGTCGTCGGGAAGTTGCTCTTTGAGGCTTTTAACCATAGACTGTAAAAATAAATATAGACGTAGTGTCCGTGACGTCACCCGTAGGTTTCTGAAGAGCATTTTTGAAGCCTAAATAATTAACTATTTAATTCACTTCCGTGTTGGCTTCACAAGAGAGACTGGAAGGTTGCCGCTCGCTTTTAACAGGCAATACTGTCGTGAAATTATGTTTACTATCATTGTGTTAACTTATTGTATTTTCATGCTCTCCTCTAGACCATGTAGGTCAGATTTCCTCAAATATTTCAGAATCATGGGCTTTAAGCCTTATGAGCATAACGATGTTTAACTAAATGTAAGACTTGAAAGGATGTTGATTGTTTCAGACCTGAAAGGATCGGTTACCCGGATCATCAATGATAACTGCCAATATTTTCAAAAAATCCGTCGTCGAGTATTTTAACGGTTTACTGTTTTTACGCGACTTCCTTCTCATTATGCAGTGTCAATTTTTCAAATGAGCTGCCTGAGCTTGGCTGCCTGTTATGGAAATTGTACAGGTGAGAATCTTGAGAGCCGTTTGGTAACTATAGGAACATATTTGGATGGTCATTACCAGCGTTAGACAGCAGAGGGCGCAAATACCCTTTATTTCACACTTGTGTTCAACAGGCCGGAGTCCACTAGACTAGAGGGCCTCAGTAAACCTGTAAATTAACCATTTATTACCATATTACATATTCAGGAGAAAAATCATGAACTTTACAAGCACTTTACAGCCTTGGCAAACAAAATTTCAATTTTTTCCCCCACAATTGTCAGTGGCCTTAAACATTTGTATTAGCTAATTGTGGGTTTTTGATGGATTGCTGATGTCCTTTAAAAAAGTTATAGGCTAATTGAGCAGCAGGTTTTAGTTATGAAGAAATATGTCTGCAGTTCTACATCTGTGAACCTTCTGCTCTAGTCAGTGCGCTTACATCGCATTGATTTTCTGACAGACAGTGATGCAATCTGAGGTAAGGTATCGCAAATCCAATGTGTCCTTTATATGTAATGCAATAATGCCTAATTTCTTTGTACTGTGGGTGAAGTGCATCCACAGCTACTACTTCCAGTTAAAATGGAAATAACCAGGTTTTCATAAACCACAGTTCCCTTAGTTCTGTGCACGAATAATCTTTTGGTTAATAAATATGAGTACAGTGTCTATAGCTATCTACAAAATAGACTTGTAAATCTATCAGTCTTTTGTGACTTGATTTAAGCATGGGTTACACTTTATTATAATGTGATGTAGTTACATTGTACTTACTCAAATAAGTACTGTGTAATATGAATTAATTACATGTACTTAGAGTTAAGGTTTGGTTTAGGGTTAGTTATTTGAAATTATGCATAATTTACTGTTATTACTATAGGAAGTACTGTGTAACTACGTCACCTTAAAATAAAGTGTTACCAAAGCATGATATAAATTGTACTAATCATGTTGCAAAATTTCATTACAGAAGTAAAAATGTAAATAATTTGTTTAAACAAGGAAACAGGTAATCGAAATAAATGTTAAATACTTTTATTATCTTGATAGAACATTTTATAATCAGCTTATAACATTCACAGTATTGTACACCTTGACCCATCTGATTATAATAAAAACACAAGCGTCTAAAGATTTGAATTTTGTGATTCTCAAAAGAAATAGAAACCTCCTTTCCAGAATTCTAATATACATACAAAAGTACAAGAATAAGAAAAATACTTTCCATAATTTACACATATATAAAATGCTCTTTTTTATAAAAAGGGCTCCTAGTGTACAAAAGTGTCTGTCATTACATATTTCTATTTATACACATTTGGACATACACAAAAAAATAATGCTTGTGTGGTATTATTGGTGCTCCGACTGTGTGCTGTTTAAATCCCATCACTTTCTTTTTAAAAACCCATCACTTTCTATTTACTCTCTCCATCCAGAGAATGCCAATAAAACATATTCAATTAAATACAGATAACAAAACAAAGTGACAAGTTAGGCTTCTCCAGCTGTCTCTTGCAATACGTTTCAAATCGCCCTCCGGTTTCAGTAACAACGTTGTAGTGAAAACCCGAGGCAATGAGTCACTAGTGTCATTGTGCAGATGTTACGTCTAGACCTGTTCAAATAAACTACATTCTCTTTCAGACTCAAGGCTACCTTGATAAATGTCAGTTTTGCAGCGAAATAACACGTCATTTGTTTTTCCGATCGAGTTAAACCAGATAACGCTCAACAGATGAGGCTACACCTTCGTCAATCACACCCATCAGTTATGACACGGTAAGACCGGCTTCCTAACTCCTTTCACTGACACCTGCTTCTAACTGAGAATTTAAAACTCGAGATGTCCTTCAAAACATTCGGAATACATATTAGTAACATTTTCATTCATCAGCCAAATGTAATCATTATAAAAGGAGAATTAGCTCATCAGCCCATCTGGAATTAAGTTCCTCCAAACGCTGGGATATTTTATGCATTTCACTGTCCTTCCTCCATCAATGCTTCTTGGTTTGATAGACAGCCTTTGAAGCGCTGGACGTCCCGAGGCAGGTATCTCCACAGTCTAAACAAGCGTTCACCTGGGAACTCGTTGCCTGAAGACAGCGCTCGGGTCTGTTGGACATTAGAGAAACCAATATTTGGCTCGGAGTCTGATAGTGTCCACCTCAGTGCCGTTTCTGTAAGATTATACTTTAAAAATATGACTGAACACACATACACACACTCACCATGGCTAAAAAAGCCTCACAGCTTTGGCCATCAGGAGTGGACCGTGTGGAAAAGGTCCCAATGTGCAGAATTCTGGCTTTTCCAAACATGAAAGGAATTTCCTTTTTTCTCTTTACAGAAAAACAGAGTGAGTCAATGAGAGGTCAAGTCTTTCTGAAGTTACGCTGCACCGGTGCCAGTTAAGGATATGGATTCCTATTTTTCTAGAGGCGGGGGGGAAAAAATAAAAACAAAGCAAGGAAAACGGGTTGATGTCCTTCAAAAAGAAAGAAACTGTCCAAGACTGCCTCTTTCAACAATAAAAAGCAAAATTCAAACCATTTTGTAAACCTTAAAGGGACAGCTCACCCAAAAATAGAAATTCAATCCAAACCTGTATGACTTTCTTTTTTATGTGGAACCTAAGAGAAGATTTTTTGAGAAATGTCTCTGTGTTTTTTGTCCATACATTGGAACTGTTTGAATACTGTGTTCCACAGAAGAAAGAAGTCATATAAGTTTGGAACGACATGATGGAGAGTAATTTACAAGAATTACATTTTTGGGTGTATAGTCCTTTAAAGGGACAGTTCACCCAAAAATAAAAGTTCTGTCATCATTTACTCACCCTCGTGTTGTTTCAAACCTGTATGAGTTTCTTTCTTCTGTTGAACACAAAAGAAGATATTTTAAAGAATGTTGGTAACCAGACAGTTGACAGTATTTTTTTCCTCACTACAGAAGTCAGTGGGTGCTGTCACTGTCTGGTTACCAACATTCTTTAAAATATCTTCTTTTGTGTTCAGCGGAATAAAGAAACTCAAGGTTTGGAACAACTTGAGGGTGAGTAATGACAAAATTTTAATTTCTGGGTGAACTATCCTTTTCATGTTACAAGATGGAAATGGAAACTTTTTAAGGGGTTTCTCTTCCATGTATGAAAAAACCTCAATATATTTAAACATTGCTTCTTTTTTTTTACATCAGAGATAATGAATGTAAATAATTAAGCCAATTTGGGGTGTTAAAATGGCTTTTGAACAAACAAGAGTGTTAAAGAATAAGTAAAAATATGTTTAAATGTTCTCATAATGGTATTGATCTTAATGCTACACTTCCAGTCTCTCATGTACTGCACATTTTTGAGATTTTCGCTTTTAAAAATGTGATTGATAAACACATGAATTAGTAGTGAGAAGAATGCAAATAACACCACTTCAAAATCATCATGTAGAGCACATTTTGGCGGACATTTTGAGCGACAGAAACTATGATCAGCATCAGAATGAGATATGAGCAACACTGATCAGATCTGTTTTAACACTCCTATATTTTTCTCCACCTCCTCCTCATCATCTTTCATTATAATCATCATCATCATCATCATCATCAATGCAAGAGGCATCATAAAAAGTGAGATGAATCCACAACAAGACACATCATTTCCACAGAGGCGATTTGTTGGTCTCTCACGTCCTCAGTGATAACGTCAGGCATCCCAGTAGCAACTAGCACACTTCCTTGGAGTCAATAGAGATGAATATGGTTGATTTTTCCCAAAAGAAGAAAAAGGCGAGAGGAATGGAGAGCCATAAGGCACTTCCATACAGTGCAACCTGTGTGATCTGGGCGAGGGACCTCATTCACGGGGAAGATTGTGAATAGGTTGTTGTTTGTGATAGTAACGACCGAAAAATAATAGCTGATCATATAATAGTTCCTTCATTTTCTTATAAATGTGCATAAAAGCCCTTAACAGTGGTGTGAATCCTACTGTAGCTCACAACGTAATGAAGTTTCCGTCCTCTCTCATGCTTTCTTGGCTACTGCTTGTCTTGGTGGGACTGCCGTTATGTGTAGGTGTGGTCAGAGAGCTTAAAGAGCTGCTACTGGGCAAGGAAACACTTTGTGGGAGGGGCCTGTGTGCAAATGCACCCGACGACAGGGCGTTACCATGGCTGCCGTTGCCATTAGTCATACGGTGTGGCATGTACAGGTTGTCGTTCTCGATGATGAGGTCTGTATCATCGTCACTGTCGCCCTCGGCCACACTGTTGCTGTATTGGCTGGCGTTCTGTGAGGCGGGGCTGGGGGCGGAGTCATGCGAGAGGGCAGAGCCTCCCGAGCCAGCGGAACTATTGCCGGCAGATGTTTTACTCGCACGGTGCGTCGTGTTGCTGCGCTGATTGGCGGGTTTTACCGTCACGATGAGGTTGTGGCTGTTAGCCACCATCATGTCAGTGACCTGGTCCAGTGATTTCCCGGCCACATCGATACCATTCACCTCGAGAATCTCGTCATTGACTCCCAGCAACCCCGTGCTCTCTGCCAAACCGCCTTTCACGAGGCGGGAGATGAAGACGCCGGGAACTTTCTCCACCCCTTGAGGAGTGACGCGGACACTGACGCCATCACGGATGTAAAAGCCGAGGGGTTTGTGGGTGCCGTGCTTGTGCAGACGGACACGGAGATGCGTGTCGGGTAAGATGTCCACATCTATGATAGAAGAGATCTGCCGGAAATCCTGGGGATTGCTGATGAGCAGCGCCGGTTTGGACTTGGACTGTTGTGCTTGACGCAGACCAGCTAGGCCCTTTTTTCTTCTCTGGAGAGAGCCTGTGGGGAACGGCACGGAGTCGTCTACATCTGAGGAGAGAGAGAGAGAGAAACTAGTTATATATATGATATGTTGATAAATGTATATATGCATGTATGTATGTATGTATATATATATATATATATATATATATATATATATATTAAAAAAATTGATGATTTTTTTTGTATGATTTTTCATGTCTCTTATGCTCATCAAGGCTTTTTGATTAAAATATAGTAAAAACAATAATATTATGAAATATTATTATAATTTAAAATAAGTTTTTATTTTATTTTAATATTTTGTGAAATGTAATTTATTTCTGTAATGGCAAAGCTGGATTTTCAGCTGTCTCATGATCTTTCCGAGAGTCACATGATCCTTCAGGAATCATTTCTAATATGCTGATTTGATGCTAAAGTAGTATTTCTTATTGTCAATGTTGAAAACAGATGTGCTGCTTAACATGTGAAAACCGTGATGCACTTTCAGGATACTTTGAAGAATAGAAAGTTCAAAAGAAGCATTTATTTGAAACTGAAATCTTTTGTAACATTAAAAATGTCTTCACTGACACTTTTGATCAATTTAATGTGTTCTCCTTCCTGAAAATTATTTCCAAATAAAAATGAAAAACTTTCTGACCCCAAACTTTTGAAAGGCAGTGTTACACACACACACACACACACACACACACACACACACACACGCGCACACACACGCACACACACACACACA
Source organism: Gila orcuttii (assembly GCA_026230005.1). Lineage (NCBI taxonomy): Eukaryota > Metazoa > Chordata > Actinopteri > Cypriniformes > Leuciscidae > Gila > Gila orcuttii. The sequence goes on along the minus strand of JAPDVR010000005.1, from coordinate 9,569,754 downwards.
AACAATATAGAAAGGGAACCTCATTTTACTTCCCAGACAACATTTATTTAAGGTTACACACACACACAATATAGAAAGGGAACCTCATTTTGCTTCCCAGACAACATTTATTTAAGGTGTGCTAAAGACTGAAACTAGATAAACTGAGACGTGCTGCTTTTATCTCCCTATCAAATTCTTCCTGTCGACGCCTAAAAGAAACTCTCCTCTCAACTCCATAAAAACCCACAATTTGTCCACTAAATTTAGAAAGATCTACTGTACATACTGCAGTGCAGGTTTATCACTGACATAAAATAATGTTCCCTGTTACTAAAAATGAACTCAAGGAGATACAAAGCACCTCGCTATGTTATTCACCATCTGTCCTACCAGTATCACATCACTGTGACCTCAATTATAAAATTGATCCCCATAAATCAATTTTAGATTTATTTTTTCAATGTTCTCTAAAAGAATTCAATATGACTGATTGCTGAATGTTAATATAGAGCAATAATAAGGTTTTGACAAACAGAATAGACCATATCATAATAAAAACCGAGTGGCAGAAATGGATGGATGAACAAACAAGGATCGTAATAAATCTGTCCAAGGCACTTGCAATAGGTCAAGGGTCACGAGATGGAATCAGATTAAAAGGCAGATTAATCAAAGCCTCTCTCTCCCCACACACATAATATTCACTGTTCAAAAGATCTAAACAATCACAGCTGATATGTCGGACTAGGAAAATGGAAAAAACGAGACTCGTTTTAGCCGATGAGCAGGTAACGGAGAACAGAGGGCTCTCCTGACTGGAATCTGGTGGGAGGTAACATGCGTCAGTAGAGAGAATGTTTTTGGTCATTTTTAAACTGCAGCAGGGGTTTTGAGCGTGGGTCTTCATGGAGAGGGATTTTTTTGTGATTATGAAAGCACAGCCTGCTGGGAGTAGAAATAGCAGAAGCCATCAACACCTTCCCCTCAGTCTGCTGACTAACATTAAACCGTGTGCCTGTTTTCTGCATTGAGCTCATCTAACTCTATAGCCTAATAGCAAACATTCTAGATTATTACATTTTCTGAAGATTTTGCGGTGTTCTGAGTGGTTGTTAGCGCATTGCTACACGGTTGCTAGGTGGTTACTTACTGGCCCGATGTTTATAGCATGGAAGGAACGATTTTAGTAAGAAACGGGTCTAGCTATATTTCAACTTGAGCTTAGTTCGGCACGGCACGATTATAAACCGCTCTCAGCCTGGAATTCTCAACATGGTTGGCGTGTAGAATGCGTGTAGTGATGTTGCCACTCACAAATTGTCACTTGTTTGTTGCCAGTTTCTCTGTAGCAGGCCAAGCATGCCGTTTGAGCTAAGTAAACAGTTAATAATAAAATTGAAAGAAATATCTGATCATCCCCCATAATGCTGTCGCTATTATTTACATCTCATATTGTCTGTAAACTCTTGCATTACTGTAATGCATTTGTATAAAGAGCTGTTATCAGTCCCACAATGGAAAATGAAACCATATCCGCACCAGCTGGGCCGGATCGGCACGGAATGGAACGGTTAAGCAATGAGAAAGGTTTGGCCCCACGGTGGAAAAGCATCTTATGTCTCCTTAGGGAAAAAATTTATCCATCTTAAGTGAGCGTACCTTCATCTACAGTTTGTTCATCTAGCATTTTTTATATGCAATATCCCAAAATTTGCAAAAAAATGTGTCGATGGCAGTGTTATTTTTGTATTATTTATATACTATTATAGTATTTATTAAGATTTTTAATTAGCTTTTATTTATTTTCAGTTTTCACAATTTATTTTTAGTAAATTTTAGTACTTAAACATTTTATTTCAGTTATTTGCAGAGAGAACATTTCTCTTTTTTTAGTTTCTAGATTTTTTTTTAAGTTTTAAAAATTAATTCAGATTTTATTTCGGCTTTATTTCAATTAACGAAAACTATTTTTAATAGTTTCCGTTTTAGTTAAAAATTACACTGGTTGGATTGGGACTGAAGGATTGAAGACATTCTGGTCACGAAATTTGTCTTCAGTCCCTTCCGGTTCTAAGTTTGCAGGATTGTTTTTCACTCATTTTATCATCTGCCAGGCAAAAATCATAAATATATTCACTTTGAAAAGAAATAGCACAAACAGTGTACAAAGTTTAGCTTGATAGCAGTACAAAGCTTAGTAGAACATTAAAAACATATATGCAATGCATCCCTTACAATCTCCAACAACTTAAAATACATTTCTTGGTTCAATACCATTTCAAACCATCTGTGCCATCTGAAAGAAACGGCCCAGCATGCACCTCTAGAGGAGATCACATGATGGGGATTATATTAATTAGTCTGTTTGACTACAGGCCCAGGTTTGTCTTAAGAGCCACAAACAGTAGATTACCAGCTCGCATCAATTAATTACCATCAGGCCCCAGGGGCCTGCATGTGGATGGGGTGATGGTTGGTGAACTCTGACCCCTGTGCTCATATGGAGAATACGACACTACAGAAGGCAAAAACAATAGAGATGCAAAAGCCATAATGTGTGTTCCCATATTTAATCTGCATAAATGTGTAAAAATGTAAATATTTTACCTGAGCACAGACAGTATCGTCCATTGCACATGACTGCCTGAGCGTGGCTATATTTATGAACACTGTAAGTAGCTGATATAGTATGCAAGGCACACCGCCCCTCTCCCTGTCTCACTACATTAGTCTGGTGTCTGGACCCCCACAGAGATCAGGACAGCTTCTGTTTTTAAACCTGCTCACGGGCTGGAGATTGAGAGAGGTACCCAGGGAGAGGGATCCTGCCAGAGATGGGGATAACGGGCTGGCCTGAGGGTCTCCAGCACAGCAACGCTCATGGTTAATATGTGGAGGCGGAGACCACGCTAACTCCCAGCCCTGCCTCCAAACTGCGCATTATGTGTTAAGACGTACAGCTAAAGTGCTAATTTTCATGTGGGTGTGTGCGTGTAGATTAGGCCAGTGAATTGTGTAATCTTGTAAACATTACTAATTAACAAAATGGCGTGATGTATTGCTTAGAGATCAGTAGCTAATGCATCTCAAGGATGATTTAGAGATGCCATCCCGTTAGCAGGCTCTCTCCCACACACATACACATCCTCACACAAACAATATATTCAAAGCTGACTGCGACTAAAACGTTTGCAAATGCGACAAAAAAAACAAGGCTTTGTGACAATGATTTACATTCTAGACAGTCGGTACAAGCTTGTGTGCATTCATATGCCTTTGTGTCTGTTATTGTCTTGTGAGCTGCGCTTAGTTATGAGCACAGTGAGAGCTGCTGTGATGTCCAATTTGTGAACAAATGACTCTTATGAGCCAGTTCTTTTTATTGGGACGATTAAAAAGATCTTGAACTTGTATGCGAGTAAGCGGTTTGAATCAGACTCAGTCAGTGGCAGAAATACTTTATTACTTGGATTACTACAATAACAGTATCCAATGGGAATTAAACCACTTCTGAACAACCATCTGTTATCTGTTTAACTAAAATCTTAAAACTTTAATTTTATTCTGGAGCTTTGACACTTATATTAAGACTAACACTGAAAACCCACTTGCTCTCCTTAGTAACCATCTAAGGGAGCTTTCACACTGGCAGTTTAGCTCAAAACGGCACGGTTTGCATGAAAAACTACTCCCAAGTTTTCTGAAGAGACAATCGCTTTATATGATGAACGGATCGAATTTAGGCTTTCATTTACATATAAACATTCATCAACTCCCACATCAATTGTGGTAAACAGAAGCTCATGTTTGCTTGATTTGCAAAAACCAGTGAGGTTCATTCTCATGTTATGCATCACATTTGAGCTTCTGCAAGAACCAATGAGGTTCATTCTAGTCTGTTACACCGTGTCCTAACTTCATACGACGCGCGATAAAAGGTATCTTTTCCATGTTAATCAGAGTTTTTGATTATGTAGCCTACTTATCCATTTTCTTGCGATTGCCGTCAAGATTACTCTCTAGTGCTGTGCACTTGCCGCGAGACTCCGCCCACACGCTGTTCTGATTGGCAGTGGGTTTTGATTGATTTCGGCGCATCTCGCAGTCGCGTCTAGTGTGGACAGACAAATTATTTGTCGCTGGAATCTTATCGCATCGAGTCTGGTTAGGGCACGGTGTTACGCAGCACGTTTGAGCTTCTTCAAGAGATTTGTTCTCACGTGTCAAGCAGGTTGGCTTGAGCTTCGGTTTATGTTCGCTAAGCAATGTTTAAATGTGAATAAAAGCCTATATTAAATCTGTCCATCATATAAAGTGATCGTCTCTTAAAAAAAATTGGACTAGACCGCTCAATTCATTTGGATTTGTTTTACGATCTCTATGAACTTTTTGAAGCATCAAAGCGGTAGTTGCGTAGCTGTCAATGGAGGGACAGAAAGCTCTCAGATTTCATTAAAAAGATCTTCATTTGTGTTACGGGTTTGGAACAACATGAGGGTGAATAAATGATGACAATTTTTTGTATTTTTGTGTGAACTAACCCTTTAAATTAGTGTGAAACCAGATTAACTAGATTAATATATAACCACAATATGGGTAATCAAATGACCCTACTAATCATCAACCTGTTTCCAAAGCAACCTTGCACAACTGCCATACTGTATGTATAGTTTTAGTTGGGTTCAGATCGTGATGTCAGACAAGACTAACAGCATCACTGAAGTGTTATCAGATTATGCTAGTCTGAAGGAGAAAGCAGCTAGAATTACCCATTACTACGTGCAGTTTAGACAGGAGGAGACGAAGACATTTTCTTTCTCAGGCAATACCGGAAAAAAAGAATATGTATTTGTCTTATTTAGAATAAACCTCACGTCTAAACCATAGTGGATAGAAAGGTGCAAGCATAAACCAAAACCCAAACACCAGACTGCAGTGAAAGTTTTTCACAAGCACTGACTCACCTGAAAAATACAAGTAAACATCACAACTCCTGCCAGGTGTCTGAGGCCTCCAGGCACAGACTGAGCAGAGCTTTGTGAACATTGCTTTCTGGATTACAGAGATACTGAGAGACTTTAGAGACTTCCTCAGACACAGCGCACTGGGGAAGGGTTGTGCGGACAAGACAAATACATAGTATCTAAATACACTTTTTATGTCTGAAGTTCACCAACAGCCATAGTAAAGTAACATACTATATTAATAGAGACGTTATCTTTTATGTTTTGAGTCTTTGTTCACTATATTGAGTATGTTTGTAATAGTCTCAATAATACTCCGTATTAAGAGTGCATGACATGGTATCAATAGTACATTCATGTCTTGTAAGGAAAACAACATTGACGTACAAGAACTGTTCAACAAAACCTCAATTCTTCTCAAACCAATATCAGAACATCATTACTTCCTCTCCAGTTCCTTGGTGAAGTATATTATTGTAGAACAGGATAGCTTATTGACTCATGATGCTACCTCCGGGCCGTGTGTTATGCTAGAATAGGGGACCTTATTTACCCAGCGTTAACACCTAATAATGTGGTGTTATGGCAGGGCTGGACAGCTTATTGACTGCGATCCTACACAGGACATTGGTAGGTTATTAGCAGAGTCATATATCATGCTGAATGTGGAGCCAGTGTCTCTCACTAGCAGAGAATGGCTGCTGTGTGTTTGTCTCTCAATGCAGGTCCAATATCACATCAAAACCTCAATGTATGACAATATGAACAAACTTTTATGTGTTTAACATGTTAATTTTGTTAGAGAAAGGAACTTCTATCTTAATGCAAATGTAGGGCTGTCAATTAAACATTTTAATCAAAATAATAAGTCAATTAATGAAATCATATATTATTATGAAATCATATATATATATATATATATATATATATATATACATATATATATATATATATATATATATATATATATATATATATATATATATATATATATATATATATATGGCAATTATGTTAAATATAATAATTTAATATAGGCTATTTAAAAATATATAATATATAATCATGTATAATTATTTGATTTCATTTAATTAATTATACATCAATTATATATAAATAGATATGCCAATTAATTATTAAATTATAAATTTAATGTTTTAAATTATAAAACAATTATTAGTATTATATTAAATATAAAATAAATGACAATAATATATATTTATATATTACCTATAATAATTGAACATTAATATTAAATCATAAATCTGATATACACGCACATATTAAATTATATATATTAATGTATAATTATTTCATTTAATTTATTATACAACAATTATATATAATTAGACATGGCAATTCATTATTAAATTAACTGTCAGCTATTAGTATTTTAATCATTAGTAATTATTAGTATTAGTAACTGTTTTTATTAGTATTATTATTGTTATTTAATTTTAAAGTTTTACTCAATTAACATGCCAATAATGTATATATTCAATATAATCATTTTTATGTAATTAATTGTACTAAATAGAAATATTAAATTGACAGCCCAAGTACTGACTCTTGTCCATTACCAAACCTCAAAAGATTTGGTCTGGTCTTCAGCACAGTCCATTAGCCAGGATTCTGGACAGTGTTTTCTCTGTCAGTCTCTCTGTAGACTTCAGGCAAGTACAAAGCACAGGTGGACAAGCTTGTCAAGATGAATAAAACAGGGTGGCAGCTGGAGAGCACAGAGGACCAGACACCTGATGCTGTTAGAGGAAGGCAGGTGACACCGTCACGTGGATCCCGATCTTATTACCTCATGGCTTAGTGACAGAAAAGTGTTGCTTTCCGTTTGTGCTAAAAAAAGAAAACCATTTTTTTTTTTTACTCTTTTACTGCTGTAAATATATTTTCAAGTGAGAAGTCTTATTTAATACATATGTTGCTTCATAAATAAGCTTAGAGTGCATTTTCAACACTTTTTCTGCTAAGTCCAGCGCAGTACAGATAACAAAAACATATTCAACGCACAAAACTCTGCTTGTACCAATGCTTGTGCTACGAAGCATCGTTCTATTTATATGGGCAGTGTGATTACTGTGACCTACTGTATTAATATGGGCACTGAAATGAATAGGCTCTGCTCACCAGTGAGAAACAGGCTTAAATGTTATCACCTACAGTACTGTGAATGTCTGATGTAGGATGTTTGTCTAGTTCTGCATCTGTCCCATGTACTTCCACCCCATCATTCAGTAGTGTGCCTAATATGGCTTCGTTTGGGTGTGGCTGTCTGAAGTTCACTGTTCTCACACAACTGGTACATGTGCATGGTCCTGACTGTCTGACCTCATCCTCTGTTACCACCATCTGGAGACTAACCCTTAGCCATATGGTCACCACGACAACAGCGATCCCCACTGCCACACGTGCTTAACCGTTTAAGATTCGATCAAACTTAGAACTGAACACAGACACTTACAGACACAGCCACACTTGTGCATTCAGCATGTTTTTTGATCCCATATAATAACATGAAGTAACATAAATAATAAGCCACTCAGTTAGATTTGATTTCAGCATGCTCTGAGAAACACACAAACCGTTACAACATCACAATCATGCATTCATAAATAATGCTCATATACACTACTGTTCAAAAGTTTGGGGTCAGCATTAAAAAAAAAAAAAAAATGCTTTTGAAAAAATACTCTTATGCCAAACGACAGTAAAAAAACAGTAATATTGTGAAATATTATTGCAATTTAAAATACCTTTTCTATTTGAATGTATTTTAAAATATATTTTATTCCCATGATGTCAAAGCTGAATTTTCAGCACCATTACTCCAGTCTTTAGTGTCACATGATCCTTCAGAAATCATTCTAATATGCTGATTTGTTGTGGAAACCATTATTGTCAATTTTGATCAACTTAATGCATTCTTGCTGAATAAAAGGAATTCATTTTTTTCACACACAAAAAAAAAAAAAAAAAAAAACACTTTTGAGTGGTAGTGTGTACTGTATCTTGCAATAAAGCGTTTTGACAGTGTGAGTGCAGTGTACCTGTGCTCAGATTCAGGAACTAATGACTATGGGACTGATGTTTTTTATTTTTTTTATTGGATGATGGGATTACTTCATATGCTGATGAGAACTGGCTGCTAATCCCAAGTGATTAATGCTGACACACACACGCGCGCTTATAAATACACACAGATACAGCTCACATTTAGGGATAGTTCACAGAAAAGAAAAGGATGTCATCATTCACTCACCCTCATCTGTTTTCCATGGAACAGAAAAGGAAATGCTAGGCAGAATATAAAGTAACAAAGTATTCTATACTCGTGCCCTACATTCCAAGTCTTCTCTGTTATGCTGGTGTATAACCAGGGCCTGGGGCAAAAATGCCACCGAAAGTGACAAAAATGCCACCGAAAGTGACAAAAATGCCTATGTAGTGAATTCTTCTTTATTCTGTTATCTAACATGTAATATATTTCATAACATTTTAATTTAGCCCTCTCTAGTGACTGGTTTAGTGCCTCTGCAGATCCTGTAGTGACATCAGAGGTGAAAGTTGGTGAATGTAGCCTATTGCTAATATGAAGAGAAAAAAAGCATTTATTGGTAACACTTTACAATAAGGTTTCATTTGTTAACATTAGTTAATGTATTAACAGGTAATGTATTGACTTACATGAACTAACCATGAGCAATATATTTGTTGCATATTATTAATCTTTGTTAATAAAAATCCAGTTCATTGTTTGTTCATGTTAGTTCACAGTGCATTAACTAATGTTTGATTTTAATAATGTATTAGTAAATGTCAACATTAAGATTGATAAATGCTGAAGAAGTATTGTTTATTCTTAGTTCATGTCATGTTAACTAAAGTAGAGATAACTAATGTCAACTAATGTTAATTTTACCCATTTATTTGATCAAAAATAAAGTAAAAGCAGTAATATTGTGAAATATTATTAAAATAACTGAATGTTATTTATTCCTCTGGACTAATAATGCTGAAAATTCAGCTTTGCATCAGTGTCACATGATCCTTCCGAAATCATTCTAATATGCTGATTTGATGCACAAGAAACATTTATTATTATTATTATCAATGTTAAAAACAGTTGTGCTTCTTAATATTTTTGTGGAAACCGGGATTAAAAGTTCATGATTCTTTGATGAATTGAAACTTGAAATTACATTTTTTTTAAATAGAAATCTTTTGTAACATTATAAATGTCTTTCCTGTCAATTTTGATCAACTTAATGCATCCTTGCTGAATAAGTGTCGATTTCTTTCGTTCTTACTAATCCCAAACTTTTGAATAGTATATTTACAGTACTTTCATATTTGATGTTGATTTGATAGAGAAGAGACAATTTCTCATACTAAAAATGTATTCCAATTAATTGATTTAATTGTAGTATTTGCTGTGGCTAGAAGAAGAAAAATGCACTAAAAAAAGCAACTAAAAAGTGCACCAAAATATACACTCAAGTGTGCAACTACTCTATATTTCTGATACTGTTATGATGTGTACTTTTTTGGTCAAATTTGGAGCTTGGAAAACAGCAGGATGTTCTCTTTTTGTGTGCCGTAAATACATGCTTTTTCTTTACAATATAATCCTAAATATGATACTACAGACATACACAAAATAATCTGAATTCACATGCTTTTGTGTTGCTTCTCATTGAATAGTAAAATGAAGTTCTCCCAATCCAACAAAAAGTACTTCCTATATTGACTTCCTCCTTGAGGTGATGAGGAAACACAGTTTCCCCTTCCAACCTTTGCTGTTTATGAGATAACATTCACATAGAAAGATCCTCTTCTCTTCTCATATGTTCTCCAGGACCATTCATGTGGTGATGCTTGCACTGCTAAATGCTGTGCTGAATGGAAAGAATGATAAACAGCGATTCCCAGGACCACCGCTGACTACAGAGCAACTATACGAACAGCTCGCATTCTCTCTATAATCCGCATGCCAACAGCTGGAAGGTCGAGCAAGCATTCTTTTTATTTTGCACCATCCCTCTCGAGCGCAGCACGCACCCTTATGTCTGACACATTTCCGAGCTTTTACTCACTTTTTAACATAATGCATATTTCTGACTTTCTGTCAACAATTTTGGATAGTGTCTCACAAATGGCCCTATAAATAAACCGAACAACATGCGTGTCATCCAGGAAGTGGTCACTATCAGAACCCAGTCTAACATTAGCCACAACCAGTTTAGCAAGTACCTAGTTAAAAATGGAAGCAATGTCATCTCTGTCACGGTATCTCCCCAGTGTTTGTCTCGGTTCTTCACTACGGTATGATGGAGTGTGTGGAGCAGACCGGTAAATCTATCTCAAAACTGCCTTTGTGCTTTCATTTGCTCTTTGATTGTCTTGGCATCATACCTGTACCGGCTACTGACCTGTCGGGAACAGTAAAGCAGATGTGCACTGATAAAACTAATGTAAATATTGGACTGGTCACCTCATGGCTGTAGATTTGGCTCTTAAAAGGACTAGTTCAGCAAAAATACTTCCTCATGTTTCTTTCCTCTGTGGAACACAACAGGGGAATTTTTGAAGAATACCCTGGACTCGCTTTTCAATATAAAATTAAACGGGAATGTCAAAAAGTTTCCAAAAAATGGTTTATAATACTAACTTTTCTATATGCTAACTTTGTGGGAGAAACTGACCAAAATTAAAGCCATTATTCTAAAAAGAAATTCTTAATATCTACCATAGTTCTCTGCCGTGGAGCTTCACTAACCATTCAAAATGTTGGGGTCGGAAATATCTTATGTTTTTGGAAGCATGTTATGCTCATCCAGGCTGCATTAGTAAAAACAGTAACATTGTGAAAAGTTATTACAATTTTAAAATAACTTTTCTATTTGAATGTATTTTATAATGTGATTTATTCCTGTGAAGCTATATTATCAGCATCATTACTCCAGTCTTTAGTGTCAAATGATCCTTTAGAAATTAGAGATGCTCCGATCCGGATTTTTGGAGCCAATACGACCACCGATTTCTTGTCATCATGATCAGCCAATGTTGACCCCCATCCCGATCATTCAAGCTTTATATATGTGATAAGTCAACTCTCTGTCTCAGTTAAACCCTTACATCCTGAAGGCATTTTAATGATTTCATGTGGCATATAAGTTATGGCTTACTTTTAGTAACTCTACAAAAAAACAAGGTACGATCAAGTACTCTACATGGTCCGGACTCATAGAAAACTTTCAAATTGTGAAGAAAAGAGATGTGTGCTTTTTGCAATGACATCAAACCTGGTGCAATGCATTGATGCAACATTTGAATTGAAACATTAAATTAAATTGTGACTAAAACTACATTTTCTTTCTGTTCCTTGCATAAAGCCATCCTATAGACTTCAAATATAGCATACAATTTGTATTAGTTGGACTTGTTTTATGGTCCTTTTAGGTGTTATTTTGACCAATGGCGGCTCGTCAGGAGAGGCACAGCCTACGCAAAATTGAGGTGAAAATGGGAGAAGGACGATTTAATGTTAACAAAATTCACAGTTATTCATTTCATGTCTCAGAATGTGTTTTTATTGTTTATAATTTCAGTGTAACCACCGCGCTCTTTCCTGAATGTGCCGAATCTGTGAAACGCGAGTCTGAGGGGATAGAGAAGGCAAATGCATAGCCGGAGACTTGTGCCTCTGTTGGTAAATATTTTTTTGCCAATCACCATCGAGTATTTCGCTTTCAGCGATTAGGAGTGTTTAGAAAAGTAACATGGCAGAGGAGGCTAGCCTCCCTTGGTATATCAACAAATCATCGAAGAGACGTAAATTATTACGTAATATTCGTTTGAACTGCTACCGCTGATGTACCAACTAAGTGTGGAGAGCAGAGAAGGTATTGAATATTTGATCGCAAACAAATTTATCAAACTACCATTTGAACAACAGGTACAAATTAAAAATGAATCAAGACCCCACATCTATAGGCTAAGCTAAGATATAGGCTCCAGCAATCGAAGGATGGATTTTTGCTTCAAGTGATAGGCTGGAAAAGAAGGCAAAAAATACATTTTCTGTCTAAAAGTGACAAAAAAAGCCATTTTAAAGCAGTTAAAAAAAAAATCATTGGGAGGGGATCCGACCGCTAAACTTTTGTGTGCCTCCTCTATTTTAAAACCCACTAGCCGCCACTGATTTAGACCTATTTGAAGCTTGAAAGCTTAGGTCAATATGAACTGTCCTTGAACGGAAAGTGCTTCAACATTTCTCCCTTTGTTTTTCAAGGAAAAATAGTAACATACAGTTTTGGAACGACTTGAGGGTGCGAAAATAAATGACATAACTTTCATTTGGGTGAACTTCCTTCAAAATGTCCTTACAACAGGAAACAAAGACAATGTGATAAGTATGAAACAGTGTTAAAATACAAAACATGTTACAGTATCTTTCTTTCCACTGGATCTCTTTCTTTTTCTTTCCTTTTCTGTCATCTGTTTTTCATGACTCTTTTGGAGCATTTTCAAAGCAGCACAATGCAACCGAATTATTTTTGATGGCAACTGTTGAGATGATGTTTCCATATCATCCAAGATGTCAAAACAAAAACTGCATGGTACATCGACATGCCATCCAGATAACCCTGTGTACTATACATAGAAAAGTCATTAAGCATAAACAAGTGCAGGCATGAACACACACTCACACCCTAGGGTGCAGAACAGCTGCTGAATCCTCAGATCATTGTGCACAGAATGGGCATGTGGGGAAATCTCCTTCCCATTCTTCCTGCTTAAAACAGCAATACAGCCAACGGGATTAACACCTGCATGCTACATACGATTTTCCTCACTTATTAGCTGAGGACACACTGCCACACACTCGACTCATTCAACCAAGATGTTTAAGAAAAGGGAGATAGTACAGAAAGTTATTTTGCTTCAAAGAGGTTTCTGCCGATAGACAGTGCCAGTTACTAATAAGAGGTTCACAGAGGTTCTCTTGAATTCAATATAGTCGCGCACACACAAACACACACACACACACACACACATCCCTTCTCTGTGCACTCTTGAGGTGTGACAGCCAACAAAAAAAAACATCTCTAGGCTCTGGGGTCTCTCTTGAAGTGCCTGTCTTATTAGCCATGTGTTCTCAGCATGGAGAGAAAACCTAGAGAGCTTTGACAGTTAAAAAACCCAGTGTCTTTGTTACACTTCTGTTCCTCATCTTTTCTTTGAGATTTCTCTTTCTGTGTCAAGTCTGCCACTTCTATGAAAAAGAGTGTATACCGTCTTTACATTTACACTGCGGCAGGACATTTTATATATTCATTCATTTATTTAATATATACTGTATATATCGCAAGTTTCATGAAACAAGTAAGTCATTTTGAAACTCTGCACTCTTACAAACTTTTTTCCCCAAAGAGGCTAAAATAGTATATTTCTTTTTGTTTGTTTCCTGGGAAGTGACCCACAACTTTGATGTTGCTATACCTTTTAAATTGTCCATATTGGATGAGCTCAAAAAACAAAAAGGACCATTTCATCCCCAACAAATTTTATAGAACATGAAAAAAAACACACATTTGCAAACCATCTCATCTCAAATAAATAGATAAATACAACAAAAATGTTTACTTTTAATTAAAAAAATAAAAATTTAATAATCTAATTCACTAATTTTCTTGCTTTTAAAAAAAGATTCTCTTGGGGATGTGTCTGTTTGTTCCATTTACCCATCATACCCGTTTACACAATCACATGCTTCATCACTGTTGGCTTGAGGGTAAACACTTCCTTCACACTGCTCAATGAACCTTAATAAAGTATTAGAAAAAAAAATTATATCAAGAGTGATGACATGACTATCAAACCATGACAGATTCATAGCAGGGGAGATATATCCTACTCTGAATTCAAAATGAAATAATTTATTGCAATAAAAAAAAATTTATGTTTCTCCCTATTGGTCCCCCAAATGTTGCATGGCTGAGTGTAACTGGTCCCCATCTGCTCAGGGAACACCATTATCTGCCGGGGTGAATGAGTGTATAACCACTCAGTGGGATGAGCTCATACTAAAAGCCAGATCAATCTCTGTCTCAGTCTAAAAGCCCCAATCAGAGATATGCGGATGGGGTCGAGATCTGATTAGGGACCGCTGATAATCCCACCAGCTCACGGGATACATCACGTCCTCGTGTCAATCAATCCATTCACGACCAGTGTGTTACATTTATGTCTAGCAGAAAACCTTAAAAAAAAGCTGTGTTTGTTCTCGGTTTCTGCGTGATTGTGTTACTTGGATTATTATAAACATTGAATAGACAAGTATCTAAACCCAAATGCAACTCAAACTCAAATATTGTAGTTAATTTGCTTGAAGGTCAAATAAAGCAATATATTAATTTTACCTTTTTTTCACAAACATTTGTCAGATTGCCTTATGTAGTTAGGATAAAAACTTTTTTTTTTTCAGTACACTAACGGTAAAAAAACTTTTTCAACCCTAGTTGGCATATTTTCCCCGATAAAATTAAACAGGACATTTTTTACAGACCATAAAAGGGAATGTTTAGCAGCATGTCAAAGCTACTCTTTTCTGTACAGTGAAAATAAATGGTGATCAGGTCTATCAAGCAACAAAAAAAAAAAAAATGAAATGACTTGTGAACTATATTCCAAGTGTTTTGATGCCTCTGATGAACAGAAAAATGACTCACTGAAAATGTAAACAAAATCCAATTTGGTCACAAGAACCATTGATGTGAAACCTGGCATCTCGTGGAGCACTATGCTTTTTGTCAATTATGACATTCATTCAGGACATTCAAATTTTTGTTTGAACTATTCCTCACCATATAAATCCAACACAGCCATTTATATTTGCAGATATCCATATTAAATGTTCAGCCGCAGAGTTGCTCTCCAGATGGGCGGCGTTTTCTGTTCAAATGCGCAGGCATCATCACGCTGATGCATTTAAAAACACATTCCTAAAAACATGTCCCGCCAGTTTTTAGTTCCTTTTGTCTTGCTGACAATGTCGACCATCAGACGTCATATAACCTGTAGCAGGGGTGCCCGATCCTGTACCTGTCCAACACACCCGTTTGTAATTACCAAGTGCTCCAGAAGATCTTGATTAGCGGTTTCAGGTGTGTTTGATCAGGGTTGGAGCTGAACTTTACAGGATTGGGAACCCCTGACCTACAATAATAAGCTAAAATACCTCAATAAATGCACTAGCAATACACAATAAAATTACATCAGTATCCCATATTCCCTTGAATAACCTCACAGTTATAGGGGAAGTTCATGTGAAGCACCAGGCCGTAAAATGAACTGGTGTTATCTAGTACTGATCAGAGGGAAGTAAAGTACGCATTTGTCACCCAGATGCTTTTATCATGATCTGAAGAGAGTCAGAGCTGTGTTAAGTAGGTACATTAATAAAGACTAAAGCCCAATTTATACTTCTGCGTCGAATTTACGCCGTAGCTACGGCGTAGGCTGTGCGTAGCGCGCGTACCCTTTGGCGTACCCTGACGTGCACCTCTCCAAAAATGTAACAACGCGTCAATTCTACGCGGACGCAAGCGCTGTGATTGGTCTGCTAGAACCCCTCCCTCGGGTTTCACATGTTCCCTCTGCATGTGTAATTGCGCGTCAACGCGGACAACGACGCAGAAGTATAAATGAAAACCAACGCGTAGTGTATAGCCTATGGGCTCCGGCGTAGGTCCGACGCAGAAGTATAAATCAGCCTTTAGGTGGAAGGAGTGAAAGCGAGCTTAGTGATCTAAACAATAAGCACAGCAGTACATGGGAATTGTGGGTACTGTAGCATTAATGTGGCTTGCTATGCTAGATTTGTAGTGTAACCCTTCCGGTTCTACTCGCACTGCTGCGAGCGTCAGTCACTCTTGAGGGGAGTGAGGTTTACTCGCACAGCTCTTACTAGCAGGCCTCCGTTACACTCACCCGCCTAAACCTCACTACCATCCGGGTCACGGCACTAATGCAACCCCTCCGGTTCTACTCGCACCGCTCAGGAGTGCGTTTCCACAAAAGCAATGTTGTCACAAGTTCTGAAGTTATCAGCATAGTTCAACTAGTTTTTGAATAGTGCGCATGTGCTCTAGTACATAAGAACGAGCCTATGATTGAATCAGGAAATAAAGCAAAATAACTGAGAAAAATTAGAAATAGTCCTCAGATGCCATGTCTGTAATTTATAGCATAACATCTAGCATTAATTTGATCTCAAACAGATTCATTAAAAGAAGTTATTACTCCACCACGTGCACGACATCATTAACCAACGTGGTTGAATGACCAATTTGTCATTTTCAGGAAACAGTCGTGACTAGCTAGTTGATTTCTTCAATGATGCATGGTAGTAAAGCAGCGAGTTAAGTCGTTGTACGGGAAAGACCACAGCCTCTAGCTTCAGTTGCTAGTGCACCTCTTGAGGCCAGGGGAGTGAGGTTTCCTTGCACGCCTATTTACGAGCTGGCCTTCGTTACACTAGAAGCAACTGTGATGCAAACCCCAGATTTTTCTCCCATGGAGAAGATGAAGCTGTAATCACCCACTGACAGCCCCTCTAAAAACTGTTCCCGGCTGCCACAGCGATAAGCCCTCTCTGGAAATGTGGCTTTCCTCCCCCCTGCTTCAAATAGGGCTTGATTAAAAAGATCCGCACTGAAAGGCCGGCTACCAGAAATCTGCAGTAGGGTTCTTGAGTACTGGGAAGGGAGCTGGTACAAGGACAAGGGGGGCTAATCTAAAGCCGCCTTATTCTTTAAATAGAAAAATAGGCCTTTACTAATACTTTTAGCTGCGAACAGTGAGCATTTCATAACTAAACTTGCCAGCATGAACAAGCATAAGACAAGACTGAGGACAACAGGACAACTTATCTGCATAACAAGGTGTGAACTGAGAGGCAGTGTACTTCAAATAACATCATTTCAACCTAAATGTGAAAATTCTGTCATATTTTCTAACCATCATGACCTCAATATGCTCAAAATGAGAATTTAAGAATCTTTATGCAGCTCTATTTTATTCAATGGGAGTTCATACACAGCTTTTAAGCTCCAAAAATGACAAAGAAACCACCAAAATTACCACAAACGCAGTCCAAGACTTGTTCACTACTCTGCACATTTTCTGAACTTATATGATAAATTGTGTGAGGAAAAGATCAACATTAAGTTATGTACTGATAATGTTCCCTTTCAATGTTCAACGGAAAAAGCAACAGATCTTTTCTTCCGTATTGTGATGTACATCTATGTGAAATGGATTATTGAAAAAGAAATAAATGTAGCGTGGGACTTTCCAGTCGATTGTAAGAAAATGGCCGAATTTAAGTGGACATAACAATTGGTCCAGGGCCATCAGGGCCAGCATACATCCAGCCCTGAGAGAAGTCTGTTGTTTGGCCATAAGATATTTTGATCAATTTTTAAATAAATAAAATAAACATATGCATGGATGATAGGATAAATTTTTATTCTAGGCCGACCTTAAACTCAAGAACCAGATAACCTAATGAATTGTTCTTATTCCAGATGTTTTCAACAAATCAGTTGATTCAGTTCATAAATTCTACCATATGATTTATTCACAAACCGAAGTGATTCTTTTCAAATCAGAACTCATAAATTCAACACTCATTTTTGGATGAACTGCCTTTCAGTCACACTGGAATGTGGTGCTAAATTGTTGGTCACTTTGGTACATGGTGCAAAGTGATATTTCGTCGCATGGCCTTGAAGGGACTATAATGGACTTTCTGGCTCTGAGTGATGACTGGCTCAGACGGATATATATCTCTTCAATAGCAGCGCCAGTGCTCATGGTTTCTCAGTGTGTTCAAAGTCACTTTAAGTGCAAGTCAGTCCATCTTGGTAACACTTCCGTTCATCTGCCTACTTTCTATATATGCTACTCTACCGTCCACTTAAGTGTGGAATCAGTGAGACTTACTTTACTGTCATTTTAATCAGTTTAATGAATCCTTGTTGAATTAAAGACATTTATAATGCTACAAAACATTTATATTTTAAATAAATGCTGTCCTTTTGAACTTTCTATTTATCAAATAATCCTGAAAAAAATGGTTTCCACCAGATTCGTCCTTAGGTCGGTGCAACTCATGCGACCGCTGCATATGAGACTAAAAATATTACCGACCAACCACAAACTTTTAAACGTAATGCAAGTAATAGCTATACAAGTAAAGTTCCTATCTACTTAAATGAAGAAAGACCAACATTTCTAGAAAGTCATTTTGTTACAAGAGGTCTGTCCTCCTCACGCTGTAATGCTGCAGAAGTGGCTGTTTTCATTGTTGATGCATGTGGTTTCAAACATCAAATAAAACAATAATCCCTGTGCTTGAAATGAAAAGCCACAAATATTTTGTTGGTTATGTCAACTTAATTCATTTGTTCTCATACTCAGAAAATTACATCACGCATATAACCATGTACTATGTAACCAAGCATGCAAACAGTAAACAGGCAGTATTAGTGTAATTATCAACAATTAATAGCAACAACTCCAACTCTGATTAATCATGCAAGGGTGTGTATGAAGAAGGTTTGTCATTTAAAATGGAATAAATATGGAGTTATCTCTATGTACACATAATGAGGTCTATTTGTTATGCAAATTATGATTACATAATACTGGATTATTATTGCGGTCTCCTTCCCTCACAAATCACATTCATAAAAGACTGCAGAAGTCAAAGTGAAACCACTGCAGGATGCAAGTAAGCACCTTATCTTTTATTTCCACATTTTCTCTCTTTTATGTCTTACCTCACAGTACAGATGATTTCACATTAACCACCTCAAACAAGAGGCAACCCTCTACACACACACACACTATGCTGACTTCCAATCTAAAACAACTAGTCTGTCCTAAAAGAACTCACACTGTCTACTAGTTCATGCCAAAGACATTGCCTTCTGAAGTAATGCACTTTCCCTTGTGTTACATTTGATGTTCTCATTCAACAAGTGCACTGTAAATGTATAGGCCTAGGCTATATATATCCTATATAGCATACTGTTTATTGATACACTGAAAACAATTGGTGTAGAAACAAGTTTCACTCTGGAATTGCTAGTAAATTGAACAAATAATTGCATAGAATTAGCAAAGTAACATACTGAATTAAATGTGCAATTTTGTGTGTGTTCACATTTGGCATGTTTGGTTCGATTAAAACGAACTCTGGTGGCATTGCGCTGTTTGTGCGGTTCATTTGAATAAGTGTGAATGCTGCCTAGTGCACATTAAACGTGGATACACTATACATCATTAAACACAAACACATAAACATACCGTGTGAACGCCAAGTGAACCATGACTAAATGCATTTTCTTTTTTGGTCCTGACCAAAAGAACCAAACTACAAATGTGAACACACTCTTTTAAGTAGAAAGACTGAAAAAGTATTTTCTTGTAAAACATGCTTCAATACTTTTATTATTTTTTTTTTTTTCTAAGACTTAAAATTTAACAGTGTTTGTTCACATTCAGGTATTCGAGTCCATACATGACGGGCTACCAAAAACATCTCAATATTCTGTCAGACAAACATCCACAGCTCCACAACAGAGCAGTGACATTTTATAGATAATTTCCACCATAACTTCCCAAAAAATTATCCATCACTAGGCACACACTGAATCTGCACCCAAAGATTTCTAGAGCAGTGTTATTTTAGTATTATTACTTATAGTATTTATTAATATTTTGAATTATCTTATATTTTAAGTTTATTTAAATTTTAATTAAAGGGTTCACCCAAAAATGAAAATT
The DNA here is from genome assembly GCA_026230005.1 of Gila orcuttii. Classification (NCBI taxonomy): domain Eukaryota; kingdom Metazoa; phylum Chordata; class Actinopteri; order Cypriniformes; family Leuciscidae; genus Gila; species Gila orcuttii. Next base: position 9,549,937 of record JAPDVR010000005.1, on the reverse strand, counting down.
CTGTCATCATTTACTCACCCTAAAGTTGTTCCAAAAATGTATGAATTTCTTTCTTCTGCTGAACACAAAAGAATATATTTTGAAGAATATGTTAATGACTTCCATAGTATTTTTTCCATACTATGGAAGTCAGTGGAGCACATCAACTGTTTGGTTACCAATATTCTTCAAAATATAAATGACAGAATTTCCATTTCAGGTCAACTATCCCTTTAAAGTTTTAGAAATTATGTTATGTGCTCTTGTCATGCTTTACAGTTTTTGTTTTTTAATATTTCTATTTAGATTTAATTTGTTTTAATTTATTAAACTGATTAGAAGTGACAGTAAAGACATTTATAATGTTACAAAACATATATTTTAAATAAATGCTGTTTTTTTTGTTTTGTTAGGTTTTTTTACATTCTATTCATCAAAGAATCCTGAAAAGAATTTCCACAAAGTAGTTGATAACAAAAAAAAAATGTTTCTTGAGCTCCAAAGAAGCATATTAGAATGATTTCTGAAGGATTATGTGACACTGAAAATGATGCTGAAAATTCTGATTTGCCATCACAGGAATAAATCATTTAAAATATATTTGTAATTTAACATTTTAGTTAACAAACAAGAGTATCCATCTGGCCCTATATCATCCATAGCTGTAAGGGCTAGTTGAAACTTGATGTCCAAATAATACAATTTTCACATAACTAACATGCAATTTTAGATTCATTAATCTGATTTAATCCCTTTTCTAAATAAAATAGTTATTTATTGAGTCTTTTAAAACTAGGAACAATAGAGTTCAGTTTCTTTCACAGTGGATTAGAAAGGGTTGCGTAAATGAACAGAACAATGAAATAAAGAAAAGAACGATTTTGAAATCGAGAAAAACATTCCTAATAGCATTAGAGAAACATTTCCTCATTGCTGCGGTTCAAATGTAATAAAACGCATTGAGGCATTAAGAGTGATGAAGAAACAAGAGGGAGAGCGAGAGGGTTGTGAAGATGACAGAAAGACAAGGAGGGAGGGAGAGAGGAGAGAGAGAGAGAGAGAGAGAGAGAGAGAGAGAGAGAGAGAGAGAGAGAGAGAGAGAGAGAGAGAGATGAGGGTGTGGGCTCATCACTCCTCCGCACCGCTATCAGACTCAGCACCTCGGGCTGGCGCAGTGCCTATCACAGCCATAAAACTGAGATGGGCCCCGACTGGCACCATCTAACGCTGACGACCACCCATCATAACATCTCATCATATCCCATAACTGTCCTCATCCTTATGCACAATATTACACTGCTGGAATTACTTGTTATTCCCTCTGGAGTCAAATATGGATAACGACATATGACAGCAAAAAACGATATATAATTAAAGCTATGCTGCATACATATTCCCTTTCCAAGTGTGCAAAAAATGCATTTCATCATTAAAAACCCTTTAGCAACACCAAAATGCAATAAAAATAAAAATTAATCAAAAGCATTCCCCATTTCCTGGTTTAACCCTGTAAGATGAAAGTTTAAGGTGAAGTGTGTGATTTCTGCACCTCTAGAAAATCGCAAACAATCTTCTTTTTGATTGGCCAAACGATTTGACACACTTTGCCTTCAAGCTCCAAAACAATATCAACTAATGAATGACCTCTTTGCATATGAGGATATGCAAATGTACATACAGTTTAGCGACTCACCTCTTTTTTGAATGATAATTCGAAGCAGCGGATTTGCCGAGGACAGTGCTTTGTGGAAGTTGTCATCATTGTTAATTGGAAGAAGATCTCCGTGGATGTCGGCATATCCCAACAGCACATCCACTCCGGGGATTCTGTGAATGGTCTGAAGCAGTTGGTAGAATTCCTGGAAGCCCCCAGCTCCCTTCTTCTTCAGGGCAAACCTTCGGTACTCCGCCTCAAACTGCAGGACAACCACAAACATGTTAAATCATATCAATAAACACAAAATAGGCTCTTGATGCACAGCGCTTAGCTTGGTAGATTAATTATGACAGATCACGACCCTGTAAGAAATGTTAGAACTTTTATTATATGACGATTGACCGTTCGCAAAGACCCGCCCCCTTTAGTTACTGTTGCTATGTCCGACAAGCCACTCTCACGCCACACCATGTTCTCACGCAGTGAAAAATACATCGCGGAGCAAAGCGGAAACTGACAAAGCGCTGACAGACAAGACAGAGCAGGTTTATATGAAATATACTTATACTTTTTTATATGAAACAAGGTCTCAACTTTCAAATTTGGTCATTTTTTAAAGAAATTTAAACAATAAATACAGTTTTGTGGCTCTTTAATGTGTCTTGACAGATCGCTGTAGCGCCTCAGTTAAGCTAGTTAAGTTAGTTGAGCTGGTGCCTGCTTATGTCACGCAGTACCACAACATCCAATAGGAAAATTCAACTGCAGTAGCCACCGTTCAACCTGAAGGCAGCAGCACTCAGAAGTTTTTACACCATATATTGTAGAATTAAAACAGTTTATACCCAAATGTCAAAAAAATGTATTCGAATCAATGAACAGCATTAATAAAGCCCCAGTCTTACAGATCATAAACTAAAAAAAGTTGTTTTAGGGTTTAGTTAGCCTATCCTTTAACTCTCTTGACTGCTTTGTCGGACAAAAATGGCGGATTCGGCGGATTATGATTGGTCAGATCGCCTGTCAATCAAACTCCCTGCGGTGAATTTCAATTTCTGGAAAGATTTTCCCATTGAAACTGAGGGTACGTTTAGTCATTTACATGACAACGATGTAATAAAAACAGAAATGTTTTACTTTGCGTTTTTTACAGACAGACAACAACGTTGACAAAAAGATTCCTCTTCATATGGATCCGCAAAAACTACTAAAAACACTGTATCATTATGCATGCCGGGCCAGTAGGTAGCTTTAATTTATAAAGAAAAACTACGCGCCTAAAGACTGAATACGTAATATGCATGTGCATGGCATCACCATTTTCACAATTTTTTGTGAGACTATAAGGGTATAGTCTTCAGAAATTCTGAATCCTGTTTTCAATAGTTTGCGTTTTCAGGCCCCCAAAGCGCTGTTGTCGTGTAAATGAAAGGCCAAAATGATGCATAAAAAGTCATGTAAACGGCCCCTTAGACAGTGACTAGGGCATGTAGACACATTCATTGGCAGTTCTTTGTACCAATTTTACTTGCTCCTGCAGCTGCAGAGTTGTTTGATGTGCACTTGCAGCTCTGAGGAAGCCATTAATGTAAAAAAAGCAATGAGGAACAAAGGGAGGGTCAATCTAATCAAGTGCTACAGATAAAGATGAGAACAATGGCATGAAAAAGCTGAGCTTCTCCAGACCACACACACACACACACACACACACGGATGGGGAATTCATCTCAAGAGCTCAGCTGAACATATTGGACAAAATCTGTCAGATTGCTCAGTTTATGAGGAGGAACTGCATCTGGGCCAAAGATTTTCTCCTGTATGCATGAAGAATAACTTGCATATGGAGATGGAGAATGCTAGTCCAAAACATGTACAGGAAGATCATATTGTGGATCATTTGAATGAAGGTCATTCAGTAGGTCACATGGGGTCATTTTAAGGTGCCATGTTCCCATTCACAAAAATAAAACCAAAGGGTTTTTCCTGTGGTCGATAATAAGAATGAAGGAAATTGACATAGGGACTGAAGCTTTCAGACATATTTATTTTCTTCTTTCTTTTTTTATGCCGTTGTGTTGAAGTTGTCATATGACTACTTTTATAGTCCAATCAATTCATGGTGGATTTTTTTTCCTTGTTGAATATCCTGTTTCTTTCAGAAATATGTCAGATTACAGACGTCAAATAAATTCTCCCAATTGTCAATATAATTATTTTTATCCCTCACATGCACACTGCGTAACATATTTGAACATATTCATCATCCCACTTGAAAACATTTACATCACCTCCCCCCTTTATAACAAGCATCAACACCTTTGAAATAATTGCATTTGTACTAAAATTACATTTGAGCTATTATTCTATAATAATCTTATTTTGCAACAAATTGAGTTCACAAAAAAAAAAAATCACCACCACAGTAACCATAGCAATACAGATAAAAAGGTCATACCTGTCATACTTTACCAATAAAAAAAATTGCCTCTTGGAAAAAAGACATCACTAAATTTCTCAACACAAACCTCAAACTACATGTTCACTAAAAAATGCCTTTGCAATGAGTAAGCGATAGATAATATGAGACAGGATCCCATTAAGAGCTGGAAAAGTAGAAAAGAAAACCGTTCCTACCAATTTCCTCTCAAGAAGAAAAGAGTGTCACCGAATACATTATACTGCCTGTTATGAAAACCAAAACCTCATGCAGGAAGATTTGAGTTATTAAATTAGCTAGTTAAGGCAAAAATAATAATAAAAAAGACACTATATCACATCCAGGCCTGGAACTTCACTGGAATCCTACTAGATGGCCCTCCTGTGTTTACTATTCTCATCTTTCAATTCACACACATCTATGCACTGCCCGCCTAACATTTCTCAAGGAAGTATAGATAATAAAACATGTCCTCCTCCGTTTCGCAGATTGTGGTTGAGGTTTTTCAATAAGTATACTGGGCACACTGACAACAAACAACTCCAATACACCAGAGGCCAACAATAAGTGGTCTGTGTCTTAGTAATAATAAGATGCTATGATGAGGAAAGTAATAAAAACATTAAATATTTTTAAATATCAATACAACAGTAGATTTTTTTCCATGTTACCTGTTGATATTCATTTGTGCACCATCATATGTAATGTACTAAAAATTGTTTCCTCCCATAAATGAGACGTGTTTACACATCTGTATGGCCTGAGGTCAACAGACATGTTTATCACAATGACATTTTAATTGAGAGAAAATGTATACTATTAAACAACAGCTGGTCTTCTAAAACAACAGTTCTCAACCAGGGGCCAAGGCCCACTAGGGGGCCTCAGCAAACTTCCAAAGGGGCCACAAGATTACTTAAAATAAGCCAAACCAACTAAAAACTCTTTGCATGAACACTTGATATGCACATCAAATTGTTCACATTTATCTGTGTAACGGACATAGACCAGTAAGAGCTGTGAGTGTAAACCTCATTCCCCTGGCCTCAAGAGGCCTCCCCCGCCGGACACCCCGGTTTGAATCACTCTCTGGTAGGTTGAGTAGGACCGGTTACATTTGGTGCCGTGACCCGGATGGGAGTGAGGTTTAGGAGGTTGGGTGTAACGGAAGTAGGACCCGATTTGAATCCCGCTCGGAACAGTTTAAGTAGGACCGCATACATGTTAAGAGTTTTTTTTTTTTATCTAGGTTTTTTTACATCCAACTGACCAATTAAAATTGTCAACCAAATATTTAGCACTGTTCACGGATGTAGCAGTTAAGCTGGAGCTAACAGAGACCCGATTTCGAGGGAGGACCTGATTTGTCGACACATCTTCAGATTACAGAACGCTTTGACAGGGATCGTTCCGTTCCACTTATAGACATAGATCCAGTCCGGCTTTTAGTTTGTGTTGCTTGGCGACATTCAAAGCGTAATGTTTTAGCTTCTTTTGGAACTATTTTCACCACCAGGGAAGAAATATACAAACTAACGAGTTAATATTTGTCTGAAACGTGAAATATTTAAATTTTTATAGCGCAATATCACTCGCAATAGTGCTGTAGCACTCAACATCAGCAAGATTATGATCACCTGTGGCCTCGTGCCAGCTGAATTGAATTCCAAACAGCTGCACTTTTGCTCGTGTTTAATTTCTTATTAATACCTGCTTATTTTAATTGATGAAAACAGGCGAATTTATTTTAGGTGAAGACCCTGAACCAGCGTCTTATCGAATTTATGTTGTACACAGCTCTGCTGATATGATTAATGCCTCTCACATGCATCATTACGATCTGATTCTTCTTGGACTGCGGGATTCGGATCTTCGCTATTGGTATACGTAACATGCATAATCGATCAACAGGGCCCAATCGCCTCATTGCGCACGTCTGTCTATTGGTATAGAGTCCTTCACACTGCACCAGAACCGCATATCACATCACACGAACCTAACAGAGACCTGCTGTCATAATGATCCCAGCCAAACGCGCTCGTCTCGCGCCTCGTAGTCTGACACATACAGCACCATCAGCGTTTCTCTCTATGGATGGATTAGTACACAAACCCCTACACTGGTGATGCGCCGGATTGAAAGCCTTCCAATTACGGGCACGCTCCCGTGAAGGGCTGCGTAAACAGCAGTGTTTACATTATGCACGCTGTCAAATGCAACATTTATGGGATTCACTTACTTTGCTCTTCACCTCCACCACACTCTCCTCGTTTTTCAACGGCGTCCTTTGATGCCGTGACATGTTTGCGGTACGTATATTCCCACGGGCAGTATCGCACTGTAGTGCCCCGAGATACAGGAGTCAGCAGCCAGAGAGAGATTGTGTGCGCAGCATGAGTGACCTGACAGTCGCGGTCCGCAATACTGCTTCACAGGCACGGGCTGAATGATTTGTTAGAGCGGTTCGCCCGGCGGTGGGCGGGGCCTGTGTATTTCAATAACACTGACGTCAGGTGGACCGCCGCTAGAAGGCGTGGTCGTGCGTAATGTCACATGTACCCCCTCAGGGTGGGATATAAAAAAATCGTCATGACTCAGTGATCTCATTGTGTTAAAAGATATTAATAAACAACATCAAATGACGTCATGACCCAATAAGAGAAGGTTCAGCAAAATTTCCATTCAGTGGAAGAGGAAACTCCAGATCCTCAGGAAATATCCGGTTTGTTATGTGGTTACTTGCATCATGGGCCTTAGGGGAGACTGGGGCTAGTTGTCACATTTTGTACGGCAGTGAATATTTCTCAGGGTAGGTTTTTTGAAAGTCAATTTCTATATTGGCACATAAAATAAATATTAAACATATTAAAAATATTAAAAACCGCCGCCTGTTCTCTCAAGTGAATGATTTTACAGAACAGATATAATTAGTACATTTCCATGTATGTTTCCGAGAAGAAGAGCACACCTTACTGTTAGAAAATACTAGAAATGAGAAAACTTTCATAGAGAAACTATTACCACAAAGCTGTTAGTGTTTAAAAATGTCTTTAGTCTATTTTAGCCGCTGGTCTTAATTAAACCTTCCCTTTCTTGTCTTTCCCTTGTTGTGTGTCCAGTGTCTGCTCTGCACACCCTCTTCACGGGCCTCTGTACAGCTCGGATGATGATGGAAAGCAGAAGAATGCCGGAATGTGGAGGGAGATGATAATCCTGCTGCTCATGGCAACGGTCAGTACTTTGATCTACTTTGCATTTGGTCTAGACCCAACAATTTCCTGGAATATAGCATAGAAATGAAGTTTGAATACATGTGTATTAGTGACTCAGCTGACCCATAAGGTATTTGGAAAAGGGGGGTGTTTTGGACAGTCTTGTTTGGTTCTTGCAAACTCTTCTACGTTTGATTATATTTGGGGAAATGAAATGCCTGGAGCATTTTCAAAATATCTTGACCTGATCAAGATGGCAATGTTCTCTCCTCTGGTTCACCCATGGACTCATACTTAAAGTATTTAACCTGTCAAACCAGATGTTTGTTAGATAAGCACCTGCTGAGGCTTGAGGTCATTTCACCTGAGAAGCAGAAACTTGAGAAACAGTTTAGAATAAGTCATGTTTTCTAAAAGACTCACTGTAATCTTATATCACTACAGGAAAACACGAATTTCGCATCGCAGGAGGACAGAGATGGAGGTGATGAGAGCTTCAAAATACAGAGTCAGGTGGTCAACCTGGGGTTTACTGTTTCAACAGGTGAAAAGGTCCGTTATACTCACTCACAGAATATTCGTTTTTAAAACAGGGTATTTTTAAGTTTGTAGTTGCTTAGGTGTTGGATGCTTAAGAATGTGAGCTATTCAAGAGAGGTCTGGTTTGTACAAGCTGATAAGATATGTAATACTCCCACACCTCTGCTGTTCATCAGTTCTCATATAATCAGGGGGAAAAGGGATGAAACTGCACTTGAATTATGAATAATTGCTGTCATCATGACCTGTTTACCGTGGGGGGTTGGGTTGGGGGGGGGGGTAATTGAACAAAAAATTATGTGGCTGATGATTGACAAATTTTTTGTAATCTGTCAGTAAATGGCTGACAGTTTACTTCTTGATCGCCAATGAAGCAGGGACTGTCTGGACTTAACCGTATATAACCAGTCGGTTGAGATAAGTGACTTTATCATAATATGAAAAAGCAGCCTCCAACACAATATTTCTTACTCGCCCTCTCACATTAAATTAAATAGATGTCTCATACCTCAGTCATGTCAGCAGAATGTCAGATATGCTGATCATACCTGTCTGGAATCACAAGTATTTTTTTTGTTCTCTGACCACACACTGAGTTATTCAACTCAGGTGGTTACATCCCTATTGTACTATATTGGTCTACTTGAGAGTGTATTGAAACAGAATGATCATTTAAATTACGGAGCACAAGTGATGGTGATCCAAATATGTGAAACCAAATCAAATTACTATTTTAAATGAAACAGTCAATGTATGACTGTTTTCAACGTTGACAATAATAAGAAATGTTTCCTGAGCACCAAATGAGCATATTAGACTGGAGTGATGATGCTGAAAAAAAAGATGTGCCATCACTGGAATAAATCACATTTTAAAATATATTTAATTAAAAATAGATATTTATATTTCACAATTACAGCATTTTTGATCAAATAAATGTAATGTTGGTGTGCATAATAGACTTAGATTGTAGATGGTGTGACGTTAAGTTCACTGGTCAGAACAAAAGCAACTAACATCTGGTGAAATTGTACGAAACAGCGCTCTAGCTTGTGACTAAAATGGTTGCAAATGCGACTAAATTACAATTTAAAATGTAATCGGGACAACTTTGTGTGCATCTCTATGTGTTTTTGTTGAATATCATCTTCTGAGGTGGTGTAGAGTGTGTGCCAGTCTTTTTCCGCGTGCAGATAATTAAAATAATTTACAGATAGAAATAATTTCAAAATTAAATGTGAGGTTCAATTGTAATGTTGAATCAGTTGTCAGAGAAACTTAAAGGGATAGTTCACCCAAAAATGAAAATTGTCACCACTTACTCACCCTTTAAGTTGTTCCAAACCTGTCCCATAATTTACTCACCCTGAAGCCATCAATATGGTGTATATGACTTTTTTCTTTCACCCAAACAAAATCGGCTTATATTATAAAATATCCTGGCTCTTCCAAGCTTTATTATAGGAGTGAATGGTACCACATATTTTGAAGCCCAAAAAAGCGCATCCATCCATCATAAAAGTAATCCATAAGGCTCCAGAGGGTTAATAAATGCCTTCTAAAGGTAATCAATACGTTTTTATAAGAAAAAAAAATATATATTTCTTAACTTTATAAACTATATTCACGGCTTCCTGTAACGGCCGGAAGCCGAATGGTACCTTAACTCTAATTGTGTTTGGCTGACAGAAGAAAGTCATAGGCCTATACAACTATGGCTTGAAAGTGAGTAAATTATGGGATAAATTTCATATTGGGGTGAACAAACTCTTGCTTAGTTTCTGTTTTAGATTCTGTAGTTTGTCAACTAAAACTTTTATTTGTCTCCTAAATGTTTAATTTGAGGTATTTTTCTAGTCTGAAGCACATATATATATATATATATATATATATATATATATATATATACACATATAAAATTTGTTGTTTGCTCAGTTTAGACTCCTAGTACAGCAATGAGAACATTACGTCTTCTGTGGCGCTCCACACATGGAAATGACGTAGTAAGTATAGACCAGCTTTCATTAATGTTTGATGAAGAACGAGGCTGGTGATGTTTTTAATACAGAGACACTCAGTCATGCACCAAAGATCCGCTCGGACGCACAGGTTGTGGAGGAAGAGACGTGGAATGTTTGCGTGGTTTTTCGAGGTGTGTGCGCATTTATGTGTGAGGAATGCTGCCAGACTAGCTGGTACACTCCGCTTTGAGGACTCTACATTCCCCTGGCTCTCCCACATCCCTCAGCAGGTTACCAGACGCCAGCCGCCAACCTCTCAGCTGCCTACCCAGCATTCCACAGGCTTTAGCTTAAACAAGAAAAAAAAGAATTCCCGGCATGGTACAATTGGCCTCTAGCTTGAAGGTAATGCCCTCTGTGATGTCACACAACTTATAAGAACAGGCCAAGGAACAGGGAAGCACTAGATCGCTGACTAGTCGTGACATGGCAAACATGCGGATTTGTTCCGGGAAATTTAAGGATGCCCACCTGTGCATGGCCTGAACACTCTCCATGTCTCTCTACAGCTGTTTTGAATTATTTTCTTGGCTTTCTGGTCAAGAAGCCCTTGCCACCTTCTCAGACTGGCATCGTTTTAGTCAGTATGATGGAGGTACATGAATATTGGCCACCGGCCTCCAATCTGAAATCTGAGAGCTCAAGCTGGAATGTGAGACGTCACCTGGTCGCCATGGTTACGTGTCTCTATCAGCTGCTCTTTGTCCTAGTTTGAGAGGACAGGCTGTTTTGTGTTTTTCTCTGTTGTGAGTGCTTGTGAACAGGTATGAGATAGTCTGAGAGTCAGTTATAGTCTGTGTTTGAGTGTGATAAAAGATGATTTGTGTGTTGATTCACAGATGACCTTGACCTTGAAAAAAAAAAGTTTACTCAACTCCAGATTATTTTCCAAAGATAATTGTTCATTAAGGCAGGTTTTTTTTTTTTAACCTTTTCTGATAAGTAATTCTGTTCTGCCACCTTGTGGCCATAATGTCTAATGTTATTCACTTCTGCAAGATACTGACAGCATCCTGTGATTTTAATGTCCTCCTGTCATAAAAAAAATATAATAATATAGTCAGTTCTTTAAATCTACTTTAACTTTTTGCAAACGTTTTAAACCTTTTTTTCATCAAATCCCACAAACATTTGTATGTTTTATTTTCTTGTTTTAAACAAACCTCCAAAAAAATTAAAATTCTACATTTGTTAAAAATGCTTTCTCTCATTAAAAGATATATTCTTTACAAACACATAATATAATCCTACACAATTTTGCCTCTCAAGTAAATGTATCTTGTTTTAAGGATGTGTAGATATTTTTACTGTAATACAAGACTGTGGTACAAATACTGACTAAGAAAATGGCAGCATATCAGTGGAATTAGATTCACAGCACCTGCATGTTCTGGAAATAGCTTTTAGTTGTTACTCTATAGTTAGTCTGAGAAGAAACGGCTTTTGTAGACTCCGGGAGGGACTCAGTAAGCGATGACACTTGTTAAACATTTACTGAATTTCGATGTTCTGATCAAAGCGTGAAACACAGTTCGAGTTGGCTTGAATCACCCTCATCTCCAAATCCAAATCTTTGAAGATAAACAGAGAAGAAAACCATTAAAAATGTTTTTCTGCGTGACTTTTCCCATAAAGGTTGGTTCTGGTTTAGTTTTACTAGTTTTCTTTAGTACATTCATGACATGATGTATATCAACATCTTATCTTCCTGGCATCTATATCATATTTCATTCATAACAAGTCACTGTGACACTGAAACTAGTTCTGCTTCTGCAGCTCTGCTGTAAATAAATGGTGTATTGTGACACAAGATACACGTGCAAATCATGTACAGTTTATGCAGACATACATAAATCTCCTAAAATGCTTCTGATTCAGCAACTAAGCTCAGAGGCACCATTATGATCACAGTTTTACAAGCAAAGTTGATTAGTAATTTAAAAGCTGATACGGCACCTTACATTTTATAATGAGCAGTTAATTATGCGTCCTATATCTTTTGGTGTTGTTACCAATATAATTGCTTATAAAACAATGTTCTGTCTAATTTATCGAAGGCACTGATTGTCTGACTAATATTATAAAGTGTCTCACGAGATACATAGTTTTTTTTTTTGTTTTTGTTTTTTTGGGGCATAAGAACGATTTTTTCATCAAATTCTTTTATCACTTATGACAGCCTGGTCTGTCTTGAGTATGCTGGTCACATGATTTGCTTCAAATTTTTTGTGATCAATTAGTCAGCCTGACCTAAATCCAACATGGCTGCCAGTGGTGCAGAACATTCAGATTTTGAGATAAGTAAATATATATTAAACTTACTTTTCTTCTGAAAAAAAAAAAAAAGAATACTGCTAACATTAATTGTGAACATTGTCTTAAGGTGCTGAAGGAGAAAATTAAGTAATATGTTGTTCATGTTGTTATTTAGCACGTTTTGAAATGTATGTGTCTCCTGAGACCTCTTTAGGGTATAAAAAAGGGATTAAACTAGCTCTATTTAAAATGCACTATTCAAACTTAAATGATTGTAATTCAAGAATGCTTTGGAATATAGACCTAAGTTATGTCTTGTTTTAAAGAAAACAGTCAGCAGATTATTGCTGAAGTGAAAGCACTTCAAAAAATGAAAGTATGAAAAAGTTAAGGAAGTTTAAAACTTACATTAAATCAAAATATACTGTACTTACTATTTATTCTTTTTTATAAAATATGTATTTTACAAAATATTTTTTACTATAAAATTTCTATAAAATCAAAGCCATATATCTAACCAAGTCGTGTTCCAAATTTGAATATGATATCACAAAAATTGAAGTTTCGGTGAGATTTTGTTTAGGCATAATACCAAAAATAACCACCGGGTGACTTACATTCCATTGAATTTAATTGTATGCATTCTGCCATAACAAATTAATAAATTTCTGTCCAAATATCACTTCTGTCACAAAATATGGAACCTTGAGACTCAGACCTTTCTGACTATATGTGTTTTGTCAAGATTAGAAAAGGTTTTGATCATAAATTATGAAACATGACGATGCCCAAAAGGGGAGGAGCCCATTAAAAGAATTTAGAGTACCGTTTCTATGGTAACACAACGTCCAATTTCAAAACGGGTTTCATGGGCTGAATCTTGAGTTCGTAAGCTTTCGAATGATATATAAGTTGTCAACATTAGATCAGGTGAAGTATGGGATATAATTGTTTTAAACATACAGTGCCAGTAACAGTTAACAGATTAATGACTTGGTCCTTTTTTATACCCTAATCGGGCAACATATCTCAGGAAACACAACTCATAAAATCCAAAATATATCAAATTTTAAAAAAATTCTTTTGGTAAGTTTTATTTAAGTCCAGATGATGTAAAAAATGAAATGAAATTATTTTTTGCTTAGCATTTTTCACTCTTGCCTGTTTAAGGGTTAAAGCAGGTGAAAGTCAAGCTGAGAAACGAAGGCCTGAATCTGATCATCAACAATACTGGTTTGAGAATCCAGGATCCAAAAACAGGAAAAAGATGGTGGAAGTGAACCAAAACTAATGTTGCAGGATCCCTCAATGGTGAGCATACTTTAAGATAACTATGTAGTGTTTAGTTGCATAGTTACGTAGTTAACAATATGAGTTAGTATTCATATTGTTTACATATTCAGTCAATATATAAACATTCGTAAAAACAAGATATCTTCGCTTATAAAGTAAAATTGTGTAAGACAGAAAAGTTTTTGAAAGAAGTCATTCAATGTTATTCTCACCAAGGCTCTATTTATTTTTATAGAAATACAGTAAAAACAGTTATATTCTTAAACATTATTACAATTGTAACTGTTTTCTGTTTTAATCATTTTTGAAATGTAATTTATTCTTGTGATAACAAAGCTGAATTTTCAGCATCAATACTCCAGTCTTCAGTGTCACATGATCCTTCAGAAATCATTCTAATAAGCTGATTTGGTGCTCAAGAAACATTTATTATTATTATTATTATCATCATCATAAATGTTGAAAACAAGTTTTTCAACATTTTTTCAATGTAATGTGACCTTGCTGAATAAAATCTTCTTACTAATGGGGTAATTCTTACCCCATTAGTAATATGCTTAAATTGTTTTAAGCATAAAGCACACTATTTTGTTAAATTCATGCTTATCCTTAAAAAAAAAATTATATATATATATATTATTATTATTATTATTTTTGTTTTGTTTAGATATTTTGAAGTGCTTACTCAACAGTGATTACTCAACTCATTTCTTGTGTGGTGCATGTTAGCAGTTTAACATGAATTTCCACATCAGGTCCACATAATGTTTGTGGTTAGTTCTAACAACTTCCTTCTGAAAATGAAACTGTATGTGTTGGAATCATCAGCGTCCAATCAAAAATGAAATTTCTTGAATTCATTCATTCTTTATGAAAAAAGACAGTTCACAATATATATATATATATATATATATATATATATATATATATATATATAAAAACTTCTGTTTTACTCTAATCATCCAGTGATTTGGACATTATATCAGACAATCATTAAATAACAATATAGCATCTAAGCATCTAAACCTATATATGGATCTGAGACAAAGTATTTTGTTATTGGCCATAAATTACAGTCAAACTTAAACGTGAGAAGATCAGATAGTCAAGACAGTTCCTTCCTTTGCATTCAAATGAATGTATGGTAACAGAATGACAGTGAGAGACTGAAGACATCTGAAATGTTACCCTTTTATCTTAGTTCTATACGGCATGTCTCATTTGCAAGATTTTTTGCATAAAACACTTGCTAAATAAATAAATGTAAATGTTTTCTCTCTGTCCAGGAAGAACAAGGCTTTGAAGCCTGGGAGGGACTTAGAAGCGTAAGCAGTGACACGTAGTTAACATTCATTACTTCATAACACTGATGACTCCCACATATCCAATACGTACACACTAACAAACCGGTACATGCCTTCCAGTGTTGACATAGTGTAGGTCACAGACAAGCCTCTGACTGATAATGGCATCTAGAATGTGTGACAGTGTTCTGGTGACCGGATCAAACCGTGGAATTGGACTGGAGTTGGTTCGCCACTTGGTTGATTCACCCTCATCTCCACTTCAGATCTTTGCTGGTTGTAGAGACCCAAATGGACCAAGAGCACAGGTAAGAAGCCATGAGAACTCTGTAAAGAAAGGTTCAATTGGTTTACATGTGTACGTTCATTAAGTAAATTAATGTTAATTTGTAAATATACTATTGTTCATTGTTAATTCATGTTTGTTTATAATATATAAACTGGTTTTAGCTACACTTATTTATAAAGTTTATTTATTCACCTTTATTATACTTAATTATATTATATAATGTACTTAATTCATATCATTTTAATTATATATAACTTAAAATGTTAAAAGATTAATTTAGATTAATTAATGTACAGTTCATAATGATGCCAAATGCTTATGTCAACCAATTGTAAAGTGTTGCTGAAACCGTAGAAAATTAGATGATGTCAAGATTTTCCCTTAATTAATGCCATTTTCCAAGTTTTCGATATGTGTATATATATATATATATATATCTATCGAAAACTTGGACCCAATGACATTTGTACCATATGTTGAACTTTGTATCATCTATTCATGTTTTTCAAAGACTATATGAGTCATTGTGGCACTGAAACGAGTTGGGCAACTCCACTGTTCCTGTACTGGATACATAGGCTGAATTGTGACATGTAATGGCGATTTGTCATTTTATGAAGATGTATTTTCCTAGAAGTTTCTGAGAAGCAGGTGCGTCTGCTTGTATTTCAGGAACTCCAAGAACTAGCTCAGAAGCACCAGGATGTGATCACAGTCGTCCAACTGGGTAAGAGATTCATAGTAAAATAATGGACATTGCTGTAATATCCATGGCTGATTCATGATTCTCTTCATTAGAACAGTCATTGTCTCATATTAAGCTAATATAATGTTGTTCTACCTCATTTTTCAAAAGACACTGATAGTCTGGCTAGTATCGCAGACGCCTCAAAACTGGTGGAAGCCAAACTAAATGGCAGAGGCCTGAATCTGATCATCAACAATGCCGGAGTGAACATCCCAGGATCTCTAGCAGAGACAGGAAAACGGGAGATGGTGGACGTGTTCACGACTAATGTTGTAGGACCCATGCTCATCGCAAAAGTGTGTGAACCTTAAACACTGCAACAAATGATCTTTGTTTTCCATCACAAATATCTAAAAATGCATGTAATATAATGGCTTAATATAACATGTATTAAAATCAACTGAGTTTGTTCAAAACAAGAAAAAATATCTGTCTGTGGGGGTAAAAATAATCTTGTTTTCTGATTGAATTAAGTTTATTTTTCTTACCCCACTGACATTTTTTCTTGCTTTGAGCATAAACTCAGTTGATTTTGATCATTTTTCAGAGAACTAGACTTGAAGTCATTTTGCTTCTCAAATAAATTAATCTTGATTTCAAGTGTCCCTATTATGCTATTTAAAGATTCCTAATTTTGTTTTGGAGGTCTCCTACAATAGCTTTACATGCATCCAAGGTAAAAAAACAAACAAATTTTGCACATTACCTAATTTCTCAACGAGTCTGAAAACGGTTCGTTCAAAGATTCAGTTTCTCTAAACCAGTAAAAAACAACATCTTGACATGTGGACAACACAAACCAAACTCTTCAGGCTTCAGCTACAACTACAGTGTTTGAGGGAGTGTTAGACGTTAGACCACAGGCTGGCATTATGCACATTTGTTGCAATATTTACGTCGGTATGTTAGGAAGTGAGGCTGGAATTGCTGACGATTCGCTTCGGCAGTTTACGTTCACAAACTGCTAAATTACACACTGCATGAAATGTAAAATTCAAAAAAGCGTAATAGGGCCACTTTAAGATTTTGATATTTGTACTGGAAAACAAGGCAAAATACTGAACAAGAAAGTTTTGCCGTGGAAACTTTGTATAATTATGATGTAACACTTTCCTTTAACAGTAATTGACTTGAATTAATTTTCAGAATTTCCGTCCGCTCCTGTGCAAGGCTGCAGCTCAGTTTCCTCATCAGACAAGAATGTCTTGCAGTAGATCGGCTGTCGTCAATGTCTCCACACTGCTGTCATCCATCACCAGATGCCCTGACAATTTCTGCATCTCTCCAATGTACCCCTATCGAGTCAGCAAGGCACGGTGCTTCTTTAAGGCTTTTACTGTAATCTATAGTATACAAAACACGAACTTTTTACCACAGACTTGATTTTACTCCTAAATCACTATTAAAACTACAACGTCATGAGTGTTTCTTTACTTCAGGCTGCACTGAACATGTTAACTTGCTGCTTGGCGGAGGATTTAAAAAAAGATGGCATTCTAGTTATGTCTCTCCATCCAGGATGGGTCCAGACAGAAATGGGAGGCCCACAGGTAATTCAAAGTGCTTTTTCCAAATGTGTTTTTATATTCATCTCAGTGCTCTGCTTTCTTTGGCATCCTTACGTTTGTGATTTTTCTCATGGCACCCTCAGGCTCCCCTGACGACAGCTGAGAGTGTCAGCGGTATGATGAAAGTCATCACAAGCCTCACTGAGAAAGACAGTGGAACTCTTTTAGATTGGGAGGGCAAAAACATCCCCTGGTGATTTCACAACTCATCGTGCGTGTCGTTTGCACATCTTAAGTTTGACATGTACTTCCACATCTTTGTCTGTCTGCGGTTTGTCTGGGAACGTTTTTTTTCTCCTGAGAAAAGACATGAGTTGTTTCTCACATTACATACTATACACTTGCACTTATATAGTTTCTATTTGGAATTTTCAATGTGAACACGCTAATTGCACTATTTATACTACAAAATGTAATAGAACAGTATGTTTGTAGTACTACGATTAAAAACATGAGGAGGATCTCAAATAAAAACCTTCATGAAAACAGGTTTCCTATGCCTTGGAAGTTTTTCCCCTAACTGATATTTGTAATAGAGAGTTTCCAAATGCAGTATCAGTGATTGTAATAAGATTAGCGGGGAGACAGTAGGAGAATGAGTAAGTAAAGATAAGAAGATGAGGAACCGGTAAAAGCAGAGCCAAAAGTGACAAAGCCAACCACAACATGCCCTTCAACTGAGATTTCCAGCAAGGACAAAGAAGTTATGTATCATTTGCTGTAAGAGCCACTCCATGGCATGGTCGGATAATTAGTGAATATTTGGTTAGCATTAAAGTCAATCATCCAAAAATGCATGGCTACAGGGCGCCCTCTAGTGTTAAATAAGTATATCCAATCTAGAGCAGTGCTTTTCAGCCTTTTGACCCCAAGTCTCACCTTTGTCCAAGGCCCTTCTTTTTAAGATGATATACTTTGGTAATTTTGTTGTAATAAAAATAAAGTGTATATAAACGAAATATAAGAAATTATAGTGTACATGAAGAATATTAAGTCTATTTTAATAGCGTTTAAATTATATTTACATTTAATCATTTAGCAAAAGCTTTTATCCAAAGCGACTTCAGAGAAGTTGGACTACATTTATGGAAATCTAGTACATATCACAAAAGCTATATCTAACTATCGAGTCCAAGTCTAGATACACAAATGTGTTTTCTTTAGCAGTTTTTGTGTGTGTTTGTTTCAAAGTACCATTTAACGTTTTTTTTGTTTATTTTTTTTAAACATATTTATATACTTTTATTTTAATAAAAAAATCAGATTTTATTGCAACAACTTACCCCATGCATTGCAGGTTTGAAGTGTCATGAAAAAGAGAGATTTTTGTGAGATTAACCCTTGACATTACATAAAGTTTGACACTATTATGTCTTGAAAATATTTTTTTCACATTTTATTTTGGCAAAACTGTAAACTAAGAACATAATCAAATAAAACAAAACCAGTACATCAATAATATATTATCAGACTGTTACGTTCAAACTCGGTTCTAAGATAGGCTAACTGTAAGTTTAGGCTACTCTTGGTAGGTTGAAATTGACACTAATGGCATTTGTTTAAAGATAACCCAATCAATCAGTCTGACAAAAGAATCAATCATATACAGGTTCCACATTTCGATTAGCTTGGCAGTGAGTGAAGTCACAGTGATTCATTGACATGTCTGGCTGTTGATTTGTCGAGGAGAGAACTAACTGACTGTTGATTTTTCATTAACTATCAGCTGCCTCATGACTTTACTCTGGAACAGGGAAACAAGGACAGGAGGTGTTTTTTTTTTTTCCTTCTCTCTGCTTTGAAAGTAAAAGAGGTGGGCATACGCAGACGCCTCTGGACAGCGCGAGTAGGCTACACGCTTCACGCGCTGTTCATTAAGATTAAACAACACGAGTTTAACTTGTTTACGTCACGTTAACGTTTATTTCTTCGCACGGGATTTAGTCGCTTGGACAGTAGCCTACTCAGGTAGGACCCTCATAGTGGATCAATAGAGCATGTATTTTTAAGAGAGTATATTTTTGAATAATTAAGGTAGGCTATGTTTTGGGTATGTCAACAACAACTTAAATTAATTTTATTTCTATTTGGAAATATTTGCTCGTTTTGACGTGAGGCAGCTGTGAGACTTCATTTACCATCGTTAGTCATGTCGGCTGGAGAGGATTTTTGCGCCAGTCCGGGATATTCCCACTTTACGCCCAGATTCAAAAAGAGGTTGTCATGGAAATCGAAAGTTTGTTGACTTCTAGTAATGAGGGTGCTTGATTGTGAGGGGAAATTGAAAAGGGGACGTGCTTGGGTCTGGACTATGATGACTGTGGATTGTTTTAAATGTTGCTTAATATGTCAAATAATTAATAATGAATTGTAACGGGGTAACCACCAGCAATTTGACGTGATGTCAACCTTTCAACATCGCACTTTTCTGTAAATAAATCAACCAGAATGGTTTATCAACTATGGGCACTTTGGCCCTTTAAACTCTCTTAAAACACTTTTCACACTATTCTAATTTCTGTACAAACAATTAACAAATTAAATGAGATGACAGACATGTAGTATTATAAATTCACATAAGTAAATATTTTCACACTTCTTGCATAATTTAACTAAATTAACCTACAACTTGATTGGAAATGATGTAGGCCTACAGTAAAAATATTGGCAATCAAGTAGCCTACAATACCTTCTGAAAAAAGGAGAGGAAAATCTTTTTTTTTTTTTTTTTATAATTTTCACACAATAATTCTTGAAATGGTTTGTTACATTATTATATAGCAATGATTCATAAATTTATCATTTATTTTCATAGATTATTCATTGAATTTGGGTAATGTGTTTAGAAATTCTAGGCCTAGGACGAGAGTCAAACAATAAATCTGTATATAAAAGGCATTTGAAAAGGCATGGTAAAATGTTTCACAAATTGAATAGCCTTCATAAGTATTTAATACCTTGAAAGAATGTGAAATAGCTGGAGCTGGTGTGCCATATTACACTCTTATCACTCATGAAAGAATTTTACACAGTCAAATGTAGCTACATTCCAGAACAGCAGGTACTGCAGCCTCCTGACTGTTAAGGTTCTATTTTTCTTTCAGGGATTAAGGATTGCATTTAGTTGACTCCATTTATAGAACAAATTGTTAACAATTAACTATAACAACTATTTACTGAAATCTAAAATGTAGTCACTAACATCAACAAAAACTTTAGCTCAACCCCTCTGACTCAGACAGAATGCAATGATTTTAATGGGTTTTCTCAATGGGCTGCTTATAAAAAATTACTGTGAATAGTGAAATGCAAGTAGGGTACATATATTTGCAGGGTAAGAAGTAAACAAAATATTTATTTATGTATATATTGAAATCACTGTTCAAAAGTATTAACTGAACGAATTACCGCAAATACATTGACTTGTTTTAATGTGTTGACTCAGTTTTTTCTCTCTGTTGATCAAGCAAACCAGAGGGAAGTGTTTTGGCCCTGGGGATAAGCTCTCTATTACAGTCAGCTGCACACATATTTATTCACTGTATATATATATATATATATATATATATATATAAACATTATTTTCAATACCTTGGTGTACTAGGAAGCACCTTGTCAAATTTGTCAATGCTGCAATATATATCTTGCTATATTAAACTAGTGTCCTTCATTTACTGTAGCGCTGTGTGCTTGTATTGCGTGTCAGTGTTTTTGGCAGCTGTTCGCGCTGGCTTTATCTTTGACCTCAGTCTAGTAGTGGTCAGCAGAAAACAAACAGCCGTGAGAGGGTAAAAAAACAGGTATGACAGATTACATGTAGACACATGGCTTGAGCCATGTTTTACTCTCTAAAGCTGAAGTAGAGTGATTTTTTTCTGTGTTTGTTTTTCTCATGGTTTCTAGTGTCCTCCACAGTTTCTATTGACTGTGGGACACGTCTGCTCTCTGCTTGCTTTTTATCTCTATTACACTCCCACAAATTCCATTTTAAAGCATCAGCTTTTAAAGAATCTTTGCACAGTTTTTTTTTTCTATACAGTGGTAGAGACAACATCTGTAATCCATCAAAAACATCTTAAAAGCACCATAAAAGTATTTATGAAGTCTTCTGAATCTAAAGCCATAAGATTGCTTAAATTTTTAACACTTAAATGGTGGACAAATCTGAGAAGTTTAGAAAACATCCTTTTTGCATGTTTATTTTAATGTTCAATTTATGATTAAATGAAAAACTAATCTTAAAGTATTGATTACATTTGCAGACAGTAATGTGCAGTTAAACAACATATTGATCACTGAAGTAAGATTTCAGTTGATTGAGTTAATAGGAAAACTGTGTACAAATAGATAAAACAAAATGTTTAACTTAAAGTGCCTCTATTATGCTATCTTATTTGTTTTGGAGGTCTCCTACAATAGGATTACATGCATCCAATTTCAAAAAACACTTTCATTTTCTAATTTTCTCAAAATATACATTGCACATCACCTCTTTTCTCACAACGCTCGATAAATGATTCAGTCTCTTTAAACCCCTCCTTTCTGAGAGCTTCATCTGCTCTGATTGGTCAAACGACCCAGTCTGTTGTGATTGGTCTACCATTTACAGCGCATGTCAGAAACAAAAAGGCAATTACCATATCTGAATATCAACTCCAGAGGCTTCCTCAACACTACACAGTGATACGAACAGTAACAATGGCATTTAGCCACTTGTTAGCAACCTTCTTTATGAAGACACGTAACAGCTTTAAAAAATCACGAGTGGGGTAATACTGATGTATTTTATGTCGTAAAATAAAACGTGAAAGTGTCTTGAGCTTGTGTTCATCACATACCTTATTTCAGCCATTTAAAGCGGCACTATGCAGGATTTCCGTTTTTGTCAAACAGTGACACCTAGAGTCGCTGTAGAGTACTTGCATTTAACGTTACTGTCGTAAATACAACTCACGCAGAGCGTATCTGCACTCACAGCCTCTGCACTTTATAATAATAAAGTAGCCTACCGCGTTAGGCTTACCTGAGCCTAAATGCCAGATGACATCAATAAAGTTACATGTACATTGCATTATTTCGTAACAATGTCCGTTATGATGTTGTTAGACATGATTATTGCAATTTATCATAATAGTTTGCAAATTGCACTCATTTACACTATTTACAACATGTAGGCTTATTTATGTCCTGCGAGACGGCCACCATTCAACCCGAAAAAAGTCATAAAACCATTCCAATAACTCCGAAGCTGTTCAATTAAGCTAAAAAAACTGCATAGTGCCGCTTTAACCAAAAACCCATTCAAAAAACCCATTGACTTCGGGTTGATGAAAGCTGAAGTGCTAAAATGCTAACTAACTCACTTCCACGTTTTGGCCTACAAAGTGAGTGGCAGGTTGGTGTACATCTACTTACTAGTTCACTTTCACAGCCTTATTTTGTTCACAATCACGCTCTTTCAAACTATTATTCAGGGAAATTGTTATTAAATAAGCATAGACTGAACGAGTAGTTGGAAGCTTAGTGATGGTGATGTTGAAGTCATGTGACCATGGTGTAGTTTGTTTATAGCCTACGTTTAACTTTTGACTTCTGCCAATTGTATTTATGCTTTAAAATTCATAGTTTTGTTAATTTTTTGAAGATTGTTAGATGTACAAAACTTTAAGAATCATAAGCTTTTATTAGTCACAGATCTTATTTTCTTCAATAATCCAAAAGCCAGGAAAGTTAAGGACAGTTAGCAGGAAAGGAAAGTTTGCAGGAAAGTCCCCAATTGTGTGGGTGAGATAGAGATGGCTATCGATGGCTACAGGAGGAAGTGTTTATTGGTACAGATGTGGAAGGTGACAGATCGAGGCGGTAAGGTCACACCAGCCTTTGATGCGCTTTTTCCTTCCATAACTGACAAAATCACTCGCAGAAGCGCTATGTAACACATTACAAACTTAAATGTTGTTCATTTATGTATCAGTAGTCATGAGCAGAGACTTTATAATCAAAATAAAAGTTGTACATTAAAATCAAGCATAAATCAAGCAGCAATTAGCCTATCCTAGACATCATTCCGAGAACATTTTTTTTTTACGAAAGATTCCATACAAACTCATAATGTCGGAGTACCTGTCACACTAAGGATTCATTTAATCAAACACACTTTGCCAGTCTAAACACATAGAGCATATGTACAGTGTTGGGGATTTAAAGAGTCAGGACTATAAGCATAATTAGTTGCAATGTCTGGTACATTCGCCTTTTCCAAGAAAGACTTGATGGTGACTTTACCACTACAGAAACATAAATGAGTTTCTCTGGGATAAAAATATCCCAAGACATTGTTTGTTTTCGCCACTGAGACATATGAAGCAGAATAGAGCTTGAGTGATATGTGCAGTACAATGACAGGAAACGTTTGGTCATTTTTTTTCCCTCTGCCCTGCTGTTTATTAAGGTCTGTGTTGACCTTACACTTCCTGATAAAAGGGCAGTTTGGACAATGAATAGATGCTGCAGATATATGACTATATGACAAACACAGTAATGTTATGTCACAATGTAGAATAATACTTACAGTACCGTTCAAAATTAATCAAGGAAACTAATATTCAGCAAGGATGCATTAAATTGATCAAAATGTATTTCAATTACATGCTGATTTCTCAAGGATCATGTGACACTGAAGACTAGAGTAGTGATGCTGGAAATGAGGCTTTTCCATCACAGAAATAAATTACATTTTAAAATATATTATAATAGAAAACAGCTATTTTAAATTGTAATAATATTTCACAATATTTTACTGTATTTTTGATCAAATAAATGCAGCCTTGTTGAGCATAAAATACTTCTTTCAAAGACATTAAAAAAATCTTTAAAAAATATTTAATTTAATTATGAAAATCAGTGTGAGCTATCTGTTAGCTATTTGTAAGTATGTTTCCAGTCTCTCTTTGTTCAGGGTTTATGGGGGTTATGATAGTGCCAGGTAGTGCTTCCCATTGAACACGTGATACTGCATGCACTGCTTATATTGTCCAGTGGAGGGCAGTGTTGAATCAGGATTCTTAGATCTGTTTTGTTTCAAGTGTTACTGCTGTTGTAGGAAGGGATGATGAGCCTCATATGTTTGACATATGCTCCTGTTTTTTCTCTCTCTCTCTGTTCTTCTTCTCTACATTGTATAAATTTATAAAGCATTTACATACACACTCATGTGGACGTTGCATAGGAAAGTCTGTCCTGTTTTCACTTTTACTTGCGTGAAAAACAGAGTAGCCTATCTGGTTTAGAAACAACTTTGAATAATATTCGACCAGTATGTGATTCTCCCTACCTCTGTCAGAGGCAGAAGCAATTAGCATGCCATGTGGGGTCCAAGAAAAGCTCAGCTGTTTATATGTGTGATGTAAGTGGAAAGAGAAACAATTATAGGACAAAAAGCACCTTTAGCAAATGAAAACAACTACAACAACACAACACCTGCCAATACAACTGATCACAAAGGAGGCTTTGTGGAAGGGAGTGAGACATTCTATTGTGGGAAGAGAAAGATAACATTCATCGCCTCCTGCCTGCAGGGAAACCTCTTTATACCATCTCTCTCTCTTTCTCTCTCTGAAAGAAAATGATCTACCACATAATTGACAGATAGAAAAAAATATCTTTACTGGTAGCGCTGGTTGCAGCAAGGGAAAGTTGGGGCAGGATATAGGCTAGTATTATTTATTAATAAAATAAAATCCAGTAACATTCTCTTTCACAGTTGAGTAAAATACCAGTTTTACAATTCAACAGATAAAAGCCAGGTAAAGCTGGCTGTTAGACTGAACACTCTTTAACAAAGTGGAGAGATGCTGCATCTATAATTTGTTTTGTCAGCTTCCTTCCATATATGGCTGTCAGTGCAGTCAGCGAAATGACAAACAGGCTTTTTAGGGCATTATAGTTCAGAGTGAACAGGACACACTGCAGCCCTAATGGTCACAGAATAAAACATATACAAATGCATTCTTTGTGTATCCTTCCTTGTTTACTGTTGTTGACAGGGCAGAAATGCACTATTTGGAGCTTTTTTAGGGCCTGTCTGATGGGACACTGGTCATGCGACTCTTGAGCAGTAGACACAAGCGGCTCTACGTGAAGAGTGTGAAAAGAGGAACATCTCTCTTCACATGATGGCAGCAGGAATTAAATAAATGTCTTGAAGGTTCAAACAGCACAGAAACTTTTTCAAATCACTTATTTTAACTTGACACAGCGTTTTAAAAATCTGACGCACAGATGCAGTGCAATGGTCAAAGATGTTCATGGTCAAAAAGCAGAGCAGATGAAAGCTAAAACACATTTGTTAAAGCTGGCCCAAGTTTTGTGGCATTTAAAAAATATTTGAAATTGTTATTTTCATAAAGCAGCTGAAAAAAAGGAATGCATTAAAACTCTGTAAATTGCATGCAATATTAATTGTAATTTAATTTGTTATAATTTGCTTTATATATTTTATTTAATATTCGTAATTGTTTTCTGTGTGTGTATCATGATAACTCTCTGAGTGTTTGGCATGGTAATGGATATGTTAATATGTTTGGTCTTGGCAGAATAGATCTGCTACGCTGCTGCTGCAGAGCAGAGTGAATACAACCAATACATGAA
The DNA here is from genome assembly GCA_026230005.1 of Gila orcuttii. Classification (NCBI taxonomy): domain Eukaryota; kingdom Metazoa; phylum Chordata; class Actinopteri; order Cypriniformes; family Leuciscidae; genus Gila; species Gila orcuttii. The sequence goes on along the minus strand of JAPDVR010000005.1, from coordinate 9,523,984 downwards.
TTACCCATTGCAGATTTAGACAGGTGGAGCTGGGGAAGGTGGAGAGTTTCTGAAACTGCTAAGGCAAATCCTGACCAAGAATTTGAAAGTCGAGCAGCGAGCTCATTGGCTACTGATACAGCAGAAACCAATCTGCTGAGAATGATGTGATTACAAGCAGATTGAGGTAAGGACCTATCGCCATCTCGAGGTTCATGACAGAACTTTTTGTGTGTGTGTGTGTGTGTGTGTGTGTGTATATATATAAATAGGGGTCATGAACATGTCTAATAGTATGCTATTTTGAATGCATCCCAGCTGGTCGTGACAGTCAAAATAATATTTTTATAGCATCACAGTGAGATGCACATTTTAGGAAAATCAATTTACAAGCATAAGATATACATATACAGCAGCCCCAAAAGGAATTTGGACTGTTCTGGGCAATTCACTGTTAAAAATGTCTCAAATTAACTGCATTCAATATCACAATATCAAAGAGGCATCTGTAAACAAATGATTCTAGAGAGCTTATCTCAGAACTACCTTCACCACTCAGTTTGATTTTGTTATATTATTTAAAGATATTCATACATTTTTAATAGTGACTTGAGTATCTGGATAGCTTTTGTAGCCACTGTAGCTGTCTCTGCAGATTAAATATGGAATGGTGAAGTATTTTAACATCAAAAACAAATTTACACACTTCGGCTTTCATTTTCACCAGGGAAGAGTTGAAGCCATCGGATTCAAATTTTTAAACTGAATATACTGAGGATCACTCTTGTGCTTCATTCTCTCCCTTTCTCGTTTTCTTTTTCTCTTTCTTACACTTCAGAATGAATCTAACCAAGTGGGTCAGCTTACGCAAAAAGAAACAATGTGTATGAGCTCATTGCCAGCCATGTTCTTGCATCCCCAATGCGGGCTTTGCTTTCACTCATCACTTTCTCTTTCACTTCTGCCTTCACTTCTCCCTATCCTCCCCCCTCTCCCTCTCTTTTTCATTACAATCACTTTTCTCAGGATAATAGACACTCAGCAGACTTTCATAGCTATCAATAGGAGCATTAAAATGAGCCCTGAATGAGAAACCTTTTGTTGGAGTTTAATTACCGGGCCTGGATCTGGACCTCGCTCCATAAGCTCGCATTTGGGATATTGGCTGCACTCCACGCGCCCACCACCGGACACTATCTGTGTCCAACTCTAGGTAGAAATTTCCTTGTCAAAACCGAACTGTGGCTAAGGGGGTACAAAAATGTGAATTTATACATCTACCAGGAGAGCATGTAACTCACTTAGAGATTGGAAAGCAAAATAGTGAGTTTACATCCTCACACGAGATGCCATCACTCACACTTCCTATCCGCCTGCTGAGCAGCATGCCCAGGGGAAGGGACCAATCAGCATATTATTATGACCCAGTCACCAGGGTCCCACCCTGCTTTAATCTAAGAGGAATTTAGGCTAGAAAAGACAGATTAACTGGGCCGAAGGGTCAAAGATTCACCCCCTGGGTCTTGTGTCCTGCCTGAAGGTCTCAAGAGTGGTGGGGGTTGGTCATTTGGAGAGACATTTATAGAGTACACCCTGAAATAAACTGCCCATAACATTGGCACAGTGTAAAGTGATTGACTGTTACAACTGATCTTTCTTTTATTAGTTATTAAAGGAGTCACATCATAGAATTTTATTAAATGAGGTCCAATTAAAAGTTTGGAATAATTAAAGGGATAGTTCACCCCAAAATTTTGTCATTACTTACTCACCCTCAAGTTGTTCCAAACCTGTATGAGTTTCTTTCTTCTGTTGTAAATTTCCTACCGTAAATGTATAAAACGTTTATTTTTGTGAGTGAATGCAGCACAATCGGGAACATAAATGGACAACTTTAAAGGCGGTTTTCTCAATGTTTAAATTTTTTTGCACCCTCAGATTCCAGATTCAAATTATGTATAAATCTTTCAAAAACTTTACCCGTGTGACTGGTTTTGGGGTCACATATTTTAAAGAATGTTGGTAACCAGACAGTTGACGGGACCCATTGACTTCCATTGTAGGAAAAAATAATACTACTGAAATTAATTGGTGCGATCAACTGTCTGGTTACCAACACTCTTGATCTGATATTTACAGTATATTTTCATGGAACTTGAATAAGTAAGTCCACTTCTTATGTACTAAGTGCTTAATTAGAATTGTCTAGTCTTAACGACTAGCTGCACTACAGTGGCACTTAAAGGTTTTGCCTTGACTAAAGTACCACTATTTTCAAAGATGAATAGCTAGCTAGGCCCAAGAGAATAGACTAAAACAACACCAGCAATCCCATTAAACCACATACTGAGTGTACAGTACTCTCGCCCCAAAATGAAATCTTTGGAGATGCCTGACCCAATTAGACCTCCTCATGCCTCCGGTTATGATTTTATCACACAGTTCCAATCTGAGATTTCCTTCAGCAATCAAACCTATGTGTATTTTATGGACTTGTTAGCATGAAGTCCGATATGTTGGCGTGCTTGTTATGTGTGATATGTGCGTGCATGTTATGAAATGCCAGAGTAGCAGATGGAGTGAACAGGTGGTATGTAGTGTGTGTGGGTTAGTACGCATTTCTTTTTCTTTTGTGTGGGTCAGCATATTATGGTTGGTGAGTGGGTGGGCTCTCAATAAGGGTAGCTGACAAATGCTAAAAAGCTTCCTGAGATGGCTGAACAAAAAACTCTCTGCCCTTCATAAGACTCAGACTCCCAAGAATTGTTAAAAAATGAACTGCATTTCACTTCTGAACAGTGGAAATGTGAACTGAGAAAATGTCAGAGAAATGGAGCTTGGTTTGGAAAGAAAGGAGTGGCTTCCAGAGCTGTGATGTCAAAGCAGTAAATAGATAATTAAACACTGACTTTATCAGGCATTTTTTCTGTTTGCTGTACTTCACCCTTGTTTTTACATTTATACGCATGCCTTTCATCTGTTTGATTGCTTTTTATACCCTTTTAGAAGCTTTTGGTTTGCTGCGGTGCTAGAAATGAATTCTATGAGCATTGCTTTAAGCCCTTGCCCCCAAAAAACCCACTCACAAACATACTCTCCCAGTCATACATGCCAGCCCTAGGCCAAAATACATGAGAAATGAAGGACAGGGGATGCAGAGAAATGGAAAGAGCGACTTGACATGTTTATAAATCTACTGTACAACTGAAAATATACTGTAAATATCAGATCAAGAGTGTTGGTAACCAGACATTGATGGTACCGATTGATTTCAGTAGAATTATTTTTTCCTACAATGGAAGTCAATGGGTGCCGTCAACTGTCTGGTTACCAACATTCTTTAAAATGCCTTCTTTTATGTTCAACAGAAGAAAGAAACTTTTGGAACATGCCAATTTTTGGCACATCCTTGCTTCAAAAGGAACATGTTTCGCATTATAATTCAGGGTCAGTTTTTTGTGTGTAGTGAGACATCTAAAAAATGTAACTCACTAGCCAATAAAAAAACAAACGAGGACAAGAAAGAGAGAAAGGAAGTACAGAAAGTGATGATCAAACATTGCCCCCTTCTTAAACTGTGGATATTCCCACAGGGAGTCTGAGAGGCAGGTTGCACGCACTGGGGTTCAGGGGTTAATGAGCATGAAGATGGTAAGGGAGGGGGCTTTGTGTGATTGACAGCCAGACAGCAGCAACTCTAGGCTCCTCTGACCCTAGAACACGAGTAGAAAAAGGAATATGTGTAAAACCATAAAAAGTTGAACCAAAACATAAGATTTTTATTCATTTACACCCGTCTAGTAGCGGTATCTATTAACCCTGTGATGCCTGAAATATGAAATAAAAGTCAGAAAATGTTTATTATAAATAAACAGTTTATTGAACCTTTATACCACAGGTGTTTTAATCTGCTCCTGGAGGGCCACTGTCCTGAAGAGTTTAGCTCCAACCCTAATTAAACACACCTGAACCAGCTATTCAAGGCCTTTAGACACTCGCTGTGTCCAAAATCACATACTGTCTGAGAAGGTACTACATTAAGGAATGTATAAGGAATTTGAACTTACTTTGTGACCATTAAAAAAGCACATTCTATATAGAATGAATGTGGGTAGTAGCATGAATGAAATTTGGGCGTTCGACATTTGCCATGTTGTTACTGTCACATGAGATGACCTACCAGCGCTTCGCTTCACTTCCATTCACAAATCCTCTCCAGTGGCCTCATGGGATAGTAAAGTGTCCATTGAATGCACACATAAGAATCTCACCAGAAGTAGTAGGTCATCCGGAGATTTTTCCACTACTGTTTTTTGAATATGCATTCGGACATACTACTCTAGTCTGTTTGTGAACTGTTTTTCGCATACCGGAAATATTACATTTTTGGACTTTCAAATTTTCTAGAAACTTTCAGGCAAGTCTGTTTGAGCTGGTTGGAGCTAAATTCTGCAGGATATTGGCCCTCAAAGAGCAGGATTAGATACCCCTGCTTTAGGCAAAGTCTAAAAAATTTTTGCATATGTCTTTTTGTTGTCTATCATATTTAATTAAATACATCAGGCTTTTATGGCTCATATATGATGAGAATATGGAGCTCATAATCAAGGAAAAAATCTATTCAGGGGTTATTATATGGTTAAAGTCTGAAGGATGACGGTCTTACACATCTTGCACATGGCCTGGATTTCGTTCTACATTCTGCAGCCTAATTACATAATTTAGGTGCCATGTTTTAGCCCTGGGCAGTGAATACTTTGTAGTGCTCTTGCCAAGGCTAACCCACATTAGGGTGATTTGGAGAGGGGAGAGGGGCGTACTACATTGATTTAGGGCAGTGAATTCAGAATTTATATAGGTAATGGCAGGCTGGGTTTGAATAGGGGCAAATAGGGAGGGGTAAATGGGTAGCCACCAATGATCCCTCTCTTCAGTCCCAAGCCTATCTTTTGCTGGCAGGAGGCCACGACAAGCCTCTCTTCAAACAGATGCTGACATCACCTTCGGTATCACCGGCAATGTTACCGCAGCAACAACTGGTCATGACCTATGAGACCATTCACATCTTCTTTGGTAGGGGGTCTCAAAGAGTTCACCCAAAAATGAAAAATTATCCCATAATTTACTCACCCTCAAGCCATCCTAGTGTACATGACTTGACTTTCTTCTTTCAGCCAAACACAATCAGAGTTACATAAAAAAATATCTTGGCTCTTCCAAGCTTTATAATGGGAGTGAATGGTACCACAGATTTTGAAGCCCAAAAAAAGCGCATCCATCCATCATAAAAGTAATCCATAAGGCTCCAGGGGCTTAATAAAGGCCTTCTGAAACGAAGAAGAAAGTCATATGGATGGCTTGAGGATGAGTAAAATATGGAATAATTTTCATTTTGGGGTGAACTAACCCTTTAAGGTACAACACGACACACATGCACTTACAGTTCAAATCTATTACTTTTATGCTTGTTGCATTTAAAGACACAATAATGTCTTGAATTTTTTGAGGTGGGATCTTTTGATTTTGGCCTGTAAACACCACTAAGAACACCTTAGCAGCCGCGTAGCAACGGCTTGACAATCACCCATCCTAGCATTGTGGTGCCGACCGTTGAACAGAGGAGCATAAGCTATCATTTTATTGAGGAAGACAATTGTAGTGACACAGTAAAAAAGGTTAGCATAATATTAACATGGTAGTGGTTTAAACTTTGCCCTAAAACATTCAGGAAAATGTCCTTCATCATCTCTGTTTCTCACACTCTGCCCTTACAACGTTTCTATCTATAGCGCATGTTATAATTGGCATGCAGCCACTTTAGCCTATAATTCATCCTGTAGCTGCACTCCTCATCAGGAGCTTATCCACTATTGCCTATTTATATGTTTACATGTTGGATACAATGTTTATTTGGTGATAGTAAATTATATAGCCTACATTTTAAATTCACAAATACTTTATAACAATATTTCCTAACATTTTAGTACTCTCACAGCTAGCAATAAACCAAACCAAAAACCTGTTCCTTTTCATTTATATTAAAATGAATATTATTTAGCATTATCAATAATATTGTTTAATATCCATTACACAATCTATCTGTCAAACAAAGACACTCGAATTTGCTTTGTTTTATTGTATTATGTTTTATTGATTTAACAAAATTAAAAAGTATCTTAGTTTGGGAATCCCCACTTTATGACATGGCGGTTCAATACAGGGCATTAAGCATGATGAGTGTTGTTGTTTTTTTAGCATATATTTTAGCAGCATATCAATAATTAAACAACTGTTTAATAGGCTACTCAATATTGGTGTATACATAAACACTGACAGGGAACAATAGAGATTAAGACCCTGATGTCAGTTTTACTCATTGTGATGATGTTGCTGGGAGGGTGAGGGGTGTAATTCACATCTTTGGGTTTCACTGAAAGAGGCCAGGAAAAGCTCAAATCTTTGTCCCTCCGCTTGTCCCCTCCCCCCTCTCTGTTTGGAACGGGGCTTGTGCAGTATTAAGTGTATTTATTAATCAAAGTGCGTGTGTGCAGTCGCCCTGACTGTAAAGAAAATTTAACATTCCCCACCATGATATTTTTTTTACAGCTACACCACCCTCTTATTCCTTCCAATGAAATAAGGTACCTCGATACTCCCTCCACGCTGGCCGGGGTGTGAAGTGGACACGCCGGGGATGGACGTCTTTTCATTTGCATGTGTTTTGTCCACACCCCTTACGAGATAACGACAGGACCCAGCCTACAGCCTTTCCTTCAGAGGGAGAAAGTGACACGGCTCGCCGTGTGTAGCCTATGCAGTGAATTGAGGATACACAGTGCATAAATCGAGGATATATATTTTGTACGTCTTGCGCGAGAAACTTGCTCGCGCCATCCATTACGTTGAAAGTATCAGCGCGCGGATTGAAAGATTTGGATTTACACATCGATGATGATACCAACCTTGACAGACATGTATGTAGTTTCCTCTTTAATTCATTTATTTTAACGACGTTTATGTGATATTTATGGACCTGTATATAGTATATTCGGGGCTTATTTAAGCGTCACATGTACTTAAAAATCTCAAGTGGAAAAATATAACGTTACAATTGGTAGTAAAGTATAATGCCAACGCAGAATGAGTCTAAGGCAATGTATTTTGAGCAACCTGGTAAAACTGAGTGCATACGCGGTGTAAAATGTGATTATTCGTATGTTTTTTTGGTAGTAATTTTGCAAATGGATGTGCTGTGCAGTGTGATAGACTTTCTCATAACATGGCACGGAGGACTAGGAGTGAGTGAGCCCTCAACCCAGATGACAAAGAAACCTTTGTTTGGCATATGTGTGTAAAAGATGTAACCTCGGATATAAATAGTCAGGAATTACATAGCGGAAAGACACCGTCAGGCACTTTGTGTTATTGCTTTGAAGCCGTTTTTTTCACTCTGCACGTCCTTGCTCATAGCCACTCAGTTGCTTTAGACTAGAGAATATCCCATGAAGCTAATCCTGCACAACCTAATCCCTCTGATTCTTCTCCCCTTGTACATGCTAGGGAATGCTGGCTCTAATAACCTATTTATGTTACTTTGGAGTATATGTTTCACTTTTCTGGATTACTTGGTTTATTGACACTTGTAAACAACTTTGTGCAATTCAAACTGACACATTTAACGTTAGTTTGTTGTGGAAAAGGAAATGTGCACCATGATGTGTGCTATCAGGTCTGTGAACGATTTTCAAGCTCACTGAGACTATTTTAGATAGCCCAAAATTGTGGTTCTCAACCTTCCTGCCTCCAAGACCCCTCAATGTTCATGAATATATTAAAACATGTATGTAGTCTACACAGTATTTCGTCTGCTGAATTTAATTAAGTTAAAAGCAAAGTATATTGGAGGTAAAATGTCAAATATATAATCAAATATTTAATTGTGCATGCTTATTTCCCCTATTTTTTAATCTAGGTTACCTTACATTAGTTGATGTTTAAAAATACTAATAAGTTAATAACAGTTAAGTGCAATCTCAAAATTAATATCAATTTCTCATACTGTACATTATAATGATGTCTAAATTCACTTGTTAAAATGATTCATTTTAGTAATTTATTTAGAATTTTAGACAGATTCGACATTTATCAGTCATCATTCATTGCATGAAAATAATTATCTGTGTTTGGACAAAATCCTAATATCTGTGCATCATTTTAAGTCATCAGTGCCCCACATGGAAGTTTGTTTAGGTCCCTCCATGGACTCTTGTCTAAAGATCTATTGCCTTTTCCCATCCTAAAACCTCATACAGGCATTCTAGTATCCGGTCAACATGACATGGAAAAACAGAATAGGCAAAATGTCTTCGTTCTTTTGACGTGGCTGTGTCTTGACTTCCAGTTCTTTGTGTGCTGTGCTATTTATGAACTTGCATGTGAGATTTGCTGATCTTGTGACTCTCCTAACCGTTAGGCTGTGTTGCTATACTAGCAGCCATACTTTCTATGAAGAGTGTGGGAACACTTCTTTTTTGGAAAACTCAAAGCCTTGTGGGCAGCACCACGGGCCACACAATCTGTCCTTTGTGCAGACCTGGACCAACATGAAGGGGCCTAATTTAGCTAATGATTTGATCAAAAACTGCCATGAAAGTGATCAAGCAAAAGTGTGCTGCATGTCATACTGTCGTAGTTATTTTGTTACTTTGTTTATTTTAATGAAGAATACAGTCCTTAAAGACTGTGAATCAACTTGAATGTGATATTTAGCTAGTGGTTTAGTGCATATTTTCTTTGTAATCATTTTTTCTTGTTGGATATTTGCTTACGGCCTATTTTTCGGTCTCTTTTAAGTCGTATCATATAAGCTCATTCAAACAGTGTGTGAGATGTGTACTGTAATTCCAAGTCTTTATTAAGTAACTTATTTATATTCAATCCAACAGAATTCTGTCTTTACTAAGTCAGAAAGCAATGCACATCCAGTTTTCCCCTTCACTTTCTCTCTATAAACTCTCTCCCGCTTATTTTCTTTTTCATTCCGTTTCCTCACAAAGACGTGCACGTCCTCCCCCCAGAGGAAAGACTGTCTGTCCTGACTGACCATTCTGAAAATAGACACGCCTTGAGGAAGGACCAGTTGACTGTTAAATGGCTGCTGAAAAACCTTCTACATTACTATCACGCTTCTGGCTTGAAATGAAATCTGTGTTACCTGATTTACTCTTCAAGACAAGGTAGAATCCAGAAGCATAGGGATTTGGGAGCACAAAATTTGTGGGATTTTGTTTCTCAGAAATGGATGCAGTTTAGCTGCCTGCCAGGATCTTTTTAGCCTTTTATCTTATACAATGCTTTCTCTTCCTCCTCGGGAAAGCAGATAGTGCATTAGTTTTTCTTCCTGTCGGTCAGACGGCCACTAGTTGCAGAGGAAGCCAGCGCGTCTTGAAATGAGTGTCTGGATCTGTGTGGGAGGTTACAAATGATTCGTCCAGTCTTCTGCACCTGCATGCGTGTTATTCACTGCTAATGTTGTGGCTGCCTGAAGTTTGAATGCTCTTCTCGCAGAACACCAACTTTTTCCATTGTTCCTCCTCCTAAGCTCAAATGGCAGTGGTTAGTTTGATACTTTAATGATATAAATGTCTCATTCTGTGTTATACCTTCACAGAGACTAATAATGCACACTGTCCTCCTTGTTTAGACACAGTATGCACACACTGTAGTTTGTGTGGCATGTCATTATCAATGGTTAATTTGTTTGATTGCATGTGTGCCTCCATAGTGGGTGGTGTTCATTTTTACACAACACTTTTTTCCCAACTTACCCCTGATCAGAGCGTCGACCCGGTCCAGTGAATGTTCCAAGCAATATATCCACAGGGCTCCAGACAAAAAATTACAACATTTAAGTGCCAAATTACTTTTTTATAGTTATTGAGAATCAGTCAAAGATGGTTGTTCAGAAATGCTTAAGTTCACTGAGTTTATAGCTTATTACTTTAGCTTCTAACAAAAACAACTACTGTATGTGCTGTGATGATATAGACTATGGCAAGTTATATAAACTAGTGGTTCTTAGCGGGGGAAAACCCAGACGAACTTCCCGCAAATTTAGATTTGCTCTGCAAGTTAGTCTGGCGAAGAGCCCATTCAAGCTCATTTCCAATCTTTCCAAATCGAGGCACCAATCACAAACGTTGAGGCAGGCTTTACAAGATGACGATCGATCTGATTGGTTTTAAGGTATATCCAATTGCGCCCGGGGCATTTGAGCGACGTCCGTTGGTGACGCCTCTTTGGAAGTGAGCTGTCAATGAACCTTCCCCAGACCCTAACTCCGTTACAACTGAGAAGGGTCTGGTTTTAACCAGGCTAAGTGGTTCTAGTTGTATATAGTAAATTATTTCTGGTTTAATGCTGTTGCTGATTGTATTTGTGCCATATAAATACCCAACTGTGGCTCATTGGGAAAAATGTGCCTGTTTAAACATTTCTGCAAAATTCTCGATACTTTCAAAGTGAAATGTCCAGTGACTGGTGATGAACGTGAATCTAGCAATGTTTTATTACGTTGGTTGTTATATCATTAGCTGTTCGGAAATAAATGTTCAGCAAGTTTGCACTAAAAGGTTAGGCTAATTCTCTATTGCGTTTGAAAATAGCTTAGCACCTACACTAAACCCTACACTAAAACCTAACCAGCAGTGCTAACAAAAGCAAACGTGGGATAAAATATAATCCCATTTTAGCTTGCTTTCAGCTCTTTTAATGTGACTTGTGTTTTCATTGTTGTCTTGTGAGAAAATAAGTCTTTAATTAGTGATCTGTTAATTTCAACTGAAAATGTATTAATATACAGCGATATTGGTACGTTTTTGGAGTTTTTTGCAAAAATGTAGAGGCACATTTTTACAATTGAGCCTAGCCTATGTTGTAAATATCATTCTGCCATAGAAATGACTTTGAAGAGTCAGTAGAGAACTCCATAATGGCTCTGAATAATTTTCTCTGTGCATCTGATTTAAACTGCAAACTCACAGGTGAGTTTGAGACTTTTCATGTTTCATGAATCTTTTTCACTGATTGAACCAAATTAATTTTCTGGCTAATCGAACATCACAGGCCGTGCTGTTTGTTATTGCATGCATGAAATATCGTCCGGCACTCTAACAAATAAAACTGCATCTGAGCACAAGTTTTCCTGAATGTACCCCCCCCCCCCCCCCCCCCCAATTGAGGCTGCATTTGACTTAATGTCGCTCATTTTTATTTTTTTGTCACGTTTGCGACCATCGTAGTCTGGAGACCTGACTCCTGTGGTCTGTTTGAATTTTTAGGTATTGTAACTCAGTTTGCTCTGTTTCAGAAGACAGCCCACAGCTCAGCCCCTGGCTGTGTGACTGCAGGAAACTCCAGCATAGTTGTGTCAGTCCTATCTCTTGGATAAACAGGAAGCTGCTAAAACTACAGCGCTGTTCAGTGGGGACGGTGATGTCTATGAAGTATGACACCACTGTGAGAGCCTAGCGCTACAGTTAACCAAATGCAGATTAACCCTCATGTGTTTGGAAACAAAGTGCCGCCAACACACTGCTGTACATAGTCGAAGAAGATATTCCTTCATTTCTCAAAGTGAGACATTATTTTGATTTGTGAAACAATAATGCGAAGAGGTAGCCTAATATGTAACTCGTGCATATAACTTTGCTGTTACTTACCACGCATTACTGCATATCTTAGCCAAAAGAGATTTTTCAGAATGGTTTAGTCATTAAATCCTCATTTAACTTTTCTTTCTCTCATTACTTCGTCCAGTGCTCCCACCCATCCGTATGTGCAGCAACCTTCCTACCCACACCCACAATAAGTTTTCTGACTGAGTAGAAAAATGAATTCTCAGTGTCCCTAATGATTGTGGGGGTGGTTATGATGATATCATTGTGAAGAAGAGACAAACAGAAGTGTGGATTGCTTTTTTTTCTGCACTGAAGTTTTACATTTTAAATTAAATTTTAGTCATTTTAAAATTTAAAATAACTGTTTTCTATTTGAATATATTTTAAAATGTATTTTATTTTTTGGCAAAGCTGAATTTTCAGAATCATTACTCCAGTCAGAGTCACATGATTCTTCAGATATCATTCTAATATGAAACATTTCTTATTACTGTCAACGTTGAAAAAGATGTGGTGCTTAATATTTTTGTGGACACCGTGATGCATTTTTCCAGGATTCTTTCCCAGGATCAATAGAAAGTGCATTATTAAGTTTGTAACAATGTAAATGTCTTTACTGTCAGTTTTTATTAATGTATCCTAGCTAAATGAAAAAATCTTTAAAAATCTTACCCCCAACTTTTGATTTGTAGTGTATGTATTTAGGTAAATAATAAAAATTAGGACATTTTTTATCAAATACATAAATATACTGAATAGTCACAAAGGCTTATTGAGAGAGAATTTATGTACAGCTATATATAGTAATTGTCTCAGTAAAAATGTCAAATATGCTGAAGACAGTGGTTTCTGATTCCGAGAAAAATAATTTACAGGTGAGTTAAAGTTCTTGTTTGCTAAAGATAAAGCACTTGACTAAGTCACCTGTTATTTTTGGCTCCCTTTCATACTCATCAAATGGGAGTAAACACACCTGAGAGTATGCGGTGAGTTGTTACACAGTGCTGGAATGTTGAGCAATGTCTAGATGTTTCACAATAAACGTGCCATTCATGTAGTATCCACTGGGTACAATAATCTTGGCGCAATGAGTACGACCCAGCATGACCATGTGTTTAAACTGACATTGTCATTAGAGGGTTGCCATGGCAATGTGTCATTGAACAACATCCACAACATGCATCATGGCTCCGAGTCTGTGCATCTCAAAAATGTGTTGTTGAGTTGTATTTGGCCTAGCATACTGTGTAATTCCTAGGTAGGCTGTGTATTATAGTACGCTGTGTATTTCTGGAGTGTATCATTACGCAGAGAGAGAGAAGACTGTTATTACTGAGTCAGTACAGGAGAGACAGAGCATCTGGACCGGGTGACTCTCTCTCCCGAAGGCACATTCACACGCACAGGAATCACAAACTGTGACGCAGGGTACCTGAAAGTTTTCAACATCAGAATAATGTTAATGTGCTCGCTCAAGACATAATGTTGCTGTGAAAAACTGTTTGCTTTTTATAGAATTTATCATCAATATTAAAACGTGTGTGTATATATATATATACTGTATACACGCACACACTCACTAAAAATATTCTGAGTTAAAAACAACCTTTTCTGGGTTATTTGGCAACCCAGAACTGGGTAAATATAAGACAGAACACATGTATATGTTTTAGGACGTGACAGATGCAGCTAGAGCAGCCAATGGGAATCCGTGGGAAGAAAACTGGTATCAGGCCGTTCCAGTTCATTAAATGACAAACTTATATCACATCCACATCGTTCACTTTGCAGTTTACAGTCCAAATCCGGTGTATGCTGTGTTTGTAGAAGGCAACGTACATGTAAACAAAAAGGTTAAAAGTGAGACTACATTTGTACAGTAATAATTAGATAGGAATACAAATGTAATTGTGCAAAACTAAATATTCAGAAAGTTTGCCCTCAGGAAGTTTTCTCTCAGAACAGAACACAAAATGACTGTTGACAAATGTATCCAGTTTTAACCAGTTTGGCACAGACTACCCACTAGAGCCCTGCGCGGGACTGTTTTCTTCATCCCGCTCCCGCCCGCCGAATTTCTGACCATTACCGCCCGCTCCCGCAACGTATGTGTTACACTCCCGCCCGCTCCCGCAATATGTATGTCCACTCCCGCCCGCGCCCGCAGAACTTTGAGAATTTATTCCCGCACAATAATAGAAATGCATTGATTTTGTGTCTTCTCCCGTCCCGCAGGAAAAAACACGTATTTCTATTGCTATTATTAAAGAGATTCATGGGGTTGTTTTCGTTTCCCTGGCCTACATGTATTCTGACGCACTGATCAGGAAGATGAATAGTAGTCCAAATGTCAGCCTTGCTTAGGTTTTGTGTTGTATACCTGTTTGAGGTTCTTTTCCACATCATTTATTGACATCTCTCCATCATGTCGACTCGCTAGGCTACCTCCCGATCCCGCAGTTCTTTTTTTAGCCGCCCATTCCCGCCCGCAGCAAGGTTCAAACCGCCCGCTCCCGCGAGATTTGCGTTGGGTCCCGCGGGACCCGGCGGGACTCAATCCCAATGCAGCCCTCTACTACCCACCCAATATTGAGTTACATTGACCCAGCACTGGGTATGTGAGGGGGTTCATCATTTGTATATTTATTTTATTGGCCATCACCTCTCATGCTATCCATTGAAAAAAAAATCTCAGTTGACCTCTAGTCTCCATTACAGTGAGATCATCCTAAGAGTTGCAGTACTATCAAGAACATTATTCTCTCTCCACCACCCGGTGTGGGTGTTGACGATGGCCGTGCTGGTGGACTGGATCATGGTGCTGCTAACTATCATTCAGAATATCTGTTGTTTTTATCTTACTTTCCAAGATCACCACTACTATGTGAGATTTATAGTTTGTCACAGGTGTGTATGGTTTGATCCTCTTGACTAGTTCAAAGAGCTGTGTGTGTTGTGATGATCACTTACACCTTGCCAGTCTGCTCTCTATGTTAATCAGCTTACACCATCCTGTCTCGAAGACAGCTGTGTGGTCTGCCACAAACCTAATGTCCCACACACACTGCTCTCTGAGCTGGTGACTGTCTTTACCTTAAAGCCACAATGACTCCTTGAGTGTCTGTGATTAGCTTGCCACCGATAATGTATTTGTACCAAAGGCCACAAACACTGTCAAAACTCCCTCAGGCCCACACAAGTCTTGACGAACAGGTGCATGATAACTGTGAATATGTTGTAAACTGGAATTCCATGCAGTTCTCCTGTGCAGGTGTCAAGTTTTCCATTTCCGTTTGTCTGGGTTGTTTTTCCTCTATCATAATAGTTAAATAAAAAACTAAAGCAGTTCTTTAAAGGGATAGTTCACCCAAAAATTTCTACTCGCCCCTATGTCATTCCAAACCTGTATGGCTTTCTTTCGAAGAATGTTTCAACCTTTATTGTCCATTATGCAATGAACGTCAGTGGGGTCCAAAACAACACTGCAGACTGCACCCTATTGACTTTCACTGTATGGACAAAAAAAAAAAAGAGAAGACTTTCATCCCTTTACGAAAATTCTGAATCAGCACCTTGTGACCAAGAAGTGTTCTTCCTGTAAAAAAAAAAGGAACTGCTCATGGGACAGTCTGCGATTGATGAGTGATTTATTATAGCCTTAGTTAGCTTCAGGCTTGGGATGCCAGATTTTCAGAGCTATAGGTAATTAGTTTCTGAATAAGTGCATTTTTTGATGACATAAAACATGAATCAGTTTTGTTGCTACACAGACCCTAATATGGTAGGAAAAAGGTGTACAGAGTTGCTGTGAAACTCACAGTGAGCTGGAGTGTCTTCATGCATCATAATCCTGCTTGATGTTCTCCCAGTGGTGCTGGCAGAACCTCAAGAAAGGTCACACTGGCTAAAGATCTCAGAAATCCTGCTGGACTCCTGATTAACGTGTGTGTCTATATTCGGTAAACTCCACATTCTTAGTGCTAGTCCGTAAGATCCTGAATCCAGTAATGGCCATACTGCAGTGTGATAGTGCTGGTATTGTATTGCATAGAGTATTGTATTGGAGCAATTCTGATTTGCTTTCCAAACAATGATTGAGTTTCAGTTATTAATAGAGGACGGCTGATTCAGATTGGCTTGAGAAATGCTTTTATTCAAATTTTTATTAATTAGAGTGTTTGTCTGGATGTGTGTTAATCGTGCTCTGGTCTGGATGTGAGCACATTGTATTTTTGTATTATTTTTTATTTCAAATTACATCTGTGCAACATATGAATAAGGCTTTAGACCATTTCCTAACCAGACACGATGCGATACGATTCCAGAGAGAAACAGTTTGTCTGCCCACACCAGATACGACACGATTACAAGACATGACAACAACGCAAACAAAAATCCCAATCGGAAGAGCATGAGTGCGGTCTGGACTGGATAAGTACATGATCAAATTCATAAATATTACAGCATCTTAACATTATTAAAACAATCTTTTTCATATGTTGTTTGTTCACATTGAGTTCACAGTTTGAACAGTTTCGAGTTTCTGAGGTGAATTATACATTGTCACTTTTAAGTATGGCTTAAAAAGAGAAGCTTTTACTCTTATGGCTTTTACATTAGAAGACGCTTTTAACATTAAGTAAAGCGCATATACCTGATATTATCATTTGCATGTTGTTGTTCAGCCGTGACGTCACAGAAATAGAAACCGTTTTTAAAATAGAATCGTCGCGTATTGTCGTCATGGCTGGTTAGAACACGTTGTTAAAGTAAGTGACATACTCAAAGAGTAGCCTATAGAAAAGTTCACACAGAGGAATAAACACTCTCCTTTCAGTTAAGTGATGGGATTTTAGATTTGACCAGACCACAAAGGCCACTGCTATGTCTCTGAAGGGTTTGAGCAAACAGGAAGTGAAGGTTTTCTTGTCTGATCCTCTTTCCCTCTCCAGTGGTCCTCAAAGCCCTTGGCTTTAAGAAGATTCCTTGATTTGTTTATGAAACGAGACTGGGAAAGATCCCCCCCCCTCCAACACCACCACCCTTTTTCCCTTTAAGATGTCTTTTTTTGTCTACACACACTCCCACATATAGGTCATAATCTATTTTAAACCATGATATCTTTGGAGAAGTTCAGAGACTTAAAGACCTCTTTCATATCCCATTACGCTCAGATTACAGCTCATAATGGGACAGGACAGAAATGTTAAGTAAGTTTCAGTGGTCGTAGGGCTGTAAAATCGATTAATCGCGATTAATCGCATAACATAAAAGTCTGTGTTTACATAATATATGTGCAAATATATTATATTTTATATATATATTTGTGTGTCTGTGTATAACATACACACACACACACACACATATAAAGTATAAGTGTGTGTGTGTGTGTGTGTGCATATACAGTATACACACAAAAATTATGTAAACAGACTTTTATGTTTGATGTGATTTTATTATGATTAATACATTTTACAGAATTGAAAAGATTATAATGTCCGCAACACGGACATTATATTCTTTTCAATTCAGTAGTCCTTTTTGTCCTGCACCTGCCAGAAGGTGGGATGTGCACACAACAACTTGTTTAATACATTTTACAGCCCTATTAAAAAGTTAATGTATTAAAGTGTTTCATTTACTGAGATCATGATAGCACATGCCATGCAGAGCCACATACTGTCATATTTTAAATATCTGCCTCCAAACGGTTTTGGATGGAATGTTGCAGGACGGTGCATTATTGCATTACCAACATGCATGAAATTTGTTTTGGAATGCGCTGTAATACTTCTGGGTTGTTGGCAGGACATGTGACATTCTATACTTGATGAAGTATGATTTCACACAGCATTTTCTAATTCTTCAAATATTATTCAGTTTGTATGAATTGAGTGACATAGTGACATGGAATTTTTAAAAATATATATTCTACATTTGAACCTAATATATAGGTTATTCTATGTGTGTATTAATGAGATAAATAATTAAATTTTAACCTCAAATATAAATATATTGTATAACTATATTAAAGTATGACCCTTAGAGTGACCCATAAACCTCTTAACCACCAGCTGGGGTTTAAACAGAAAGTCTTGGATTCATGAGGCTCCAGAAACTTGCCTGTACCCCAGCAGCTAGGATGATACTCTGGATGATTGATAAACGTCCTCTTATCGGACATAGCTTTCATAAATTGTGAGGGGATTATATGAAAATGTAGAAGGAGATGATGTATTTATGATTGGTGTTAGCATGCCTTAGCTTGCTGAAGCTTTCTTGTATCTGAGGAATTCATGTTATTGTGTCAGTACCAGCATGCCATGAGGTATGTGGGGAAAGAGTAATTCATAATGTGGGAATTTTTCGTAAATTTAACTAGAATGATTTACTGTAAGTTCATGGAAGTTCATCATGGCCTGTGTGAAGATGGTATGCAGGCTCCTATATTACCACTTTAAAAAATAACTAGGTTGTGCGATCATACAGATACAACATGAGATTATAAGATAACCACTTCTGAAGAGGAAGAAAAGGGAAGAGCACTGTTAAAAAATGCAAAAGGTTTCTTTGAGTACATTTTACAAGAAAATACTATTTATTCTTTCTACTTCTATTTATTTATACTTTCTACTTAAATAAAAATATGTTTAATTGAACTTTTTACTTGCCGTCTCTGTAATTGTTTGTGAAATTGTGAGTTTTGTTCTCTCTTTTTTTGTAAATTAAAAGTAATTTTTCTCCTTGGAATTTGAGTGGGATTATTTTTTGCATTCGTTCAAACTTTCTTAAAGCCTTTTTCCTTACCCTAAGTTTTATTGTTTTGAAAATACAAGTTCTCAGACAGCGGCAGTATGGACTTTTAAGCATGTGGATGTAAAGCCAAGTCAGCAGTAGCGATAACTCTCTTGCTCAGAATGCAGAGTCAGTCGCGCAACAGTACGCCTCCACTGAAAGCCACAACAGCTCTTCAAATGGCCAATAAAAAAGCATTATATTCATTCTCTGCCTCGTTCACTTGTTGTTATCAGACTGAAGGCAGGCACTGGAGGAAATGAAGGTCTTATTGGATGACCGTTAATCAGTCTCCACAGAAAGAGAGATTGTTAGGAGATGTGGGTCAGACCAAGAAGGATGTGATGTCAAACTAATTTCTGTATTTGACAGTCATAATCCTCTTTGTTTGTTGTTGACATTGTAATCTAGGTAACAGAGAATAGACCAATAGGGGTTTTCCAGTCTTATTTAGGATCCTGAAACTCCCTACTGCCATTAGTTTTGTGTGTGTGGTGATAGTAGGGGTCCAGGGGATATTTCACCTGGTGTTCATGTGTGTTGGTCTATGTCTCTCATTGAGAATCATTGTAAGATCATCGAAAGCACCGTTTGGACATGACTTTGTTAGCCTCTTCATCTGGCATTTACCTTATTGAGAGGTACTTACCATAAGCCACAATGTCATCAGTCATTTGTTTATATCCAGTAGTTATATACAAACACTGTTCTTTTGCAACCACCTAGCATTTATTTAACAAATTCTGATGGGTCTTTGGCTTTTGAGTGTGACAATAGAATTGACAGGAGAGGTGTTCTGTTTTTTTTTGCCTTGTGCATCATAAAAACGGCTTCAATTAGCGCTGCCCCCTAATAGTCGACCAAATGTTAGTCAATGAGAAGAGACTTGGTTCACCAAATTTTGTATTGGTTGGTTGCCGGCAGAGAAAAAAAAAACTCCACAGCTAAGAGCAACTCCACGGCAAGTCCATGTGTCCATGAGTGTGGGATCGTTTCGAGAGGGTAAAGGATGACCCCACAAAGGTGACACTGCAAACATTCAGCTATCATTCATCAACCTCAAACCGTGGTTTATCATTTGAAACATGTTTGTAATAGCCTAATGTTAGCCACTTAAAATGGCCGCTCGTTCTAACGTTAACATTAGATAAATATGCACTAAAGATGCCTTTCCAAGTGTTCGTGCAGAGTGTGGAAGGTAAATTAGTTTCCACCAACAGGTTCTTTCTGCCAAAACTCTTTATCATTTGAAGCATGTTTTATTAGATTGTGCTGGTTTTAACCCTGTGAGAAACCCTTTTTATTTAGTTAACTTTTTTTAAGAAATTTTTAACAAAGTTAAACCAAATATAGTTTTAGAGTTGATTTTTCTCATCATGAAAATAGCCCGGAAGCTGGCATGGTGTTAAAAACAAATTATTACACTCCATATGCTCCGTATAGGCATGCTTAACGTTTAAGAATGAAAATTACATTAAAGATAAATTGAATAATAGTGACATTTTTATCTGCTTTTTCTGCTAAACACAGGAACTGCCATATGGTATGATTGATCATATATTTTCCTTGATGATTAAAAGAATCAAATTGGTTGAAATTACAATCAGAATAAATTAACAATTGATGTGGATAATGTAATAATTCTATCTGAATACAAAAAAACTAATACTTTGCCAACATTGTCACATTACGTTAAGTTTCATGAATTTTCACACCAATTATGGACCTCGGAAAAGTTATAAGGCGCGTTTTAGCTCTTGAAATATAATCTGTTCTTCCTGGTTGAATTTGTTTGCACATTCACAATGTACAGTTAATTTCTCATTCTGCAATGATCAGCGCTTAAGTCAGCTAGTCAGACTGTGCATGATCTGTGCCCTCATGTGATTTCCTGTCTATTGCCCTGGTGGCACCATAACAGATGCAGTATCACCAGAGTGATGTCATGCTGTGGTACACCGATAAACCTTAGTCAAGCTGGTCTTACCCATAACATTGTATGAGTAATACATTGTGTGAGGAAATGAATCCGACACCTTAAGATAAGGTTCCGTCTGCTGATCGACTGCCTGATAGAGTACTGATATCAGCTCTGAAAATAAGAGCAATAGATACTAGTATATTTTTATATGAAGCATCACAGGATTTTAGTAATACATCCGGATGTTAGGAGGAGTCGTACTAAGGGCTGGGCAATATATAGTATATAATATAATATAGTATCTGCATTTCAACCTTGTGACACACCGTAAGTATTTGAAGGGTGTTTTGTTTTCAAACAGAGCAACCTTAATTTCAATAAACAGCCATTGTTGCTAAATAGTTTCAAAATGTAGCTTTTAGTGCATTAAAATAATTGCAATATTAACAATGCTCTTTAATTATATACACTGTTTTTTATAAAACGTAATTATATCACCATTTATCATCCATTTTTTTCACTTTTTTTCTGCATTTTATTTCCTCCTGAATTGGTTTGAGTGATCGGATTTAAATCCATCTCGAAAGCGGTTCGGAGGGCATTTACACCTGGTCTTTTCAGATCAGAGAAAACGCATGAAGTGACCATGTGTAAAAAGGCCTAAGTGTGACAGGCTGCTAATCGCCACATCAACTTATAGAATCGGAACCATCTTACATCAACTGCTCCTTCACCATTATGTGTGAATGATGCATATGGATGGCAATTAATGAAATATGAACGCTGACTTCCATAGCAACACTCAGAGAGGAATTTAGGCTAAACAGCTCTTTAGAAGTGTATATGTGGAAGCAGTGAAGTCTAGGTTTACTCTACAAAAACCAGTCCTGTATCAAGCATTTCCCCTTACTCATATTCTCACTTGAACATCACAAACATGTTTGTTTCGATCTGTTATTTCAGCCACGTAATAATATGACATGTTAAGTTGACCTGCACTGACCACTTCTTTTTTCTTTGATGAGCTGTGCTTTGAAGTCAAAGTTTTTCAAGATGAAATTCTTGATCAAGGGAAACTGAAATTCAATTTTAAAGCTTATATCTTGGCATTCTATTAAAGACACAGGCTTAGTCTTAATAAATTGTGCCATGTTTTAAAAAATAGCTTTTTCTGTGTGTCTGAAAATCACTATGCTATCACGTACTGTGGGATTATGTTATGAAATATTTGACAGCCTATACATGGATTAAGCAAATCCACATGGATGTAAAAGGTTGTTTTTTTTTATAGAAATGGTGCTTTTAAATTTGGCTTGAAATGGAAATTCACCCTATCAATTTCTAAAAGCATTTTAACGATTTGATTGTGAATGATTTTTTTATTACTTTTTTTACCTTGTAATCAAAATATCATAACTCAATCATTGACAGACTTCTCCAGTCATTTAGTCCTCTTAAGCCCCACCCTCTCCTACTATCAACTGCAAGCTTGCATTCAGATCTGCCTCCATACAATCAATGCACAGAAACATCCGACCAACATTTTTATCTTTAAAAAAATAAAACCTGTCAAATTATTGCACTGACAAAAATGCTTGACATGTTTTCCCCCCAGCTTTTCATTTGTGATCCAAAAATCTATTTCATAAAGCAGAAATGTACTGACATTGCATATTGATGTTCATATGAAAGTTCACTAAATAATCATATCAATAATCATTTGTTTTTAATTCACTTTCACTTTGGACTTTTTGCACGATGCAATCCATAAAATGTTTTGATAGACTTCTGTAGTCTGTACTGAATCCAGTGTGCGGCCAGCCACCTTCTTGCTCGTTCAAATAAATCCACACAATGTTGTCTTTGATTCTCAGTAGCCAAAACTCCACTCAAATATCACATTATAGATAGTGATCAGATATATCGTATGGAACATGATTCAGGAAAGTGGGAATTACCCTGAATCTGTGACTAAACACTGATATAAGTCTTGAGATCAGGAGTCAGGATCAGTGTTTTAGATTTTAGAATCTTATCGAAAATGCTGTCAGAATGCAAAAACATTCTTGCACTTTTCTAGAAGTTTGACTCAAACATTATCTGAGGCTAAATCAAGTGATTTAGCTTTTGAAAGATGTTCCACCACTGTTCAAGTCAATGTTTTATGCTATTCATGGCCACATTATTTATATATGACAGGGTCGGATTCATTATTAACAGCTTGAAAGCTGGAAACTTCTGGAGTGCGTCTGTACTGGGTGTGCAGGCGGTTTGCTGGAAAAGGGAGAGGCAGGAAGAGTGTGATGTCAGACAGGGAAGTGAACGGGAAACAGAACGAGGGGGAGGAGTGGGCTGCGAAAAAGGGCGACGGCCTTCCCATTTCCTGGCAACCTCTCTATTTCTCTTTCTGCCAGTGTTGTGAGAGTATGATTAGGGGATGAACACCACCACAGCTGGGACTGTGATTGTTCTTTCTACTCATTTACTTTGAATAGTCTTTGAAGAGGAATACACACTCATTTTATACGGCATTCATCAGAAGACGACTCCACAAAATGTACAGTGGATATGGAGGTACTCTGAGATTTATGAATAACAGTTATGTGAGATATCATCTTGGTTATTTGTCATGATGTTGGTGTTTATGTTGTAAAGGGTGTTCAGGTTAGGGTATGTATACAGTCAGGTGTGTTGTGACTAGAATTATTTAAATGTTCATTGAATTCATTTATCTTTTTTTGTTTTATTGTAGAATGATGTAGAAAGATGTCCTTTTCTCTATTGAAAATCGCCAACATTTGCTCTGCTAAATTTCGTTTTGACTCACCAAGGATGCTGACAACCATAGCTAAAGTACACGAGAGGTGATAACGTATCACAAAAGTTGTTTCCTATTAGATGCTATTCCGCAAAACACAAAATTGAGCTGAAAAGAAATTTGATATAATTTCTTCTCTGTGGTGTGGTTAGTTGTAGTGAAGTGAAAGTAATAGAAAAGATACATGATATAGTTCATCACAACAGGAATTGTGTATGTTTTCACAGTTAGTTGGGTGGGGAATGACGGTAGTTTTTATCATTGTCCAACACTTTTTTTCTGTCCAGATGTTTTTGGATTTTGTGGTGGGACCATTGTCCTCCTGGGACAGGCGTCCCACTGGGTTCCCATGTGATGGTTCTGCTGGAGCAAGAGAGAATAGAGACACTCAAAGTATGTTTACTTTGGGCTACGGTTCAGTTTGGCACCTCAGGGTCATCTAGAACAAACACACAGGGAGGTCTTTAAGTTTAGCCAGGACTATACCTCTGGTTTACCTAAGACACTTGTTTAGATGATCCTCATAGTTTTAGACCTCAGGCCTGGCCAAATGTTGCAGAGAACTATTGAAAGTATTGGCTTACTATAAATGA
The DNA here is from genome assembly GCA_026230005.1 of Gila orcuttii. NCBI lineage: Eukaryota > Metazoa > Chordata > Actinopteri > Cypriniformes > Leuciscidae > Gila > Gila orcuttii. The sequence continues at coordinate 9,500,200 of JAPDVR010000005.1, read as the reverse complement.
TATAGCTTAACTTTTGAGCTAATAAAAAGATGTGCAGTTGTAGAGGGAAGAAAAGGGAAACAAAGTGAGTTTCTTGTTTCGGGCCTTCGCTCAGAGAATGGAAGGAAGGATACACCATGTGGGGCAAATGTTAAGTGCTAAGGGATTTCAAAAAACCACATGACTATTATTAACTCTCAAGGTGCTTGTTGTCATATCCTGGTATTGATGAAAGATTTCCACAGCTACATTTCATTACAAAATACTGATAGATGATAGTGATAGACTGATATGTTATTGGACGATAATAACTGTGGCCAAGTGGCCTATGTCATTTGTAAAATCTGCCAACAGCCTTGTTAATCGATTATGCAATTTATTTATTTATATATATATATATATATATATATATATATATATATATATATTTTTTTATAAATGTTTATTTTGTTGTAAAATTTGCTCAAAATATTATTTTTGCATGATTAAATTGCTCACTATACACTTACCACATACAAATATATATGTATACAGTATATAGCAGTATGTATTCATAATATATGTGTATATATGTGCTGTATTGTAAACTAACTAATCAAAGGCTTCTGTCCTATCGTATATTTGTTATGTAATCATGAATGTATTTACACATTGAATGGCCAAATTAATGTAGAATAAACTTTAAGATATTTTTTTATATTTTAAATGATATACTGATACTAATACCTCTGTTAAAGTCTTATTTCACTTTCCTAGGATAAATTGAATATAGTCATTCAATATTATATTTAAAAGTTATCATTTCAAACATAGTATTCAACATGCATTCATTAGATAAAAAAAATGTTAATCAATTCTTTATCTCAAATTCAATATATTCTTTTTAGCATTCAGTCCTTAAAATGGTATAGTGCTCCTATATTAATCAAATTTGATAATATATTTGTATAAATTTATTTACACAGCTTTATTTTTTTGTTTTCCTCAAAGTGGAGGTCAGGTTACAGGGTTGTCAAGTGGGATTGGAATGGAAAGGTGCAGGACTGACCCCAGATATCACGCGGCATGTTTTTTAGGAGCCGACTGATTAGCCTATCTTTGCTGGTTCCCAGAGAGTTTTTTGGACACAGCTTTAGGTTTCTTTCCCCTCTGTCTATGTACTAGTGTTTGTTTGATGGACACCAGACTTTGGTAATCTCTGATATGAATGGAATGTGTCCAAGACAGTGAGGCTACTGGCTCCAACATAATGAATGTCCTATCATCACAGACTCTCTTAGTGAGAAAGCACTGGAAAGCTTTTATTTTACAGGTGCTCACCCCAACCTTTCGCAATGTGTGGATAGAGCTCCAAAACGGTATGCATTCATAAAATGTAGTCTGGTAAAGTGTCACATTAATTTGGGTTGGTTGACAGAGTATGTAATGGTTGGATTCCAGTTGGTTTGTGTCAGAACAGGGGTGGGGAGGCCCCCGGTTCTTTTTTGTTCTGGAATAGTCCTGGAGCAAATCCAGACCACCAGAACAATACAGTCAGCCACTCTGATCCACACGCTTTAGGGGAGCCTGACCAGCTTTGACTATTGTGAAATTTGTTGAAATGCGGTTGGAGTGTCCAAATATTTCATAAGTGGTGGCTTTTGGTCCTGTTGGACAGGTGGGAACAAGACACAGAGCAACAATTGGAAGGATGAGGCTTTGATGGTGTTTATTTGTTCGTGAAAGGATCCGGTGTATGAAGGGAATGTAGTAAACGTTTGATTCCCACAAGTCGGTGAAGAGGGAGAATGTGTCACTTGCCTTGTTTACCTGGTGACACAAAAGAAGGAGGCCCACTAGAAGGTGTGTGTGTTTGTGTGGTTGTGTTTGTTATGAGATTTGTCAAGGGAAATAATTTCTCTTTAATTACTGATGTGATGTTCATCCTGATGCTATTGATTGAAGTGGAGCTTCTCTAGTTTTTTTTCATTTATATGGCAAATAATTTTTATTTTTTTTAGTCACTGTAATTAGCTAGAAATAAACTAATGTTATTTTGATTATTCTAAGGATGACAAAGATTATTTTAGGTATGTGCTAATATTAAAATTCTGTCCGATACAGATAAGCTAATAATTATTTATGTTGTGGTTGATAACTGATAAATGTCAGATATTAAAATTCTAATCTATTTTGTTTATGAATTAAAAATAAAACGCTTATATATAAATATATATATATATATATATATATATATATATGTATATGTATTTTAAAATATAGCATTAACATGACATTAATTTAAACGTAGCCTTTGTAAAAATATAAAGCAAACCATTAAATGTGCAATTTTTCTTTTTAAACGGCTAGTATTTCCAAGTCGACTAGCAGCAGCCATATCATTTAATCGACTAGTCTCGCACATCCCTACTGGTGATGTCATTTCAAGAAAAATCAGGCCAAAACAAAGTTAATTTGGAGTTTGTTCCAGGAGCTCGAAACAGCATGCTAACAGCTCCAGCTGGTAAACACCTTCGTATGGTTCATGGTGATTATAAAGCTCCACCTTCTTTGACGTGGAAATCTTCCCAGTTCATTTCTTCTGTGCAGTCCGTCGAGGTCGGACGTCTGCGAGTAGACACATGAACACATTGAAGAGCCAACTTGTAGTAGAAAATTAAGTTCTAATTCGAATCCTAATCAAAAACAACACTGACACTGTTTTTTAATGTTTAATACTGTAAAGCTGCTGCTTTATAGAAATCTATTGCATAAAGTGCTATATTAATAAACGTGACGTGACTTGACTGGAGAGCCGAATTGCAGAGTTCGTGTACACATGTCCACATCACTATGATCAGATGTTTCTTAACTGCTATTTTCTCACCGCTGTTATTTTTGTTGTTTGTTTATTTTGTTACTGAAAGGAAAGCACCCAGCATAAATTTACATATTCATCTAAACATCACTCTCATCAGTGCCGGGATGTTCCCTAACAGTTCCAGGACAGTAGATCTCCAGGAACAGGATTGGGCATCCCTGATGTAAATGAATTGTGTTATGTCAGTAAGAGAAGTATAGAAACATAGAATAAATAGAGAAATATAGGGGTTATCTCTACTAATAGTAAGCTGCAGATGTTATTTTTCTTTCCTCTCTCTATCAGACGGTTGAATATCCTGCGGGAAATGAAAAAATTCCACTTCCCTCAGTGTTGAACCATTTCCCCTCCTCCACGCTTGGAAGCACGAAGGTCTTTATTTCCCATCAGCAACAACAGACCACACTCTTCACTTATCACCAGACAAACAAACTTTGAATAATTAAAATCTGAAATGCTTTTGAAATATTTACATCCTTTTCTCAGAAAACCCATTTTTTATAGTTGGCTTGCTGAGTGAGTTAATCATTTACCTTATAAAGCATTTAACATTGTAATTCAGAGAAGACATATCTTAATAAAACTAGGGAGTGTTTTTTTATTCAATTTTCCTGAAGAACAAAGCCATCAGCGCTCTCTTAAAAACCTGAATCCAGCCATTAATGCTTTGTTGCAGTAAGACGATCTGGAGTTTTCCTCTCTGTGGAGGTTTTAAGCTGGAGGGCAGAACAAGTCTCTGTACCCCAGCCGTGACGCTCTCTTGCTGGGCACAGTGCAAAGAATTCTCCCTTAAGCAACTCTTGTGGCCTCTGAATGAATTGCACATAGCCTAGCTGAAATACTTTAGTCAGTCCAGAGAGTCACAGGTGGGCTTTAGGGTCCTCATTAGTGCAGACTGAGGCATGTCAAGCTGAAGATCTTCATTAAAGTGTAGAAGTTATGCTTGTGTTGTTTCCTTCCTCTACTTTGAGTTTTAAATTAACTCTAGCTTCAGTTCCTCAATCCGGTGATGCATTGCTGTATCCAAGGCACTGCCCATCTTTGTTGACTAAAACTTGTGTGCTGACTGTCTCAGTCAGGGTCATTATGGTGACTAAAATGCACTTGTGTTTAGGTCACAGCTTAAATGACCTCATGGGCTCAGTTATGCTAGCTCACACCTCAGACTTTCTCTAAAAGACTTCAAAGCCTATTTCTTTCCTCTTGCTTTTATCTGGAAAGATTAAATCTTAATTCAATTTAAAACAAAACTAGCTTTATTCAACCTACTCTCACAGAGCCACGGATAAGCTGCTGCTGTTACATAACACTGTGTTGTTTTGTGCTGAATAAGTGGTTTTATATACCTTTTTAGTGAGCTTGCATGAGTTGATCTGTGTTTGTAACATGCTACTGACTTTCCGTTAGGCTGATAACTTCAGACTTCTGATAGAGATAAACGTGACTAATTTGTTTGCACTAGCAGTATATTTTTTTTAATCTATGCAGGTTTGTCTTTGGTCTAAGTGTCTTTCTGTGTGTGTGCTTTTGTATCTTTCCTGTCCTGTTTCTTGCTCATTGTCCCAGCTGTGGGCTGAGTGGGTCCTTATGGTTCCTGTCCTGGCTAAAATCCTCAGTGATTGGTGTGGTGTTAAGTGTAATCTTGACTGCTCTGTCCTCCCACGTTTTGTCCACAGAGTGTTTTTATGGCGGTGATGTCTGATAGGCCATGACAGGGTCAATGATATGAGCCCTCGCTGATTAAGGAACTCCACGAACAGCTAATCTAGAAACTTTTTATCTATGCTGAAGAAGAGTATGATTGGTTTCTCTTTCTCTCTCTGTTTTCCAGCATGACTCTCAGTCAGGGCTGGGTGACACAGCTATAACACGTCTATTATCAATTTAGAGTGATTATGCAAATCAATGAATTTGAAATGTTTCTCAGAAATGAAAGTAGCATGCATATCAGCAATAGATGCAATTGATTTCACTTAGAGATGCACCGAAATAAAAATTATAGGCCGAAGCCGAATAATAATGAAACGCTTGGCTGAAGGCCGAATACCGAACGCATTTTTTCCATTTATTTTGCCAATTTTTTCACCATTGCATTAATTAAATAGTAAAAATGTGCTTTGTACTATTTTGTCTTGCTTTTCAGAGGAAAAAAAAAATGTAATTACAAAAATACAATTTAAAAATATGTATTTAACACTGAACATTTAAAAAAAAAATATTTTTATTTGGGCATCTTTGAAAGCTCCCCTTCTTGATTAAGCCTATGTTAGGCCTATAACTGACTGCTGAAAGAATGTAAGTTAATTCTGTATGCCTACAACAAAAAAAGTGCATTGAAAAGTGCAAAAAAATGTGGATGAACCCACAACAAATGAATAACTGTCCTAGACATAAGCCTATACTTTTGTGGTTTACATACACTATATCGCGATTAGAACAAAGCACTTAAGAAGAAAGAACTTACTATTCACAATCCTCAGGTGGATCCGTTGCTCCTCGAAATTAAACCGAAACCAGCACTTCTGAGGTAAATTCTTCCGGGATTATAATACTATTACGCTATTATTATTCCTCAGTCTTTTTATTATTTGGCTGAATAATTTCGGTTGCCGAACATTCGGTGCATCCTTAGTTATACTTTATTTTAAGGTGACACAGTTACATTGTACTTACCGGTACTTAAATAAGTACTAAGTAGTAATATTAATTAACTACTGTACATGTACTTACTATAGAGTTACGGTTAGGGTTTGGTTTAGGGTTAATTACTTGTAATTATGCATAATTTACTGTTATTAGTATAAGTACTGTAAGTTCATCACCTTAAAATAAAGTTACCATGTAATCTGATATATATTAAGGGAATATATATAATATATTTTCTGCCCTGGATTCATGTTAAGATTTATGATTAGATATTAGTCAGGGTGGTCCATAGTAAACTTTTAAGGGAAAGACCACCCAAAAATGAGAATTCTGTCTTCATTTTCTCACCATCATTTGGTTCCAAACCCGTATGACTTTCTTCTGCAGAACACAAAAGATGATATTTTGAATAATATTAATAACCAGTTTTGGTTACCATTGACTTCCCTTGTATAGATTGACCAAAATTGACCCTATAGTCTCTTGATACTTGTTTCTGGTCTTATTAAACAATTCTTTGGTGAATATTAGTTCCAAATTAGAAAATCCTGTCTTTGTAATCTTTCTTAAAAATCTAATTTGGCTTTGAAACAGCTTTTCTTTTCAGATGATGTCATCAGCACTCTTATTTTTCAACTTGTCCCATCACACCATCTATCTAGCTGTGCTGCTTTTTATTATCCAGTCAATTCCTGATGGATTTTTTGTTGTTGTTGTTCTTGTTCAATGTCTTTTTCATTTAGAAATACTTGTTTTCATTCGTCTCATCAGGTTGAGAATGGCTTGTTTTCATGTTGATTTTAAAAGGAACAGTTGATTGCATTTCATTTCTGTGGACTTTGTTTGAAGGATGAGCATACAGTTGAAAGATTTCCTCCTTTTAGATTTGGGTGAGTGTTTCATGAGAAACCTCGCTTGTTTTGGTTGGAATCACTTGCTTTTCTTCATTTTAGTTGCGTAATGCCAACTAGGCTAATTGTGTTTTCATTGTGTTCTAAACAGTTTGAGATGTACTTTGGAAGGTACACAAGAAATTTGAGTTACGAAACTCAAATGAGTCAAGTATTTTCCTTCCAAAGACTCAATTTATAAAGATAACTATTGGGTTTGTCAGTGTTTCCTGGAAATACAGTAATTTTAATCTAAAAAGCTTTTATCTTGAGCGGTCAGAAAGTTTGTCCTTAGAGAACCGTTACATAAATGAAACAATCCACTGATTCATTCAGGGCCTGAGTGGCACTGCACCAAAGGCTTATGATGAGATTTTATTGCCTAAATGTTAAACACTTGCATTTAAGATGCAACTTCAAAGGCAGTGCCTCTAAAAAACACTTTAATTTAGAAATAATGTCTTTTTGTATTCAGTGACTGATTTACCTTTAGGTTTCGTTTTGCCTCCGAACCCATTTAGCGTTTGACCTCATTCAATATTTCTGTTTCTCTGCAGGGAGTCCCTCCAAATCTGTATCCACCATGTCCCTTTCTGTGCGCCCCACGCGGAGGGTCGTCGCCAGATCCATCACTAGGAGCCAGTCCTTCGCCGGAGTCAACTCCTACGACAAGTCCTACAGGTCAGTGTTAACTTGCACATGGATGTACATGAACACTTGCACACACAAATAAGGCATAAATGATAAACAACAGAAGCAGTGCTCACAAGCATGCATCAGGGGTGGGTGATATATCAAATATTCATGTTATATTGATGATTTTATTTCAGCAAATCAGCAAGTGAATTTAATGGACTTTTTATTGGACCATTAAATTTCCTAAAGACCATCAGTCGACTATTTTTTACGGTCCATTCTTGTCTTGTGACTTGCGAGTATGAGAGCATTATGATTGATGATATGTTTAATGGTGTCTATGATTTAAACTCCATCTGTGACAATTTTCATTTATTAAAATTTTAGTTAAATAAATGTAGGTAAGTGTTCTCTTTTATATATTTATAAATATATTTAAAATTGCTGGTAAACTTTTTATTTTGTTATAACAAAAGTTCATTCTTTCATATAAATAAAAAGGATACTATAATACAAAAAAAAAGATTTAATTTGAAAAAACAAATAAATAAAAGTTATTGAATTTCCATGGCTACAATCAATATTATTTGTATCTAGATTTAAACTACTATTTAGTTCATATATTAAACAATTATTTTTGAAGCAAACACATTTATACTGAGATATGTCAAGTCTAATTATTATTATTTATACTAATATACATTTATTTTTGTATTACCATTTTTTAGATAAAAATATTAAATGGACAAATGTTCAAAATATTATTAGAATTTTCTTATGTCACCCTTATGTGTAGCATTAGCCCTTTCAGTTGTGACCAAAGGCATTCAATATCTTTAAAGGGAAGTCACAGCTGACAGGACGTCCTGTGGAACCAGCATACATTTCCTAATGGCTGCAGGCAGCAGGAAAAGCATGGATATTTGTTATTGACTTAAAAGAGACACTCCAACAAAACAGGGGAATGGTTTTGTGAGAAATCTGTGTCAATCTTGTAGCCATTTAATTTTATACACTTAACACTTTATCTGTGGTTGAATATTTTCTTTTTTCTCGTTTTTGTTCAAGTGTATATGTGTGTCATGTTGTAGAGGTAAGCATGTGGCAACGTTAATTTTTCAGAGGAGCTGAGTGGCTCTTGAGCGTCGACTCTTCTGGATGATGTAGTTTTATTCAAAAGCATGTACAGCACTCTTCAAACCCCTGCTGTTGAAATAGATCAGAGACAGAAAATGCATGAAACATTAAAGACCACTATCAGGACAACATGGAGGGACACCATGAACACCTTTGTTTGTTTGCGCAAATACGGTTTAAACATTGGTTGTTGGTCGTAGAGCGAGACACAGCTTCACTGCTGTTCGCCCTGCGATCGACTGCTTTTGTCAGCCTCGTTGCCTGCTGTGAGTTTGTTCGTTTTCCCGTCTATCGTGCGTCTACATTACACCCATACCACTACAAAGACGGTTTTTACCCAAGACTTGAGTCATAAATTAATATAAATATTAATTGCATCACTGGTTGCATCATTGCTAACTTACTGTCCATCTGTTAAAATGGCGAATATATCAGGTGTATGTTATCTACCTTTTGGTGCAGATGAGAACAGATCTGAATTGCTCGCGGTGCAGTCTGAATTAGAAGCTGTAGAAAAGCAGATCCGTGACCTTCTAGAGAGACAAGCTGAGCTGAGAGACCGGCGTTTAGCTCTTGAAACATCACGTGCTGATGCACACGGATCAGTGATTAACGTTAGTAACTCGCTGACGCTGACCTCGTCTACTCCGTGCGTTTCTCAGCATTGGATCCGAGCGTCCAGGTCACGATCAGCCATGATTTCATTCACTCCGGCTCCAACACACCACCACGAAGCCTGGGTGGTTCCGCGGAAGCCGCGAGCCAGGACAAGAATCTTTTCGCCCTTCCCGGTTTTCGAGATCTCCACTCAGAACCGCTTCTCCCCTCTTCGCGAAACGGAACGCGATGCTGTGATCATCGGCGATTCCACCGTCCGACACGTCCACGCTACGTTAGGTAAAAGTAAGGTGCACTGCTTTCCTGGTGCTCATGTTCTCGATATCACTGCGCGTGTAACTGAGATCTTGAACGGTGACGAGCGTGTCGGAGCTGTTGTGCTGCACGCGGGAGCTAACGACATTAGGCTGCGACAGACGGAGGTTCTGAAGAAAGACTTCAGGAGTCTTATCGATACGGTACGCAGCACATCGCCTGAAACATTGATTATTGTGTCTGGACCGCTTCCTACGTACCGACGAGGGCATGAAAAGTTCAGTAGATTATTCGCGCTAAATGAATGGTTATTGTCATGGTGCAATGAGCAGAAACTGATTTTTGTAAATAATTGGAATCTGTTTTGGGAGCGTCCAAGGCTCTTCCGCGCTGATGGCTTACACCCAAGTAGAATCGGGGCAGATCTTCTGTCGGATAACATCTCCAAGATGTTAAATACCATTCGACTAGTAACCAAAAATCCAAATCACAGTCTCTACTGCACCAATTTAATTGATATTAATACTAGTGTAGAACATTGCATAGAAACTGTGTCTATTCCTCGTTTACTAAGATCAAATAATAAATCTACTGCGGGATCTAGAAAAAATCTAATTGTTATTAAAACAAAAAATTTCGCTATTAGTGAACAAAAACAATTTCTAAAGCTAGGTCTTCTAAACATTAGATCGCTCACACCTAAGGCGGTTATTGTAAATGAAATGGTCACAGATAATAATTTCGATGTTCTGTGCCTTACTAAAACCTGGCTTAAACCAAATGATTATTTCGGTCTAAATGAGTCTACTCCGCCAGGATACTGTTATAAGCATGAGCCCCGTCTGATTGGTCGTGGCGGCGGTGTTGCAACAATCTACAGAGATATCCTTAATGTTACTCAGAAAACTCGTAATAGGTTTAATTCGTTTGAAGTGCTAAATGTTACGCTCTTAGATGTAAGAAAAAAATCCCTATTATCTCTAGCATTGGCTACCGTATATAGACCTCCAGGGCCTTACGCCAATTTCCTAAAAGAGTTTGCTGACTTTCTATCAGATCTTTTGGTCAACGTTGATAAAGCATTAATTGTTGGAGATTTTAACATACACGTAGATAATTTAAATGATGCGTTAGGGGCTGCGTTTACAGATTTATTAAACTCCTTCGGGGTCAAGCAAAATGTCACCGGACCAACTCATCGTCTTAATCATACACTCGATTTAATTATATCATATGGAACCGATCCAACCGATATAGATATCATTCCACAAAGTGATGTCACTGACCACTACTTGGTAACTTGCATATTACACACTGCTGTAATATGTCATGCTGCGCCACGTTATCGACCAGGTAGAAAAATTCGTCCATCCACCATAGATCATTTCTCAAATAGCTTATCTGATCTGTCTCAGCTGCTGCCTGAACCCAAACAAACAGATGAATTAGACGAACTTACTAGCACTATGAGCACCATTCTCTCTAGAACATTGGATATTGTTGCACCCATTAGATTAAAAAAGGTCAGAGAAAAAAGTATAGCACCATGGTACAATAATACTACGAATGTTTTAAAGAGAGAAACCCGTAATTTAGAGCGTAAATGGAAAAAAACTAATTTAGAGGTCTTTAGAATCGCGTGGAAAGACAGTATGTCACTTTATAAAAAGGCACTTAAAACGGCCAGGGCTGAGCACCTCAGCAAATTAATAGAAAACAACCGAAATAATCCAAGGTTTTTATTTAATACCGTGGCTAGACTAACAAATAAACAGACGTCGTCTGAACAAAATACCTCGTTACAGTTTAGTAGTGATGATTTCATGAACTTCTTCACCGAGAAAATTGAAAGCATCAGAATCAAAATCGTAAACGTTCGATCTTTGCTCGCGCCTTATAATTCGGCCGCAATTATCACCCCGCAAGAACAATTACAATGCTTTACAACCATAGAACAAAAAGAGTTAAATAAACTTATCACTTCATCTAAAACAACAACATGTTTATTAGATCCTATACCAACTAAACTACTGAAAGAAGTGTTACCTATAGTGGAAGAGCCTCTTCTCAATATTATTAACTCATCTTTATCTTTAGGTCATGTTCCAAGAACGTTCAAGCTGGCAGTTATAAAACCTCTTATTAAGAAACCACAATTGGATCCAAATAACCTAGGAAATTACAGACCCATTTCGAATCTTCCATTTATGTCAAAAATATTAGAAAAAGTTGTGTCCGCTCAACTCGGCTCTTTCTTGCAAGAAAACGACATCTATGAAAAGTTTCAGTCTGGATTCAGGCCACATCATAGCACTGAAACTGTGCTTGTTAGAATCATAAATTATTTACTTTTAGCTTCGGACCAAGGCTGTATCTCAGTACTAGTTTTACTTGATCTTAATGCTGCGTTTGATACTATAGATCACACAATACTCTTAGATCGACTACAAAATTACTCTGGTGTTCAAGGACAAGCATTAAGCTGGTTCAGGTCATACTTATCTGACCGCTACCATTTCGTCTACTTAAATGGAGAAAAATCGATTATAACTTCGGCAAACTATGGAGTGCCGCAGGGATCTGTGTTAGGCCCTTTATTATTCTCAATATATATGCTGCCACTTGGTAATATTCTAAGGAAACATGGAATTAGTTTCCATTGTTATGCTGATGACACTCAAATATATATTTCATCACGGCCAGATGAATACGTTAAATTATCCAAATTGACAGATTGTGTTAAAGATATAAAAGATTGGATGACGCATAATTTTCTTTTATTAAATCCAGACAAGACTTAAAAGGTAATACTTATCGGTTCTAAAAACCGTCCACAAAACCTTTCACAGCACGACTTTAACATAGTAGGATGCCCTGTTACTTTATCCGCTACAGTAAAAGACCTGGGTGTTACATTAGAGTGCAACCTGTCTTTTGAAAAGCATATTTCATATGTTACAAAAACTGCCTTTTTCCACCTTAGAAACATTGCTAAGCTACGTAATATGCTATCAGTCTCTGATGCAGAAAAGTTAGTTCATGCATTCATGACCTTGAGACTAGATTACTGTAATGCTTTATTAGCTGGTTGTCCTGCGTCTTCAATAAACAAGCTACAGTTAGTCCAAAATGCAGCCACTAGAGTTCTTACTAGATCAAGAAAATATGATCATATAACACCGATTTTATCATCACTTCATTGGTTACCTATAAAGTTCCGTATTAAATACAAGGTATTGCTTTTGACTTATAAAGCTCTAAATGGTTTAGCTCCAGTCTATTTAACGGATCTTCTATCGCCTTACAATCCATCGCGCTCTTTAAGATCACTAAATTCGAGGCTTCTGGTCATTCCTAGGATATCCAGATCCACCAAAGGAGGCAGAGCATTTTCACATTTAGCTCCGAAGCTCTGGAATAGCCTTCCTGATATTGTTCGTTGCTCAGACTCACTCTCCCAGTTTAAAACTAGACTGAAGACGCATCTATTTAGCCAGGCATTCATATAAATTTTTTATCTTACAGTTACTGTAAATTCGGCCTCTAGTTCATAAACGCCAGAGGAGAATTGGCCCCCGACTGAGCCTGGGTTCTCCCAAGGTTTTTTTTTCTCCATTGGGTCATCTGATGGGGTGTTAGGACACCATTAGGTCACTGGATGGAGTTTTTCGGTTCCTTGCCACTGTTGCCTTTGGCTTGCTCAGTTGGGGATATTCAAATTAATTAACCAATCATACCATTGATCAGCTCTACCAAACTTGGATGTCTTTTTTCCAGTAATAAACAAACATTGTTAAGTTGTTTTGATTGATACTGTGAAGCAGCTTTGATACAATCTGTATTGTGAAAAGCGCTATATAAATATATTTGACTTGACTTGACTTGACACCAAACAAGATATCCAGACAGAATGAACAGAAGGATAAAAGAAAGAAACTCAAACAATGAATATGAGTTCAGAGTTAAATAATATTGTAATAAATAAAGTAGGGATGTCCCGATCCGATCCACTGCATCGGTATCGTGCTGATACTGGCACAGAACGCTAGATCGGAGATCGGAGGGGAGAAAAAAATATGATCCGATACCTATCCAACAATGCTTGAAAGCATTTCCCTTGCTGCGACATCCAGTTAAGCGGCGCAGCCTGCAGATTGGGCGGTTTTGCAATCTATTTTGCGGGGGAAAATGGGTTTGCGAGGGTGGATAAACATTGGGCTGGTTTCGGATCAGTTCGGCGGGTTTTTGTTGCCGAAACACCGGCACTTCATATCCTTCTTTCGGCGACCCTCACAGCAGGCGCGTAGTCTGTCTCACTCACTCACACACACACACACGTGCTGACGTGCCCCCTAAGCTCACAATAGACACTCCATCCCACTACCTTCGGTGTACTATAAACACGGTTTTGCAATCCGTCTCCTCAGTTTATAAACCGTCGGCTGTAAACTGTATGCTACACAGGATTTTGACGCATATCCAAGCAAGGGTTTGTGCAGAGTGTGGAGCGCGCACTGCATGGCACGGAGCGCGGGCGCGAACACTTCCGTTTTCCTTTCAACAGTGGAAACAACTTAAAATACTCGTATCATTCTGGTCATACAGAAAATAACTTATTTATATATAACTTACGTCAATATTTATTTTTTGCGCAACCTTTGGTGTGCATACAGTTCAATTAAATGTTGGTGTTCAACTTTGTGTTTTAAAAATACAACAACCCTTAATTTTTCGTTTTACGGGTTAAAGGAAAAACGAATGGACGCAAAAGTACACGGATCAATGGGTAATTTTAAAGCTTTTTAATGATTAACTTTAAACCTGTTGGTAGCTTTAAGTACTGAAGTAGCCTGCCTGCCTGTATTTTTTTGGTAGTGTTAGAATAAAGGGTGGCACTGGCAGTCTTTCATAATCAACTGTTGTTGTGGACCATATACTCGAAGTATTTGTTCTCCATTTGAGTGAAATGTTTTTAGGTTGCTAATTGAGCAAAGTGCTTCCATATATTTTATTAGTATTAGTTCAAGAATAAAATAAAATAAAAATATCGGATTGATATCGGTATCGGCAAATAGCCAAAGCTGTGGTATCGGTATCGGAAGTGAAAAAGTGGTATCGGGACATCCCTAAAATAAAGCATTACTATGATTAAATCAGAAATCAGATTTCCCCATTATTCGCTCATTGTTACTGTGAATACTTTTAAGTGTGACTACTGTTGCTGACTGTATCCTCATACAGCTTTACTGGAGCAAATTGTATCAAGACACATCAGTCTTTCTCTCCATTTTATTGAGCTGTCTGTCATCTTGGAAGAGCAATTGCAGCTTGAACCGATCAGCATGAGTGTTGGTCTAAAGCACTATTGATTTAGATAAGAGATTGTTTGTTTCCCTGGTTGATCATAATACTTTTCTGCATTCAAACACCTCTGCCATTGGTCGGACAAACAGATGGGTCTAATGCTCAATAATTATGGGCTGGTTGATGTAAGATTCAGTTACAACGCTAAAAAAGTCCATGTATTTATCATGTTACATGTATTTGTCATACAGACACAAATGTTTGGTTTCCTATGATGTTTTTAACATTGTAGTTGCAAATTCTAAATGATAAAATTAGATAAAATAAGAATAGCTTTTATGGAGTTAAAATAATCTAAATAAATTCATTATTTTAAATGAATATATTTTTATTACTATATATATATATATATATATATACACAGGTGCTGGTCATATAATTAGAATATCATCAAAAAGTTGATTTATTTCAAGAATTCAACTGAACAGGTGAAACTAATATATTATATAGACTCATTACATGCAAAGTGAGATATATAAGGATGCATGAAGTGCTCTGAAAATGTCCTGGTAGACGGCTGCGTTGAGTGGACAGCACAGTGGACCAACTCCAGCCGATGACATGGCTTCCCAAACCAACACAGACTGTGGAAACTTCACACTGGACTTCAAGCATCTTGGATTGTGTGCCTCTCCATTCTTCCTCCAGACTCTGGGACCTTGGTTTCTAAATGAGATGCAAAATTTGCTCTCATCAGAAAAGAGGACTTTGGTCCACTGTGCTTTATTAAATCCAGAGTCAACGCAGCCGTCTACCAGGACATTTTCAGAGCACTTCATGCTTCCTTCATTTTCCAGCAGGATTTGCACCTGCCCACACTGCCAAAAGAACCAAAACCTGGTTCTATGACCATGGTATTCCTGTGTAATTACTGTGTGATTTCATGTAATATTCTAATTTTCTGGGATTTTGATTTTGTGGGTTTCATAAGCTGTAAGCCATAATCATCAAAATTATAACATATAAAGGCTTGAAATATCTCACTTTGCATGTAATGAGTCTATATAATATATTAGTTTCACCTGTTCAGTTGAATTCTTGAAATAAATCAACTTTTTGATGATATTCTAATTATATGACCAGCACCTGTATAATATAGTTTTATATTAATATATTTTAATGTATTGTTGTAGATTTAAAAAATTCCAAAAATAAATATTTTTTTGGCAGGGAGAAAAAGCTAAATGGCCCAACCAGGTTTTCAGGGGGCAATTTTTTTTTTTACTTTATTTGACTCTAATGTACAGAGTTAACTAGAGCTGGGGAAAGTGTTTAACCATCAAAAAATTACCTTAAAAATTATAAATGTATACTAAAGCTTTATGCACCTCATATGTGTCCTAGAAACCTTTCTGTGTTCAGCACCCCCGCGTGCGTGAGGAAGACTCCCTCCAGAGCAAGCAGGATGTTCACACTCTCTACTAAATCACCGCCCCCAAAGGTGCCCCAGCCTGAGAGGCTGGACGAGGTGTACGAGGCCCTAAAGAGAGGACTGCAGTATGTACACACACACACACACGTGCATTGTAAATGTGTATACAGTATGCAACTTCTGAGAATCAACTCAAACAAACATGCCCCTCCCTTCAGTGCTCTGCCCCCAAAATGCATGAACTCGTAATACAAGAGTGGATATCTCTTTAGCATAGCTGAAGCGAAGCAAAATAATTCTTCACAAAAATAAAGCGTAGATGATGAACGACAAGAAAGAAAAAAAATTAACATAATTACACAAGAGTATATACAAGCATGAGTTAGTTGTTAGTTGGAAGCAGCACACCAGCTCCAGACAAAGAATTACACTCACAACTGTCCATTACTATAGCTAGCATTACAGCAACAGCATATCTTGGTTCTGTGAAACATTGCAAAACCAATGTTACTCACATATGGAGCAGAAACAACTCTGTGTCCATTTTCAGGCCTTCCCGTTTAGGTCTCTCCAGCGCAGGAAATCTTTTCTAATTTTAATGTGGGTTAAATAAACCACGATTCTGCTTGCACAATACATTAAGCACTGATAGTGCTTTGATATTGTCCCATACTTCTACAGATCCTACCTGCAGGTTCATCAGATGGAGCTGGACAGTCTGAACAGACAAATGAAGGAGTCTAAGAGGAACTCTCGCTTGGTAAGTCTAAACATAAAAAGAAGATTTTAATTTAATTTACCCATTAATTTTCAAACTTTCAAATTGTGTCATGGTACTAAGCTATTTAAATCTGAGCACTTTCTGTCTTTTTTATTTTAATATGCCTGATTTGTAATCTCTATCTGTTCCTCTGTTGTAGGGTTTTTTGTATGAACTTGACAAGGTGAGTGGACGCTTCATTTTCATTTGACTTTAGTTTGGGGGATAGAGACTGCACCCAAAGTAACATTTCATTTTGTTGAATTGCTGATGCCTGTTAATAATATTTTGAAAATCATAAATGTTATTCTCTGTTCTCTCAGCAAGTGAAGGTGATCGAGAGATTTATGAGGCGGCTGGAGTTTCATCTCAGTAAGGTAAGCCTGCCGTTTAACTGAAATGCAAATCATTTGTGAAGAGGAACTATGCAAATATTTTGAATATTCAAGTTGTATAAACAAAAATTGTAATATTCTTGAAATTGTTGAAAGCAGGCCAGATGTGGCACTCTTGTCAAACAGAGTTGCGTGTGTGTTGTAGCTCAGCAGGTCTGTTCTTGTTCAAACGTCTCTGTGTTAGTGACTGCTCTTGAATGGCCCAGTGGCCCTGATAACAGCCTCTGTATGGCTGTGGACATGCATTCATGCACGTACATCTGTGTCTAAACAGAGTTGTTCTTCCTGATAGATGGTCACCTACAGGATATATAGTAGAGCCTAATCCTCCCCCTCACCGAGGACACATTCTTAGACAGATTTTTTTCCCCTCTACCATGGATTTCCCTTTTCCATGGATGCTCACACACAGGGGACACGGGTCACAGGCAGAGGACAGCTTCAGGGGCTGCTTGCATTTTTGGTTTGTTTGGGGAGCGGTTAAACCCTCCACTGGACCTGTTGGAGTCTGAACTAACAGCCTAAACTAACCCAAGCCAGCTGCACTACAGGAAGAGCCCTTCCTCTATCGTCCTCTTCCTCCCCTGCCCCAATTCATGTGTGATTAGTGTGTGTTTTATGAGCAGAGAGCGATGTTGGGAGTCTCCATGCTTTGGCTCGGTCAGCTCTGGTTGGCCTCTATTTTAGTGGAGAGGAGTTGAAGTGAGAAAATGCCCAAAAATCTTAATATTAAGTGGCTTTGCTAACGACAGAACAAACAAACAAACATCCCAACAAACTTTCAGATGCTTTGTAGGGATGGTGGCATGCATGTATATTGGCTATGGTCTGTGATGTGAATAAAGAGACGTGTTGTTATCAGTTTTGTATATCATTGTGTATTAGCGAGAGAAGCACTGTCATAACTCTGTGAAACTTACGACTGTCCCACTGACTCCCTGCCAGTATGCTGGAACACGCTCACTGGACGGCTCCTAACCACCTCCAGATGGACAAACTGAGAGGAAATTTTTCTTCTCCCACTTTATGTCTTTCCTTCATCCTTCTTTCTGTTATTGCAGGGAACTTTTTAAGGGCCGCAGACTGTTTCGCCCTCGTTCTCGCCTTCAGTCTTGGGAATTGCGTGTGTGTGTATCTTGACTTGTGCGTTTATCCCATTGTGTGTGTATATGTGTGTACTCCCAGTATGAGGCTCGCTCACTGTGTTGGGTAATTCTACTGGATACGGCTACTTATCCAGTTCAGGCGATTTGGTTCATTACCTTGGCCTTGCCACATACACACATTTGCCTAGCAGTTTGAAGGGCAACACACTACCATTCAAAAGTTGAGCATTACTGCAGCCTAACTCTAATTCATAACCCAATTCCTTTACCTACAAGAAAGAAAAATCATTATTTACTTGATTAACTTTTTTTTCCCTTTTGAGGACATTCCTTTACTCAAGCTGTAAAGCATGCCAAAACACAAATGTACATAACGTTTCTTAGTGTTTACACTCGATTAGTCATTTTGGACTGCCTTTCATGGCACTGCTTAAACTGTTTCTGTGATTGTCCTCAGTTGGGTATTGGTTTTTAATGTTTTAATGTCATGATCCTCCTGTACGTCTCTCCTGCTAAACATACTTTCAGTCAATGGAGCTTTCTTACTGTTTGCATGTTTCTCATTCATTCATACTGGTTTACAACAGACAGCTCATTCTTTTTCTAATCTCTGAATTATAGGACTCGTGCTGTGAATAATTACCAAATTATTGTTTGTAATGATAGTGTCTCTTACTTTGAACATCTGCCTAAATTTGTTGGCATAAGAAGGAGATTTAACAGTTTCCTGTCTCCATTACTGGCTTCCACATTTGCAGACTTGCTCAAGGTGTTGCGGATAGATCAATAAAATCTAAATTACTTATATTAGAGACAATGAGGCTCAACAGGAAGTACTTGGGCATGAAAAGATTTAACAAGAAGATGTTGTGGCTTGTGCATGTGTGTGCATATGCAGTTAAATCGAGTCAATGTCACCATCTGGATGTAGACTAAACTGTGGCTACCTCATTAAGTCATAAAAATACTAACCTTTATGGAAAAATCCTGCTAGAAAGGCGTGTTTTGGAACAGGGTAGTTAGTTTCTTGCTGGTCTAAGCTGGTCATTATTTGTTTGACCAGTCACCATGTTACAAAATTTAGCCTGAGCATTTTAAACTAATATGAAATACTAGTTTGTTGCTGGTAGAAGAGGCAAACAATTCTTACTCAGTATTTTTTCCCAAATACTTAAATGTCTATACATTGTGATAAGCAAAAATGTATAAGATAAGAATTGATTTCTAGCTAATGACCAGCTAGAAACCAGCTACCATGTTTCAATACACTGCTCAAGAGGAATTTTCAGCAGGAAATGCTATTGAAGACATTTCACACCCACATCAATATTGCACATAATGTATTTCATTGATTGATTATAATAAACACTATATATGTGTGTGTGTCTGCAGATTGACGAGCTCTATGAGGCCTACTGCATGCAGCGCAGACTGAGAGACGGAGCCGATAAGATGGTGAAGGCTTACACTGCCTCTCCAGGCAGCAGGGAGGCCAGAGAGAGTCTGTCTGAAGCTAACAAGAGCTTCAAGGAATACACAGAGGTAAGAGTGTGTGGGTAGATGAGAGTATGGGAGGAAGACGAGGACGAATTATGGACCCTCTGTCATTGTTAGTGAACAGAATCCACTTTTAACTGAAATTTATTTTAGCTTAGTATTAGTGAACTGAATCCACTTTGTAATTGAAATGCACTTCCGCTTAGTGTTAGCAAACACTTTGAACTGGAATTCACTTTAGTTTAAGCATTATCTAACTGGATTCACCTCAGAACTCGGAGCAGTCGTGGGCTAATGTTAGCGAGTCCGACAGGAAATGACAAAGGGAAATGACACAGCATAATGGCTGCCCACTGCTCTGGGTGTGTCATGGTTTGCAGTGTGTGTGTTCCCTACTTACACTTCTCCTAATGTGTGTGCACTAACTTAAATGCAGGGGACAAATTCCGAGTATGGGTTAACATACTTGGCCTTCACATGTCAAATAAAAAAAAAGGAAGAAAAAAAAAGGAATTTACTTCAGTGTTAGTTACCAATTCAGATTTGAAATCCACTTTAGTTAAGTGACTTCACACTGACACACTTCAGAACTGAAATTCATTTTAATTTACTGTTATCAAACTGAATCCACTTAAGATCTTTAATTCACTGTGAGGTGTGAGAGACTGGAGTTGCAGGTAAGAAATAAACTGATTTATTTACAGTGATAAGATAAACATCAAGAGATTAATATGGAAATAATGTCATAATGTATGGGTTCCGGTAAAAGTGTGACCCTGAAAAATGGAATTAGTTTTATGACATTGTCAGGAAGTTGAGACTTACACTCCACTGATTATGGCTTAAACCACAGTTTTTTTTGCATCCAGATAGATGGACACAGGGCAGAACTAGACTCATTCGAAATGCTCATGGAAATAATGCAGGGATTCAATCTGATTAAGAGTGGACAGCCTTTCCCAGTCAAGTGCTTTTCATTACCCTAATGGTTGCTGCAAGACAAGCGTTCAACTGAAAAGTATTCCCCGTGATTCTCCTCCCTATCTCTCTGGCTATTACTACTTACTAAATACTGTACAGTATATACTGTATGCTGTCTACTATTTTAAATGTTAAGTAAAACAGTAAGCATTATTCCACGATAAACGCTTCAAACTGTTGTGTGCCACATTATTGTTTCTACACATTGCATGTTTATTTCCCTTATTCCTGCCACCTTCGTCTATTTTCCTCTGTGTAATTACCCACTGTCTCTGTCCCTACAGAATATGTGCATGCTAGAGAGTGAGCTGGAGAACCAGCTGGGGGAATTCCATGTTAAAATGAAGGGTAAGACAGTCTCTGTATACCAGGGTAATAGCGAACTCCAGAGTGATTTTAATTTCTAGTTTCCAACAGTTGTAACCATATTACTCATATCTCACATCTGATTTCATTACTATTCCAACAGTGGGCTGTATTTAAATAAAAACGTGTGCCTTTGTTTTAGGCTTGGCAGGTTTTGCACGACTTTGTGCTGGAGATCAGTATGAGGTGAGCTGATAATTTACCTTCTCTTTGATTTATAGTCAGCACGAAATCTTATTGTGCACAATTCATCAGTGCACATAATTTTCACATTGTATTCTTTTATTAAAAGAGACTTGGTTCATCTTGGTTCGCAGTAGGTAGAAACTCTGATACCTTGGTCAAAATGTTAATCTGCTCCACAATTAACTGCAAACTTGCATTCAGATCTCGAATTCCCACTTTTCCTGATTCATTCAGTTTCTGTTGGGTAAAATAAAGTCCCACCTTACCCTTAAAAGTCACATTACTTAAGTAAACCAGATTGTTGACTTTTCTCTATCTTTACATTCATTATGTCCTCATAAATCTGCCTTGATGTCATCAGTGATCTGCTTTGTACTTTTGTCAGTGGCAGACATGACAGATAGTGGTGATTGAAGATCTGGCTGGTCTGAACACTGCACTAGGCAATCGATGAGCTATAACTACCATTGTGCCCTTAAGCAAGCTTTGGATGAAAGCGTCTGCTAAATGACTGCTTACAAGAGAGGCAGACAGAGACAGATCTCGGCATTTGCCCTGTGCAGTGAAGAACAGATTTGGGGAGGCGGAGGATAATTAAAGCAGGACGAATGTTAATGTGTCTGCTCCACCTCCACCTGTTTAACATGCAAGAGTTTTAGAGTGACTGACAAGCCAATCAATGCAGTGAGTCAGCACAGTTTGCTCAGCTAGAGTCCTCAGAGATGTGACAGGAAGGGAGGTGGTGTGAAAAAGAACAAGAAATTGACTGGAAGATCTAGAAATGGATGAAAGAGTGGGTGGTAGAGACTTGTTTTTTTTTATTCAGCCCATCTGTTATTCTTTCTCTGTTCATTACTTTACTGTGCAGAAACACAAAAGTCAAGATTTTCCTCCTCCTCTCCACGTAGATGAATAAATAATCTGTTTAAAGTTATTTAAAAGTTTGAAGTTTTGTTGGATGTTTTCTTAATACGCTACAAAAACGCATTTTCCAATGGGATAGAAAATGTTAATTTAAGCTTTATTTTATGAAAACAAGCCTAATATCTTGCAATCTGGCCATCTGAAATAGTATATATATATTCATTTTATTTATAAACATATAGAGAATAAAATAAAATATAACAAATATATATAATAATCCAGTAAAAATCCTTAAAACAGGATATACATAATACAGTTATTATTAAAATAATTTCTTTATACGTATTTTTGTTAAATTACAATTTAATCATAATAATAATAAATAATAATTTTATTATTATATTAAGAAATAATTTTAATAATTTGTTAATTGATTGTTAGACTGATTGGTGTCATTTAAATTCCTTCATAGTTCTTTTTATAAAGTACAGTTGCCAGCGGTGGAAGCTGTGACTGATTAATTTCTTAATCAGCATTTTTGTCTTGTTTACATTAGAAATTGCTTACAATGTAATTATAACAATAACATACAGATTATGAAATTATTTGAACAGTTTGATTGATTGTTAATCAGACTGAATGAAGCTGTTATTTGAAAACCCCCACAGATCTTTATGAAGTACGGTCGCCAGCGATGGAAACTGCGGGGTCGGATTGAAATCAATGGCAAGCAAGTGTGGGACAGTGAGGATATGGTATTCCTCCCCCTCGTCACAGAGTTTTTGTCTATAAAGGTATTTTTTTTATATGAATATAAAGTTACATTCACTCATATTGTATGCTATTTCTCCCTCCCTCTATTTTCTCACACATACTATCAATCTCTGTCTCTCCTTCCTGTCACATTCACATGTGCACCACTGTCACATCAATCTGTGAGACATTAATGCACATAACAGCACAGCAGCTGGACTTTGACTTGTTTTTCTCTCCCAATTGTTCCAAGACACATAACTGCATGTGAAGGGAGGGGAACATTACTTTGGGATAGATAGAGGAAGACTGCACGGGATAGAGTTAGAGGAAGTTTACTGAAGACAGCGATATTAAAAAAGAGAGACTCCAGGGGAAGAATGAAGAGAATGCAGCTGATGTTTGTCAAGATGTTTTGGATTGCCCTGAGAGATTTAAAATGTAAACTCCTGGGCAAATTTTTTTTTACAAAAATGGGCCAAGCTAAAAAGGTTTAGTGGTCTTTTAACGGTCTTAACAATTTTTAATCACAAATCACTGGTCAGGAAATTAGCAAGAATTGCACAAGTACTGTAGATAAAGCAACTTAGCATGGAATAGCCTTTCCTGACTTGCAGACAGCATTTTACAGTAAGAAGAGTTAGTGTTGTTCCACTCAGTGTTAATGGCTTCGAACAGTCGAGTAGTTTAAAAATTTCTCTCAGTTAGTTTGAGTTTAATGTGAGACCAAATATTCCCTATAGGGTTCAAATCTGGACCCAATCTTTGCAATTTGGGCAGGTGCATTGTCTTGTTGAAAAATAACAACAGAGTCTAAAACGTTTTGCATATTGCACTGGCCATTAAAACTGATGATGAAATTTCCTCCTAAATAAACATCTTGTATGTATGTGAAGGTGACAGAGCTGAAGAGTCTGGCCAATCATGTGGTGGTGGGAAGTGTCTCATGTGAGACGAAGGACCTGTTTGCTGCCCTGCCCCAAACAGTAGCTGTGGATATCAATGACTTGGGCACCATCAAACTCAGTCTTGAGGTCACCTGGAAGTAAGTACAGCTTTGAGGGATCTCATAAAATTTTGTCAGATCACGTGGTGGACAAGAAAATGGGTGATAAAATCGATCAATGAGACAACTAATTCTAGTTTAAATGCCGTTGTTATGAAACATTCTCCTTTTTCCTCTGTAGTCCTTTCGACAAAGATGACCAGTCGTCCTCAGCTAGCACCGTGAACAAGGCTCCTACTGTCAACAAACGCTTTTCTACGTACAACCAGAGTCCTCCAGACACACCCTCTCTACGAGAGCAGGCCTTCTATGTGAGTCTGTCCATTTGTCCAATTCTATTAAATTTACATTGTCCCTTGATTATACACAATGAGACTCCAAATGTCTGAAACCTACAGTAAAAATATTTTTTGGGAAACTTTTTTTTTTTTTAACAAACAACCTGAATCTACAATGGTACGTTTTATTATAAATAATATAATTTAAAGGGGTCATGAATTGAGAATTAAAATTTTCTGACATAAGAGGTCATTTTACTATAAAGGTTTCAGAACTCAAAACTTCCTCATTTGTCAAAAAACGGCTTTTATTGAAACCAAGCTCCAAAAACGACTTGTTTCGGATTTTAATAATGTAATAGTGAGACGAAAGGCCGCCTCTGCAGAATCAGCCCCGCCCACTGGTGCGTTAGTGAGATGAGAAGGAGAGAAGAGAGATCCAGGATCACTGGGCTAAATATAGGCTATATATAAATATGGGCTAACCATTACCTTCCAAAGGATCCCAATGCTAGGAAAGTGGTTATTTATTTTGTGAATATCTCAGTAGAGCATTATCTGTTTGTTTGGTACATTTCACTGTGCATTCTTTGGTAAATCAGTCGCATTTGCAGCACTGCCTTTGCAAACAGACTTTTATTATAAGATACGGACACAACAGTAATGCCACAACATGTAAGTAACCGTGTTAATTCTAATCCCTAATATGTGACCAATGATTTCTGATATGTAATGATTCATGTACAGACAGACGATCTTTATTGTCTCAAAATCGTTTATTGCTGTTTATGTGTCAGTAAATCAAGCCAGTGACTAAACGATCAACTTCACATTTCTCTTAGTAGCATAAAAAATATTCTGTTATTTTAAATGTGATTCAATTATATACAGAAAGCTATTAAAGATCCCTATAATCTTATAATCACTAGAGCTGTCAATCACACAGCACGAGTTTATCAGTGACTCTTGCCAAAACTTCTACACTCTCAAAAAGCATTTTTGAGAGTGTAGAAATCAAGTTGCAATGACGAGATCACTGCATTCATGCGCTCAACGGCTAATGCTATAATTAAAACTTTTCACGATTTGTTAATCTTGACAGCTGTAATGGTAAAAAAATATAGTAAAAGTTTTCTAGAGAGTTCCTCATGTAATACTTATTTCATATGCAAAGATGTTAGCCAATCATAGCAGTGGGCATTTACATTTACACGCCCCTTTCAACAGGTCGTTCAAATCAGAGGGCTAGAAAATTATAAGTCCACCTCAGGAAACATTAAAAACAATGCAGTTCATGATGACCCCTTTAAAATAATTAATATCTATAAAATATTATTATATAAAATATAATTATAATATTTTATAATAAAATATTATAAATTATAATAATATAATATTTACAGTAATTTGTACGTTTTATTTAATTTTATTATTTACAATACAATACATAATACATTTACTATAGTAAAATTGAAAAACTGAGGATTTTACCATTTTTATGCATGAACTTCGTTTGTCAAACCTGATGATGATGATGTTCTCCTGCATGATCTGAGAATAATCCAAAGAGCATCTTGTGCTGCAGTAGAACCAAGAACATCTGATTGTCAGAACAAAGGTATCACATGATCAGTGCCACAAATGTGCATATTTGATCAGTGACTTATAAATCTTACTTTTTAAAATGTATATTTTCCTAGTATTTTCCATTTGTATTTAACCCTCTCCAGGTTTATTTGTAATTTTGCACCCAATATTTTCAATATGGCCTCAGATTTTTGGACCGCTCTGTATAGCTACTTTGCTTCTGATATACTCCAGGGAGATTCATTTGATCTCAATTGATTCCAACAAAACATTTCTTCTAAGTGCATACCACCATAATGTCGATATACCATTCTTCCCTCTCCCCTTGCTAATGGAAGTCTCACAGTTCTCCAGACCCTCTTAAGATTTAAATTAAGGTTCCACATAGACTTAATAGTAGTCATTTCTCAGAAGCATCTTGATCTCACGAGGTCAAAGTAACATAATGTCTCCATTTCAGATCAGCTTAGATGAGTTAGATGAAATGGAAGAAGTTTGGCTAGGCCAGACTCATAGTTTACTGGGTCAGATTACCCTGGGCCAAAAGTGATGTAGCTTTAGCCTGCACAAAATGCTCATGCTGTCCCGCTGACTGCATGCAGACCGCCCCAGGGAGCATGATATCCAAACAGCGCTGGTCCTTACTGGACGTGTTCAGAGATACACTGACAGAAAAACTGACTCAGAGCTGCTCGTGCAGCGACGTCACCTCGGTCCGCCAGAGAACCTCTCTGCTTTCCAGCCATGTAAGTGTGGTCGGTCTGTAGCGCTAGTAGTATAGCTTTAGTCAGTAGTCGGTAGTTAGCTAAAAAGGTGCGACTAGGGATGAGCCTGAAGCCCAAATCTGAATTCGGAAAGGCATGGGAAATGAATTACACATTCTACGTAGTCCCTAAAGGGACATGGTTAGGCTTGCTGCTGAAGTCGGTTACATTACACTACTTCAGATTTCACTTATCACGTGAAGAGAGAGATGATTGGCAGGACGTTGGCGGAGGATTTGGTGCGCAACAGATCCTGAGTGTGATTGACAAATATCTTACCTTGTAAAATGTGGGGTCAGTACCATCCTTCCCCATACACAGAGTATGAGTGATCGCGAATTGGAAAGTGAAAGTAAAAAGCGAGCGCACATTCAAAAGCGTTTTCAATACCCCTCATATTGATAGGGGCGCCCTGATCCCCACAAATTATATACAACATAATTATCAAAATACATATTTGCGAGAGGACGCAAAAGCATTGAAATATATGTTTTCCTCCCATCTCATATTTCTTCCCATCACCATGTCCCTTTTAGGGGCTTCGTAGAATGTGTCATTTCCGTTCCGAACACAGTATTCGGCTTCAGGCACATCCCTAGATGTGACTAAAACAGGTTTGTATGGTTCTTCTAGTAATGAGTAGTATCTGCAATCTATCTAAGAAATTATAGTTGTTGTAGTGATGATTTCCACTGTGTCCTCCTGTAGTTACTGTCAGTTGTCTTTAATTAAATAGAGCAAATAGGATCCTTGTGCATGTTATTCGTTGTCTGTCTGACTGTGAGTGACAATAGTAGCATTTACAGCCGTCAATAATGCATTCATTGATGCTGTTATTGTTTTGAAGGGTGGTCACATTAGCCCAGCGAGGCAGGGAGCAGCTACAGCAGAAGTTAATTAGAGGGAGCAGGGAGTGTTTTAGCTCACCGGGCCTGACGCCAGTCTGCTCTCCACTATAATGAAGCTCCTCCGTGTCCAAATATACTGGCTAATGCTGAGTGATGAAGAACACACTCCTATCATCCTGTTGTATTGTCATCTCCCTCCACAAACTAGCCTGCTGTCTGCTCACAGTCGTCATGTGTTATTTTAGTGTAATGTCTCACTATGGTCCATTTAGAAGAATATGAACTTTCACATGACTCCATCAGGGCTTTTTATTTATTTAATATTTTTACTATTTTACTACTTATAAAGTCTCTTTAAGACAAGTCAGTTCACTCTGTGGTCATCTTTGCAACATCTTTGCCCCTAGACTATTTTATATAGGCAATAGTCGCACACTTAAATAAGGATAGACAGAAATCTAGAAAGAAAACTCAACAAAATGTTTAAAATTTGCAGTAACGAGTAATACCGAATGCATTGCAATTTTCTTTTGCTCAAATTAAGTCCTTAAAAGATTTGTTTTTAGGTTTAATTTGTTAATGCGCATACTGTATCAGTAAGGCATTTGTGTCCTTTAGCTGAAAGACTGCTATATTGACCATTAAGATCATTAATTTTTCTTCTACTTAGTATTTATTTGCATAGAATTATCTAATGTGTTTAACATCATGATTATTCAAAAGTTTGGGGTCAGTAAGATTTAAGAAATGATTCTTTTAATTCAGCTAGGATTTATTAAATTGATTAATTGACAGTAAAGGCATTTATAGCGTCACAAAAGATTTCTATTCCAAATAAATCATTTTCTTTTGAAACTTCTATTCATCAAATAATCATGGAAAAAAGTATTACGCTTCCACAAAAATATTAAGCAGCACAACTTTTTCAACATTGATAATAATAAGAAAAGTTTATTGAGCACCAAATCAGCATATTAGAATGATTTCTGAAGGATCATGTGACACTCAAGACTGGAGTAATGATGCTGAAAATTCAGCTTTGCCATCACGGGAATTAATTACATTTTAAAATAGATTCAAATAGATAAGTTATTTTAAATTGTAATAATTTCACATTATTAGTTTTACTCGTTTTGATCAAATAAATGCAGCCTTGTTGGTCATAAAAGTCAGACTGTCAGACAGTCTTTTAAAAACATTAAAAAATCGTTCCAACCCCAAACTTTTGACCGGCTGTGTGTGTACAGCATTGTCTTTACAACTCAGTGTATTTAGACATCTGAAAGCTACAATTATTTGAACTTTGAGCGCTGTGTTCCAGCTTCACGCTTTGCTGCACAGAGTTTGATGCTTTGAGAAACATTAACATGAGTCATGTGAAAGGGTCTTTATTTAAATGATCATAATCATTTGTTTTCATCTTCCCCACTAGAATATGTTGAGGAGGCAAGAAGACATGGAGAACGGAACGGCTTGGTCAAACTCCTCTGAATCCTCAGATGATTCCTCCAGTCCTCAGCTTTCCTTGGGAATGCGTCACGCACACAAGAACTTAGTACAGCCTGAGGTACAAACTGCTCCTCCTGCCATTGAAATCTCATTTGCTCCCCGTGAATCAGCGACCTCTACTCCCACCCGCCTGGCCAATCAGAAAGAAGAGGAGGAGGAGGAAGAAGAGGAGGATCTGAAGAAACCAGCAGCCTCCATAACAGTCACCACAGAGGCTCCTGTAAAACAGGAAGTGCCCAATGGCCATCCCAGCTATTCTCGCTCACTTAGCCATATCAGCGAGAACAGCGCAGATGGTGTTTCGATAGACAGACTGGCTGTGGAATCTGTGGAGGCCACTAAAGTAACTTCGAAGGGCTCTTCGGTATTTGTAAGTGACATTGCCATGGATATGCCCCACCGAGCAGAACCATGTTTTGTAGTACAAGACACTCAGGAGATCTGTCCCATTCCTGATCCCTCCACAAGTGAGCCATCCTATCCCTCTGAGCCACTGAACTGTTCAGAAAGTCGCTCTCCTGCAGAAACCACAGCTTGTGACTCAGCTGTAAAAGCTACAGAGCTCACGTCTAGGCCCACCTGTGGAGACAAAGACTCTTCCTCCAGTGCTATTGCTTTGTCCCAGCAGATGGACAATGGTGTTCCTAGGACTGGTTCCTCTTATGAGCCACACCTCACAAAGACACAAACAGGCGACCTGCTGGCAGAGAAATCTGGTTCTTTAGTAGACACCAGACCCATGGGTGGTTCGGAGGAACAATCAGCAGACAGCAACGTGGAAGAGACCCTTAGTGGCGTTTTGTCCTCGCTTGATGACTACAGAGGCCAGTTCCCAGAACTGCAGGTCTTAGAGCAAGAGCTGAAGCTGTTGGAGGAGGTGCTAACAGTGAGTGCTGCAACTTTTTTAATGTTTGTGGGTTTGTTGTTGTGGTTTAGAGTCTTTTTTTTTTTAAGAAAGAATTGTCCTCCAAGTAATGCAATGCAACCAATTTTTTTATTCTTAATTTTTTAATTTTATATAAATAATTTTTATCTTCAAAGATGTATAAATTATTTTAATAATGCTTATGATATGTACACTCACTTGTATTTAAGTTGTATGAAAAAAATATGTTATATACAAAATATGATAAATGCTTTTTTTATTATTATTTAATTTATTCAAACTTAGACTGAATTTACATTTGGCATTAACATGTGATCACTGTGATCTGATCAAGCAGGTCGTATCATCAGCCAATCAGGACATGGTGCGTTTTCACTTGTCAGCAACAAGTATCTGGATATGTTGTCAGATATCTGTTTCCCATGCAATATTTAAAACAAGACTATAATGGAAAATGTCGACTTGAAGTGGTGGGGTTTCTTTTAAAGACTATTTTCAGTCGCTTGGCTACGCATTGGCTACGCACAAATCTCATAAAATGAGGGGGAGGTTTCAAATAGGCCTACTAATACATTGCATGTTAGACTTATGGGTCCAAAATATGGGCCAGATGTGGTTGAAAAATTGCGCATTGTTTACAGACAATAAATGGCTGTGCAACTTTCAGGTGCTAAAGCAAACTTACTGCGTTCTACTCCGCCCTTGATTGTCATGCAAAAAAACCTACTACATTATAGTGAGCGCTGTTTTGTGTAACATTGACCTGTAAGGCATTAACATTACTCTGGGAGATCCGATCACAATGCATCTTCGACAGATATCTAGATCACTATATTGATCAACATTTGAAACCTTTTCTGAGATGGAGATGGTCAAGAAGGTTGAAAATGAAGACAAAGTTGCTTTAACCTTTAACCTTTACATCATGCAGTGGAGCTTCACAGATTTAGGGGTCATTCAGACAGAACTTATTTTTGCTGTTAAAAATGCAAAATGTAGGCCAGTGGAGCAGAAAAAACGCACGGCCTGGATTTATTAACTTATTTTAACTTGTTTTTAAAGCGTTCCATCATGCACGGGATGCAAAAGACGTGCAAAAGACGTGCGCAACTGTAAAACAAGTCTGTCTGGTGCGTTTGCATTGAAAAACAGTGGAAAAGTAGTGGACTGGAAAAAAAAACATTCTGTGTGAATGTCCTCTTAGGGTGTAGCTCTTCCTGGCTGACTGAGATGTTAGATTCTCCATGTTTCGGGTCCAGAAGCCTTTGGATGTTCCTTGCATCCTTGACCCATGATAACCATCAAAGTCTCAGATCCAGGTTTGGATTCAGAGGCTTTGGTCTTCATCTGTAGAACAATAGAATTCATCAAAGACATGCCCCTTGCTTTCACTGTTAACCGCTTCATCCTGTGTCTACAGGGGAGGTTTTCCTGGCACATCTTACCTTAGTCATAGACTAAACACAATGCGTCTCTTTTTCCAGAATTGGCCTGATGAATGTTCCAGGTTTTACAAGTTAAGCTCTATATTGAACCCTCACTGTCATGTTGTTAACAGATATAATTGCTCCTCGATTTATAAAAAAAAAAAAAAAAAGCACTACAATTGCAGTATTGCACTATCAATAGAAGTATATTTGAGTATAAATAGAGTATACTATTCATGGGGGTTTGAGGACCCCCATGAAAACGAGATGTTTCATCTCATGAGGCTGATCCTCTAATAAATGTTCATAAATAAATAAATATTGCTCAAGGTATTTTGGAAGAGTTTAACATAAAAAATGTGCAGATTGGATGTACCAGTAACTTTAGTTAGTTAGCGATTCTATCATACAAGCCTCATGTTCACAATATCTGGCTATATTTTAGAGACAGTGTGTATTTAACGTAATTCTGTGCAGTGCCTTGCCCAAATAACTTCAATTGAAAATGCATTGCTGTTAACATGATTTTTGCTTGAATGTTCACTGTGGTAATTGACAATAATATTGTGTAATCAACAATTCAGCCTAGAACTTTAGGCCTTAAAAGGATAGTTCACCCAAAAATGTTGTCATCACTTAAACACCCTCAAGTTGTACCAAACCCGTATGAGTTTCTTTCTTCTGTTGAACACAAAAAATATATATTTTAAAGAATGTTGGCCCATTGACTTCCATTGTAGGAAAAATATACTATGGAAGTCAATGTCTGCCGTCAACTGAGTAAAATTGTATTTTTGGGTGAACTACCTCTTTAAAATCTGGGGCTTCTTTTAACTAATAATAATAATTTAATTGTAGTTTTTAATGACCTTTTGAAACATTTTATACTTTAAGAGTTTTTCATTTTTAATAAGTTATAAAACTAACAAGATTTATAGTTTGCAAATGTGTGTATCTACAGGTACGAAGTCGCAGTCGCTCATCCAGTGTCAGTTTAACAGTTGAGACGGCTCTTGGAAGCTTTGACTTCCTCAATACATCAGACTTAGAGGAAGAGGAGGAGGAGGATGGCGAGAGGCAGAGTGTGACAGACAGGTCAGAACTTAAGAAATGTCTCACCTTTCTGCTGTCAAGGGGTATTTTATAGTAAAAAAAAGAAGAAGAAAGAAACCAAGTTCAACCAAGGTTTTTCATTAAAATACATTGCTTCTATAATGTTACGTGACACTACTGCCACCCAGTGCCTTGAAAGAAAACTGTTAGTTTGAACGAATGACTTCACAAATTTATCTATGTTCAGTGCAGTCTCTTTACTCTTTTTCTGAAAATGTTTTGGCCATTTTTCTGCTCTTGTTTGACGTGTGTTTGTTCTTGTGTATATTTTGACTGATACAGCGCAGAGGAGCGTCCAGCGGCTGTGGAGAGCGCAGGAGAGGATGAGGGCTGTGAGGCGCGATGTTGGGACACTCCCTCCGGTCCACTAAGCACGGGCTGCCCGGCTCTAGATCACACCCTGCTGGTTCATCTGAAGAACTGCAGCTCACAGCTACTGGTCAGTTACTGTACTTCATATGGACATTTGGTTACACATATATGAGAATAATCGGAATGTGTGCAGAATTCTGTATTGTTTCTATTAAGTATAAGTGTAAATACATTATAACCCACAGAAGTATTAATGTTCTTCTTAAATTCACTTCTTGAATAAATAATCTTCAATAATAATAATAATTTCTAAAATTGTAAAGGATGTCTAAAGTAAAAAAATGTTAAATTAACATTTTGAGTGTTTGTCTAAATATTTATGTATGTGTGTGTGTGTGTGTGTGAGTGTGAGTGTGTGAGAGATTAATTGGGATTAAATAAATTAGCACATATATTAAAATAGAAGACGGTTCTTAGTATTATATATATAATTACTACTGTTAACACAGGGAATTTTTATGTTTGAAGTGTTTTCACTGTGTCTGAGCGTCCGTATTCATACTCTGTGTTTTGTTTTTGTAAACAGAGGTTAGGCACATTCGGGCCTCTGCGCTGTGGGGAGATGTACGCTCTGGACCGACTTCTCAGGGAGGCGAGAGTCCTCGAGCTCATACGATGGGTTGTGAAGGACTCGAGGGGCGGAGTCATCCAACCAGAGGAGGGTGAGTCTCGCAGGTTTTTAAATTAAACCGTTATATTACTACTTCACCTCAGTTTTCTCTCTGTGGTGCTTCCTTTGTATCTCAACTATATACTCTTATCTCTGTGCAAATGTTCATACATTGTTTGTCATGTGTCACAGATCTTACATTATACAACAGAATGTTATTTCACGAATTTGCTAGTACTTTTTCCTCACAACCACCTCTTTTTCTTACATTCTCTTTGTTTGTCGGAGCAGTTGTTCCTCAGTTAGATCAGTGCCAAGGGGCTGTGTTGCTATGGCGGCAGTGCACGGATGGCTGCAGTGTGTACAGCACCTCCACAGAGGCCTTCTTACAGGCGCTCAGTGATGCTTACGCCAGCAGACTCCCAGAGAGAGGAGTCGGCTTCACAGACACAGGTATGTGTGTGGCTGTAGTGTATTAATGCATGAACAAGCACCGGAAATGAGTTATTGGCTGATTGGTTTCTAAATTGAAATCACTGTTCAATGAATCCTTTAATCAACATAAATTACCACCTTAACTATAACTTCCTGTATTGCATCTACTGGAAGTATATAATCTCCTGCTGATCATTGTTTCTGATGAGACCGTGGACTAAATTTCAGTAGGCCTAATCAGATTGTCTTTTGACGCTCTGTTACACTGAATTTATGTGTGTGTGTTAGTGTTTCTTCGTCTGCTGGAGCGGATCCTGGAGAGAAAGTTGCCCAGGCGTGCAGGAGGTGCGTCCAAAGAGACTCTAACACTCTTCCAGTTTTGGAGCTACCTGGAAGCAGAGGGGGTGAATGACTTGGACACACACATTCCTGAGCTGGCTGAAGAAGGTACATTTGAGGGCCAGATGAAAGGTTGTGTACATGGACAGTCATTTGCAGCGACAAATCGACCAGTAAAAAATTTAAACATCCTTAAAGAAAATACACAATTTTGCTTCTCAGATAAATGTAAGATTTCAGAGAATCTTGTGCTACAGTTCACAAAAGTTTGGAGTCAGTAAGATTTTTCTAAATTAAAGTTACATTTATTATATATAATTTTAAATAATTTGACTTAATAATATCATTTTATTATACTTTTATTCAGCAAGGAAACATTAAATTGATCAAAAGTTAGAGTAAATAAATGCTGCTCTTTTGAACTTTCTATTCATCAAAGAATATTGAAATACAAATTCCACAAAAATATAAGCAGCACAACTTGATAACATGATAATAATAAGAAATGTTGCTTGAGTTCCAAATCAGCATATTATAATGATTTCTGAATGATCATGTGACTGAAGACTGGAGTAATGATGCTGAAAATTGCATCACTTACATTTTAAAATATATTAAAACAGAAAACGGCTATTTTAAATAGTAATGATATTTCACAATTTTACTGTTTTTACTGTATTTTGTTTCGGAGGTCAAAAAACACAAATTTTCTCTTAAAATACTTTGCACATTACCTAATTTCTCAAAGAGTCTGAAAACGGTTCATTTGAAGATTCAGTTTCTCTAAACCCCTCCTTTCCGCCAGCCACCTCTGCTCTGATTGGTCTGAATAACTTTTAAAACTTTGCAGACTTTTACATTCACAAACAGCTATATTACACACTGCATGAAGCATAATAGGGTCACTTAAATAGAAAAAAATAGTAATAGTATATCACAATATTACTGTTTTTACTGTATTTTTGATCAAACAAATGCAGCGTTGGTGAGCATACAAGACTTTCAAAAACATAAAAAGCTTACCAACCCCATTTTATTTTAAACAGAGTAAATCAAGATTTATTGTTGTATGGCATGTACAGTTTTATTATTAAGCATAAATCTAACAATATATTTAAAAGATGGTCCTTTAAAAACAGAACACTATTTGCCAAATGGGTAAGAAATAAATCACAAACAATATGCAAACCATTTCCCCTCCAGATTATATTTTTTAGTGGCAAAATATTACATCTTATTGTACTTGGGCCTGGTTTCACAGACAGGGTTTATATTAAAACAGGATTAGGCCTTAGTTCAATAAAGAAATTTAAGTAGCTTTAATAAATGTGCCTTAGAAAAAAAACTTTTGGTGTGCATCTTGAGACAAAACAATGGCACTGACATTTTAAGATATGTCAGTGCAAGTTGCTTTCAGTTAAAACAGCTCAAACATACATTTTAGTCTGGGACTAAGCTGAAGCCTTGTCTGTGAAACCAGGTTGTTATGCTCACCAATGATGTTATGGCATTCAGCAGCAAAAACACCTTATTTGACCAACAGTACAGCCATTTGGGACCTCCAGCATTAAAATAACCGTCAGTGTAACAAGACTTGAGTGAGTGCTGGATGCTAGAGAGAGAAAAAGTGATCAGAAATGGAATTGATTGCAAATTTTTCCAATTTACACTGAAAGTTTATTACAAATTGAGATCTTTCGTTGAAAATGAGCAACGTTTTTGTCGCTGATGTGTGTTGCTGCAGATTGTTGTGAATTGTGAGCGCCCTTAAGTGTTAATGGACTATAACATTCATTAGCAAGAGTGATCTGCAACGCATCTGGAGTAGTATCAACCCCTCCCAACACCCCCATTCAACCTCTCTGTCGTTGTGGTTTCTCTGTGCATCTTTCCACTCCTCCCCCACCTCATGTTTTCTCTGCAGTGTATCCGTTTCATCCATGTCTCTGTTTTGGTCTCCTTCTCCTGCAGTGTGGCTAGTTCAATGCCTGCAGTCTGGAGATCAAGATGTTCTGGTAAAATCTTTGAAGAAGCCTCCAGAGTGTAGTCTGAAGAGGGAGGGCTTGCGGGCAGTCAGTCTGCTGCTGAGGGACCCGAGGGGGAAAGTGTGCAGTGCTGCCAGTTCCCTGCTGCGGAGTCTAGCGGACCAAACCCGCCACAGGGAGAGGGTAAGAAGTGCACTTAACCATCCTCCTGAAGCAAAAACTCTCTGTTTGTGCTTTTGGAGTTGAATATTTCAACAGATTTGCAGGTCAAATGAACTTCAGGAACTTGCACATCCATGGTTATTTATCCATGTTCAACTTGTTTATAATGACCATTTACTTTTTTTTTAAAACACAATAATAAAGTATAGACTCAAGTTAAAAACAAAATACCTTTCTACAAAAGAAATATCACAAGTTTAAGTATAAGCCATGACAACATTAATTCTGCAAAATATCTCCAAACTTTTCCACGCTAAATGCTAAATTTCCCCTATTTTTAAATTTAGATGACCTTTTCTGTCGTCTAATGCCATGGTTATTATAATTAACTAAAACTAAAATCATATATATATATTTTATATTACTAAAATTTAATAAAATAATAAAAATATTATAATAACTAACTAAATAAATAATAATAATAAATACTATTTTATTTCAGCTAGTTGCAAAGGCAATTTTTCCTCACTATTGTATAGTTTAAGTACTTAAATAACTAAAACTACAGAAACAAAACAAAATTACTAAAACTAAAATTAAAACAGGAAACATAAAAGTAAAAAACACTATAGTAGTTCATCAGTGATACTAAAATAACAGTGTCTAATGCTCACTTAAAGTGAATCTTAAAAAACACTAATAATTTTGCACTGTTAAATGTAATCTTTAGAAATTGTCGGAAAGAATATGCATTTTTTATTCTGTACTGCATTGTACATAATGCTGTGATGCCTAAATTCACTAGTAGCATTTAAAATTATAGATTTTAGTTTTTAGTGTTATATTTTTTATTGTATTATTTAGGGCTGACTTCTAATAGTCGAGGATTCGACGATTCGATTCGGAGAGGTCTGATTCGACTATGAACCTCATAGTCGAATAGTAGGGAAGTGTTATGTAACCATGGGCGTCAGTTTGGTTTGAAATGTGCTGGGGACAGAGATGCATTCGTATGGCGGCAAATCAATGCCAATAATAACCGACCGCACAACTGATGCTGGCGCGCGCGTTAAATGACTTTCGCGAGAGAATAACAGATCTACACGCGAGGAAACGGGAACTCGCGAGCTCATTCATACTCTGCACGCAATACAAGCCCTCGCGCGCGCATGATCATTTCACACGCTCTCGCGCGCGTGCATGATCATTCCACACGCTCTCGCGCTTGATCTGCTCTCGCCTGTTGCTTTTGCTCGCTGAACAATTTTATTTTTGACAGTCGAGGGGCGGGACTTCCTGTTTTAATAACCTCAAATGTCATTGGTTACTTCCCATTTTCCAGAAGTCAGTTGTGATTGGATGCCTGTCCAATGACTCGTAATTCACTTGATTTGAGACATCACTTAGGCTAATTTGTTTTTTATTGTGGTTTATTAATGTGTAATGTGATTTAATGCATTGTTAATGTAGAATATATTCTTACCAGATACTTTATTAACAGAAAGTCTTACTAGTGATTGCATTGTGTTGTTAAGAGATATTTACAGACTGTAACAATGCATTTCCATGGTTATTAGCATTGTAAATCTATATACATAATATAAATGGTTCATTATATTTTCTATTAAATGTAAAAGGGGTTCTGGCTTCGTAAGTTAAGATACAGTACACAGCATTAATTATAGCTTACAAATGCCTTTTCAGAATTTGCTACCGAATACAGAGGAACAATATTAAACCCAGCAAATTATTAAACCCAGCAAAGTAGCTATTACAACATTATATAGTGATCTTAATCATCTAACTTTTTGTAAGCTACATTGTATTTGCCTCATTACCATGAAAAGAAAGAGACAGAAAAGAGATACGCTAGAATCAGTGAACGTACATTAATATACTGACGAAATTAGCAGGGTTTGGGATTAATTAAAATCATGTCGGTTTAAGAGCACGACATACCTTTAAAATGTTATTAGTTTTATTATAAAACTAATACAGTTTTATTACATACTGAATTGGTCGATGTATCTCGGGAGTCTTCTTTATTATGTTGGCTTGAGAAAGCCAGCATATATTTAAACATTATTAGTATTTATTATTATTATTGTGAGAGATTGACTCCACCTAGAACTTTAATGCTTCACCAAACTCGGCTCAGACCTTCAGACTGGTTAGACTCGCTTATATCTTTTCTAACTGGTCAGACTTACTTTCCCAAAAAAATCCCATTGATTTGCGTAATCTGAGCAATGAAGGCCGCAATACTTAATGCTGTCCACTAGAGAGGGCGACAGGTTAATAAATCTTTTCTACTCTCTTTCCCTGTTTGCATCAGTTTAAATGACAAATACATGCATGAATTTCATTCATAAATAGGCCATATCTGTGTATGAGAACAAGCTTTACTCTGCAGAACATGATCCTCCAGGGTCAGGACTAAGTGTTAAATCTATAAATGAATGTGTAAAGTTGGGTGTGTGCATGCAAGTCACTAAGAGTTTTGGGTGTCTGCATTTGCTTGAAGTCACTAAGAGTTTTGTGTAAAACATTCTTTTTTTTTTCTCCACTTCCTGCAGTAACATTTGTTCAGTTAGTAAGGTTCAAGCATGTGATAAAGACAGAAATGTGATAAAGACATATTCAAAAACAGTGCCGTTTTGTTTGCATGTGTTGTGAGAACAACTTAATAAGAGAAAGTATGAGGCAAGCACACAGCATAAATGATTACAACCCATCTGAACATAACATAGCCTATCTTAAAAAAATAAAAGGCATTCATGCTGCCAGAACCCCTTTTACATTTAATAGAAAATATAATAAACCACTCAAAAATGACATAATAGTAATACACAGGATGAAAACAAAAAGCTTACACAACAACTCTTTCTTATTGATATAAACAATTAATTTATCTTTTATTCAAAGCCCTTGTTATATTTACAACTATTTAATGGACATTTTTTTACTTTTTACATTCTGAGGTTCTCAGATCCAATTTAATTTTGGTTGGATAAACGTAAATAGCTGTAAATGGGGGTGTAGTGGTAATGTAGTGGTGAACTACAGCAAATATGACTTTGCATTCACATTTTTCTCCAATTTCTTTTAGATATTTTAGATAGTGTTATAAATACAAAATGTAAAAATACATATGAATTTTGGTAGATTTACAATGCTAATAACCATGGAAATGCGTTGTTACAGTCTGTAAATATCTCTTAACAACACAATGCAATCACTAGTAAGACTTTCTGTTAATAAAGTATCTGGTAAGAATATATTCTACATTAACAATGCATTAAATCACATTACACATTAATAAACCACAATAAAAGACAAATTAAGTGATGTCTCAAGTCAAGTGAATTAGCCTACGAGTCATTGGACAGGCATCCAATCACAACTTACTTCCGGAAAATGGGAAGTAACCAATGACATTTGAGGTTATTAAAACAGGAAGTCCCGCCCTTCGACTGTCAAAAATAAAATTGTTCGAGCGAGCAAAAGCAGCAGGCGAGAGCAGATCAAGCGCGAGAGCGTGTGGAATGATCATGCGCGCGCGCGAGGGCTTGTATTGCCTGCAGAGGAGATGTCAAGAGCGCGCACAGAGTATGAATGAGCTCGCGAGTTCCCGTTTCATCGCGTGTAGATCTGTTATTCTCTCGCGAAAGTCATTTACCGCGCGCGCCAACATCAGTTGTGCGCTCGGCTATTATTGGCATTGATTTGCCGCCATACATTCGGAAGTGCATTTTCAGAAGTGCTGGGTACAATGAGCATTATTTTTTTTCTCTCTTTCGCACAGGTTATGTTTTGAAAGACGATTTCCTGTAGCTCAGGCACCACTTTTCAACAGGCCCACCCAAAACTTTAACACAAAAAAAAAAAAAAACTTTTACTAGGCTATATTCTAATTTTGT
Organism: Gila orcuttii; assembly: GCA_026230005.1. Classification (NCBI taxonomy): domain Eukaryota; kingdom Metazoa; phylum Chordata; class Actinopteri; order Cypriniformes; family Leuciscidae; genus Gila; species Gila orcuttii. The sequence goes on along the minus strand of JAPDVR010000005.1, from coordinate 9,460,294 downwards.
CAATAATTATAAAAAAATCGCCAATAAGCTCATAATTTGTGCTCAAGCGCACCCGCACGCATACAGCTTGCCACAAAGAACTGGTAAAAGTAATGATTATAAATGCGTCTAAATGTGTCTAAATACCTGAATGTGAATGTGCGTTATACGCCGAGTTTCGGTTAATTTATGAGACGAACTCTAGTTCACTCGCCGGCGCGTACATGTTGTGATTCTGCTATATTTAATTATTTTTTATTAAATCCAGGCAATTGGTTAATGAAACATTGATTAAAATTAAGATATAATTAATACAAAACTAAATTAAATTTAAAAGCAGCTGTTCTGTTTGAGGTCTCTGTGAAAGTTTTAAAGCAGTCTTTTAGTGCCGCTTTCAGAGCGCTCACGTCCATAACCGAGAACTGACACGTTGTTTTTTCCCTCATAAATGCCAACACGAAAAATACAATAAAATTAATATTATAATGTTTTTTTGTTGGGTCAGATGATGATTACCAAATTTCTCTCTCATATTGCTCCTCATAACCACTGAAAACGGTCCAAAAAATCGAACCAAAAGTCAAATTAATATGGACGGAAGTTAAAAGTGGTGGGTGCAAAATGACTCATGACAAAATCTGGTGGGTACGCGTACCCACCGTACCCACCTAATCCCCCAAAGCCCCCCCCCCGAAATCGACGCCTATGGGTTCGACTATCAGTCGACTGCGGCAAAATCAAACGAATCAGATTCAACTATGAAAATCCTTAGTCGAAAACAGCCCTAGTATTATTTAATGTTTTAGGCAAAACAGTATATATAATTTGTAATTTTAATACTGACCATTTATCAGTAATCCCCCATAACATGAATGGCAGAATGTTCATATTTGTGCATCCCTAATCATCACCATTAAATGCTTTGTTATTCAGACAGGGTTTAGATTGAATCCTCTCTGTGTCTCTTATTATTGTTCTGTCTCAGGCGCTGGTGAGCTGTCTAGAGTTGCTGGAGGATGAAGGCGTTGAGACACGAGTGTGTGGATGTAAAGCACTCGCATGTCTGAAGGTCAGTTCATGCATGGCTAAACATCTCTCCTCAATAACTCAGTGCCACTCAATCAAAATTTACTTTTTCCTACACTGTTTATATATATATGCTTGCATAACTTCATAACTTAGATGTGCTGTAGTGATTTGAGTGGGAATCAGATTGTATGCAGCATCACACCTCAGTGTTGGTGGAGGACTTTAAGTAAAGTGTCTGTCTGTGTTTGTGCATCACAGGCCAAAGAGAGCATTGAGCAGCTGGTGTATCTGTGCCGTACAGATAAAGAGGATGTGAGGGATGCTGCCAAACAAGCTCTGCTTGTGCTAGGTAAGCAGTGAATCAACTAAACAACAGAAAATGGACTGGTAAAGGAAAGATCAGTAATGAAACTGAAAGCATGGATCTGCTGCAAATGTGAAATAATGTGTTCCAAAAGTGGTCCCACGGTGAGCCATGGAATAACTGGAAAGATCAGAATTTAATTCCAGGTCCAGAAAAATACAAGTTTTGCAACATAATTTGTGAACAATTTATGAACATAATTTTCCGATTAAATGCCTAAAAAATGTAGTCAAAAGGTATTCTCATTTTAAAGAGGAGGACAATGCATCTTATTTCCATTTAATTTGTTTTAATTACAGGTGAGGAGGGGAAGATGGCCCATCGACACCTTGAGTCCTCACAAGATGGAATGTCCCGCCTTTTTGCACCCGGCAGTATGGCCAGTACGGCTTTCTAACACAATCAACTGGCCGATACTTGTTGAAAACAATGTACTTGTGTCTCAGTATCCTCACTGTCACGATCATGCCAATTACAAACTATTAAATGCACACTACTATCAAACAGTTTTAAATTACACAAATCAGCGTGATCTCACTCTTACAGATAGAGTGTCAGTATTGTCCTCAAAGACATGGACGAATGTTTTACAATCATTAGACAAGAGGACTTGTATGTCGGTCTGTATGTTATTCATATTTTGGACATGGCCTAAGATTAACTACTGTAAAGTGATGAGGTAAGATACATAAGTGGGTGTGGGTTCATAAACAATGTTTTGCTGCCTTAAGTTTCGGCCCAATGGTGTTGCCTTCATGATTCGTGGAATGAAGCTGGACCCTAGTCAGCAATACAAGTGATGACTGATAGTGATAGGAGATAATGTAATATTTTCACTTTATTGATGCAAGTAGGCAGTGACTAGCTGCAGAGTACACAGAGAATATGATTGACCACTTTGTGAAGAGTGCTTATGTGTGTGTACATATTGATTGGAGAATGTATGTTGATAGCTGAGGTCACACCTCAGAAAGTAGGATGGGGATCTTGGAAAATATTTCCTAATTAATCCCAAACTTTCATAGGGACTTTGTTGCCATAAAAGTGTAACAGTGCCATTCCATACTGTCATATTCTTTACTGATACAGAATATATATCTATATCCCATTGTAAGTGTAAATGTTTTGTGTTGTAATTTAGTTTAAATGTTTAAATGCTCAATGACAAATGCAGATCTGATTTGATTCAACATGCACTTCACATTTAAGCCACTGGCAATGTAATATCTGCTGTAAAAGTGGTGAAGCTGTTTTTTTATTCATTCTTAAAGATGTCATCATTATTATGGAGTGAAAGCTGTAAACAGTGGTGAATATTGCCTTTTGAAATAGGTTCCGACAACCTCTGTGCTTGTGAACTTTAGAGTGGCATGAATCATGTTTGACTCAGAGCATTTCTCCAGTGCTGCTAGACTGAAAGGTTCTGAGTTGAAACCAGGGAAGGTTCATTTGTTTTTAAATAACATTATTTTCTAGTTCAATCTGTTTCAGGCTTCAATATGACAAACAACGCCTCTTCAGTGTATAAGTGCCTCAAATTAGTATGGGGAGCAAGAGAATGAGATAGATAGACTTTATTTAAAACTCAAGACTGCGGTTTAGGATTGGAAACTGCAGAACAGATTTAAATATATTTTTCATTATTATCCTCAGATTGTGCAGCATTAAATAACTGATTTACTTTTGATTTTTTTATTTACTCTAAATATGTATATTGTCGGACAAGGATATTGTTGACATCAACTGTAAAGGAAACTATTAAAATTATGAACACTAAAACTTGCCTGATTAGTTCATTAACAAATGTGTTATTTGTACTTTGTTACAAAGAAAATTTGAAAATAAAGGGATTACATATTTTGAGCATTTCCACATGTATGCACACATGCACAAATAGACTAATTCAATAATAAAGGAATCAACATCAATCAAAACAGTATTACATAACAGAGGAGTCAAAAATCAATAGTGTATTGATTAAACCAGGGTTCCCACACTTGGTGTGGTGTGATATATATATATATATATATATATATATATAAATATATTTATAGTGTGTGTGTTTTATATGTACTGTATACAAAAGACTATCTTTTAAGATTAATCTACAATCTACACATTTTGTAGGCTTTCACACTGACATTTCCAATTTGGGAGTGTGGGAACGCAATTAAGATATTCTATTCTCTTCTAATACCTTCTTATATTGTAATAAGATGATCAGATACTGCAACGTTAAACATACTTTGATACAAATTTGACTTAACGTTTAAAAAAAAGCCCACATCCCATAATTCAAAAGTAGCGCCCCACACGGCCAATCCGCACACTGCTTTTGTTTACAGCCCTCCCCCTCGCCACCGCCCCCCTGCGTGAAGCGCATGCGCAACAGCCGCTAAGGGCCGCCATTTTGTGCGGAGCCTACTCTGCAAAAGCGGGAGAGGATTAAAACCGCCGGAGGTGAAGGACGCAATATTACTCCGTCTCGTCCTAAAGGAAGAACAAACCCTGGGCTTTCTGTCGAATTCAACGCGAGAGCAAATCACCAAACGCAGGTAAAACAGCGCTACTTTTCCGAAAGGGGGGAGTTTTGCAGGAGCTTTAATCGGCCTCTAGGTGTCACGATGGGGCTCCCAGTGCAGGCGGCTGGCGGGGGGTGTTTGTCTCCCTCTATCGTTATCGAAAATTTAGCAAAAAACATTTATAACCCAGAAGTTCGGGCTTCAGCCTGATTATTAAGCACTATTAAGACTATATCAGACGGTATTTCACCACGATGTCATTATTTAACGCCAGGATGTTTGCTTCAATCTTTAGGCCAGGCGTCCATTTTCTGTTTCTTCTCTTTGTTTCCTGTCTTTAGAAACCCGCCGTTTCTGCACGCGCACTTAGCCAACCAGCTAATATGCCTCTTAAAGTTAACCAATTTCCAAACATACATGGACAAAACAGTTTAGAACAAGCACCTAAACACACAAACGTAAAATCTGCGAGGTTTTACTCGTAATATGTACTATTTTAAGCCGTAAAACATATTTTAGCTCGCGCCTATCACCCTGTTCGCGCCCCTCCTCGAGCAGTTAAATTCAAACCCGAGACGATGAAACATTGAACCGGTTCGGCGATAATAAAGTCCCATTGCGATGGCCTTTGTTCGCTCTTTGGTCCTTATCACAACTGAAATCCAAAAATGACGTGTTTAAGTCTACGTTGAATAAAAAAATAACTGCGTCTTTGATTTAGCATATGTCCTGTCGTCTATGCTAGCGTGTTGCGCAGGTTAAAATCAAACGAGGAAGATGCCGTTGCCAAACTATAAGGATAGCCATTTTCGATAACCAAGACCGAGCCTCGCCTTAAGTTACACTCCCCGAATCCCAGCGTTTATCGCCTGAAAACAGCCGGATCGCCGCAGTCGTTGGTCTCGGTGCGACCGCTCACTCTTGAAAGACTAACCTCAAGCAACAAACGACTGAAGGGATAAAAACTGTAGAGAGCTCCCTCTACAACCCGACTGGTAGTGGTACAAAAACACGATTAACCATCGCAGAATGCCCTCTTGCTGTGGAAAACCATAAGGGTGTTTTAAAACGTGTGAAGGTAAGGATAGTGGGACACATTTTGTCGGTTTAATGGGTTGGTTGCCAAATGCGCGCGATCATGAGGAAGTAGAAGCGAGAATCGGTTAAGATGATGCTTTCTGGCTTCGAATCAAGAGTGCAAGACTTTGTTTTTGTTTTATAGAACTCACGTTCAAGTTGCAAGTTTTCCGAGGTTATGTATTAATGTGTTAGGAAAACAAACTTTATATATTTATGTGTGTGTGTATTTAGGCTATGTAGTGTGTATATATATATATATATATATATATTACACACTATAATATTAGTGTGTATATTTAACCCCAAAGAGGGGTGTGTTCAAGAAAAAAAGTATGTTTTGGTTTGCACATTGATGGATTGATTTGTTTGCATCCCAACAGGTTGAGCTAGGTAGTAAGAAGCAGAGTTGAGACAGGTAGCACATTCATCGGAGGCAGAAAGTGGTGGAGGCAGGGGTAGAGAGATGAAGTATTCCTTTTTGATGCAGGTAAACTCACAGTACTCTATACAAACACCAAAGTCATGGATACCTTTGGAAGTGCCAACTCAACTCTTTTGTTCACCCTTTGCAAGGTTGATAGCAGCCTGTCTCAGTGTGTGTATGTAAGTAAACACTGCAGGTTGCAGTCAGGTAGGAAAACTTTAGCGTCTTACATCTAGTGTTGCATTCTAACCTTTTCGCTTTTAATTGCAATAGGTATTACCCATGGAAGGGGGACCGACTGAGGCGGTGGTGGAAGATGCAGGGGATGCTTTTAAGGCCAAGGAATGTAAGACATACCAAAGGCGGCGAGAAGATGAGGAAGTGGGAGCTGAATTGTTGCATGCTGCTGGGTTAGAGCAAGTCCAGATTGAAGGACAGTCTGTGGTGGAGGCTCAGCAACAGTTGGTCGAGAGTGTAGTTAATGTCAACAGCAGTGTTGAGATGATGGTGATGGACTCCCTGGACCCTGCCCTACTCCAGATGAAGACCGAAGTCATGGAGGCTGCTGTCGGAGCACCTGTTGGTGTGGCTGGTGCAGCCCATGAAGCCACAGTCACAACTGTCGATGACACTCAGATCATCACCCTGCAGGTTGTGAACATGGAAGAGCAGCAGTTGGGCTTGGGAGAGCTGCAGCTAGTGCAGGTGCCTGTTTCTGCTGTCCCCGTCACTGCTGCCACTGTGGAAGAGCTGCAAGGGACACTGGTTGATGCCACTGCCATGCCTAAAGATGGGGAGCCAGTCATCTGTCACACCCTGCCATTGCCTGAGGGCTTCCAGGTTGGCCATAATTTCTGCTTTGAACAGACTACAGTTTTAAATGCAATGGGCTCTGGCTCTCTGGTGTATTTAAATGTTATATCTTCTCTTACAGGTGGTCAAGGTGGGTGCAAATGGAGAAGTAGAAACTGTGGAGCAAGATGAGCTCCAGGCCCAAGAGGATCAGCCTCCACAGCAGGAGGAGGAGGAGATGGCTGAAGCCCAAAATGAAGACCCCGCATGGTCCAAAGATCCAGATTACACGCCCCCTGTTAAAAAGGCTAAGAAGACTAAGAAAAGCAAGCTGCGCTACAACACGGAGGGCGATAAAGACATGGACGTGTCTGTGTATGACTTTGAGGAGGAGCAGCAGGAGGGACTGCTTTCTGAAGTCAATGCTGAGAAAGTTGTGGGTAATATGAAACCACCTAAACCAACCAAAATCAAGAAGAAAGGTGAGAATGTGTGATGCATACAAAATGAACAGGGTCTTGCATAATATAAAAATATAATCTCAATGTTAGATCTGTGCCAGGTCTACTAAATCACTGGATTTTCTCCACTGCATACAGGTGTTAAGAAGACATTCCAGTGTGAGCTGTGCAGTTACACCTGCCCGCGCCGTTCCAATCTGGATCGCCACATGAAGAGCCACACGGATGAGAGGCCTCACAAGTGCCATCTTTGTGGACGAGCCTTCAGGACTGTGACATTGCTGAGGAACCATCTCAACACCCACACAGGTACATTATCTCCTTTCAATCCATTAGTGGAAAGGAAAATATCGGTTGTCTATTGTGAATTAGAAATTGAACCAACCTTTTATTCTTTCTGACAGGCACCAGACCACATAAGTGCACTGACTGTGACATGGCCTTCGTGACCAGTGGAGAGCTGGTGCGACACAGACGCTACAAGCACACTCACGAGAAACCATTCAAGTGCTCCATGTGTGACTATGCTAGTGTCGAGGTTGGTGTTATAGCATCGCAATTAGATTTTATGGAAAAATGCATGCCCTTTTTGATTCCCTCTATTGTACCTGAATTTAACTGAACTTTGACACATTTCAGGTTAGCAAGCTGAAGCGGCACATTCGCTCCCACACTGGAGAACGGCCGTTCCAGTGCAGTCTGTGCAGCTATGCCAGCAGAGATACCTATAAGCTGAAGAGACATATGAGGACCCACTCAGGTCAGCAGCACATACCATTTCTCTTTAATTATCGCGGACAATTTTTTTTAGTCTGTTATTTAAACAGAATTGACTTTATGAAAAGTCTCCTTTTTTTTTTTTCTGTCCTACAGGAGAAAAGCCCTATGAGTGCTATATCTGTCATGCACGTTTTACCCAGAGTGGTACCATGAAGATGCACATTCTGCAGAAGCACACAGAAAATGTGGCAAAATTTCACTGCCCCCACTGTGACACAGTTATTGCTCGCAAGAGCGATCTCGGTAAAATTTAGTTTTTCATTTGGTAGTTTTTTATGGCTAATTATAGTGGGCTTTTTAATGGCTATGACAGCTTGGAGCATACTTGTGGTCTATTGCAGTTAAAATGTTTAATTTGTGCCCATTGCAGGTGTGCACCTCCGTAAGCAGCATTCCTACATTGAGCAGGGCAGAAAGTGTCGTTACTGTGATGCGGTGTTCCATGAGCGCTATGCTCTCATCCAGCATCAGAAGTCCCACAAAAATGAGAAACGCTTCAAGTGTGACCAGTGTGATTATGCGTGCCGTCAGGTCAGACAGCTTATGAAATGGTTTTAATTGTTCAGCATAAGCATTCGTTAATTGCAGTGTTTGAAAATCTGATTTATTTAATTTACTCTTCTCCTTGCTAACAGGAGCGTCACATGGTAATGCACAAGCGCACCCATACTGGGGAGAAGCCATACGCCTGCAGCCAATGTGAGAAGACTTTCAGACAGAAACAGCTCCTGGATATGCACTTTCGGCGCTACCATGATCCCAACTTTGTACCCACATCCTTTGTTTGCACCAAGTGCGGCAAGACCTTCACTCGCAGGGTATGGTACATTTCAAAGAGGTCAGATGAATTTTATGGTACAGTAATCAGTGTTTAACTTTTTTTTTTTTTTTTTTTAACACTTTTAACAGAATACCATGGCCAGACATGCGGAGAACTGCACTGGTGTGGATTCTGCTGATGGAGAGAACGGAACGCCACCCAAAAGGGCTCGTGGTGGCCGAAAGAGGAAGATGCGCTCTAGAAAGGATGATGACGACGACGATGATAGCGGTGAGTAGCTTGTTCTGCTACTATGCTGGTGTGACTTTAGTAGCTGAAGAAATACTTGATTAAGAACTATTAAGATAACTAAGTTATCCAAACCTGTTTTAACACGTGGATTATTAGAATGAAATGTGTATGATTTATGTGCTAAATGTAAAGCATTACTCTTAATGTTTTTATGAAAGCTTTAACTGTCTCCTGAATATCTCAGATGAGCATGGAGAACCTGACCTTGATGACATTGATGAAGAGGAAGAGGATGAGCTTCTCGACGATGACCGGATGGATGTGGAACAGGCTCCACCCAGCGTTCCCATCCCTGCACCAGCTGAACCTCCCGTTAAGAGGAAACGGGGCAGACCCCCCAAGAATGCACCCAAGGCCTCTCCTACAAAATCTGTCACCAAAACCACCACAGGTACTGTGTGCATCTGTATGTAGACTAGGGGTGGCACGGTTCACAAAACCCACGGTTCGGTTCGTATCACGGTTTTAGGGTCACGGTTTTCGGTTCTGTACGGTTCTTGTTGTTATTTTTTCTTTTAATCTTTAACACTCCAGAAATGTACTTCAGCATATGATATAGGCTATAGTAGGGCTGCACGATTTGGGGAAAATGTCATATTGCGATTATTGAGGTCAATATTGCGATTTAATAAACAAATGGTTTCATGAGTCAACTTGCTTGATTCTAAAGCAAAATGCACACACAGATTAGTGATAATTCTGAAATGTGTATTTCTCAACTCAAACTAGCAACAACAACTAAATAATTGATAACATCTATAGTGATCAATAAGCCATTGAGGTCTGGATAAAAATGAATCCACCCCCATTTTAAACATTAATTATAGCCATCCACCATTACAGTGATTCCACAATTGAAAGCTATAATTTTTTCAAAAACATTTATTAGGCTTCAAAAAATATAACAGCTTTTAATTTAAGTGAACTTAATAATACTCACATAAACCCATAAAAAAGTATTATTTACCTGTGCCCTTCCTGTCATGTAGGACATATACAGAAATTTAAGTTATCAAACAGTCTGCACTGCATAAATTATAAATTATATATAGACTAATCCTTATTAAAGCTACACAAGTTCTTTAGTCAAGAGCAGTGAGTAATTTTCTTTGTTCTTTGATTAACTTTACTGACAGAAAGCTTTGGCTGCTGGCCCTTTAAGAGCAGCCGTTGTAGAGACGCGGATCTCACACGCGCCTCATTCTCTCACAACTCTTTACGTCCATCATAAGACTGCTCTTATGTTATGAAGATACTCGACAAACGACATTTTGGCATAATTGTGTGTGTTATTGTTCGTTCAAGCGGAAAGATAACTATTCCGGTCTGTGCATGCGCATGGGCGCGCGTCTTTCTGTTCTGTGAGTCACAGTCGGACATTCACAGGCTGCGCGCTCTCTTTTGATTTGTCGCGCATTAATGGTTTGAACTTTAAAGCATTCGCACGAATAAGAGCGGGATCATGTAACACTAGCCAAAGGATGACAAAAAATAACAGATGCTGCAATAATTGCGTTAACAGCCCTAATTTGTTTATTTTACATAAAATCGCAGCATTTTGCGTCATATAATCGCATAGGCTTGACATCGCGATTACGATTGCGATATGATTAATCGTGCAGCACTAGGTTATAGCTTAATTATCTACAATTCAGGATACAGCATTAAAAAAAAAAATGTATATCATGTAATCATGCACAAACTGAATTTGACTTGACTTTAAGCACATTATTGAGACCATGTCTGAGGAAAGCTAGGTGACATTTTGATACAGCAAGAAAGACATTGATTAAATGCTTTTGTTTATTTGGCAAAAAAGGAGAATGTGTATTGCTATCTCTACAGGGACTTATGTGCATTTTTAGCACACAAAGATTAAAATTAACTTGCCTTTATCAAACTGTCAACTTCAGTGTAGCACTTACAAAATCTTTTAAAAGAAAAAGAGAGGAACTCTTAAAGCACTATCTTTTAAATAAGTCAAAATATGTTACACATAATTGCCTATGAGGCTATAACAATATAGCAAAGGCATAACCATAAAGTGAAACATAAGTTCAACCTCAACACAAACGGTTTCAACAATGCTTCTATTCCCTGAGAGTGAGGATAAATTTTTATTTTTCACTTGAAATTAAAGTGCAGTATTTGGAAACATATGACTGGAGTTCTTATTTAAACTTGGTGTCACTGTATATTTTTAAATATCATAGGTAACATGAAATCCAAAATGTTCCCACATACCGAACTTATACAACGCTGGCGCATCCTCCAACTCCGGTTAGCCTTCCTTATATCTCCCACTTGCCATTTCTATACGTGACGAGACCTGCAGCACTCCATACCCCACTTTTACTGTCTATATAGTTGTTCGACTTGAACCGGCGCTGCACAGACCGATCGGTTTATGACATCAAAGTACCGCGAGAGTGATTGAAAAGCATACGGAGCCGTTGCTCTCGCGGTACTTTGATGTTATTCATCGATCGGTCTGTGCAGCGCCGGTTCAAGTCGAACAAGCCTCATATGTATGTCCATTGTCATGTCCACACACCTCTTATTTCGCGTGAAAAGTAAACACACTGTCTGAGGTCACGGGCACGAGGTTACATTGCGCATGCGTTGAACCGTGCGACGCACACACTCACCGAACCGAGACAAGCGAACCGAACGGTTCGGATGTTTTTTCATGTACCGTGCCAACCCTAATGTAGACAAACCATTCTAAATCTTTTAGCAGGGTTAAACTAAATTACCCTCTCTGCTTCTCCTAGCAGCTGCTGCCATTATCCAGGTGGAGGATGAAAGCACAGGGGCCATTGAGAACATCATCGTGAAGAAGGAGCCTGAGGGCTCTGATGCAGTTGTAGCTGCCCAGCCAGTGGTGGAGGAAGTGGAGGCTGTCGAGGCTGGTGTAGAAACAGTGCAGCTAGCTGTCCCTGAAGCTGCACCTAACGGTGATCTTACTCCTGAAATGATCCTTAGCATGATGGACCGGTGATCTGGGGATGCGTGTGGACACACAGGCTGATCACACATGCTTGCTTATATGCACATCCCCATATGTGTCCCCTTATTATATACATATACACACATGCTCACATACTCTCCCTCCCCTCTTTAATTCCACGCTAAGGCCTCATGTCCTGCATCAAATTTCTTAAAGACTCCATTGTTCCACTTCTTTTTCCTATAAAACTCAAAATCATCACGTCCTAAAGTTCTTACATTTTTTCTTCTCATGACGATCACAAAGCTGCGCTTTTCTACTGTTTCTATCACACCAGTAGTTCAACTGCGGAGTTATTTTTGCTGTGTACTTGGAGAGGCCAGATGATTTTTGAGAGCAGAAATATCTCTGACATAACGTGGTATAATACATGCATCTAGACTTTTCTTTACCCAGCTAACCTTCTGTCTTCATTTGTCAATTCAAATCTGACATTACCATGGCAATATTGAGAAACTATATAATTTTGTGCCTGGTCAAGCCTTGCTCTCTAGAATCGCTGTCACTGCTGTAGAAATGGGTGTTTTTACCCCCTCTGTCCAAGAAAATCCTCTCAATGTTTGACATTTATGATGACTTTTTTCGCTGTTTGTTCCTCATGTGCTCTTTCACTGGTCACAGATGATAATGTTAGGGAGCGTAGAAATGTAGCCGCCTAATTATCATGCCAGGGACGATGACATCCATCCATATGTTAAAAAAAAAAAAAAAAACCCTGCAGTTGATAAATTTGTACAAAAAAGGTAATCTTGGCTAGTCTTGCTTGTAAATAATTTTTATTTTCTGTTTTATGATGAACATTTTAATCTTTTTCTAGTGAATTGATGAGCTTGAATGCTAGGGTAATGGCTTTTAACAGTAGCTGTTTGGAAACATGCCACGGAAGGCTTTCAAATGACTTGTGGTGGAAAAATAAAAGCCTGAACAATCATGTAGGCTGCATAACCCCTTTTCTTTCTGTCCTTCTGTAGCCTGAATCGTTGCATTTGAGTCTGCTCAAGTCGCTTGATGGGGAGGGGTTGCTTAGTCTTTTTATGAGAGTGGCTTTAATATTGTTCCACCTGACGAATAGGCTTCCTTGTTGGATTTTGTTCTAGCTTGTTAAAGGAAGAAAAGGGACAGAACTGGGCAGGTACAGCAACGTGCATGACTCCAATCATTTTGATCTGTTTTGATGTGGTCGTGTTCCCAACAACCACCCCTAATATTAAACTGTTTGTGACACGAGTTGTTAATTTCATGGGATTCTGGAAGGAGACTTCAAGTTTACAATAGGTTTTTCAGACCACATTTAATTTAAGAAGTTTAATACGAGTGTTCAAGGAAGCTATTTTGATATGAACTGTTTCTAGAAGAGGAAGCTTGGATGGGATATTTGTAAAAAGTTGTCACTTGTTCAAAAGAGCAATGTCCTTATTTCTGATCATTTGTTTTTCAGATTCAGAATGAAGTTTTCCTCCAACTAATTGCATTTAAATTGCTTTTTTTTAAGCTCTTAATTCTAGGTTAAATTGTTTTTTTTTTTTTTTTTTTTTTTTACCTAGCTGTACTATTTGAATTTTACAATGGTCAGAAAACCAACCTTTATAAAGACATTTATTTTGGCCGTGAGGGTATATAGAGGGCCTATAAGGTAAGATGGTGTGGAGAATGTATTGCTGTACAGCTAATAAAAAATATTGTCCTTATCAATGTTTGTCTGTTTATTCCATCATGATGCAATTGTTTGCTACTTGAAAAAAATCACAGATTGTTTTATTCTGTGCAAAGTTACAACAGGGAAAAAAGGAATCTTGCATTTGCATTTAAAGAATGATTAGTCTGGTACCAGTAAGCACCAAGGAAGGTTTAAAATAGTTTAAATTGTCTATGTTTTTTTTTTTTTTAATCTGTCAAGCAGCTGAAACATTAAATATTGTTTCAGCAATGGAGTGGAAATTATCTTAGAATTGTGTAGTGCTTTGTTTTCACCTAATTTAAAAATGTAAGGCACTTTTCAGGATAGCAACAAGTGACAGTAAATCAGATACTATTTTAGTTGGAAGGGTTGTGACAATTTCCTACTGTACATTCCACTAGAGGGAGATGCTGAGTATAAAAATGTCCATTTAGCAGTTTTATTTTTTTAGCATCTAGCCATCAGTTGAGCTTAAAGAGTAAAGGTTACAGGTGCAGCATTTGTTTTTTCTATACATCTGTGTAAAGCTGACAGCAAAACCCCTGACTGGAGTTTTACTATGTTTGCAAACAGATATATTTTATCTGTATTGGGGTTGAAATTATTGTACTATGTGAGAAACTGCACATCTTGAGGTGACTGCGATAGGATGCTCTTCATGCAGTTCAGGTGTCACATCCTGTCTCAGACCTGTACTCTCTGTACTGTGGTTTTCCCCCATAAGCATGTGTCATAAAGCAGCAGGATGTGTGTTTGTGTTCAAGAGTGTATCTCACACTGCCAGCGCTGGCCTGTCTTCACCCTGTTGCCATTGACATAGTGAGCAGACATTATGGCGGCGCTGACAGAGGTCCCATTTTGCCTCAAAGGTAAGGTTCTTATACCGTACTTTAATCAGAGCATGCTACAGAAATGCGTGCATACTTTTTTATCTAATGATGTGGTCGCAATATAGTGTAGTGCTTAGATTTTTTAGAGTGATGTGCAGTTCTGCATAAATGGTTCTATGCTTGATTTACAGAAGGCATAATTCAGTATCTGAAGCCACAGAGGGTTCAGTTCATGAGTCTGGTGCATATCAACCAGTTCAAGGGACGAGCAGAGAACAGAGTTTTGGTATGTCAGCCTCTCACCCTCACAATTTTGTAATAATGAATATATATTTATTTTTATTTGTGTAATACATTTTTTTATTTTATATATATAAACACAAATATCTGCAAAAAAGGCATATAAAGACAATTGTTTCATATTTGTGGATTTTTTTTAATTTTTTTAATTAAATATACAATTTTATTACAAAAACATTGTGTGTGTATATATATATATATATACATATATATATATATATATATATATATATATATATATGAATTTTTAATACAATTTTTATTGTATTTAGTAATACGTTTTTACACAAATATGAGGAAAATAGGAATTTCAGAATATCTTAGTATTTTGGTTGGTTGCCCTTTTGCTTTAAAGGGGTCATGAACTAGCTTTTAAAAAAATGTTATATTGTTGTCTGAGGTCAACTTATGACGTTCGCTTGGTTTTTACATTCAAAAACATCAAAATGAATAAGTAATAGGCTATTTTGTACCCTAGTTTTGAGCCTACCTCAAAAACGCTCGGATTTTATGGGCGTCTCGCATTGAAGACTTGGAAGTAAACGCCCACTGCTGTGAGTGGATAACAGTTTTGCATATTATAAGGAGTTTCAACTCACTCTTCAGTAACGATTAGACTGATACACATGTACACATAATTATTAGATATCAAACGATCTGTAACAATGCAATACTAGCCTATCAGATTATTATTCTTTTTTAAATAAAAATGTTACTCACATTCCTGTCGGATCCAATATAGAAGGCACAGCACCGTTTTCTAATCTTAATCGGTATGCAAATCCAGTCTCGACCTGTGTCTTGTTTACAAAACAATCCTCAGTGAAATGAAGCGAACAAACGGACAATGTTTTACCCACATCAGCTGTAGTGGGCCGAACGCGTTTTTCGTGTTGTTGATCGATCTCCATCGATAGAGTATACGCTTCTTTTATGTACGATATTAAGTCATTATGTGGTCAAATAAAATTTGTTGGCAATTCTGGTTTGATCATATATTTTCACAAACGTATGTTTTGATTGTCAATCTTCTTAGGCAAATAATGTTATATTGTAGGCCTACATTTACCATAGACAGTAAGAAAAAATTAGAATAATGTGCAAAAGTTCATGTATTTCAGTAATTCAAATTAAAAGGTCAAACTAATACATTTAGTAAACATATCAATATACATTTTTATATAACAAAACACGTTTTATATATATATATATTTTATATATATATATATATATATATATATATATATATATATATATATATATATATATATATATACATATGCATGATCATACTTTTCAGAGGGCCGACATTTATGTATTTAAAATTCTTTTTTTTATTGATTTCATGTAATATTCTAATTTTCTGAGATTTGAATTTGGGTTTTTCATAAGCTGTAAGTCATAATCAACAAAATTATAACTTTTGCACGATATTCTAATTTTTCGAGTTTCACCTGTATATATCTAACATAAATAAGACACTTTATCTTGGATATGGAGTGTTGTGTGCATGTTACTAGCTGTACATCAACAAACATCATATCCTTTTCACTAACAAGTTGGATCAAGTTAGTACAATGTTTTTTAGAGTGGGTGAATTTAAATACAAAAGAAAGCCAAATCGTCCAAAAAGCTGTGGAAAAATATGAAATCACAGGCGGCCACATTCCAGATGTGCCAATTCTTGTTGGCTACCATAGAGAATGCTACATGTAGTATGCTAACAAAAGAAATATTGAGAGAGCCAGCAAGAAGAAAAGACAGTACAGGAAGTTGAAGGTTTGTAAGGCAGCTTTATAGTGGTTAAGTGTAGTTGTTAGCAGGGGCGTCACTAGGGTTTTCATTTTAGGGGGGCTAAGCCCCCAATGAGGGTATGATTTGTTTTTTTTAAATAATCAAAAAAGTTAACAATTTAGTTTAGGATCTAATGCTCACTATTAATTTCAGTACCATGCAAAGGCAGGGTTGTATAATTTATAATCATATGGGGGGATCAAAATCAAAAATTTTGATTTCTTTGATCTACATATGTGCATTTTAAGATGTTTTGAAGGCCCAAAAAAATTGGATAAGAGCTTTAAAACCATGTCAGTGGGCAGCTGATTATTTCTCTCTCCTCATCAGCATCACACTCTTTTTATCTTTGTTTTTATCTTGCCCTGTCTTTTCCCCTCCTAAAGCTGAGCTTTGACTGATATAGGCTTTTCATTTTTGTCTGTCAGTGAAGAAAGTAAACATGGGTCAACTGATAGGTTGCATTCACAATATGTAGGCTACACATTCATTATTGATCTTATGCCTAATACAGGGCCGTAGACAGTGCTTTATAATCAAAGAGGTCCTAAATTTGAGGTTGGTATAGGGGGTTAAAAAAATTATTTCTCTGATATGTGCATTTCAAGACGTTTTTAAGACCAAAAAAAAAAGGATAAGAAATAGCTTTAAAACCATGTCAGTGGGCAGTAGATTATTTGTCAATACCTGCTCTCTCCTCATCTCCATCACTCTTTCTTTATTTCTCAGTCTCTTCATCCCTTTCTCTTCCCCTCCTAAAGCTCGAGCTTTTTTAATTTACTATAGGCTACAGTTTGTATTATATTCTCAATATGTACACATTCATTATTAATCTTGTGCCTAACATGATGAAAACGGCTTTGTTAATGTTTCTTGTCCCCTCACAATGACAGTAAACTAAGTATTTTCAGTTCAAAATGGCAAAAATAGACAAAACTATATTAGTTTGCCTGATTATATTTTGTCATTCGTTTAACATTTATGACCTAAAAAAAATGTCAAATATAAAATGTTAAGTTTAGCTACTTACATCTTATCTCACACTTGACCGTACGCGTCGAGTCGCACTGTTAAAAGGCAGAAGTTTTGGGGGTGGCTGGATCGTGCACTTGCGCGTTCCGAGGATTGAAGCGCCTTTCAGACAGGACGCGGAATGCGCGTTAACCCATTAATTTCAAGGACTTCCAAAGATACATAACAGCTACAAGTATGCACTATGCAAGCACTATACCGTATACAGGATTCACCCTATTATACTTTATCGACACAAATTGATTAGTCAAACAGCCATCCCAGAATAGTCTATAGCTACATAGGCTGTCTTTGACTTGAACAAGGGTTAAATTACTCGTCAGGCTACAGAAGAATACCATAATTCATTCGTTCAATTAGGCCTAATGCTGTGTTCACACCGAACGCGAATAGAGCGTCAAATACGCGTCTATCGCGTCTAGTTAGACGCTTGAACATTCGCTCAGTTCAAATTTTTCAACTTGCGGTGAAGACGTTCGCGGCAAACGCGTCGCCCAATTCGCGTCATTCGCGACGCCCGGCGCGAATGATGCGTCTATTCGCGTCTTTGCATTGACTTTGTATGTAATCTATTCGCGCAAATAATTCAATTAGCGTTCGGTGTGAACACACCGTAAGACATCGAGAGTCACGCAGACCTATAACAACCCAGCCATCATCATTTATTTCAGGAACCTTAATGTACAGAAAATCAAAATCTATATGCGACACAAAAAATGGACAGTGTTTTAGAGCTCCCCCTAAATGTCTCAAAGTAGGCTTTCAGGGGAGCCCAGGTCCTTTTCAGGGGAGCCGAGCTCCCCTTAGCTCCCCCGTAATTCGAACACTGGATCTCATGCGTTTGTTTAAATCATGGTATAAATGCTTGGAATCCTTTTAAACCCCAAACATAAATTATTGATATTTACATCTCAGAAATAGTAAAAAAAAAACATACAGATATAATTATATAATGTAATAACATATATATTAAGTTAATAATTATATATTTATTCTTATAAAAGTTGAATATGTATTATCTTAGCATGAATATCTTTATAACTAAATGACACTTCAACTGTTTGGTCTAGCAGGCTTAGTAGTAATATATGGCAGTAATATATATAATGGTAGAACATTTAACATATCTTATTAAAGGTGCTCTAAGCGATGTCACACGTTTTTTAGGCCAAAACATTTTCACATACAGCAAACATCTCCTCACTATCCGCTAGCTGCCTGTCCCCTGAACACACTGTAAAAAGAAGTGGTCTCTGCAGACACCCCAGGCTCCACACACGGCAACAAAATCAAACTGGGCTAACCCACACCACGAAACGTAACAAACTGTTCCAGCCAATAACCGACAAGAAGGGTTTGGGGGGTTAGTGCGCGGATGAGGAGGAGGGAGGGTCTAGCTAGCCTCCGTTTTGTTTGACAATACTTTAAACGTCAACAAGAAGTGACGTCACCCGACAGCGCTTAGAGCACCTTTAACAACAATAAATAGATCCGTCCGAAACTATGCACACGAAAAATAAATCCTGCCCATGTAAACCCTGCCAGGCCAGACCATGGATGCATTAAGAGAAAGGCCAGGCATAGCCCTGTCTTAATTGGCATTTTAGTCAAGGTAAACTAATAAAAGGCTTCTATAGACACAGCGATATCTAGTGGACACAATATTCAACATATAGCGACTGAAAATGTGCTCCACCAATCAGAATAGCAAAACATTAAAAGGGTTTTATGATGAACCGTGAAAAACAAAGGGCATTTTCACTGTTTCAGCAGAATAGATGTGTCAGGGCTTAGTCAGACCAGGTCAAGAAGATGTCTCACAGCAGGGCTAAGGATCTGGGATTACCTGGGGAAACAGATTAGCAAAGTTGTAAACAGTGTAGTAAAATTATGAGAAGGGTCTGGCTGCTGACCGTGGGCTAGTGGAGTTCACTTTCGAACAGGAAATACGTCACCTCCACTTGAATTGATAAAGGAGGGCCAAGATGGCGTTGCTGTGAGCTCTTCGAATTATAACTCAGGTCATTGACTGACTGACGCTGTCGTAACGTGCAATGCAAGCAAAACGCATAGGGCTTGCGTGAAATTACTCACAAAAGGATGAATAAACACAATGGATTGATATTTCTGACGAGCATAGATGTTATTGTGACAGATTAAAATATGTATTTTATAAATTCATAAATATGAACATTTTAAAGCACTATATTCACACTATTTTGAATGAGTGTAAAAAGGGTTATAAAACGTAAATATGTAATTTGAATGTAATTTTGGGTTCATCTGTGATCTATGAGTTTGGCGATGTGCCTTGTTGAACACTATAGGGGGAAAATTCACAGGGTTTTTCCATTCCACATAAAGCTTTAAATGCAAAATTCTGAAATTATTTTTACTATAATATTTTATCTAAAGCAAGCGGCAAGAAGCGAAACTTTACAGAAAGTGAATCGGAGGTGCTACTATCGGAGGTAGAAACGAGAAAAAAAATTTTTTGGAACTTTGTCCTCCGGAATTAATAACAAAAGGAAAAAATATGAGTGAGAGAGTTTGGCTGATGCCGTCAATGCGGCGGGATCTGAAAGTCGCACTGTAAATGACCTTAAAAAAATGGTCTGATATAAAGGTGGACGTTAAATGGAGAACTGCTGCGCACCGACAAAGTGTGGGCAGAACAAGCAGTGGTAAAGGGGTCAGAGAATTGCCTCAATTATGGGTGACACTTTACTCTCTGGAGTAGTATCCGCTGCTGTGGGAGACTCGGATTTACTACAGGACTGCCACGAAGGTAACCAATATTATCTGCACATTTATTGAATGGAAATGTTTCCGATTCACATATGCAAATTCTTCTTCAGATGGCGCCTTTAGCAATGCGTGTGCAGTCGATCGCTCCGATTACATTAGTAAAACCGGCTATCGCTGCAAATTGCGTTTTAATGTTTGGCTGGTCAACTGCATCATATGGGAATATCGTATGCTTTTATATGTTCTTACTTAATTGCATAATTGATAGAATATTCCCATAAGGCTCGTGTGACAATATATGTAAATTATTTTATAAATTGCTAATTAATAGCAATGCATCCCACAGGTGGTAGTGCGATAGACTTGTAGAGCAATTCGTTGTGTAATGTTTTCAACTTAACTTCATTGCCTGTAAGAGTCGCCAACGAACAAAAACTATGAGAAATGTACGTACGCCAGACATGAAATTGGCGTGGAGGAACGCACATTCTCACGTTAATTTCACTTTTAGTACATCCGACCGTAAGCGTGAAAGCTGGCGTACGCAAAGTTTTTGTGCGTACGCAAGATTGATACATGAGGCCCCTGGAATCTTGGATGTCGCTGTTAATGTTTCTCGACTTCGGATAGGATTCCTGCTGGAAAATGTTTGATTGTGAAGATTTCGTTAGAGAAGATTTTATGGTGTGAACTCATGGATGTGGCTGGCTAGCTAGAAAACACATGTGCTACGCTACAGTCGGTAATGGCACTATATTTTGAACGAATATTATTGGCAGACGTTAGTCACGTGACGATATAATTCGTTTTTTGATTGGTTAGATGTATAGTACACCCTCACGTTTTCCTAGTCCGTTTATTAAATGTAAATTCAGTTTTCAAAAAAATATGATCGACTTGACACTGCCAACAAACGGATACGTGTTCAGAAAAAAATGATTTAGTTTATATGAAAAAAACAGCTACTCTATCCTCGAGGATCTATCATTTCAAAAACTAAAGCAGATAGCAGCGTTCGGCCCACCGTCTACTGGAATGTCATTAAAAATAAAGTTTAACCAAGCATTCCTATTGGAATTCAGAGGAAGCTTATGCAGCGACTGTCTTCTTCCACAACCAGGCACTGCACAATATTTTGTAAATGTCATGTTTATTGCTCGGTAGCTCGATCCGGTTTGTCATCACGAGGTAGGCCCATGTTATTTAGCTATGCGTGTAATGCGCGAATCGGTGGGCGGGGCTAAAGTAGCCGTGTTGAAGTAGGCGTTGATCTTCTTCAGCGGGGGTGGTGTTTTATCCTCGTTTGCTGAGCCTGGTGTCAATAAAAGCATTTATTGGACTAACAAGGACGTTTTCAGTTCTGAAATTTACAGGATATTCTTACAATATGATGACCTCTTAGATGTCAAAAGCTCAAGAAAAATTTGATTTCTCAGTTCATCACCCCTTTAATAACAGCAGCACTTGAGCTGCATGAACTCTCCATAAGTTTGTTCAAAACCTGATGATCATGTTCTCCGGCATGGTTTGAGAATAATATAAAAAGAGCATCATGTCTGTTCAAAGAGTCACATGATCAATGTCATAAATTAATTTAAAAACTCTAGATTCTCCCAGTCTCGTTAGTAATACCGAATGACTTGACTGTCGACTGTGATGTTCATCTAGAAAGCAGCAGACGCCGCTCATGACGCAGAGATGTGCTGATGAAATGAGCATGTCTCATGCTCTGCAAGAACCTGCTTGCACAGTCAGCACTGTTCGTTCATTTATCATTGAAGGGCTGCATGCTTCTCTCCGTTTAATGTGAAAGAGTAAGCACTAAAAAGGCCACAATATTTTTTTGTGGTTTTGCCAAACAATATTGTTATAAAAACAATATTTTTAGGTTGGTTGCTGAGCCATAAAACTGAAAGCCACAAAGACTGATAACAGAGAGTACAACTGAAAGGAAGTAGATAGCCTGTTGTTGTGAGCTCTTTTTGTGTACCAGCAGATGGCACTAGACTCGTTTACACTGTTCTGTTGTGTTTTTGTTCTTTAACAGGTGATGTCTCAATGGAGAGCTCATGTGTTCCACAGCAAGCAGCCAGTGAAGGTGGGAAACAGTATATCAGAGCACATAGATCTCAGACCAGGGTCGTAGCAATCATTTTAACTGGGGAGACGTTCTTTCCTCTACTTTGAGATATTTCTCTGTTTCTAAATGCATGCACATGCACACAGACTTATCAAATGGTTTCTACACCGCTGTCTTACACTTTTAAAAAAAATAGTTTCAGATAACAGTGATCCCAGAAAGTATGTGTACACTCAAGTCACACTTAAAAATGTCTAAATGCCATTCCATTAGATAAGATAAAAAAAAATCAAGTAGCTCTCGATTTAAAGATAGCACAAGCACATCATTTCGTTTGACAGTTAGTCAATATTTGGTCATACACAACATATATTGTTCAAAATTGTTCTGACAAAATGTAGCCGGAAAACAGTAATGTAAAGTTGTTAAAAAATAAAGTATTTGCAAAAAGATTTACAATTATATTTAATGTCAACAGACAGTCAAATAATAAATTAAATAAGCCAATAAAATGAATTAAATTTTAAGTTTTGAGAAAATGGTACGATTTGTTTGCAGATGTTTTTTATATTGTTCTCAAATAAAAATTGATTTCATACTCAAGTGTGGCTTAAAGCGATAGTTCACGCAAAAATGAAAATGTTGTCATCATTTACTCCCACTTAAGTTGTTCCCAACCTGTATGAGTTTCTTTCTTCTGCTGAACATAAAATATCTGTTCTAAAAATATGCAGCTGAAAAAAACAAGAAGTAGGTTAGAAACAGAGGGTCAGTAGGTCACGTCCAGTATTAACTCAGTGCTGTAGGGGGGAATAATTATTTGTAGAGCTTTATATTTCCTAATAATATAGACTCCGATATAGACTGAGTAATATAAACCCTTCTGATCTGCTGTTAGCACAAACAGCTCGATGTGAGTTCATAACTGAGGATTTTGGAAAGATGGAATGACACAATACTCCTTTAAGAGTTGATTGTATTTCTTGATTTGTGAAAGAAGAGCTAATAGCTCTTAATGGAGAGCAGTTAGACACTGAAAGTGCATGACTCAACACTAGTTCCCGCAGTGGAAAGAAAAGAAATATTCGTTCCAAAGCTCAACTTCTGTGTTTGAGTTTCAGTAAATGACCCAGCCTCCCTGACCCCCCACATTCTCTTCTATGTTAACTTGTGAGTCACTGTATTTCCAGTGTTATTTGTTGTAGAGTACATGTGCTGTTTACAGCGGTCGTGTCTCTTGCTTCAGGTGGAGAGTTCCTTTAGTTATCTCGAGATCTATGCCATCATCATCGACAGCATTGAGCAGGTAAGAGATCGACAGCTACAACACCTTCCAGTAGGAATAATGAACATTAAAAGTTGCTTATTAATCTACACTGTAACATTTGTATAAGTTTTATGTTGCTTTGGGTTGAAGCTAAATAAAATATGGGCAGCTGTGATATAATACAAATATACCAATATATTCTCGCAATAAATTATCCAATTCATTATTTAACTTAAGTTCAATCCAATTTTTCTAGAATTTTTTATTAAAAATTATCATCCTCCAAGGAAGCATTATTACAATTTAAAATAATTGGTTTCTGTTTTAATATATTTTAAATTTAATTTTATTCCTGTGATGGCAAAGCAAAATTTTCATGAATCGTCAATCAATCTAATATGCTGATTTGGTGCTTAAGAAAAATGTTATTGTTTATTGGAAAACAATTGTGCTGCTTAATTTTTTTGTGGAGACTGTGATTAATCTTTTCAGTATTCTTTGATGAATAGAAAGTTAATTATTTAAAATAGATATTTTTTGCTAGTAAAGGTTTTCACAAAAAATGGATGACCACAAATAATTTAAATGGTAGTATAATATTGTCAAATATATTTTTTCTCTGTAAATTATGAGATAATACTTTGTAATTATAAAAACATTTTCAAAATTTACAATACATACATTACATGTAAAAAAAATACAACAACAACTTTTCACAGACAGTGATGACAGTTCTATAGTTATCAACATCTTAAATCTAGTAGTTTTTTTATATAAACTTTTTATATTTTCATTTAATTATAATAACCCTATTCTTGTTATATTCCCTTGGCAGTAAACTATTAAAAAGCTAACTACCACTGCTGTGAGGGTGTTTCTAATACAACGGCTTAGGGATTGAAGGCAAATTTCACATCATTCTCTCTTCTGGTGGCTGTAATCAATCTCGATGATTTTTTCTTTTGCCATTTGAGCAAATGGGAGTACAAAACAGATTTCTTGCAGTTTCTATTCACCACCAATGAAGTTTATCCAACTATGACAATCTCAGAAATGTGAAAAGGGTCCAATAACACTTTTTTACTGTAGTATTTTTAGGTTCTTTTTCTGTTTAAATTGCTAACATTTATAGTATAATGTAAACATGAAGTTGAAAAAACAGGGAAGTTGAGGTCATTTTTCAACCCTGATGTTTTTTCGAACGAGTAAAGCCAGTGGTTTTTAAACTGTTTCAAATGTCAAGTTGTTGGGGGCAAGCAAGTCGTTTCATCAGTAGTTTCATCTCAAAAGAAAGATCCTCTTTCAATCAGCCAGCCAGTTATTTATTTATCACTTATCATCCCTTGCACTTTGTGTTTGTGAGGTGGTTATCGAGACAGACAGGCAGAGCTACTTTCTTAGCCTGATGTCAGTGAGAGATCTGGAAGCTGTGGTCAGCCATGTCACCGCCTCACTCAAGAAGATCTTTCCTGATTCATCGCCAGGGTGAGTGATCTGAGAAACATCACATCTGATCAAACGTGCTGCATTTGGTTTGGTACACGGTTTCACAGACCAGGCTTAAGCTAGTCCTGGACTAAAATGCATGTTTGAGCTGTTGTCTCCTGATGCACACCAGTAGGGTTTTATTCTTGTGTACGTTTATAAAAGCTACTTGAACTAAGGCCAATTCTTGGCTTAATCTAAGCCTTGTCTGTGAAACTGGGCCATAGTGTAGTGTAAACAAAGGAAGTTGAGGTAATGTTTCAAAGGGGAAATTTACTTATAGTTAGTAGAATGTCGAAAGGGGACCATCGTAATAGTGTAACTGAAAAAAATAAAAATACGCAATAACACAATCCGTTAAGACCTTTCTCCTAATATAGAACCTTTTTAGCATAAAATATGAGTTCACTTGCAATAGTGATTTACATGTTTGTGTATTGAATATCTGGTGTAAAATCTGGATCCGGAAACGGAACCACTGCGTTTAATCAATCACTGTAAAGTGGATGATCTTTATGGAGTTTCATTTTTCCATATTGTCCATGATAAACTCTGATGACTTAAACCATAAGGTCTTCTCCATTTTGACTCACTTCTTCTGGTAAGTCTGAACAGATTTATCTGCCCACAAATGGAACAAACATGACCTTTGAATTTGTGTTGGCTGATGTGGTTACACTGATCATACACTTCCTTTATCCCCCTCCACCTTTTTCTTGCTTTCAGGAAATTGCTGAAGAAAGTTCCTCCTGATCTTCAAGAGCGGCTATGCAGTCTTGCCTCCAGAGTTGAAGAACATGTGAATGGAGCAGTTGGACCATGTGGTCAGATGAATGTTGACAATCACATCTAGATGTTATTTAGATATCAAAGTGCTTTCAATTGATTTTTTCTTCATCCTCTTTGGTGCCTTACAGGAGGCTTTTCAGACACCTATGCAGCGTTGTGTGACTTCAACGAGTTCCCATGTTGTGTGGAAGTTCAGTGGGTCTGTGGTAGTTACTACTAACAAGAATTGAAAATGTCAAAGGTTTAGCAATGATGGTTTTAAGAACTGCTGCTTCTGTTTCTAGGATGTTGATAATATTTACCATGTTCAGAACTGTCGGGTGTTCAACCTCATCGACTTCAGTCATTTAGACAGCAGGTATACAATGAAACTTGTATCTCTGTTTAAGAACTAAACTAACATTTTGCATAATTTTTAATATCTAAATATATTTTAATTTTTTATATATAAAACTTTAATATACACTACCTTTCAAACATTTGGGGTCCGCAGGTTTTTTATGTTTTTGAAAGAAGTCTCTTGTTCTCATCAAGGTTGCATTTATTTAATCAAAAACACAGTTAAACAGCAATATTGTGAAATTACTCAAAAAAAAATTTTTTTTTTCTATTTTAATATATTTTAAAATGTAATTTATTCCTGTGATGCAAAGCTGCATTTTCAGCGTCATTACTCCAGTCTTCAGTGTCACATGATCCTTCAGAAAGCATTCTAATATGCTGATTTGCTGCTCAAGAAACATTTCTTATTATTTTCAATGTTGCAAACAGCTGTGCTGCTTAATATTTTTTCGTGGCCACCGTGATACTTTCGATTTTTTAATTAAAAGTTTAAAAAGAAATATACATTTTATTTGTAACAATATGAAAATATTTACTGTCACTTTTGATCCATTTAATGAATTTAATGTGCTGAATAAACTAATAATAAAAAAAACTACTGACCCCAAACTTTTGAAAGGAAGTATTTTAAATAAATAAATTGATTAATTTATATATAAATGTTTAATATAAAAATGGTCAATATATCTTTTTTTATGTTTTTTTATAATAATAATAATCTGTTAATGTTAATAGGGACTTGGCTTTAGCAGTGGGCGCTCTGTCCTTCAACCAGTGGTTTACCAAGATATGCAGCAAGGACTTCAAACTGGTATGTACGGATACTACTGGGCTAATAATCATGCATATAAAGAAAGCTGTTAAAGGTATGGTAGGCAGTTTCAGAGAGGCTAGCAATAGCAAGCTAGCTTTGAAAGCATAAGATCCAACCCTCCCTTCCGAGCGTCTCCAAAGCCACACATCCTACAATACGCATGACAGTACACAGCCAGAGCACAGTCTACAAAACATCACGAGAGACGGCGTTAAATTACCTCATGTCTCAAAGTACATAACATTACAATGAACGTAAATAACTTGAAGAGGTCTGACTTGTACCACCTGACTGCTTGAGATTCATTTTGGCGTTGATGTCGGCGCCGAGTGATCTTAGCATGAGAGAGGAGGAGTGGGGGAAGAGGGAAAGAAATGTATTCTCAAATGGTGATGCTAACTTCACGAGAGAGTTCAAATGTCAATTTCCTTTGTTTTCTCAGAGAGTTGCCCTCTCTTCCAGTTTTTCCAGTCTTACAGCCTCGTGGCCAAGTGCACCGACATGTAGCGCTGTTGTGCTTCGGGCGACTCGAGTTCGAGTCCCGGCTCATGAACCTTTCCCGATCCCGTCCCCCCTCTCTCTCTTCCATCTCACTTCCTGTCTAGCAACTGTCCTATTCTAATAAAAGGCAAAAACGACAAAAAAAATCCGGCATTGATAGTGTTGCCAAAGAAATGCATAACATCATGGTCTGCCATCTCGTAATTACAGCAATCACGACATGGCGTGAGCGCAGCATAAGCTTGTTGTTTTGGTTCAGGAGGAACTGTAAAAGATGACTGCTGTTTGTTTGCGGCGCTTGGTGACTGTCTGTCTAGAAATCTGCATAGCTTTACTGAACGCACTGATGATGACGTGATGTCTGCGCGAGCATGGTGTGTGGAGGTATGCAAATACATATGCTGACAGGGTGGTTGGACATCATTGCGTTGGGTCCGAATGCAATGAATGAACATTTTTTGGTCTTGACACTTCCACAGAAAAGATATATGTAATTTTTTTAAATATTTAAACCACCTCTATTATTGATTGCTCTCAGGATGTGAAAAGAGTTTCACATCCAGTATAACAAATATCACATCCAGTATACCAGTATAACAAAAAGTGTTTATGAAAAACATTGCCTACCCTACTTTTAACTTGGAGAAGAATTGTTGTTCTTGTTTAGACTTGGCTTATCCAGTCATGTCAGACCTACATCTCCTCTCGCTCCTGGCTGTGGAAAGGTCAGATATAGGCCACTTTCCAAATAATAAATTGCTGTTCCTACCATGACAACAACACAAGACATGCTCACGTGTGACTTTGATCTCTGTGTGATATAGTATACTCATTTAGATGGAGAGAAACAGGGAGAGGATTTAAGGATGGGTAGAACAAGGAATTGTAGCCGAAGCCAGTTTCTTGAATCAATCAATCAAATAAGCCTATTCTTTATTGAATATTTTCAATATTTCGTGGCTGCACAGATAACATTTCTTCCCACTCAACATGTTTATCATAGTGTATTATGCTCAATTCATGTCAATCTTGGAATGTCTGTTTGCCTCCAAAAACGTTGAGAACCTCTTCTCTTTGTTTTCAGACCCCTGATGTGCAGGAGCAGGTCCTCTATATGATCGCCCGGTCCTGTGCTCTGGAGGAGGTCAGTCTGGAGGCCAGCGGACTCAAAATGTGAGCTTAATCAAGGCCCCTGCACTTATGAAAAGTTAAACACATTTACCCAATTTCTATGTGTTACTTTGAAGCAAGTTGACTCTTTTTGAATTCACGATGCAGGGATTTTGCTGTCAAGATGGCCTCCGCTCTTCGGGACAATTCTTCCTCTATTGTCCATATCATCAACCTGTCTGTCAATGCAATAGAGGATAAAGGTTCTGATACAGATACTCTCTGTAATCTGAGATTAGGTTTTGGTCTGTTCACGGTTTTCTGTGTTATAGGCTGACGTTATGATTTCTCTGTTTAACGGCTCTCAGGTGTGATTGCTCTCAGTCAGAGTTTGTCCAAATTGTCCCGTGGCCTCAGTCAGCTGAACCTATCCAAGGTCTCCATGTCCCCAAAAGGTGCAGTTTTTATCTCTTACTACTTTTGTACATGTCAAGATGCTGTTTAACGACTACAAAAGTAACTAGATTCAAGATAATAAAGGGTTGGTTGCCATGGCATTGCTTTGTGGATGCTAATTTAGGGTCTTCCTGTTACCCTAGGCCTCAGCTGTCTGGTTCAAGTTCTTCATCAAAGTACATCTCTCTGCAACACCCTGACCCACCTAGATCTGAGCGGAAACATCGGCTGCCTGGCCACAGAAGAGGCAATAGTGAGTTTAAGAGAGCTGTGGGCATGTAGGGGCCTGGTGTTCAGATGTGTACTTTCCCTGCCAATATTTTAACAGGCCCACCACAAAAATAACTATTTATATTATTTTAAGAACTCACCAAATCTAGATTTATTTGGTTTCACTTGGCTGCATATGTCTTTTGTCATATAGGTTTTATTTATTGGCAGCATTGCAGAATTTAGCATAAAAGAGTGAATAGGAGAACACTTGGGACAGAATGGCTCTGAAATCTCATGCTTGTCTTTCTCTCTTCTAGAGCCTCTTTAAGTTCCTGACTAATCCAAATGCAGTTTCTCACCTTGACCTCAGCTACACTGACTGCCCCCTAGACACAGTGAGTCCCATCAGTTATATTCTACATTTTATTTGATTGCTCATATTGTGGTGTAAAATGAATTAGGGAAGTTAAATACTGACATATATAATATTCATCCAATATTAGCCCATGAGACTGGGAATGAGACAGTTTGTACCCAAAAGCTGGTTCAGTTGTTTACCAAATAATGCTTGAATTTTTCACTTCAGTAAAGAATCTGACGTACCTTTTTATTTCTGTTTCTCTCTAGCTGTTTGTGTCCCTGTCTGTCGGCTGCTGCACTACTTTGAGCTACCTCAACCTCTCCAGGAACACTTTTTCTCATAGGTGAGCCATCAAAAGTGACATTATGAAGTGTAAGCATCTCTACGCAGGCAGCATGTACATACTGATCTGTGTGGCTGTGCTAGGAAAGTACGAGAGGTCACGCGCAGTGTGAGGGATTTCTTTAGCAAGAACACTGTGTTAAAATACGTGGGATTGTCTGGAACTAAACTACCTCCAGAGGCTCTCAGGTATGGGCTTTTTTCCAATATTAGCATGAATGTATGTGTTATAAGCTTAAATATCATAACAAGTTTTAAATTTAGAATCTGTTCGTTTATGGTCTAAATATCTGCAACGAGTTTTGTACACAGCACTGTTTAAAAGTTCGGTGTCAGTAAAATTAAAAAAGTATTTTTTGCTCACCAAGGCAGAATTGATCTGATCAAAACTGAAAAGAGTAATATTTTGTAATATTTTTTACTATTTAAAATAATTTTCTATATAAGCTTTTTTCCGCCACTTTTTTTTCTTGAATTTTTTTCTCAGAATTGCGTGATATAAACTCGCAATTGCAAGTATTTAAGTCAGAATTGTGAGATATAAAATCACAAAAAAAGAATCTCGCAATTCTGACTTTATTTCTCAGAATTGTGAGTTTATATCCTGTAGTTCTGACTTTATTTCTTGCAATTGTCAGTTTATATCCTGCAATTCTGACTTTATAACTCTCAATTGCGAGTTTATGTCACATAATTGTGAGGATGAATTGTGAGATGAAAAAGTCACAATTATCTTTTAAATTGTTTTATTCTGTGGCGGAAATAAGCTTCCATAGTTTTCTTTTTGGATATATTTCAAATGTGATGTTTTCCTTTGATGGCAAAGCTGAATTTTCAGCATCATTACTCCAGTCTTCAGTGTCACATGATCCTTCAAAAATCAATTTTAATATGCTGATTTGGTGCTCAAGAAACCTTTCTGATTATTATCAATGTTGAAAACAGTTGTGCTGCCTATTTTTGTAGAAACATTTTTCAGTATTCTTTGAGGAATCTAAAGTTCAAAAGAACAGCATTTATTTGAAAGAAATCTTTCATAACGTTAAAAATGTCTTTACTGTCACTTTTGATAAATGTAATCCTTGCTGAACAAAATAATTATTTCTTTAAAAAAAAATCTTACCTCAAACTTTTGAACGGTGGTGTATTTAAAAAAAAAAATCATTATTAATGTCCAGTGTTAATGTTGTTTAGGTTGTTACTACAGGGCTTGGCCACCAACACTCATCTATCTGAGCTGGAGCTTGACATCAGCTGCTGTGAGGTACACACGCACTGACATACACACTGAAGTATTGTGTGAATCGTTTCTTAAAACTGTGTGATGTTGTGGTACATGTAGCTGAGGTCGGCTGGAGCTCAAGTGATTCAGGAACACATCTTCGAGGCCAAGGCCATCCGCAGCCTAGACCTGTCTGACAACGGTACAGTCTCTTATTTTATTCTCATTCACGGCTCCAGCAATTTATTAACCCCCCTTTATACCTTCCTCTTTATTTCTGTCTGATTTATTAGTTTGCTCTCACTTGACTGTCTTTTTCACAGCAGCACTAGAGGGGTCACAGGGTCTCTCCTTATATTGGGTTATAAATCATATCTGACTGATACATGGAGAGATGGAGGCATAAATTAATCTGACTCGCTGTGTGTGGGCATTTGTCCTCTTGCCTCTCAGAAAACCTCTTCTTTTAGATAAGAAAGTAGTAAATGGTGCGTTGTGTACATCTGGACAAATACCTCATAATATTTGCTGACATTTACACACAGCATTCTTTGGCATAGATTCTTTAGGAAAAATCTGTGGAATGGATATAAACATGGAAACGGTTTTAATCTCATTGGTCCAAAATCCTAATTTTCTTAACAGGATTCTAAACATTAAATATGCACAGAATTTTTCCTGACAATTTTCACAATTTAACTGTTCAAATATTTAGTATTTTAATGTAGAATTCATGTAAATCTGTTAACATGCTTCGTATTTCTGCTTTTAAGTTATAGGAGTTCATTGTAAGTGTACACGTTTTCCTTTGTTTTTTTCAAACTGAGAGAAGTGAAATTCATCATCGTTGGTAATCCTCAGCATGCCACAGATACTGATGACAGAGCTTATCTTGTATTTTACCCGGAATATTCCTTAGTTCATTGAATGTATATTTGTAATATGAACTAGATATCTGCTTAATAGAAAAATTAAGGATTTTGGATGTTTTCGATGCTTCTCAAAGCAAGTAAGTGTTGCTTTTCAAAACAGAAGCTCGTGAAAATGTTGAACCCTGGGAGAAGATGGAATCAGGCCTTGCTATTCTTATAACCCAGGAGGAGACAAAGCAAATATAGGCGTTGTTGTATCGGCTACATGAGGAGAAAGGCTCAACACATCAGTCAGAATAGCACATGACCCACTGGACCCACACTGTGCCCCTGCAGGGCTATCATCACACCTGTCTGAACACATACAAACACACACACACACACACACACACACACACACACACACACACACACACACACACACACACACACACACACACACACACACACACACACACACAAAGGAGGGAGAGAGAGGCTAGTGTCAGTGTGATATAAGTGAGAGAGATATTTGAATTATAAGGTGTGAAAACATGCTTGACTGGAGATCTGGATATCATTTGACACTTGTAGGGATCATATGAAAGGCGCTGTAAGCAATTTATGGAATGGTATGCATAAAATTATCCTAATTCCCTAGATACAAGTACTTATTCATTAGATACTTGACTTATTATTAGATACAAGTACGTATTAATTCAATACAAGTACTTATTCATTTGATACTAGTACCTATTATTAGATACAAGTAAGTATTCATTAGTTATTTAATAGATACTAGTACTTATTCATTAAATGGACTGGTAAATGGACTGCATTTATATAGCGCTTTCACAGACCCACTGGCCACCAAAGCGCTTTACATATTGCCTCTCATTCACCCATTCACTCACACATTCATACACTGACGGCGGTGTCAGCCATGCAATGCGCCATCCAGCTCGTCGGGAGCAGCTGCTACATTAGTTACTAGTAACTACCTAGAACGTGTTCTGTCTACTTGACACACAATGTTTACGGCATGTAGAAAGAAGAGGCATGTCTAATTTGGTAGCTAAGTGTGGCGAAAGTAGTAGTATGGCTAACATGACTTGGAGTGAAATTAAATTATTAATAAAAACAAATCACAATTAATAATTCGATTTTTCTCTCTCAGGTTTCGAGAGCAATATGGTTACTTTAATTCTCTCCATTGGTCGCAGTCATTCTATTCGACACCTTTCAATCGGACGCAATTTTGCCATGAAGTCTAGGTAAGTGCCATGTAGTTTAGGTGTGGATTATTCATGTTTTTTTAGATGATGTGTGTAATTTTTTGATTCTTAGATGGGGTTAAATTGTTGTTAAATTTCTACATGGTTGTGCTAGTGGTGCTGAAATTACACATTTCCTTTTAAAATGTTATTGCTTCCTCTTCCTTTCATCTATATTTCCCTTTTCTTTCAGAGCTCTTACAGATGTGTTACACCGCCTTGTACAGCTAATTCAGGAGGAGGAGTGTGTGAGTACATCATTTTTAATGTCAGAAACCCTTCACACATACACACACACTTTCCATAATTCTATTAGAATCAGGCCTCAGTCATATCTACAATCAGCCTTTCCCAAATGATATGAGTATTACTGCAAAATTGGACCACACGTCCCCCATCCACCATGGTTACGTACACCAGAACGTCCACCTACGGACCACAGCTCTCACATAACATTGAGAGTAGGAAGAGCTGCTGTCTTTGCCTCAGTTAGCAGTGGAGATTGGAATGTGTGCTTCTGTGTGTTTTTGCGTCTATTCTTGTAATACTAGTACCACCAATAAAGAGAGAAGGTCCACAGAGACGCCCCCCCCCCCTTCATTTCTCCAGCAAGCTTTGAATTTTAATTACCCAGAATCCCTCTCCATCAAGGCTCGCCCGGTCTCAGTAATTACACAAGCAGCTCTGACTCAAAGATAGGACTCATTAAAACAAACTCTCAACTTTATATAACTTTATCCACATTAATAAGAGCATTTATGCTCTCCAAAGAATCAGCGCTGGCCTCTCACCACACAGCCTGCTCAGTCAATACTGTTTCTTAAGCTAATGAGACTTGATAGAAATCTTAATGAGACTTACAGCCAAAGGTTAATGACTGCATAAAATGACTCTGAATGTAAGATCAATGGAACTTGATAAAGAAAATGTATGATAGCTGTCTTACATAATGTGCATATGGCTTTGGATAGTGACCTTTTGCTTTCTTTTTCAAACTTTTTAGCCACTGGAGTCTCTCTCTGTATGTGACTCAAAGTTAAAAACAGGCACCACTATCCTTATCAACAGCCTGGGAAGCAACGTAAGCCTGTCAAAGATTGATATCAGCGGAAATTGTATAGGTGACACAGGAGCAAAGATGCTAGCAAAGGCCCTCATGATCAACACCAAGCTAAAGTAATTTTACATGCACGCATGGTGACTTGCAGCTTTCTTTTGCTGAATTGTACATGTTCGTGGATCATTGTTCCTGTCAACAAGACATAATTTATTGTTAATTTATAGTTAGTCATAGTTAGTTACAATAAGTTCTTGTTTGTTAACATTAGTTAATGCATTAACTAACAGTGAGTAAATGTAATTTTACAGCATTTATAAACCTTTGTTAATGTTACTTAAAAAGAATGTTCATATTCATGTTAGTTGTGCATTATGAGTTATATAGTTAATGTTAGCAACTTTTGACCCTAAAAATGTATTAATAAATGTTAAGATTAACATTTGCTAAGACTAATGGATTCTAGCAACTATTGTTCCTAAAAATTTATTAATACATTTTAAGATTAACATTAGCTAAGACTAACGAATGCTGTAGAAGTATTGTTCGGTGGTAGTTCATGTTAACTAATGCCAACAAATGAAACCTTATTACAAATTATCTCTGTTGTGCCTTGTTTTCTGACAGAACGCTGGTTTGGGACCGGAACAATGTGACTTCTGGAGGATTAATGGATGTGGCCAATGCCATAGAAAAGTGAGAGTAACCCACAGACCTAAAGGGTTTTTGCAGTGAATTGCATTTGTTAAAAAGTCTGTATTTCTTTGTGTTCAAACAGGAACTTGACACTACAGAACATGTCCATTCCTATGAGTGATATTCTTCAAGCCTATCGAAACACCCCAGAGAAGACAGAGGAAGCTTTACAGAAAGTTAGTTCTCATTTGCAGTACAATAGAAAGCCAGTAGAACAGATGATGACAATATATAACTGACTCTTTTTGTATGTATATATATGTAGATCCAGGCCTTTTTATGCAGGAACAATCAGAGGCAGTGTGCAACAGGTGAGGAAATGTGTCATCTACAGCATGGATTAAAGACTCGCTCTGAACAGGTTTGCCTGGATATATTCTTCCTATATAACACTTTAACTGCCTATGATATAGTAGACTGTAATACTACATACTGAAAGTTCAGATCGTAATAACAATGTGTCTATCTCTTTCTCTTTGTGCTCAGTTAGTGCATGATCTCTGTAAAAAACTACAGGAAAGTGTGCATCCTTTAACCTGCTATAATATACAAGAGGTGCAGTCGGACATTTTGCTTGCAGAGGAAGCGCTTCAACATGCAAAGACAGCCATTAGTGTATGAGATTACACACATATACATGGTTTGCAATATTACAGATTCAAAATCTGATCATTTTAAACTCTACTGTTCAAAAGCTTGGACTTTTGAACAATGTAAATGTAAATGCATTTAAAATAACTGCTTTATATTTGAATATATTTAAAATGTAATTCACTCCTGTGATGGCAAAGCTGAATTTTCAGCATCATTACTCCATTCTGCAGTATCACATGATTATTCAGAAATCATACTAATATGCTGATTTGGTGCTCAAGAAATATTTCTTACGATAATCAATGTTAAAACTTTGTGCTGCTTAATTTATTTTTTTGGAAACTGTGACAGTTTTTTTCGGCATTCTTTATTTAGGAAAAGTTTTACATAAAATAGAATTATTTTGTAACATTGTAAATGTCTTTACTGTAAGTTTTGATCACTTTAATGCTTTCTTGTTGAATAAAAGTACTAATTTCTTTCTTTTTTTAAATCTCCCCAAACTTTGAACAGTAGCTAGTGTACGAGCCATTCCTGTTATGCAGTACTATTTGAAGTATTTTAAAAATGAGTGTACTTATAACAGGGTACACCAGATTACAGAAATTTATGTAATCATTTATTTATAAATGAAAACTGAGAATTTAAGATTTACATCTGAAAGTTGTAGAATATGTAACATAAAATATTAAGACGCATATGATGAGGATGTTAAAGATACACTGCATAGTATGATATATGGCTGATATATTTTTCTGTTTTAAATTTTTACAACAA
Organism: Gila orcuttii; assembly: GCA_026230005.1. Classification (NCBI taxonomy): domain Eukaryota; kingdom Metazoa; phylum Chordata; class Actinopteri; order Cypriniformes; family Leuciscidae; genus Gila; species Gila orcuttii. Next base: position 9,424,168 of record JAPDVR010000005.1, on the reverse strand, counting down.
TGTGGTGATGCCCTAACTCGTGGTGTTTGACATTTGGCCTTGCCTCTCAGTCTTTTGCAGGACTCTATGAGTTGGGCAGAACGCCTTCTAGTGGTCATATGCTGAAATGCATTCTCAACGACGCAGCTACAGCCCTGAGGAGTGAGATCACTGAGGAAATCCAGGTAAAGTCATGTTTTTTGGGTGTGTGTTTGCATACCGAACTCTGTTATGTAGTACAGATTGCTTTAGTGGAGGTCACTGTAATTCAATGGCAGTATAAATCAGACTTTCTTTTGTACTGTGCAGGAACTGGCTACGGCAATGCTGCAGTCCGCACAGCTGACCTGCCCCAGAGTCGTCCAGAGGTCAAGTGTCAGCGAGCAGCTGGCAGATCGTCTGGCCAAGAAGACGCGTCAGGCTGCACACTTCATTCAAAACACAATGCAAGAGGCAGAGAACAACATCAAAAACAAGCTCAGGTGTGACACACATCACTAGCTATAAACAATACTAAACTAACCCCTCCCCCCAAAAATATAGGTATTTGTTACTCATGTTTACCCCTCTCTCACTCTTGCTCAGTGAACTGAAACTGTCTGTCAGTGTCTCTCTGGTGGAAGGTATAATTGGTGAAGTTCTTCAGGATTTGTCAGTGGCTCAGGAGAAGCTGGTGAGGGTTTGCATTTATGAATGTGTTTATTGTGCACATGAGAATTGTGTGTGCATATATGACATTCAACATATATCTCTTTTGCTTTTAGGACAATCATATGAGGGAGTTTTCCCAGTCCACCAATATCAAGGCCAATGTTCCTCAGCTCAGAGTGATGGAGCATGAATTTCCTACAGATGATGTGAGATGATTCGATTCTAGCATTCTGATCTGCCACTTACTCACGACTAACATACACTAACTCTCAAAAGTTTGGGGACTGAATTTTTTTTTAAAAGAAATTATTTATTATATTAAAGGTGTACTATGTAACGGTTTGGCCCTCTTGCAGTTAAAAAACAAAACTGCATGCATCTTGCATAAGAACATTGTTTTGGTTGTGCTTTGACTCTGCCTGACTGTGCAGATGAATAGGGTTATCTTACTGCTCATAAAACATTCACTACTAGGCTTAAGAGATATAATCAAGTTAGATACTGTAGCTACACCCATTAATAGACACAGTGATTCCTTGAAAATAAATTCAGCACAGCGCTACAACAACCATGATGAAACGACCCTTCTCAATAGATAATGCTTTACAATGAACTCTGTTATGGTGCTTTTCCACTACACAGTACCAGCTCGATTCGCCTTGGTTTTCCTTTGTGTAAAAGTTGTACCTGTACCTGCTTTCGGGTACTTTTTTTCGTATCACCTCCGGCGAGGTTCTGAGCGAGCTGAGGCGATACTAAAATGTGACGTGAAAACACTGACGTGAGAGCTACAAATGACAATTATCTGTTAATACCTTATTTACCTGATGAATAATAAAAACGGGATCTTCACGTTGCCTTTATACTATTTCAAATTCTTCAGTTCTTGCCAACTCTGAAAAGCCAAGCTAATGTTGATTCTTGTTTTATTACAAGCTCTGTCGCATTCTCATTTTGCCAGCAGACTCTTCTCTATTTTGCGTCAAAAAAAAAAAAAAGAGATTCCATGTGGGATCTGGATTTAGCGTTCTCCATTGCTCGTTGTGACAACTAATCTACGCCACTCCCACACCATACACGCTTCAAAGTAGCTGGAGCACCTTTTCTCTATTTACAAATATGACGAAACATGCACTGGCGAGTGACGCATGTACTCGATTTTCTGTGAAACCATCCCATCAGGTCTGAAATATAAACACTTATAATAGGCTTACCATAGTAAATCAAGGTAAGACAAAAACACGTTTTGGAAGAAGGATTGATAATGTATTTACTCATTATTGAAATTTTGCTCATTTTGAATGAAAAAATTACAGTGTACCTTTTAAGCAAAGATGCATTAAATTGTTCAAAAGTGGTGGTAATTTTATTTTAAATGAATATAAAGCACATATTAATGCCCTATTCTGCATGACCATATTCTACATCCCATAATCCTACCTAAACTTAACAACTACTTTATTAACTATTAAAAAGCAGTAAATAGGAGTTTGAGGCAAAAGTCGTAATTAATAGTTAGTTAATAGTGAGAATTGGACCCTAATCTAAAATTTTTTTTTATTTTTTTTTTTAATCCAGACGTTTAAACCCCACTTTTGCAATTCAATTGCTGTGCGATAACAGGTGTGCTTATATCAGCTGTGGCTTCTGTGAGAATTGGACCCTAATCTGAAATGACCAATTATTATTTTTGTAATCCAGACGTTTAAACTCCACTTTTGCAATTCAATTGCTGTGCAATAACAGGTGTGCTTATATCAGCTGTGGCTTCAACACGGCTCATTCAATCAGAATTTAGAGTTATCTGTTTTAGAACTTGAACTCCATTATAAATTCAAGTTGTTGCAGTAATGTAAATTGAGTTTGATTGCAGTTTTTCTCTCTGGGTGATCATAGTACGTCCCCGTCATCTGGAGGAACAGCTTCCACTCCCGTAGCATCCGTCCCGCCCCTTCCATCAAAAGTAAGTCCCTTGTGTCTTGATGCCGACAAGTGCTTCTTTCTCTCTTTCCTTTCGTCTCTGCTTTTGCACTCCTAAATCAAATGTGATTGGGTGTAGCTTACACTGGTGACACCATAGCTGCATTTTACTTGAAAGCTGATTGGCTGTAAAAAAACCTGGCACCACACACCACAGCTGTTGAGGTCAGAGGTCTGTTTAATTATGCAGACATCAAAGATGTCAGAACAGGAGGGGTTAAAGTCTCTTTTCTGAACAAAACCAGCATGATATTTACACATCCGATCAAATGTACTGTCAGTATCCCGGTAGCAGGACACTTGCTGCACTTAGTTTGACTTTTTTCTCTTATCATTTATTTTAGTAATCATTATAAATTAGGTATCATTTGAAAGCTTAAACACTCAAAATGCATCGTGAAACCTTTTTGAAATTGGACATTGCGTTAACATGAAAACGGTACTTTAACACCTTTTAGCGGGCTCAATTTTTTGTGATATAAACTTTATGGAATACAACTTGGTTAGACATACAGCTTTGATTTCCTAGCAGTTTTAGAGTCCAAATTATTTTGTAAAATATATATTTAGCATCATATAAAAAATTTTTGTTTATGTAAAAATGACAATGTTTAGTTCAGCATTTGCTTCACAGTAACCCTAAACTTCTATAAAAAAATGGTGCCTTTTTCTTCTTAAAAAAGAGACTAACCATAAGTCTGTATTCCAAAGCATTCATGAATTACAACCATTTAGGTTCAGATCTATGCTCAAAAGGGGGGGTGGCAGTTAAAAGGAAATGGTCAGGCAGATCTCATTCAACGACAACCTTTACATAAGCACACATAAACTGATTTAATGACAACCCAATGTGTGATCAACTTCTGCAAATGTGTGAGACTGAGTGTGTATGTGTTGCAGTATTTACTGTAGGAGTGCTATAGTGCACATGTGACATCAAAAGCATGCTTTGTTGTTTGAAGTCCTGGCTGTGAGAGCGGGATCCCCCTCTCATGGGATTTCCCCTCCCTCTCTAATTGGTGTCTATCTGTGGTGTGTATATGAGCCTGAGATAGCGGGTTTGATTTTGGGAGGTCCCAGCCTGTCTCTACTATATATAATCAGCTGTGTAACACACTGCTGGCAGCAGCTAACTGGAGCATAGCCCTGTTACTCTCACACCACTGAGCCCCTCAGACGAGAGGGGGGCCACCCGCTTACAACCATGACACAACCCCTCCCCCAGTCCCACACCCTTCTCTTCCTCTGCTCTTTTGTGTATACCTGTCCTCTTTTTCTCAGTCCAGTCACATTTCACCCCAAGATAAATCAGTATAAGAAATTATAATTTGCTTAAAGAAAACGAAGCCTGTTGTTTTAATTATCATTACTGTAGTGCAAAAACCTAATTTATGCATTTGCTTTTTTTTTTTAAAGAAATGAATGCTAAAGAAATTGATCAAAAGTGACAGCCACAAGACATTTGTTACAAAAGATTTCTTTTTCAAATAAATACTGTTCTTTTAAACTTTTATATTCATTAAATAATCCTGAAAAAAAAATTCCACAAAAATGTTAAGCAACACAACTGTTTCCACATTAATAATAATAAGAGCAGCAAATCAGCATTTTAGAATGATTTCTGGAGGATCATGTGACACTGAAGACTGTATGTGACACTGAAGAGTAATGATGTAGGTATAAATAGTTAAATATTTTGTAACAGAAAATATTTTAAATTGTAATTATATTTCAAAATGTTCCTGTTTTTCCTGTATTTTGATCAATTAAATGCAGCCTTGCCAAGAAGCTTACCTATTGTTTGGATATATATATATATATATATATATATATATAATTTAACAGTTAACAGTTTTGTAGTTTTTTTTTGTAAGTTTTTATTACTGGGTAATTTATGCATTTCAGTGATTGTTATTGTGATACAGTAAAAATATTAAAGTAATGAGAATAATGAAGAATTGGAAAAAATAATACAGTAAAAATTTGTGTTGGAAATGCTTAATTGTCATGATACATCATGTCAGAGTGCAAGAATCTGTAATCCTCTTCATTTAGACATGATTTCCTATATTCAAACTGTAATTAAATAAATACTGTATTTTTACTGGTTATTGATTTTGCGGTAAAAGATGACATGAAGATATTTTCTAGACATGTTTTTGGGAGATTCCCGGCAGGCTGCATCTGTCATGTGAATATCCTGAACCCTTCGTGATATCCAGCTTTATCTTACCCCTTGCTTTTTCCTGCCTTTTTCGCTGATCTTTTATGCTCCCTCTCGTATCCTCTGCTGCATATCTGCAGCTCCATCGCGCCATCTCGATCTATTTCTTCCTCTCTATGTAGATACATCATACAAGCTTCAGTCTCACCCCTCCCTCGATATCTCCCTCTGTTGTCCCTTATTTCCTCTCTCTCTTTCTGCAGGTTTGTTAGATGTGGAAGGGGAACAGCAGGCGCGTGCGGCCACACATCCCCAGCAGGAGGTAGAGGAGAGAGGAGGGGGAGGGCCTCAGGTCTCCAGGGTAGGAACGGAGGAGAGGAGGCGGGCCCTGTCGTTGTCGTTGGTGACGGGTCTGTCAGTCACCGCGGCAGTCCAGCTGAAGCCTGGAAGCTCCTCCTACTCGGGGAGAGAGGCTGATGCTGCTGCTGCTGCTGCCGCTCTTAGCAACAGAGAGCCCCGGCGCTTGCAGCCTGCACCTCCTCAGCCCCCTATGGACCTGCCCATCGAAGGCCACACACTGAGGCACTACACCCGCTCCAGGCCCAGACCCAACCGCCGGAACACGCAGCCTCCCAGCAAGCCGCAGGTAAGACGGGGGGGGTCGGGAACCGAGAAGAAAGGAGCATGGGAAGGGTATTGAGAGGCTGGGATGGGGACGCTGCTGGTGGAGAGAGAGGGGGAGGGAGACTGCTTTCTAACGGCACTGCTCAGGTTGATTCGTCCGCAGACACCCAGATCCTCCAGGCTCTCTCTCACACCGTCTCCTCAACCTCATCTCCTCATTTTTTCCTTTCTCTCGCTCACAATATGCGACGAGAGATGCACAGGGAGAGGTTGCTGCTGTGGTGGGTTGAGATTTTTAGGGTGTGTATCCTCCACTGCCATTTTCAGGCAGTGTGTGTGCCGTCGTGCTTGTGAAGCTCAGCTGGGCGGTGTGTGTATGCTGTTAGAAAGGGGCACAGTCTCTGTCCAGCACTGATTATTGCCGTTTGAGCTTGGTGTGTGACTGCTGTAGCATCTCAATTATTAATGTTCCCAGATCAAAGAGGGTTTCTCCCTTTCTTTTCGCACCCTCTCTGTCATCAGGGACGGAGGATCCCTCTATTCGTGGCATTCCCAGGGTGTGGGATCAAAATCTGTTTATTCGGTTGTACAGATTCATTCACCTGGGCATTGTATAAAGGAGAAACTGATTGCGTGTTTTAATGAGATGTAATATTTAGGTTGGTGTGTGACAGTCGATGTATTTCTGCCGCTGATGCTGCAACAACTGTGTGTGGTTGCACTGGCACACTGCGATTCTGTTGAGTCCATCCCGTCTTTCCTGTTGAGTCCAGGCTAATGTGAGATATAATATCTTCATTGCGGTGTCTTCATTACAAGAGTGTGAGATGGACAGAAAATAAAAGAAAGGCAGAGGATGTATTTTTCCTCATATCTGTGTGTCCACTTGTACATCCTGTGAATGGCCATTTGATAAATGGTTGCCATAGTGACGGGTTTTACGGTGTTCTCAATTGTAGCTGCTCACACACACATGCCTTTACACTGTTGTATGTCTAATGTGCTCCTATGGCATGTGGCCTGTTTATTGATGCCGCCATTGTGAGGTGTGATGTGTGTGTCTTTTATGCTGTGATAAAGTTGCTATTGTGCCCTCACATTGTGATTGTGGCAAATCTGTGTGGTTGTCAGGTGTTATATAATCACAGGTATGTTGAAAACTACCCTATCGAGTCATTTGAGCCACATTTTTTTTCTTTGCTGCCGAACTTTGGTCATTTTATCTCTTTTTGGCATTAATTGAATTTAGTTTTATTGCAAACAATTTGTTCTGATGGTACCATGTTACAGTGATGTGTCAGATAGTAATGCCACAATGTACAGTGCCTTACAAAAAATACCAAGGTACCATGATATATACACTGCCGCTCAAATGTTGGGGTCTGTAAGATTTAAAAAATTATTTGTTTTGAAAGAAGTCTATTATGCACATCAAGGCTGCATTTATTTGAACAGAAACACAGTAAAAACAGTAATATTGTGAAATATTAGTCCCATTTAAAATGAATGTTTTCTATTTGAATATATTTTAAAATGTAATTTATTCCTATAATGGCAAAGCTAATATTAGCCATTACTCCGGTCTTCAGTGTCTCATGATCCTTCAGTAATCAATCTTACACTGTATGATGATTTGGCACTCAACATTTTCCATTTTTACTATCCATGTTGTGCTGCTTAATATTTTTTGGCAACTGTGATACATTTCAAGAATCTTTGATCAATACAAAGTTCAAAAGAACCACATTTATTTAAAAATAGAGATCTTATAATTCTTATTAATATCACTTATGATGTTTATAACTTATAATGCTACTTATACTGTCACTTATGATTACCATATTTATTTACCATGGTACTTCGAAAGAATACATTGTATTACTGTCATGGTAGTTTCCACAAAAATCATGGTAATGCCATAGTACTGTGACACCATTTGATAGCGACCCTTATTAACACTAGTAGTATCCTAAGGTATTTCAAAAATACAATGGTAGTGTCCACATAAATAATGATACTACTGTGGTACTGTACTGTGATATGATGTAAATCACTGTATTCACTTACCATGGTGCACAAAGGTATGTCTAACAATACCATAGTACAGTAGTGTCCACAAAAATCATGGTAACACAATAGTTCTATGTTACCCGTGTACATATCATTATCAACTTTATGTACCATAGTATCCCAAGGTAGGTCAAAAATACTTTGATAGTACAGTCACTGTAGTGACCACAAAAATTGTGGTGAAACCATAGGTTTGTGATACCATCTACATATGATTACCACCTTTATTTACCATAGTACCCCATGGTATGATGTATTACCATCATAATAGTGTCCATATAATCATTGGTAATGTACTGTGAAATATGGATCACTGTATTCTTTTACCAGGTTGTGTCTGAGAATACCTCAGTAATACCATCACATTAGTGTCCACAAAAATCATGGTAATATCATGGTATTTGTATCTTACATCTGCTGTCATTTAAATTTGTTAAAATCTTTTGTGTGCTTACTTTAGTGTAGTTAGGTGTGGTTGGTAAATTATAGGATGATCTATACAGTCATTTGGTTGCCATTTTTATATACTATACTGTTACATTATGTCATCGTCTCAAGAGACCTTTAGCTGTTTCTGTGTTGTCATGATGACTGGCTTGTGTAAGTGTAATGCTGAATGTCATGACTGCCTGTTGGTGAGGTACCAGTCACTATGGACAGTTTTTAGAGTGTGTATTTACACACAGTTAAGGCCCGTTCACACCAAGAACAATAACTATAATAACAAAAATATAACTATATTAGCGTCCACACCATCGCATGATAATGTTCTTTTTAGTGTATGCTGCATTTCTGTCGTCTGCCACTTTAAATGCTAGCACTCTTTAAAGCAGTTTGGATTCTGATTGGTTGTTAATGTTTTTATCGTTTATCAGATAGAACAAAACGTTCTGAAAGTTATTCCAAAGAGACCGTTCCTCTGTGCCGTTATAGTTGTGGTATAGACTCTGATATTTGTTTTAAATATAGAAAATTTTTAAACTGATATCGTTATCATTATAGTTATCATTCTTGATGTGAACGGGCCTTTACCCTGGTTAACGCTGTGTAATTGTGTGTGTGCGTGTGTGTGTGTGTGTGAGGTCATTTCTTCAGAGCACTCTCTGGAGAGTTTGGCGCCACTGTTATCACAGACATGAGCACGGAGGAATGAAAACACTCCTGTCATTTCCTCTGATCACCTGAATGAGTATGTGTGTTATATGTGTATTCCTGTCAGCATGATCTGTTGGCAAGGGTGTGTGTCCATATTGTGTGATGGCCGGTCATACTCTTTGGCTGGTGAAAACCCAATGACAGGTGGTGCCTCAGGGAGAAGCTCATGTGACTGGAGAAGAGATGATGCTCTGATGGTCCAGTATATGTGTGTGTGTGTGTGTGTGTGTGTGTGTGTGTGTGTGTGTGTGTGTGTGTGTGTGTGTGTGTGTGTGTGTGTGTGTGTGTGTGTGTGCTTTTTTCCTGTATGACCCTGCAGGGCTGTCAGCAGTGGGGGACAACCAGGCCCTGTGATGTGGGGTGTCTCTATGGTACCGCCTACTCATTGGTCTCAAGTAAAGACGACACACCCAAAAAAATGTGTCCAGGGCTCTGTGAGTTTTAGCAATGTCCCTGTATTCTCGCTGCTCCTGCTTTTATGATGGCTGCATAAGCATTTCTTTTATTACCTCTGCAGTTTTACACACCCATACACATGAACCGTGTATTCTACAAAATTATGTCTGGTCACAAAATGGATTCATTAAAGGGATAGTTCACCCAAAAATGAAAATTCTGTCAGTATTTACTCACCCTCATGTTGTACCAACCCCGTAAGACCTTCGTTCATCTTCGGAACACGAATTAAGATTAAGATATTTTTGATTAAATCTGAGAGCTGGATCACTCCTCCATAGGCTTCTTAAGGGACTGACACTTGTTCCCCGAAAAGTTATTAAAGACATCGTTAAAATAGTCCAAGTGACTACAGTGGCTCAATCCTAAATTTATCAAATGACGAGAATACTTTTTGTGCGCAAAAAAAACAAAAATAACTACTTTATTTCAACTATTCATTTCCTTCTCTGAGGGCCTCGAGTCAGTTCACTAGTGTAATAGCGTAAGCTTCTGTTGTTGTACGTCACACGCATCACACACATGACCAGCGTCGGCCAATAGTGAGCCTACGTGTGACATAGCACTACGCAATCACAATACGTTAACTGACTAGAGGCCCACAGAGAAGGAAATGAATAGTTGAAATAAAGTCGTTATTTTTGTTTGTTTTTGCGCACAAAAAGTATTCTCGTCGCTTGATAAATTTAGGATTGAGCCACTGTAGTCACTTGGACTATTTTAACGATGTCTTTAATAACTTTTTGGGGCTGGCAAGTGTCAATCCCTTTGAAGCCAATGGAGGAGTGATCCAGCTCTCAGATTTAATAAAAAAAATATCTTCATTCGTGTCCTGAAGATAAACGAAGGTCTTACAGGGTTGGAACAACATGAGGGTGAGTAAATACTGACAGAATTTTCATTTTTCGGTGAACTATCCCTTTAAGAAGGTGTTTCAAGAGACGGCAACTCCATGACATTTTCCACAAATACAGTAGGCTACATACCGTGTCCATTATTATTATTATTATTATTATTATTATTTTTAAAAACATTACATGCAAAGATCCCAAGTGATTAGCTAACACAAAATGAAATTACCATGAGAATTAGATTGTCTTTATGAAAGCTTGTTTCCGCCACTGAATAAAGAATAATAAAAAAAAGGTGGTTGCGACATTTTATCTCACAATTCAGATTTTTTTTCCTCAAATTTGCATGATATAAACTCGCAATTGCAAAAAAGAAATTCTGCACTTGCAATTCTGACTTTATAACTCACAATTCTGTGAAAAGAAATCAGAATTGTGAGATATAAACTCGCAATTGCGAGAAAGTCAAAATTGCGAGTTGAAAACGTATGGAATATTGTTTCTGACACAAAATAAAAAAGGCAGTTGTGACTTTTTATCTTACAATTCTGACTGTTTCTCACAACTGCAACTTGATATCACGCAATTCTGACTTTGCTTGCAATAGCGAGTTTAAATTATGCTATTCTGAGAAAAAATGTTACAAACTTTTTTTAATCTCAACAGCGAACTTGGAATAATTAGTGTAAATTATTCTTTGATTAGAGCTTTTATGTATTGTTTATCTACATGCTTGTTTATCTACAGGCATGCTAAACATGGTTCTGTGTTTGATTTGGCTACTGTAAGGTTAGAAAAGCCAATGTTTAGTGTTCGTTTTGGGTTAACGTTAATAGTTCTGGCGACAGATATTTGGCTACAATCGTTCTAAAAATACAAAAGTAACGGTGCCATACAGTCAGTAACGATCACTATAGAGCCGCAGTCTTTACTCCAAAAAATTCCTATGAGGACTGTAGTATAATTTGTTAGAACGATTATATGAAATTCTTGTTTATGAAGCTTATTTTTTGTAATACTATAATAATTAGTACAATTAAATAACAACCTAAAAAGTAATGAGACAACAAAAAAAAAAAAAACTTTCTGAAACATCTTTTAACAGCCGTTCTTGAACAGGTTCTGCTCGATCATCTTCACTAACATTCTCTGGGTCTGATTGGTTTTATTGACGCCATTGTTTATAATACATCAAAGCACAAACTACCGGTAAAGGTAAGGGGCGTGACGTTTCCGAAAAACGTGCACTAGGCGGTTAGCGAATCCCAACACACTGCGCCAGCTAACCAATCTGAGCCCATTGCATATTTTTGAGGCACTGGCTTCATAGAACCCGGAAACCATCAGACAGTTTTTACAAGGAGGGACAGAGCAGTGTAGAATAAAGGTAAAATATATGAAAAATAATGAAATTTTTTAAAAACGAAGCATGAACACTTTACAGTGCACCCCACAAACACATTATTTGTGGATCTTAATCTATTTATTTGTGAATTTGATATATTTTTGTGAATCTCTTTACATTTATTTGTGGATCCTAATCTATTTACTGTATTTGGAATAATGCAACAATTCTCACCCCATATTATACCATTTAAAAATGATCAATAATAATAATTTCATGATTATTTGATCATTTTAAAATCACTTTCAATTCATTAGGTAAGTTTACAATGCCAAATTTTCGTCAATCTGAATGAATCCAAGCCGATTTCTGATTCTGAAAAGTATGTTTATATGAACCATAAACTTTGCAATCCAATTCATATTTTCATTCACATGTGCATTTATGTATTCTGAACAAAATTTTAGCACATGTGCAGTGCCCAGTCACCATGTTCAGAACTGGAGAAAGCCACTGCTGTAATGGTTTGATGACATACCTAAAAGGAAAGCTGACAAATATGTCCGTTAACTGCACTCATCAAGCTTAACCATTCAACACTGTTATACAATGTAACAAGGATCAGACTTTAATTTATGGGACATATAAGTTTATCAGTAACTAAACTAATATAACCCTGTTTAACCATTTTGTAAAAAAAAAAGATATAATTATTTTGTAATTTTGTATTTTATTTTTAATGTTTATTTAATATTTATTGCCATAAAAATAAATCCCCCCCCCCCCCCCCCACACACACACACAATAGTGTTTAAAATGTTGCAAATCCCAAATTTTGGTAAAAGGCTTACAAAATCTTATTATTCATACCCTCAAACATGTTAAGTGAACCTAAGGAGGACAAACAAAATGTCATATTAGCTGCTTATATTAATTGTATATAAAGTTTGCAACTTGAGTTTGATGATCAGCATTTTCTAAAGGTCAAGCACCGCCTTTTACTGACCAGGTCTTTAGGCCCTGTTTTGTACCCTATTTGTGGAAAGTGCTTAAAATTGTTGGATTTAATCACTTCCATAGAGCTTGTAGCTTTGCCACCAGGAAAACCTAGACAAAGTCTGTGGAATTTTGGGATCACCGTCTCAACCTGACATCTTTAGACAGGCCTTTTCCAGCTTACACCATAACGCTGATCTCAGTAGAGGTAAAGAGACATTACGTTCACTCCATTTCTCTGTATCTCCTTGTTTCCACTGAAATTTAAAGGGAAACCATCAACGAAAATCTGACGCTGTGTATACGAAGTCATGAGTCATGACATGTGAGCTGGACTGATCTTTGATCAGTGTGTCAGCATCCTACTGCTACACTGATCCGGGAACAGATTCTTCAGACCCGAACGTGTCACTTTTACAAGACTAGACTAAGACCAGCTTAACTCGTCAGGTATTAACATGATCTAGTTTCATTTAGAAAACTGTTTTTATTTTAAAATTATTGCTAGTGGAATTAATTACTACTGATATATACAGTCTGTTTATGAAATAAGTGAATTGTTTGGCTGTATGTGGGAAAATATGAACCCTGAATCTTGTTTAGGCATTAACAAACTCAGCAGGCCATGTAAACCACACAAAAGCTTTGTTTTCTGTTTTTGTTATATAATTAAACCTGAGCTGCATGGTTGCACTGTTCATGCAGTGTGTTTTGTAGGAGAAAATTATCGTGTGTTTAGATATGTTAAGATATGTGGGAAACACCTCTCCTTGTGCTGCCTCACACAACGTGTGCCTGCTCTCCTCCTCTTTTTGAAGATGGAGTGATGAGTGTTTTGCCTTCTCATTGGTCGAGAGGTGCTAAATGATTTATAATCCATTTCTCATGTGGTGTGTGGTGCCTCATTTGCATATGGTTGCTATAGAGCTGCAGTGGTCTCTCCCTCCCCTCTCTCTCTCTCTCTCTCCATATTTCTTTCTTTCTTTTCCTGCAGAACCCAAACTGCCCGAAGGCCTCGCAGTCTGTGCAGCAGCAGGAAACAGGCAAAACACACAGACCGCGCGCACCCTGTGCTTTTGTGTGTGTATACTGTTTGTAAGCTACTGATCTGGCACAGTTAAAAAGTCAACATGCAATCAATGTTGACCCAGTTTTCTTTCTTAATTCGCATCTGTGGTCTTAATGTGAGTGAATAATTTGTGCATATTATTTAATAAAAATTACCAGTACTAAAAAAAATAAATAAAAAATTAATCTTTCATGAAAATTGGTCCATCTCTGAAACAACATTACTTTTTGACTGATGTCATTAATCCCTCTTATTCCTCTCCAACCACTTGCTTTTTGGAGACTACTTTTCACAATCCAGTTAAATACATCACATTATGGAAAAGAAAAATGAGTTGTGAAATGTGAATGGTTTAATTTTGAGTTTTCAAAGTGCTACTATATGAATAAACCTCTAGTTCAGTGGTTCTCAACCTTTTTGACTTGAAGCCAAATCAAGTATCAATTTTTTTTACATTTTTTTTACCGTTTTTCAGTTTTAGATTAGAGCTTAGTTATTTCAATATATTAATGATTTATTATTTTAAATACTTATTGTTCATCTTGAAGGCCCCTTTGGAAGTTTGCTGAGGCCTCCGACACCCTGGTTAAGAACTGCCGCTCAGTCTAGTTCATTACTTGTCTATACATTACTCTAGTCAAGAATCATCCCTTGTCTTCAATGTTTTCTGTCTGACCATTATAAATACTAATAATATATTTGTGCTATATATACATTATGTGCTGTATTTTACAGCTTAAAGGGCTTGTTTTGTGTTTTTTTTTTTTTTTTTTAGCCTAACCTCTTTTCACACTTGCTCCAGATTCTGTTCTGATATGTACATTAATATCTATTAATCCTCACAATACTAATACAAACCAATATTTCTAAAGCCTTTTTTCTACGATTTCAGCTTACAGGCAACATATTGTTAGAATAAAAGATTAATGATTGCCATCATGAAAATCATTTTGCTCATTTATCACAATCACAATGTGGTGTAATGTCATTAAAACTCTTGTTTAAGAACTATCAGGACTGGCAGATCTTACAACAATCAACCTCCATGTTTGTGGCTATTGTGTTAATGCTGTGGCTTCATGACAGATAAACCAGTCACCACTGATGAGCACTCATACGCTCATTTAAGTGTGTGTGATGAGGCTGTATCTGAGGGGCGTAATTATATTAGGTGGGGGGGTGGGGGGGGTGGGGGGGGGGGGGGGGGCAGACAGAAAAATCGAGGCAGGGTTTGGTTCTCTCTTGGGACACTAGAACAGATTTGCCTAAAGACAAATCCATTGCAGACAGAAAACCTTCTAACTTATAACACAGTCTGAATCATGCCATGTTTAATGAGTAAATGTGAGTTAGTGTTTAAAAAACACTAGTGTTTATAGCTTAGAAGTGCATTAAAGCTTACCCTATGAACTTTTATTTTATTTTATTTTTTTACACATTTCCTATGCAACATTTCTATCAACATTAACCCTAACACTAAAATCAAAAGGCACTGATTGGTTGATAGTCATGTTGCAGTAGTAGTTTTTAACTGTTACCGCTTTTAACTGTTGCTATAAAGTCTGGTTCATTCTGCAGCTTATTCTGGCTAAAGGCCTGTTCACACCAACACGAATGTTCAGAAAGTGTTTCACTCACTTGTCTCGGAGAAGAAAGGAAGTCAAACAGTATTTACATTCTTTCAAACAGCCATTCAGATTTTTTGTATTCACTTTGGTGCAAACTTTGTTAAATCTAGCATTGATTTTTTTCCCCCTAATGTCAACTGAGTACTTCGTAGACACCATTTTGTTCCTTTGCAAACTGACATGGAAATTGTGCACCCCATATCCCTGGAAGTTGGCTAGATCTCAGGTAGTCTGGTATTTTCACAAGTGCTTAGAAGTTTTGTGTGTATTAAATGCTCAGTAAATGTTTGTGGGCAATCTGTGGGTGTGTTGTCTGAGAGTCATGTCTTGTGTAAATCAGGTTAATCTTTTCATTCTATTAGGCTAAAATACAGTTTTTCCCATTCGAATAAAACACACAAAGTAGATTTTAATTGGGTGAATGACCTTTTGTTTGTGTTTCTTTGTATGTGTGCCTTTGTATGTGTGCAGGAGCAGGCCGCTGAAAGCGAGAATGAGGCCAATGAGAACATAGGGAGGGTTGATGAAGGTGTAGAAGAGTTCTTCACCAAAAAAATCATCGCTGATGACCCCCTGTGAGTACACAACACATACAAAAACACTCAAGTATGCAAAACAATGTTAATACACAGATATTTTTCATAGAACTGGAATTAATGACGGCAAATGATTAAAACATGATCTCTAACAAAAAAATATCCTTATCGGTTGTCAAAAGACATTTCCCATCATGCCTCTCCTCTCCTCGTGTTCAGAAAGCACCAGAGGGAGGAGCCCCTCATTAAAGCACAACCTGCAGAGCCCACGTGTGTCACAACTGTCCCTCCTACCACCTCCACTACAACCCCCATCCCCACCACAGCCCCCTCCAAAAACATTAAGAAGAAGTTTGGTGACTTTTTCGCCTTTAAGAAAGTCCGTGCAGGTCGAGGGGCCAAGGGTGACGGTGGTCCAGAGGGCAAGGCCAAAAAGACTTCAATAGCTGATCTCATCCGACCACTCCGGGAGGCAGCACGTGCAGAGAAAGAGCGAGAAAAGGAAAGGGAAAGAGAAAAAGAGAGGGAACGAGAGAAGGAGAGGGACAAAGAGAAACTGGATGAGGAAAATGTAGTCAAGGCGGCCACAACCACGGCCACCCCCACCATCTTCACCATCTCAGATTCCACAACAACTGCACCAATTAATGAGGACAAAATGTCACCCAGAGCTCCTTCACCTGCCCCCACACCTTCACTGATCCCACCTGCATCCACTTCTATACCTCCTGCCTCATTCCCATGCAAAACTGAAGAGGCCCCAATACTGTCCCCTGCTGCACCTCCTACTCCCACCAAAACCCCCAGCCCGGTCCCAGGTGTGTCACCCTCAGAGCGGGAGAAGAGCCGGACCCTGGAGAAGAGTCGCACCCCAGATGGAGAGCGGAGGCCCAAACCCATCCGTCGCTCTCTCAGAGAGGGCAAATCACAGTCCCTCATCCTGCTCTCAGAGGTCTTGCCAGAGCAGGACGGCACAGCCTCGCACGCTAAGGTAATTGAGCTGTGGTTCTGATTAAATTAGACTAGATGTTAAATGAATGAAGATTGTTTAAATGTTTAGAGGCCGATTACTTTTATTTGGTTATTTATAAGTCAAATAGCAGGCTAATAACTGTGTCCGATTTACTGATTTTTACGTGCATTTTGAGTAAATATTGTGTGAAAAGGTTTCATTTAAGACCTTACAATAAAAGTGCAATGGCAGTACCATGGTACTTTTGGTGTCAGATGGTACACATTAAAAAGTCATTGTCTTATCTCTATTTTAGTTTTGTTTTCCAGTAAAATATAAAATAATCAAAAGAAAACTAAAACCCATTTTACAGTGAGTCAGTTTTAAATAGATTGATCCCTGTTGGTTCCTACCCCAAAAGCCCTCTGGATGAGACGGTGCCATCATTTTTAGAGGTTCATTTTGACTCTTGTTCTATCTATGGCTGATCTCACGTCCTAAAAAAGTTTTCTAAAAAATAGTTATAGAAATGTTTCTTGTTCTATTTGTAATGTTCTAAGAATTAAATTTCCGGGTCATTGTGTAGAAACATGCATCGGAGAGCTCATCCAGCTTTGAACAGCGTCTCCATGTTATGCTTCACCGCATGGGAGTCACCAAAACATCTCCTACCGACACCAAACAGAGCCAGGTAAGTGTGGCTATTTCATTGATGCTTCCAATTCTCTATCTAGGATGTTAGAAATTTGTCTTTGCTACTTGCATGTTTTTGTGTAATTTATTGTTGTCAGATACCACTTTGAACTGAATTAATTGAAGAACTCTGTTCTCTTCTCTGAAGACCTTTTAAACTTTATTAATGGTCATAAATAATTTACTGTTATTGGATTTGGTGCTGCATAAATGCCTCATATCAAGCAAAAACACATTTCCCCCTGTAATATACGCTTACTCTGCTAAAACCACATTATCAAAGTAATCGCTTGCATGAAAAAAGGTGTGGGTGAATTAGAGATTATACAATTACTTCACTAGGAATCTGATTTAAACCGGTGTTATCCTCTTACAGAGCAAGGATGAGGAGCTGAGGAAAGCCAACTCTGAGGGTAAGACACATTATTCAGCTACAGTATGTAGACCTTGTGCTGGGATGTAAGAAATTGCTGCATTGGTAGTGCTGCGTCAGGACATCTGAGTTTTGACTGTGGTGATCTCAGGGTTTCAGGTGTGACTGCTAGAGAGTCACATGATGGTGTGGCATATGTGTGCTTTTAATGTGTTTAGGTCATTCACTGACTGTGAGATGCAAAATACAGTGAAGTTTCTCTTCTTACCTTAATTCATGTTGCAAGTCTTTGTTTTCTTTGAAATCCTTTTGATTTGTCATACATTTATGTTAATATATCTATATAGCCTACCATTTGTGTGTGTGTGTGTGTGTTTGTGTATATATAGCCAAGTATATATTTTGTAAATCTAGCCAAAGGCCATATGTCTGCACATAATTCTATGATTAATGCAAACAGCAAAATATCCAATTTGAAGGCAGTTTCAATTTCTGCAGGTTCTGCCCTGAAATCGTTTTCCTTAAGCTACTTTCAGTGTATTTGTTCCTATGCATTAGCACAGCTCAGCATGTATTTGGTGTTGATGTGAAGCATTTTTGCATGGGTCTGTCAAGCCATTTCCTCTATTATTCAGTACACTTTGCTTGCTTTTTAGGGGCCATACTTGACCAACCTGAGCCTCCGCCTACATTTATGAAACCTCGCACAATGTCCACCTCATCAGGTAAGAAATGAATCACCCAGCTTCAGTAATTTTCATCGTAGTGATGACTGTTAAAATTGCAATGAAACTGGAGCAGTGACATGTACATTTTTCGTATTGTGATGTACATCGGATTGAAAAAATGTAGGGCAGGGAGATTGTTCTATCCACCAGTTTTTGATTGGATACAGGCAAATTTGAATGCGAATTTGCAGTCAATTGTGAGAAAGGGTGGAGTTTAAGCAGACTAAATGATTGGAGAAGTCCGGCTTACATAACTAACAAGAAGTCTGTAGTTTTCATCGGAAGATTGACGTATGAAATTTTTATTAAGAATTACAAAAAAGAAATGAATGAATTGTTTACAATAAGGTAACATTCATTTAGTGAATTGATTTCATGCTGACCTTAAACCTCCTATTTTCTCCAGACACCAGACGACCAACGCGAGTGACCCAGAGTGTTACAGACTTCCACCGTACAGAAAGGCCGCTACTTCCAGAGCGTCCTATAGGCCCGTTGCCCCCTAAACCGGCCATGAAACCCATTCTGCTTCCCGGTAGTGAGGCAGCACGAACACCCACGATCACTCCCAAGATCCCCAGCCCTTCTCAGGATGGTCAGGCAGAGGTGTCCGAGACCATCTCTCACTCCCAGCCCCAGGAGGAGCCTCCGACCCCATCTCCCCGCAAAGAGATGCCTCCAGCCCCCTCGCCACGGAGGATTCTCAGCACAGATATCAGAGAGCGTGCAGAGAGAGCACAATCCGTCACTGAAGGTTTGCCTCCCTGTCAGTCTAGCGGGGATGATGCAGCATGCTGGGTTTGGATGGCTAGTTTTCATGTAATGTTCTGTTGAAAATTAGTTTTAAGGGTATAGTTCATTATAGTTCATCTAAAACTTAAAATTCTACTTTTTCACCCTCTTAATATTTTCTCACCTTAAAAAATTAAGTTTTTGTCTGTCAAACTCCAACTTATTTTAGAGAGGGCAAGATTATCAGTAAATGGTGACTTCACAAATGACTTGATATGTAGCGCATAAGTAATGTCGACTACTTTTATGGTATTTCCTGCACCACTTTTCAGTGTTTTCACTATGGCTAATGAAATTATATATTGTAGTGAATGTGAATTCACTTCCTTTATCGAATGGGATGCATTAAAAAAAAAAAAAAAAAAAGTACAATGCAGAAAAATAACAAGAAATGTCTTTTTTATTGAGTTGTCCTCATGGCCTTTATGCAAAAAATAACTATAAAATGTGACAAGTGTTGTCCAGTTCACAAACGAACGACTCTTTATGAACCAGTTCTTTTTAGTGAATCAAAAACACTGAACAACAGGTTAGTCCAGTTCTCAAAACAAATTACTCTTATGAGCCGGTTATTTTAAAGAATGGGTCTCTGGGTCGTTTCTTGGATGGATGGATGGATGGATGGATGGATAGATAGATAGATAATGATATTTATTTGAATATCCCTTCAATTGATTGACAGTCTGTCTTACATTCTGCTTCTTTCTTTTCACTTTGTTTCATGCATGCACTCACACTCGGCCTTCATGATATCCATCCCTGTCTAAATAAATTTATAATAATAAAGTAGGGCCACATAATGACTCAACTAGTGTCTGTTTTCATTCAACACCTCCCTTGATGGCTGATCTTAAAGCTCTCAGAGTCCAAACACAATTCAGTTAGCCCTATCCCATCAGTAATTCAATGCTTGTGAGACTGATGCAGCAAATGGGCCCTGATGAAAATGCATTCATTCTTTTGAGTGTTTATCCAAAATACTCTTTGTATCTCCAAATGTTATCTTAGTGCAATAACCACATAAGTGAGAATATGAATATTGTGATAATGAGATAAGCTGAACATTCCCTGGCGGTGTCAAGTGTTGCGTACGTGTCAGCATTTTCTGTGGACAGTGAGTAGCCTGTCATTTTATTCTTTATTTTCATTCAAGTTCCACCCTTCCGCCATACATCCTGATGCAGATATTTTTCTCATTTGTGAATCTGTTGTAAACAACCTTTTGATGTTCATAGCTGTGGCGCAGTGATAGCTCCTACGCTCATGACATAAAGGGTCACAGGTTTGAATCCTGACTGTAATGTTCCCCAATTTCTCCCATTCCCACCGTCAATCCACACTGTCCTGTATAATAAAAGGCATAAAACAGCCCTAAAAGACATTGTGCTGTATTGTGTTCATGTCTTTTATAAGAACCGTATTTCCTCTCATAGAGACCCTCCCTATTCCACGGCCCCGCATGAAGCCCTCTCCCCAGCGCCGTGCCGTGTCTGTCCATGAGGATTCACTCCTCCAACACGCCACCATGCTTGACCCTGAGGGTGAGCCTCTGATGTCTCACAACTGTCACTCACAATATGTCACCTTGTGTTTCTGAGCAGCGCTCTGAATGATTTCACACAAGTAATATGAGGGAGATGTTTGAAGAGTAATAATGTAATGATGCTTTAACTGTCAATGTGACATTGATTACACATTGAAGAAGATATATTGCTAGTCAGTTGCAGGTGGTATTAGGAGTAATGTGTCAAACTACTTTTTGGAGTCAACTAGCATATATGCTAACACTACCGTTCAAAAGTTTGGTGTGTGTAAGATTTGTTAATGCTTTTGAAAGAAGTTTCTTATTCTCACCAAGGTTGCATTTATTTGATTAAAATGATAGTAAAAACTGTCATTTATATAATTTCTATAAAATGTAATTTATTCCTGTGATAGCAAAGCTGGATTTTCAGCAGCCATTACTCTTCAGTGTCACATGATCCTCTAAAAATCGTTCTAAAATGCTGATTTGGTGCTCAAGAAACATTTAGTTTCAATTGTGCTGCTTAAAGGAATAGTTTACTTTAAAATAAAAATTCTGCCATCATTTACTCACCCTCAAGTTGTTTCAAACCTGTATGAATTTCTTTCTTCTGCTGAACACAAAGGAAGATATTTTGAAGAATGTCGGTAACAGTGACAGTTGATGGACCCCATTAACTTCCATAGTAGGAAAACAAATACTATGGAAGTCAATGGGGTCCATCAACTGTTTGGTTACTGACATTCTTCAAAATATCTTTTTTGTTCTGCAAATGAAAGAAATTCATACAGGTTTGAAACAAATTGAGGGTGAGTAAATGATGACAGAATTTTCATTTTGAAGTGAACTATTCCTTTAATGTTTGTGGAAACTATAATTTTTCCCCCCATGATTCTTTAATGAATAGAAAGTTAAAAAAACAGCATTTATTTGAAAAATAATTATTTGTAACATTATGTCGATCAATTTAATGCCTTCTTGCTGATCAAGTATTCAAAACAAACTTTTGGATGGAGCTAAAGCATGTAGATTAAAAGCCACAAATTGTTGATTTCATGTGGTCTTTAAAACACAAAACGCATTATTTTTTTGTTTGTAATTGTTTTGTTTTTAATTGTGAAAGCAAGAATTGACTGTATGTCACTTTTCAATGATGGCAGTTGTTATTACGGCCTCTTTCAGAGCTAAAGGCAGCACTGCCAAGACGGCAGAGGTCACCGGGGGGGAAGCGAGTGAACCTGGGGGAACTGACGCCCTGCTCAGAGGATTTACCTGAGGGTGAGGAAGGTGAGCGGAGGAAGAGATTAACTCCACTCCGACACCATTATATATATACAGTTTGTGCAGAACTTCCATTAGACATCTTACTAACGTGTTCATCATAAACATTCACAGTGAAATCTAGGGAGAAGGAGGACAGCACTGATCAGACGGACAGCACAACAGTCACAAACAGCAAATCAGAGCAGAGCCCATCCGGGCCCAGCGAGCAAGTGACCAACCAGGAGAGGAGCGAGACAGTCTCAGAGGAGCGCACAACGCAGGGAGAAACATCAGACCAAAGAACTGAATCCCCCTCACCTGAGACACACATGGACTGACCCTGCGCAAATCTATTTTCTATGTGTACCTTTGCCTTGCACGCCAGATTATGTACAAAAGAATGAATTATGAACAAATGCGTTTAAAAAAAAAAAGAAAGAAGAGTAAATCAATACATATACTTGTTAATAATGATTAAAAAGTGAATTCTGTTGTGTCATTACGAGTCCTGACTTTTTTCATGGATTTATCCCTCTTCCCTTCAACACAGCTTCCATTTGGTGCGAATCAAAGGAAGTTTGGCAATGAAATGTTTGCCGGTGTGATTAGATTAAACTTACCTACATTACAACATGTAAAAAGAGAGTAAATCTAAGGGTATGAAATATTTTGCAGTAACACCTCTATCTATATGAATTATTGGCACAGAGCTTTTTTAGCTCCCTGCATATGTTTGGAAAACATTTATTGAACGTGTATTACATCACATACTGCAAGTACATTCAAGATTTTATTGTAGAAATGGCTCTAAACCTGATATTGCAATGTAAACCACATTGAAACATTTAGAAGGTCTACAATGGCAAAAGAATGAAAGGGACACTAAATCATGCAATAGTCATTTTTGAGATCATAGATGACCCCTTATTTTGGTTGTATATTACAACCAAATATACAAAACATTATGACCAGTCTTACAGGTGAAGCAAATATCATAGATAATCTCCTAACAAGGCCACATATTAAGGTTTGGGTAGAATACCGGTCCTTCTGAAAAAATTAGCATATTGTGATAAAGTTCATTATTTTCCATAATGTAATGATAAAAATTAAACTTTCATATATTTTAGATTCATTGCACACCAACTGAAATATTTCAGGTCTTTTATTGTTTTAATACTGATGATTTTGGCATACAGCTCATGAAAACCCAAAATTCCTGTCTCAAAAAATTAGCATATCATGAAAAGGTTCTCTAAACGAGGTATTAACCTAATCATCTGAATCAACTAATTAACTCTAAACACCTGCAAAAGATTCCTGAGGCTTTTAAAAACTCCCAGACCGCAATCATGGGTAAGACTGCCGACCTGACTGCTGTCCAGAAGGCCATCATTGACACCCTCAAGCAAGAGGGTAAGACACAGAAAGAAATTTCTGAACAAATAGGCTGTTCCCAGAGTGCTGTATCAAGGCACCTCAGTGCGAAGTCTGTGGGAAGGAAAAAGTGTGGCAAAAAACACTGCACAACGAGAAGAGGTGACCGGACCCTGAGGAAGATTGTGGAGAAGGACCGATTCCAGACCTTGGGGGACCTGCGGAAGCAGTGGACTGAGTCTGGAGTAGAAACATCCAGAGCCACCGTGCACAGGCGTGTGCAGGAAATGGGCTAGAGGTGCCGCATTCCCCAGGTCAAGCCACTTTTGAACCAGAAACAGCGGCAGAAGCACCTGACCTGGGCTACAGAGAAGCAGCACTGGACTGTTTGCTCATTTGAAAGCAAATTTTGCATGTCATTCGGAAATCAAGGTGCCAGAGTCTGGAGGAAGACTGGGGAGAAGGAAATGCCAAAATGCCTGAAGTCGAGTGTCAAGTACCCACAGTCATTGATGGTCTGGGGTGCCATGTCAGCTGCTGGTGTTGGTCCACTGTGTTTTATCAAGGGCAGGGTCAATGCAGCGCGCTATCAGGAGATTTTGGAGCACTTCATGCTTCCATCTGCTGAAAAGCTTTATGGAGATGAAGATTTCATTTTTCAGCACGACCTGGCACCTGCTCACAGTGCCAAAACCATTGGTAAATGGTTTACTGACCATGGTATTACTGTGCTCAATTGGCCTGCCAACTCTCCTGACCTGAACCCCATAGAGAATCTGTGGGATATTGTGAAGAGAAAGTTGAGAGACGCAAGACCCAACACTCTGGATGAGCTTAAGGCCGCTATCGAAGCATCCTGGGCCTCCATAACACCTCAGCAGTGCCACAGGCTGATTGCCTCCATGCCAAGCCGCATTGAAGCAGTCATTTCTGCAAAAGGATTCCCGACCAAGTATTGAGTGCATAACTGAACATAATTATTTGAAGGTTGACTTTTTTTGTATTAAAAACACTTCTTTTATTGGTTGGATGAAATATGCTAATTTTTTGAGATAGGAATTTTGGGTTTTCATGAGCTGTATGCCAAAATCATCAGTATTAAAACAATAAAAGACCTGAAATATTTCAGTTGGTGTGCAATGAATCTAAAATATATGAAAGTTTAATTTTTATCATTACATTATGGAAAATAATGAACTTTATCACAATATGCTAATTTTTTGAGAAGGACCTGTAGATGGTAAGCAAACCATTAGTTCTCATAATAATCTACATGTTGGATGCAGAAGAAATGGGCAGGAAGAAAGATCTGAGCGACTTTGACGATGGCCAAAAATGTTATGGCAAGGTGACGGGGTCGGAGTATCTCTGAAATGGCAAAGCTTGTGGATTGCCCCTGGTCAACAATGGTGAGAATTTACCAACATTGGTCTGAGGAGGGATAAACCACAAACAGCCGACAGGGTGTTGGGTGCCCAAGGATCATCGATGCACGGGGGCAATAAAGGCTATCCCGTCTGGTCTGGCACAAGTTGCACAAAATTTTAATGATGGTTACGGGAGGAATGTGTCACAACACACCTGTATGTGGCTGCAAACCAATCAGAGTGCCCATGATGGCCCCTGTCCACAGTCGAAGGCGCTAACAATGGGCACACGTTGTCAGAACTGAACCTTGGAGCAGTGGAAGAAGGTCGCCTGGTCCAATGAGTCACGTTTTCTTTTACATCATGTGGATGGCTATGTATAAATGTGCCATTGACCTGGGGAAGTGATGGCAATGGGCAATGCTGGGAAACCCTGGGTCCAGCCATTCATGAGGTTGTAAATTTGACAACATTAGGCAGGTGGTCAATGTTTTGGCTCATCTGTGTACAGATTTTTTTAAGGTGATTATGCAAAGTGATAACACTAAAATCAGTGTTTTCCAAACCTGTTGGCGTAAAAAAAGGGTTATTTTATGTTTTAAAAATAGTGTTTTCACTTCACATTACAATGTCCTTTAATTCCAATACAGAACCAGGCCTCTTTTAACAGAAAAGCCCACATGATTTGAGTCATCACTCTGCGTGTGTTTCTGCAGCACATTACTCTCTTCAGTACACAGCAAGTGACGGTTGTGCAGATTTGGCTGGTGAATGTTAATGGAACACAGGAGAGCCATCTGTGAGTGTGGAAGTGCTGAGAACACAGAAGCATCACTAAACCACAGATGAGAGTGCGTGAGTAAACCGCCCTCCGCTTGGAATGAAACCAAATTGTTTTTACTACTCTTTCAGCTGATATTTTCATATCTGAGGCACACGTTTACCTTCCTGTCCAACATATTACACCCCAAACCGAAGGATAATAAGCTAATATATCAAAACAAGGTGGTGTTATTATAATCTAAACCATTTTTATTTCATGAAAATACTAGCAGTTGGCACTTATTATACAGTAAGAAAATTAAACTTGCCCAGAAAAAAAATTATGGAAAGTATCACGTCGCAAAGAGCAAATCCATTTCTCAAGAAGACCATACAATCACAGACAGACCACAAAAACAATGAGCAGTCACTCCACCATGAATGATTTGAATTTAGAAAAATAAATCCATTTGTGCAATTGAGAGACCATAGGCTCAGACAAATAAAGCATAGCTTTCAGTGCGTCCCACGAATGTTAGCGCTCCCATCGTAAAAGATGAACTCACCATACGAGCTTTGAATGAAACTTCCAGAACACAAGAACTTCCTGAGGGCTTGTAATATGGGAGAACACAAGTTTAGAAATGCTTATACTGAAGAAATGTAAAACTAATATTTGAGAACTAAATTTGGTTTAGATGTAATGCTGAAAATTCCTCAGATTAGCCTAAAATCTCTGTATTAAGATCATATTCGTATCCATTTTAGCTTTACACCTCTTGCTGTTAATGTAACAAGAATAAGGGAGAACATCTATATGAGTGACTATACTTTTTTGCAATGTAAGCATATTATTTTATATACTTCTGCACATAAACTTGGGTTACTGATATTATTTATAATTTTGTACATTCTGTAGTAATTTTGTTCAATTTAGATGTTTAAACATCTTCCCACTTGAGCTTTCTCAAAAATAACAATATCTGAAACGTATAACAGCTGTAGATTAGTGTTATTTCTTTGGTGAAGATTTAAGTGATTCTATATATGGTTTCAGCTGAAATCTGGTTTACATTCGCATATTAGGCATAAGAGGTGAGAATCTTATGGGCAAAGTGTCAAAGCAAGATTATATCACTCTAATATATACAGAAATATTCAATGTGAAGGCCAGATCCTGGAGCCCACTTGGAAAACAAATTCCTAAAGACTTTGAATGTAAAAGCCAACAAAATCTTGTGCTGTGAAACGCTTAAAATGTCAAAGTCCACAGACAAGTGTGTTCAACTGTAATCTCTCCAAATATGCCAACAATCAGGGACAAAATATATAGAAAACAATGTGAAGAAGAGAAACAAATTGAAGTTTCTAGCCTTTGGCCTAAAGGATTCATATAATCAGTGCAAAGTGAATGCAAGTTGTTCCTCTCAAACGTAATTTAAGAGCAAGCTGGAATGGGCTTTAGTATGTACATTATGTGTCTTTACCTCATCCAAAATTGTATAAAAGACTAATTAAGTGTTAAGAAAGGAAAATGAAAAGAAACTAACAAACAAAATGCCATCCATAATGATCAATAAAATAAAATAAAGAAATACACGTGCAAGATGACTCCACCTGTAACAAGTCTAGCGCTGCTTTAAAGGTAGCTCGTAATGTTTCATTTTCA
Organism: Gila orcuttii; assembly: GCA_026230005.1. NCBI lineage: Eukaryota > Metazoa > Chordata > Actinopteri > Cypriniformes > Leuciscidae > Gila > Gila orcuttii. Next base: position 9,397,163 of record JAPDVR010000005.1, on the reverse strand, counting down.
AATGAAATGTTTCATGTTACTCCATGCACTCATCAGAAACCCGTTTGGAAAAAGATACCACTTTTCTGTATCAAAGGAAACTTTTGTGACTGTTTGGGAAGTAAGGCCTCCATGTTTTGCATATGACGCCCACGTGACTCTCCTCGTGACGGCAGCCTGGTGTGCCAATGTCTGAGTGCTACAGGGTCGCCAGCACTCTGAAGAAGGAAATGATAAAAACACACAACGACTGTCCCACTCCAAACACCAACGCTTCCAAGGAGAACATACTCTTCCCAGCCGCCTTATAGACTCCTGCTATAGCTGCACCTGTAAGAAGACATTTTGTATGTCTATACGCATTTCATATTCATTATTTATGACATATTTCAGATGTAACTAGACAAAAAACAAGCAACATACTAGTGAGAACCCCTCCAAAAAGAGGCCCGATGATAGCCATGAGCAGGATGCCGATTGGGAAAAATCGGGCCATCTTATGTCTGCGGAGTGTTGCCAGAGCAAGGAGGGCGGCAGGCAGGTGGAACATCAATGAGGACACAACAGCCCACAGGAACACCCCATACCACATCTCTGCAAAAAAAGAGAGAAAGACATCACACAGTGGCATAAAGAAACACATTTAAAGCCTGAAGATCAGCCAACAGAATCTATCAAATCTTCCCACGCCTGTGATGTAAACATCTCCCACGGAATCTAAGAAAAGATCTAAATGACTGGGATCATGGAATTTAAGACTGATAGTTAATGGTGAAGCATCATTTGTTATATTACAAGACTGTACTGTAATCCTGTACATTAAATATTCAACTCCATATTTCTGTCACACAACTTGAAGATAGACACACAGACAGGTAGACAGATGGATGAATGAAATGGTAGACAGATGGCTAGAAACTGTTAGACAGAGACAGAAAGATAGATAGAACAACAGATAGATAGAAAGACAGATAGGTAGGTAGAACAAAAGATAGAACGATTGATAGACAGACAGACATTACGATATATAAATAGATAGGTAGAACAACAGATAGATAGAACGATTGACAGACAGACAAACATAACGATTAGATAGATAGATAGATAGATAGATAGATAGATAGATAGATAGATAGATAGATGTAACCCCATAATTTCAGCAGACACAATTAACATTAGCCGGACAAGCTAACACCCTAGCATTAGTTGCTAACCCATTACCAGTTTGAAAGCTTGACCCCTTTTTCACAATAAAGTCATACAAATCATACAACACAATAATAGTATCTGAATCGCATAGTAGCACAAACATGGGCTGATCGAACTGATGAGTATAATGTCGGCTGTGGCGTGGAGACTCACCGGAGAAATCGCACAGAGAAGTGTCGTTCCTCCCGCAGTTGGTGGCATTTGTCCTCGGTACCAAATTCAAACTGAGGATCTGCTGAACGAATCCCATCTCCACGTTCTGAATTTCTCTTAAGATCAACACTGCGATCATGCGTGAGAAAAGTGTCAAATCCGAATAACAGCATTAGAAAAGGAATGTGGGCTTGAGCAGAGCGTTTGTTTTTAGCACAGATGCTCTTCCATCTGCATCAACGTCCACTTCAACTGCGCAAAGCCGATGAGTGCGCGGATTTACTCTCATTTAACTAAAAGCACAACCGATGCTCTGTAACACATTTGAAAAACCGGGAAATTAGTTTTAACGACCACAACTGTGTCAGGTTTGAGAGATTACCTAGCTGTCACCTGCGATTTGCGACAGGCTTGTGGGCGGGGCCTGTATAGTTATAGCGCATGTCCCTTCGCGGTATCCATAAAGCATGACTCACATATCATATGGATAGGAAGAATGTGACTGTTGCTAATTCTATACTATTCTATTCTTAAGTTGTGGAGTGTTGTATATATATATATATTTTTCTTCTTTTTTTTTCTCTTTTTTTTTCTGTCACTGTTTCTATGGTTGGTACATATTATATAAAAATAAATTGTCATCGAATAGATGAGCCAGGAGGGCAGAATTTCTTTACTGTAATACTGGTATTACGCTTAATAATGACCTTAATATTTTATCTTTAATTATAAAATTCAAGTTATTGTTATTATTATTAATACATATTTAAAAAAAATTAGTACATTTTTAGTATAAGGTTGTTACAACGTAACAAAGAAGTTGAAAAGAAACGACTATTCTGGACTCTGAAGGCTGATGAGGCATTGAGTCTTTTATAGATCAGATGATGCTAGCAAGCTAACATGCTCTGCGTCTAGTAAAGCTAGCTGGTTAGCCACAGTCTTTCTTGTGATTGTTCTCGAGTATTCATCTGATTTTGCCGGTGATACAGCAGACCACACAGAAAAATAAGAATGAATTATTCAGATTACGACTCGGATGGTTATTCCTCAAATGAGGATGAAGACTATGTCCCTTCTGGTAAGAGATTTTAGCATGAAGTTAGCATGGTTGTAGCAAGAGCACAGATATAGCTAAGCCGTCTGCGCTCTATATATCTACCACAGATATCTACACATATACTGCTTCACTTTTTCTTTTAGATTATGATAGTGATATCATATGCAAACACAATTGCACAAAAAGTATCCTAGCTAATGCTCATACTTTGGATTCGTATACTTATCTAGACAGTGATTTATCTATTCTAGAGTGTAAAAAAGTATATTTATTAAGATCCCTCTTTGAAGATCGCAGGTGTTTTATGTGATCAGATCCAAGCAATGATTAATAGTTACTCCTTTCTGATAGATGTCCATTTGGCTGTGACAGTGATGACAAGGATGAAAACAATTACTGATATAATTCACCAAAACCCCTGCTGGTCTTTTATGGTCCTGGCGAGCAGTCTGAATCTTAGAAGTGCTATAAATTGGTTTGCATCATGAAGCACTGGAGGCTCTTCAGTGGGTAGAGGAGATCCAACCTTTAAACATAGTGACTTGTTCAGATTCATTTTCAGCATTAACACGTATAAGTGCTCAATCTATATCCATGCATGATTTAATATAAAAGCCACGGAGAGCCTTTAAAGAAAATGCCATTTGGGAATAATTATTATAAGTGTGTTGCATTTTATGTGTGTTTATGCAGGGGTGGAGGTGGCCTGGACAATCTAGTTTCAACAGAGTACAGCAGAAACTAAAGGAATAAATAAAATTAGTTTTATTAATTTAATAAATGATGGGAAATGAGGAGGTGGCGGCATCTATATTAAAAAACAAGCTGGTACTGAGAGGAGTATTGGACCAGAAGAGATGACATTCTGCCTTTAAATGACAAATATTTCCACTCATAGAGGAATTTAGGTCAATGGAATTAGAAAACCTACCACTTCAGATTTTCCTGCTCCAAAGAATTTTAAAACACAATTTTAGGTTATTGAAAATGACAGCAGCCCTTTTTAATAGTATTTATTTCTTTTTCTTTTTGAACAGCATTGCACCAGTCCAGCAATACATAGGAAATTTAGGCAATAATGCATCGTTTGTTGGTATGTTTATTTAGTCTCAGGTTCATAATTATGATTAATTCACATTTGTTTATTTTTTTCCTTTTATCGATCAGATGATAATCTGAGCGAGGATGACATGAATGAATGTGTGAAGGAGGACGCACTGGAAGGGGAGGATCACAACGAGCATCAGTCAGGACATGTGAAGATGAAAAAGAAGAAAACTAAAGCAGACATTCCTATGAGGTATGATATTAGTGACGTATATTTTAAACTTAAAGGATTAGTTCACCTCAAAATGAAAATTTCCTAAAAATTTACTCACCCCAATGCCATCCAAGATATCCATGTCTTTCTTTCCTCAGTGGAAGAGAAATTAAGTTTTTTGAGATAAACATTTCTGGATTTTTCTTCAAATAATGGACTTTAATGGGAACCACTGTTTTGAAGTCCAAATCAATGCAGTTTCAAAGGTCTTTGAAGTGCTTCAACGGGCTGTGCACGATCACAGCTGAGGAAAGAGGGTCTTATCTAGTGAAACGATAGGTCAATTAAAAAAAAAAATATATATAAAATTTTTTTTTTTTAATTGACCTTTCGTTTCGCTAGATAAGACCCTCTTTCCTCAGCTGTGATCGTGCACAGCCTGTTGAAGCACTTCAAAGACCTTTGAAACTGCATTGATTTGGACTTCAAAACGGTGGTTGTCATTGAAGTCCATTATTCAAAGAAAAATCAATAAATGTTCTCCTCAAAAAACTTAATTTCTCTTCCACTGAGGAAAGAAGGACATGGATATCTTGGATGGCATTGGGGTGAGTAAATTACTAGGAAATTTTCATTTTGAGGTGAATTAATCCTTTAACTAAATTCTTAAGTAAAATGATCTTAAGTAAAATTGTCCCACTTTCCTTTTTAAAATTGTCTCACAGAAAAAGGAAGAAAGGAGGCCTCAAACTGGCAGAAGATGGTGAGGGAGGTTCGTCAGGCCAGCAGAAAGATGAAGATGAGCCAAAAGAAGATAATTTTGTAACCAAGTCTAGAGGGGACATTGACGTTAAGCAGAAGAAGAAAGCAGACGATCTTTGGGCTAGTTTTTTGAGTGATGTTGGCCCTCGACCCAAAGCATCAGCTCCGAGTGCAGACTCTCAGCAGGTAACTTAAGAAACTTAAAGGGATAGTTCATCCAAAAATTAATTAAATTGAAAATCTGTCATAATTTCTGTCGGTAACCAAACAGTTGATAGGCCCCATTGTTGACTTGAATACTATGGAAGTCAATGCCCATCAACTGTTTGGTTACCCATATTCTTCAAAATGTCATCTTTTGTGTTCAGCAGAAGAAAGAAATTCATACAGGTTTGGAACATCTTGAGGGTGAGTATATGACAGAATTTTCATTTTTGGGTGAACTATCCCTTTAAGTAAAAAACAAAACAAAAACAACATTTGTTAAAGATTTCAGACTTCTGTTTAATTTGATGTGGACGTGTTGGAAAAACCTGTAAGTTACCGTGAAATCAAAATCGACATTTCTTTTTTGTTGTATTTTTTTAAATAAATTATTTATCTCTTGACATTTTTTTTTCATTTATGTGCCCTTGTAATCTTTAATCAGAATAACCCCCTCCCTCTTGCTACATCTTTTCTTTTCTCTGTTGATGTGTTTAATGGTGTGAGGGCAGGACGACCTGTCACTCACATGAGATCAACCAATAGCAAAACACAACCGTCCACCCATCCAATCAATTCTCGATGGACAAATTCAAGTCCCTCCCAAAAGGTTTTCCCCTTGTTTGAGAAGCCATTTCACTTGGATACACATCAGAATAGGGAAGAAAAGATTATTTCAACTTCATTTCATGTCAACTTTAAGAGTTGAGATACACAGTAGGTCTGCCTGTCAAAATCTTTCAGCTTTGAAAAAAAATTAACAATTATAAATAATAATATTCTAACAATTACTTACACATTTTATGATTTCATGTTTATTTAATTTTCCTGTACTAACATTTCTGTCTTTTCTTGCCTTTTATTTATTTATATTTTATTAATTTGGGTGAAACATTGAGCTTACTGTGTTTTGGTTCAGTGTCTTGGTAGTCTTGATTCTACAGCCAGAATGCGTAATTTTTTTTTAATAATTTTTAATTTTTAATTTTATTTTGTACTTTCGTTTTATTAAATTGTCTCTTAGATTAATATGCATATTTTTTTGTATCTCTATTAGTCTACATCTACAGCTGTACCAGATAAGCCCAGTAAATCCTCTACAGCTTCTCAGCAGCAGGAGGACAAACCTAAAGAATCCTCCAAAATCACAATTACCAAGGTGTTTGATTTTGCAGGAGAAGAAGTTCGGTAAGTGAGACTGCCTTGTGTGACTGTGAGTGTTTTATATGGCCACCAGATGACAGCATACATTCATTAATCAGATGCAGAGCTGAGCATCTTGCTGTGATTTCTTTTTGGAAACAGTGCTTCAGAAATATGTTCATTTCAAAATGGTGATTTTTCCAAATAGGTAATTTCATTTAATAGTATGTGCATGTTATTAATGAAGTCAAAACGTACAGAAATATTTAGGTAATTTCAGTGAATGTTGTTATAGTTAATCACAATGCTGTCATCACATCTTAGCTTGTTTAGCTTGCTGCTTTTTAATAATTAATTCCAGTACATTGTGTTTATGAGCCAGTCACACACTCAAAGCGGAGCCAGTAAAATATTCACATCCTGCCAAGCACAAAGCACTGACAAGCTTTGAACTCATTTGATGAATGCAAGATGTGATTTATTTTAAGACTTGTTCTATAAAAAGAGTGCAGTGGCCCCAAAAATATTTGGACACTTTTGATACTTAAAAATGTATGAATTTTACTTAATAAATCACAAAATATCAAACCAAAAGTGGCATCTGAAAACAAATGAATCCAGGTGTAGGTCATCACTTAAATGATCCACTTATGTTTAACAACCAGAAAATACTTTTCTTTTCTTTTCTTTTTTTGCTTTATGCTTTTATTTACTTTTATTTCCAAATACGGATATATATATATATATGTGCTTAGAAAAATGTTTTTGCAGTATTTCTTAAAATTTCTTATTTCTTATTTCTTAAAAAGTATGTTTTAAAATCTGACTTAAGTGTCCAAATTTTCACTTTAGTCTCTTATGTTATGCTCACCAAGGCTGCATATATTTAAAAAAAAAAATACAGTAAAAACAGTTACTTTGTGAAAATATTAAGCTGTTTTTTATTTTAATATATTTAATATGTAACTTATTCCTGTGATGGCAAAGCTGAATTTTCAGCACCATTTCTCCAGTCTTCAGGTTCACATGATCAAAATTCAAAAGAACACCACTTATTTGAAGTAGAATTTTGTTTTAACATTGTAAATGCCTTTACTGTCACGTTTAATCAATTTAATGCGTCCTTGCTGAACGAAAGTATTAATTTCATAAATTAATAAAATCTCACAAACCCCAAACTTTTAAACAGTAATTTATAGTATCTTGTCAGTTGTTTTTTAAGATTTTTAAAACACACAATGAGTTGATTTTTGAGCATTATATCTCGTGTTGTGGTCCGCAGGGTCACCAAAGAGGTGGACGCAGACTCCCGGGAGGCCAAGAGTTTTCTGAAGGAGGAGAAGGAAGAGCAGTCATTGTCATCTGAGCCACAGCTGTCCGAAGCGCTCTCTTCTGGATCCAGGTACCACCCCGGTGAAACCCTTTAGTCCTGCGTTCTGTTGTTCTCATCTTCCTCAGTACATGTGAAATTACAGTTTACAAACACTGTCTCAGTTAATTAATGAAACAAAGTGGTTTTTAATGGTTCTGTTTTGTGTTTCACTGACGCAGAAGTGAATAACTCATTAGCGCTTGACTGTAATTAATTCTTTGTTATTGATGTTGTTATGTTACAGTAATTAGATGTGATCTCCTTCAGTGTGGTTGGTGCTGATGAATGGATGGAGACGTGTGTGTTTGCCGTGCAGGACTAGAGGGAATGTCAGACGTGTCATTGATCTCTGACAGCTATGATAGCGAGTCTCTGATCCTCTAATTCCATATCTGCCTGTAGTGAAAACCAGCAACACACAAATATGTTTCAGCCGCAGTGTGCACAGATGTGTATATAGGAGTTTTTTTCTCACTAATGTTCTACTAAACTAATCAGAAATGGCCACTATCGTCCAGACAGGACGTCGGTGGAGTTTGTGTACGTTAATCATTGTTGTGATCTTCCTCGGGGTCTTCACCGTTCCTTAAGTTTATTTTGGACAGACGCTCTAGTCTGTCCTCTGAGACTGTGAATATTTGCTGAATAGGAAGTCATATTTTTCCCTGCACAGGATATACAATATTGGGCGTTGGCATGCGCAGCAGGAAAGCAGCTTGAACCCCACCTCTTCCATCCCTTTATCATCCAAAGTCTGTCATGTCCTGAATGTCCACGCTAAAAATACTCTAATACTCTTCACTCGGTGTCTGGTTTTGATTTTGATGGCTTTCAAGTGCTGGGATATCATTGCTCAGTCAGTGTGACTTTAAATCAAGCCTCTTCATATTCCAATGGCTGTTTCGCTCCAGCACAGCAGGGTTCCTGCTTAAACTAGGCACAGAAAAGCCTAAACACAAAGGGTACCTTTCTCCAATATTCACTCGCTTTCCTTCTCTTCCTTTAAGCCTCTTTTTTGTGATTTGAGGTTAGAGGGCTTGAGTCAGCACTGTCTTTCTCTCTCTCTCACACACACACACACACACACACACACACACACACACACAGGCACAGTGGCTCTCTGTTTCTCTACTTAACAGTGTCATACTGCGCCTCAACACAGAACTGCTGACGATAGTAATACACACACTTCTTCCTTCTCCTGCATTTTTGTCCCCTTTCCATGCAGACAGACTTGCATTGTTACTTCTCTGTCAGAAAGGTTGGCATAGTTGTGAAAATGGCTACACGTTACAGCAAGTGTTAACATTGTTTAATACATTAGGTACCACAAAGTAACAATGAACAACAGCTTTTTACATCTTTTATTATTCTAGGTTAATGTTTATAAACATGCATAATATTGGTCACTTGTATGTTATGTATGTTGTGAATGGGTAAAAATGTATTACACTACCATTCAGAAGTTTGGCCAATGATTTTATTCAGCAAGGACACATTAAATTGGTTGAATGTGACGGGAAATACTTTTACATTGTTACAGATATTTCTATTTTTAACAAAGTTCAATTGAACAACATTTATTTATCAAAGAATCTGGAAAAAAAAGATATGGTTTTTGAAAAAAAAAATTTTCAACATTGATGACAGTAATAAATGTTTCTTGAGCAGCAAATCAGCATATTAGAATGATTTCTGAAGGATCATGTGACACTGAAGCTGAAAATTCAGCTTTGCATCACAGGAATACATTTGATTTTAAAATATATTAAATTAGAAAACATTTTCAATTTAACTTTTTACTGTATTTTCAAATAATAAAATCAAATAAGATCAAATAATGCTGCCTTGGTGAGCATAAAATACTTATTTTTTTCAAAAGCAAAAAAAAAATCTTTTGAATGGAAGCGAATTTAGGAATGAATGTTAACCTAAATAATTGCTGTTAACGTGTTGTACATTGCTAGTTCAAGATACCTACTGCACTAACTATTGGTAATTAATTAAATGTCATTGTAAAATGTTACCAAAAACTACTACCTAACTACTATTTTGATAATCAGTTAATTTGTCGATTTATGTTGATTATTTGTATGATCAATTGGATAAGAAGCCAAATTTTATGCTTATTATTTTATCAAAAATTATTTTATTCTATACAATAGGCTTGATTTATGAAACATGCAGAACTAATTTGAGCATAAATCTTTTTCAAAACTATTCTTGCTTTAATATTAGATTGGATGGAATGATTTATGAACGATTAGTTCTGCTTGTGTTTCGTGAATAAGGCCCCCAGTGGTTGCCAAAAAAAAGTTAAGAACAACATAAAATATCTAAAATATAAGAACAACACAGACCCAGTAATCTTGTCAACTATTCACATGATTGAAATGTTGTTAAACAGCTCTTCAGTTTCTTTCTCCTGCCACACACACAGACACACTTCTGTTGATTCTTCCCAGCAGCCCATAGGTGTGTGTGAGCAAGGTTCAAAATGAAAACTCGCCAAGTGCCAAATGGAAGTAAAAATTGGATTTGGCAAGTAAATGTAATACATATTTCCTCACCAGTTGGCTGGTAACTTTATTAGGAACTGTAAAATTGCAAGGTTTAATAGAATTGTAAATTGTCATTCTGACTTTTTTTTCTGAAATATTTACCATTATGCTGGATGCATCATTTTTTTTGTTCTTTCCAGAGCTCCATGTAGCAACAATAAGTAAATGCTAAAAACAGGTTGATGGTTGGTAAGAAAAATTTAAGACCTGTACATTTTAATTCACCCATCATTGGCAGGCAAAAAGTTACATTTGGACATGCCAAGTTTGCATGGATATGTGAATGATAACCTTTAGGACACACAATTTGTGAGCACCATTTGTGTGGACACCACAGACTGATGTAACTTCACTGCTAGTGGTTCAAGTGTGGAACAGAATTGTGTAGTTCTGTGTTGTCTAAGTGCTATCGATCACAGAACCAGCCAGATTTACTGATGCTTGTTCTGAGCTCCAGTGATAGCTTGATTGATTGTCTAGTGTCTCTAGGTCTTATCGCAGAACTTGACTGACGTTGAGGCTGAGCTCCATGTAAGCACTCAGAAACACACAAACAAATCTGTACTTTACTTTACGGAAACGTTTTTAAGTGCCAGTTGCACAACACACTCAAACGGAGTCGGAGAGAAATCTGCCCTCTGTCTTCCTGTTTTTGTTCCACTTGGCTTTCCATCAGCTTGCTGTACGTGAATGAATAACACAACATACAGTGGTTCTGGGAAACCTGTGTGTATGTCCACTTAAACTAATGATTTTCCACATGCGCCAGTCACAGCTCTGCTTTTCTAATTATAGATCCTCATTTCTAGGACCCTAAAAATAGGACTTCGCTCCCCATTATTACAGTACAGTCACACACCTCGCTCTTTGTCGGGTCAAGCCATGTGTCTGTTTGTGTGTGGACAAACTTAAAACCTCACTTTAATTCAAAAATAGAGTAAAAATGACTCGGTTAATATATTTGAAATATTTTATAATATTTCAGATAAATGTACTTTGTTAATATTTATTTAAAATATTATATTAACTATTTAAATTAAGAAATATTAATATAATAAAAAAATATACATATTTAGATATTTAATAAAGCTAATTAGTTACTAGAGACTAACCCTAAACGTATTTTATTATTTGTTTTTAGGGTTATGTTTAGCTACTTTTCCATTATTTTTCAATGTAAATGTAATGTCTCGCATGTCTCGCGAGATGTCTCGCATCTTTTGCAGTGTCTCGTGTATGATGACACTGCGTTCAAAAAAATGCAGAAGTTCTAAATTTAAAATTTCAAGACGTTTAGCACAGTTTTCTTTCCACTGACCTGCGTCTCACATTTTTAACAGCAAAAAAGGCCTTCTGTGTGAACAGCTCTTACACTTTGTGCGTGTGTTATTGCCAGGAACTGTACCATCACTGTTGTGTGGTTTGCTAACTTTGCTTGAATAGGAAACGTGTTATTCTCGATTTATATACTGTATAAGTTCACACAAACAAAGCGAGAAGTGTTTTGGTCTGAGCAGTAATATTAATAGTTCCCCCCTTGTGCATGCTGTTGATATCTGCACATGCAGTATTCAACTTGCATGAGTCTAACCTCTTTGTTTCGTCATTTCTAGTTTTCAGTCTTTCTCACGCAAAGGGCAGAATAGTGAGTATTAGTGAGTAATTGGTTCCTCAGACTCTGTTTAGATGCCAATGAGTAAAACTTGTCTGTTTCATAATAATCCATACAGCAGTGAGGTATATGCCATGTTATTTCAGCTATCACAATTCTTTTAGTTTTGTCACATACTGTAAGCCAAAGCCTCATGTCTTGGGCTGTGTTTAGAAACCTGGGTTAAGTGCCTTGCTCAAGGGCACAGTGGTGACGGCTCATGATGATGCTCTCTTTATATAGAAACATTGCCAGCCCTCAGCTATTCCACATAACTAGAATTATATTGCCTGATGAAATCCACAACCCCACATCATTAGCACTATGCTCTAACACACAAGTTTTCAAACTGGAGCCTAAGGGACCCCCACAGTGAGTGCTAGCGGGGTCTTGGAAAATTGTTATATACATTTTTAAACAATTATATAATATATATTTATAACCTTTTTTTTTTTTTTTTACTCCATGACCCTACATAAGACAAGGGGTTTGGAAAATGTATGGATGGATTAACCAAAATCACGTAACAGGATATAAACAGGAATCTAAAAGCTAATGATTTTATTTAATCACGTAACAGGATATAAACAGTATTCTAAAAGCCAATGATTTTATGGAAACAACATGTTGAGTAATGTGGCAAGTAATTTTTTTTCTCACACAATATACATGGATCTTTATAAACTTTTTTTAGATCTGCATTTATATTTTACAAAGTTGGTACTTTACATAAGGATCGTAATATTGGTGGGTCCTTAGCATCAAAAAGTTAGAAAATCCTGCTTTGACTTTGTTGACTTTGAGTTCAAATTAACTATCTTTCTGTTACTATCTCAGATCTTTCACCACTTCACCCACCCATAATGAGGTCACAGTGAGTAGAGGGAAGCTTGTTCTGGTCTAAACGGAGAAGGCCAATTCAGGATTTCATTAGCAGACCTGAAATGACCTGTTCCCTGTCTCCTCACAGCTGGACACCGTGTCAGCCGGTCCTCACACTATAATGAATGCATGTTAACTGAAGTAAGGGTTCGATATCACGCCCCCCTCACCGCCGGACACATCAGAGTGCTGCTGCTGTGTGCTCCGTCTCCCAGCTAATGCTTCTGACAAAACCAGGCCACTCTTCACTCCCCTGGCATCTAAAAATGTGCCGTGGCCCGAAAGAGAGTTTACTGTATGTCAGTGTGTGTGCTCCTGCCAAAACGGATGCATATTCTCCCAAGTGGCTGCATGTTAAACAAGTGATCACAGAAAGGCATCATCTCGGGAGGCGGTAAAGACATTCAGACATTCAGATGATGTTTATTTATACCTTTTTAATATTTCCTTTAAGCGTTTAAACCATTGCGATGACCTACAATCGAGCTTCAGCTCTGAATGCAGAATCACACATAAAATATTGAGTGTGTTTACTTCAATTTTCAAAGCAGTGCTCAACTTTTTGGGTGGAATTCACCACAGACACTTTTAAAATGTCAAATCAGCCCTTGCTGTTTAGACACTTTACCTCCCTCCTGTTTTTCCGCAGTTCTTTAGAGCTCCATCAGCCTCCATTCAGCCTGTCAATGAGACACAACTAGACCACTTCAGCCCTCGTCAGGCCTCATCTTCAAACCATGGTTTGTGACAGCTCCTCTACTTGTGCCAGGAAGTGTATTACCATTCTCGTTGACGTGCAGCTGCTGAGTCTCAATTGTCTGAATGTTGAGGGGAAAGTTGGGTGATGCTATCCATTCCAATATTGTAGAAACAGATGGGGAAAGTCACTTTGGGGGCCACTCCAAACCCCCTTCCAAATTTCACTGCCCCTGCCGGTTTCCCTTGAAATACAAAGAGAAAACCCTTTCAGGAAGGAAATTAGGCTCGTTAGACGCAAAATGGCTGGAAGTGATTATAGTAACTCACTCTTATCGGTTATGCAGATATAATGAGGCCATAATTAGCTAAGGAAAGCTTTACGGATTTGTGTAACTACCAAACTGGCCTCTTATGTTAATATGTGAGCGGAATAAGGATCGGAGCAGTATGAGAGGGAGAGAAAAAATGGAGAGCAGGCGTTGGCTCTGAAGATGGGAAATGTACTGACAGCTTGGAACTGGGACACTTGTAAGGTGAACAAAGTGTGACAGCCTTGTGCTCACAGGGCAGAGACAGACGAGTGATGGCTACATGTACATACCACACACTCAGTGCTGACTTAATCTGAGATTACCCTTTTAACAGTGCTTTTTTAAATGAATTTAACCAACAGATTGCCTACAGCCCATTCGCTGACAAAATTAGAAAGTATTTTCTTGATCTGGCAAGCTCCAATCTGATTGGCTGACTATGCAACTTTTGGGAGTAAGGGCTTTTTATGACTCTGGAAACAAAGCTGTGTTTCAAGGTACTGGGTTGATACTATGAGGGCTTTTGAGGTTGAACGTGCTGAAGTCTGAGCTGATGTGTCGGTACATTCATTTGGCACATTTTCCGACATGTTTTTCACAGTTTTCTACACAACCATTTTTGGAGGTTGTGGCACCATTATTTTCTTTTTTTAAGTTTTGTATAAAACAACAAGGAAGTGAACCCCCTAGCAACTACTTTGAACATTTTAGCAATGACATAGCAATGTCCTGTCAACCTCCCGGAACACCTGCTGGCATCATGGAAGCAGGTTTGGCACGATTCTTGCGTTCACAGTTCTTGTCTATTGTCTGTGTTTGTGAAAATCTAATAGTCGTCCTGTTACCTGTTTGGGTGTATGAGATAACAACATGATTGTATCCTGAAGCACTGCAAAGACTGATAATTCTGCACTAGGAGTGTGCAAGACTTTAAAATGAGTTGCTCAGGTTATTTGTATCTTGAGGATGCATTTTCTGCATTCCAGTCTTTCTGAGTCTGTTCCACATCTTGCCTAAGACACACACACACGCACATACATACAGTATGTACACTGATATGCTCAGACCCACAGAATATAAAGATTATTTTCCAAAAGCTCAAGGCCAGTCTTGTGTGCATGTCACAGACTCTCGGAGAACCTTCGAAAGGACAAACCACACACATATGTTTCTTAGACAGTTTCCCCAGCAACTACTGAACATGCAAAAACAAACCCTGTCTGTGTGTGTTTGAGATGCAAGGCTTTATCTCTTCACATGTCTCCTTACATCTTTCTCCTGCAGAGCTCGGTTGAATTCACATTGGGCTCAACACTTTGTCCGACTATGTTAAAAATATCTGCACTGTTACTTGAGGTGAGAACTGGAGGAGAGAGAGGAACTGGTTCCTCATGGGCTCACAATTGAAATAAATAGTATAAATGTATTTAAATAGTTAACCCTGGATTAACATAATTTCACACTGTATAATTGAAAACCTGGGTTCGAAGATTAAAGTACAATTTACACACCAAACTGCATATTTAATTTAAATGAAACATGAGGCCAAAATGTTTTATTGAACTTAAAAATGATTTTTCTTGATTTACTCATTTTTAATGAAAGCACCTGATTTTTTTATTTTTATTTTTATTTTTTTACAATATCTAAATGGGCATAGACTCAACTTTTTCCTGTAAACTAGGTTAATCTTAATTACATTGGACAAGTTCAGCGTGTGACATGTTTTAATAGTTGTCTATGTTGTCACACTGCTCTGGTTGTCATGAAATGGAAGTTGCGATAGTCTTTTCTTCCTTATTGTGATGTATATCCTAATGAAACGGCTTCTCGAACAAGAACAAATGACGGTGTTGACTTGATTTTGTCCATCGGAAATTGTTTGGATCGTTGGATCATTGTGGTTTGCTACTGCTGTGATCTCATGTGAGGGACAGGTTGTCTTGCCCTCGCACCAATAAACACGTCATCAGAGAAGAGAAGAGATGTTGCTGCATAATGGAGAAGTTATTTTAATTAAAGATTACGAGGGCATATAAATATAAAAAAATAATGTTGTGCACAGATAAATCATTTATAATAATTACTGGAATTTTCCATTTTGATTTCATGGAGACTAAGTCATCTTCTAATGCCAAAATGAATACAATAACAGGAAAAGCAGAGGAATGTTTTCTAGCACTTTGTTTCCTCTAGATGCTGAAATGAAATTCTGTGTGTTTCTGTCTCTATTTAAAGTTTATGAATAATTAATGAGACAAGTACTGAGGCAGATTGTGATTGGTTGTCTGTATTACAGGGATAAAAATATTGCGAACACCCTTTCATTAAAAGTGTCCTTAACCCAGAGTTATGAATAGTGTGAAAATCATAGAAGACAGTGTGAGTCATAGAATGCATAGTGATGTGCACAAGTGAAAACTTGATGCTACAACTAACCAACACTGCACTGGATACATTAAATGGGTACTCTTAAGCATGGAATAGACTACACAACATTTATAATCTGAACAGAAAACGGCATCACCCACTAAATGACTGAGGATCTCACACTACCAGAGTTTCAGGTCATTCCGAACACACATTAGACGCATTATCAGCTCAAAAATATTAAACATGTTTAATGTCCTCTTACTCTGTGCCTGCCTGTCTTACACTTCTCAATTTTCTGTCAAATCTGCAGACTGGCTTTCGGCAACTACCGTTGACTTGTCCGAACTGTAAATCGGGACAAAAATCTGGGCAAATTTTGTGTAGTATATTCTAGCCTTTAGAGTTTTTTTTAGCAAACATTGAGACACAGCAAGTTTGTTTGTGTATATGAAAGGCTCAAATCACAGCTTAGGGTCTAGGCGGGGCTGTAAATGTCACTAAGTCCAGGTGGCTGATCACAGGGGCCAGGGGCCTGGAGCATAAAAGGTCTTTGAACTCTAGGTCTTAGCGCTGCAGGTGTGTTTGTGTACGAGTGTATGTTCATTAGTCATCTATGAGCAGGTGTGCTGCTCATTGTTCACAGGATGTAAATCTGTCGTTCATCGTATTAGGGGCTGAGCAGAGATGCTCAGAGCCTCATATTCCAACCTAAACTGCTCTTTAAAGATCAAAAAGAGGAAGAAAAAATAGGACCCTATCATAATTATGGGATCATATTTAAAATAAACACAAACTAAGAGAGAGCCTGATGCCTGATCTCTTTGGCAATACTTCATTTGTATGTGACCGTCCTTCACAGGAAATGCGGCTTTTGCAAATGACAGTGTAGAATTTGCATGGTCCACTCTGGTTCGTTTTACAAATTAGGCTTTTTTTTTTGGCTCTAGATTGTACTTTTTCCCATGTAACATCCAAATGTTATGCTGCAGTACACAGTTTGATGTTGTAATGATTCTGAAGGATAAATTTAAATATCTTTGCCTCACAGTAGTACATTGAATGTAAGATTATCACACTTGGTAAAGGGATAGTTCACCCAAAAATGTAATTTCTGCCATTAATTACTCACCCTCATGTCGTTCCAAACACGTAAGACCTTTGTTCATCTTCAGAACAAAAATTGCTACAGTGGTTTAACCTTAATGTTATGAAGTGACGAGAATACTTTTTGTGCGCAAAAATAACGACTTTTTCAGCAATTTCTTCTTTTTCGTGTCAGTCTCCGGTATTCACGTTGTAAACCTAATGCAGGCTTCTGGCTCAGTATTGGCTGGCTCCTGTGTTAGCACCACACACATGCGTCATGGTGCTCACATGAACAGCGTCAGAGTTGAATGTGGTGATTTATTTTTTATTACAATTGGTGGTTTGTTGCTGTACCATCTGTGCTTTAAAGAGAATTAGAGATGCAACTTCTCTGAAATGGGATTAGCTTTCCATTATAGCAGTTATACCAACAGTTATAAAACCCAAACCCAGTATGACCCTGAATCTTTGTCTCTAAATTGTCATTAAAGCAATGTCATTGAAAAAAAGATTAAAAAATAAATCTATATAAGTGTACCAGTCAACCTCACCTTACTTTTAAGCAAGGACACATTAAATTAATCAAAAGTGATAGTAAAGACATTTATAATGTTTCAAAACATTTATATTTCAAATAAATGTTGTTAGATCAAATAATCCTGAAAAGTCACAATTTCCCCCCAAAAAATATCAAGCAGCACAACTGTTTTCAACATTGATAATAATAAATGTGTCTTGAGGATATGATTTGTGAAGGATCATGTGACACTGAAGACTGGAGTAATGATGCTGAAAATTCAGCTTTGCCATCACAGGAATAAATGACATTTTAAAACGCATTTGAATAGAAAACAGTTATTTTAAACAGAAATTTTATTTTAAATAAATGCAGCCATGGTGAGCATAAGAGACTAGTGTATTTCCAAGTACCCGTGAGCAATGATGGCTGGTTTCAGATCACATAATCCTTACACCAGTTACCATTGGGATGAATGAGAGCGTTAACAGATTTCTAGTTATTATAGACCTCCTTGATCATGAGCTGAACGTTAGAGTTGTTGCTTGTGGAAGTTTTTAATAGCAACTTAAATTTTATCTTTGCTGTGTATTTACATGCGCATGAGTGTTGGTAGCTCTTTTTACTGTATATATTTTGGATTGTGCAGATACGAGTGAAAACATTAGCATTAGCTACATTAACATTATCTGTTTAAAAATGTGGAGTATGTGCTTGTGAAGGCTGTGTGATTTGATGTGTATTGTGTAACCTTGCAGTCTCTCCTCTGGCTGTTCTTCCAGTTTCCGCTTGTCAGACAGAATGTGGGTCAGTGAGGCTGTGCTGGGGTCTTATGGAGGATGTGTGCGTGGGGTTTATAACTGTGGTTCACAGGCCCAATCCCGCACTTGCTCGTAAATATCAGGTCTGCAACTAGGCCAGTGTCCGTGCCTTAGGCGGAAAAAGCCCATTAGATGAGTACGAGCAAACAGGCTACTGATATAATAAAGATGAAGCATTCGGGGTTAGCTGGCGTCCATCTCCCATGATGCCCTGTTGTGCCTTCTCTTAGGATGTCACAAAGGCTGTAATTACTCAGAGTGGAAATGAAGAGACTTGTCAACCAACTGCTGTTCAATGGTGAGTTTATGAGCCACTCTGTGAACTTACGATGACATGAACCAAAATAATGAGGTTGGGGAATCTACTTCCTGTCTTGAAAGGAATCGCAATAGGATGTTCCAGCCTTTTCTTTCCCCTTCACAAAGTGCTGGCACACGTTGACTGTGTGTGTGCCTTTAAATGAGATGATAACAAGACTATGGTCATGGGAGAACTGCAAATAAACAACTAAATTCACAGACTTCTGGGCTACTGTTTTGCCCTGTACATCCTGTTTCCCTTTAGGCTTTAGTGGCAATTTGTGTGTGTTTTTGCTTTTTAGGTGCCCATGTTGGCATTAGGGATGTTAACCGATGACCGTTTGACCGATGGTTGACCGTATCAACGTTAACCGATCAAAGTTGTCGGTAAAAAAAAAAAAAAATCTCTAAATTAGGCTATTATAGACAGTGGACTAAACGCTACTACAGTTAGCCATCTCATTCCAAGATATTTTTGTGTGAAGTGAACAAATCCCTCACACTCAATTTTTCATAACTCGCCTGTTTGTACTTAATAAACCAATAAAAACATTTGGCGCGAGGTCACAGCGTTTGGGTTTGCGAAAAGTAAAGGCTACAGGCTAAAACACTTGAGGTTAGAGCCAGGGCAGACGACAGTATTTAAAGCGTGCAAAGAGAAGTAGTGTGTGGGACCATTTCACCAAAAAGAATGACATAGATGTAAGTTGCTGGGCTTAGATTTGGAAATACATTACATCTACATTTCAGTGGTAACAGATAAGGTGATGATGATGATCATCATCTTTCTTTATTATTGTTAGCATTAACTTACCTCAAACTAAAGCGGCGTCTCTACGGAGCTGTCATTTTCTTAAATGAGCACGGCAATGTTTCAAATGAGTCAAGTCAAGTCAAATATATCTATATAGCGCTTTTCACAATACAGATTGTATCAAAGCTGCTTCACAGTATCAATCAAAACAACTTAACAATGTTTGTTTATTACTGGAAAAAAGACATCCGAGTTTGGTAGAGCTGATCAATGGTATGATTGGTTAATTAATTTGAATATCCCCAACTGAGCAAGCCAAATACATCATCTCAAGGCAAAAATGAGTTTCTATCGCTAGACTAACGCCTTTATTTTCAACGCGATCACCTTGTACCCAAACCATTTCGAAACTAAGGAGCCATTTGTCCTCCGATTACATACAAGCTCCTCGGCGCCGCGTTTGCGGGACTCATGTTTCGCGCTGCGTTGTGACATGAGTGGAAGGGCGGCACCGGGGCAGTGTGTGTGTGAGTGGGAGGCAGAGCGGCAGAGAGATGCGACAGAGTTGCGAAATTGCGCGGCTCGAAATGGCTGTTATTTTAAGTAGCGTAGCATATTTTAAAACTAATCGGTTAACCGGTTTGAACCGGCTAATGAGGCTCGGTGGTCGGTCAAGAAATTTTTTAGTTTTCGCCATCCCTAGTTGGCATATAGTCCGGTATATTGAATTTTATTGGCCTGTGACTGTATTGTATGTACAGTATATCTGTTACATCATCTTTCTCTGTTTGAGCACTATGGTTGATGAAGCAGGATACAGTCACCTTGGCTCCGCGTTTAGCATTCTGGCCCAGCGTTGTGTACTTTGGTCTGGCTCCCGGCCCAACGTTCACATCGACGCTGCTGCATGGCACACAGGATTGACTATCAGTTGAGCTCTGATTGTATATTGATTCCCTGTCAGAATAGGTTTAAGCAGTGTTCCTGTTTCTCTCTGTGTGTACATACTGGTTCTGTTGTTATATGCTGTATAATACATACAGTGGTGGTCAGAATTAATGGCACCCCTGGTAAATATGATCAAAAATGCCTGTAAAAAATAAAAATGTATCCTTTTGATCTCTCATTTAAAAAATTAGCACAAATCTAACCTTTCATTGAAGAAAAATAATTGAAAGTGGGGGGAAATCACATTATGAAATGAATGTTTTTCTACAAAACACGTTGGCCACAATTATTGGCACCCCTAGAATTATTTACGAGTAAAATATCTCTGAAGTATATTCCCAGTAATATTTACCTTTTTTTAGCACACCAGGGTGACTAGGAACATGAAATTGTCTAGCTATGACTTCTTGTTTCACAGGAGTTTAAATATGAGGAAACACAGGAGTTTAAATATGAGGAAACACAAAGGCCAAATTCCCTTAATCATCCATCACAATGAGTAAAACCAAAGAATATAGTTCTCATGTGCATCAAAAGATTGTTGAGCATTACAACATAGAAAGTGGCTGTAAGAAAATAGCTAAAGAATTGAAATTTTTGACCATCAGGGCAATAATTAAGAAGTTCCAATCATCTAAAGATGTTACGAATCTGCCAGGAAGAGGACTTGTGTCTATGTTGTCTTAATGCACGGTAAGGAGGAAAGTTTGAGTGGCCAAAGACTCTCCAAGGATCACAGATGGAGAATTGCAGAGATTACCTGAGTCTTGGGGGTCAGAAAGCCTAAAAAAAATATATCAAACAACCCCTACATCACCACATGTTGTTTGGGAGGGTTTCAAGAAAAATCCTCCTCGCTACTCCAAAAACAAACTAGAAAATGAGTGGGCTGAACTGAAGAGAAGAAGCACCAACATGAACTTGTGAAGGATCTAAAGGATCTGGAGAGATTCTGTATGGAGGAATGGCCTCTGATCTCTTGTCAGTTGTTCTCCAAACTCATCAGGCATTATAGAATAAAACTCAGAGCTTTTATCTTGGCAAAAGGAGGTTGCAAAAAGTATTTAACAACAGGGAGCCAATAATTATGGCCAGCGTATTTTGGAGAAAAGCATATATACACTGAACAAAATTATAAACGCAACACTTTTGCCCCCATTTTTCATGAGCTGAACACAAAGGTCTACCCTAAGACTTTTTCTATGTTCACAAAAGGCCTATTTCTCTCAAATATTGTTCACAAATCTGTCTAAATTTGTGTTAAGGCGGGCATACACTGTGCGATGTCTGTGCGATTTCAGCAAGGTACCGACTCACACTGAACGAGTAAATCGCATGCGATGTAAAGCCAAAGCTCAGGATTTATGTGCTCACACTATACGGTCCGAACGTCGAGCTGCGACTTGACTGCTCACACTGAAATATGTGCGATAAACCCCCGTGCTGGGTTGCACCTAGACGATATCGTGTATCCAGAGATATTGTCAAAACAAGCATCAGCTATCAATATCAAGATGATTTAGCACTTCCAATTTATGTATTAAATTGTTATTAGTATTATTGCATTGGAGGGAAGGCTAATTTTATTATTAAATTGATCTGCTATTATAATTCATTTGCCACACAATAATTTCACAGCACATCACCGCAATGCACTGTGAGAATAATAAAATATTACATGGAAGCTTACTCCTCGAGGAATAATAAAATAATAATAATATAATTATATGCCTATAATTCATTGTAATCTACCTAATTGTCTTAACATTTAGGTCGATTACAATGAATTATAGTCATATCATTATATTAACAGTCTATAATATGTCCGAACACTGCAAAAAGAGTCGCACGAGTCAGAATTCGGCTCAAAATCGGATGAAATTCGCACAGTGTATGCCCGCCTTTAGTGAGCACTTCTCCTTTGCCAAGATAATCCACACTCACAGGTGTGGCATATCAAGATGCTGATTTGCCCCCAAAAACGTGTGTGTGTGATATGTCAGAACTGAAATAATTTCAGTTTCCTAACCAGATACAAGCGGTTTCCAGTGATTGAACTACAGTAATTTGTCCGTTTACACTTGAAGTAAAAATATTAGCTGATCAGAATAGTTGATGTTTAATATTCAGATGTATGGAGCAGAATTTTTTACCAATAAGATTCTGATGTGTGCAGGGCTACTGCTTTGCAGCGGCTGAACATTTGTTATTTTTGAATTCTTGCTTTTGAATGGACAGAAAAATTTACTGCTGTCACATGGAAAAAATAAACAAATATTTAGAAGTACTGTATACATTTTTTAATATTTTTTTATATTTATTTTGCAAAGTATTCACTCAAATTAAATGTTCATCAGTCTTTAAAAAGACAATTGAATACCATCCAAATGAGCCTCCACATAAAAAAAAAACACTACATAGTCCGTGTGAAGTAGTTTATATTGTTGATTTGGTCATATACATTTCTTTTGTGTGAAATCTTATTGTTGTTCATGCCAATATTTGTGACTTTAATAAGCTTTCAATCGTGCAGCAGTCAAGTCTCCCCATATGAAATTTGGAAGTTTGTGGATGCAGCTATAACGGAGGGAATATAATTACAGTATTGATTTTGCCATTATTGATTTTTACTTTTCGCTGCCTTTTTTGCTCCCCAACATTATTTTTGTGTGTCGTCTGGCTAGACGGCGGCTACCGTAGGAAAAGTTCTGCACTGAAACAGCTGTTATATGAAACAATATTATATTAAAATATTATAATATTCATGTATAATTAATAAAACATTGAAATAATATACTTTTATTAAACATAGCCAAAGAATGCAAAGGGTTCTAGAGCTGACAAAGTTTGGATAATTTAAGGTAAAATACAGGTTTGATTTGTTTAATATTTTTGGTCTTACTATTTTATGTTTGAATTGATTATTATTGTAAAACGTGGAAAATGGTAATAATAAATAATGATTTCCTGTCCACCTATTTACTTCTAGGAATTGAACTGGCATTAAATTAAACCTGCAGATGTGTTAAAACATTCATCTTTGTTTTCTTTTTTTCCCTCTTGCATGTTTTTTCCTTTCTGTCTTGCTCCTTGAATAATGTTGTTCGCACAGATGTTAGATGCATTTTGTCAGACCTTTAAACATTAGTCATGTGTGTCTTACTGTGGATCGCCTCATTCCTCTGTGTGCGCATGTACAGTGCGTTTTGAACACACAAGTCCTGCTAAATCGACTTGATCACAGTGACGAAACTGTCTTGCAGTTCATTAAGAAAGTAATGAAGTCTTTTTACCCTGCAGTGAAGTAATACAAGTTCACAGCCTTTATTTTCAGCTTGAAGCAAGACAGTGTTAACAACTGATTTATATAAGGGATTTAAATTTTTTTGTGATTATTCACTGCATTTTTAAACCGATATTGCAACACCTCCTTACCCAAACTTTTTATATTTAGACTTGCATTAATTTCGTATTCTGAAAACAATTGTACCATCTTCCTGTACACATATACTGTACACACAATTTTCCTTCTCGTTCCTCATGGCAGGCTTTCTCCTATGACTCGCCTGAGCGTGAAACCATCTGTCCTTGGACACCCTGGTACCCTCTAATGCACCCCAAGGTCCTATTGCCAGCCCTTATTCCCCCTGCAGACCCCCCACACACTCACTCACTCCCCCTGGCACCCACATGTGAGAGGGAGGGCCGCTGGTCTGGACTCTTCAGCTCTTTCATTCCACAGATCGTTTAACATTTCATTACTGCAGCCAAGCGCAACCTCAGAGTCAAGATGACTTTGGTTACGTTCAAAACACATCTTTGTTCCAGCAGCACGTTGCGAGAAACATAAGCATGTTATCGCCAACATAAGATTGCCTCTACCTCCACTTTGGATCATCATTTTATATCTTCCTGCATTTATTAGAAAAAAAAATATTTTGATGCAGATGTTCTGTTTCTTCCACTTTAAAATCCAACCAAAATGTCACTGGAGCCTTCAAAAACACGTTTTAGCCCTTCCCGGTTAGAACAGCCATTTATAATATTTTAAAACCCTGATCCATAATATGTTTATCTTCCTTCCTCTAGTGTGAAGAGGCCAGCGGGCATGGGGAGCATCCTGAATCGCATCGGGACCAAAAAGCAGAAGATGAGCACTTTGGAGAAGTCTAAGATGGACTGGGATGCCTTTAAAACAGAGGAGGGCATTGCAGACGAGCTGGCAATCCATAATCGAGGCAAAGAAGGGTATGTTTAAGCCTCATTAGTGACCCAGACAAACAGATCATCTCATATTATCTCCCATTAGTGTCTCACACTAGCTTCCGAGATTTTCATCAGAGCTGAATAAATATCATTAAGTGTCTTAAGTGCTTAAAGCCACGACGTGCTGGCGTATAGTATTTCACTGCAATTTTTATCATACATTACAATTCATTAATTATTCACTGAAGTTAACAGGACTGTGAAATTAATGTATTTGGTGTAAAACCATATGCTGCACATGCATTTGATTAACATGCTGACCTTTGCAGTTGACTAGGGATGAGCGCATATAGAGAAATTTTGCCAAGTACAAAAAAGTTAGTATATTCTGTTCTGGCCAAATTATAAGACTGGTCATTACTGTTTCTCTGTCAAAAGATCTGTGTTGTCTCTTGTTGGTTTTCTGCATACGTGCTCATACATGCGTAGGAGAGATGTGGGTGCTAAATATGTGGCCTTTCAGTGCAAGTGTCTGCTCGCACACCTCTCATTGGTCGATTGAGAATGAACTCAATGAAGAGATATACAATGTTAAAGTTTTTAAATAACATTTTTCTAATCTAAAACTGCTTTTTCCATTACAAATGATATCTCAGCAATTTGGGTAAAAGTTGAACTAAAAAAATTACATGAATTTCAGAATGTCGTTGTCCTTTTTTGCTTTAAAGTCCCCCTGCAGTCAATAATTTTAACTTAAAACTTATCTTTGATAATCAAAATGACCTATTTAAAAGCTTTTTCTTCATGTCTTAAAATAGCTTGACTGTAACTCTACACCCTTGATTCATTTAGAATACGCCAATCCATGAAGTTGCAAATTAGTCTCTGCCTCCTCTCAATCACACCGGCTCAGACTACCTGATCAATTTGGTCAACTGTAGTAAACATACACAATGGCATGAGGAAATATTGGTTTAATTCAGCCATTTATGTTTAAACCAGAAACTGATCCAGAAGTAGAAGAGAAAGTGAATTATACAGGGTTGTCTACAAGTTGATGTATCAGAATAGAAATGCTGCGCTTGTTAGAATCACAAATGATTTACTTTTAGCTTCGGACCAAGGCTGTATCTCAGTACTAGTTTTACTTGATCTTAGTGCTGCGTTCGATACTATAGATCACACAATACTCTTAGATCGACTACAAAATTACTCTGGTGTTCAAGGACAAGCATTAAGCTGGTTCAAGTCATACTTATCTGACCGCTACCATTTCGTCTACTTAAATGGAGAAAAATCGATCATAACTTCGGCAAACTATGGAGTGCCGCAGGGATCTGTGTTAGGCCCTTTATTATTCTCAATATATATGCTGCCACTTGGTAATATTCTAAGGAATTATGGAATTAGTTTCCATTGTTATGCTGATGACACTCAAATATATATTTCATCACGGCCAGATGAATACGCTAAATTATCTAAATTGACAGATTGTGTTAAAGATATAAAAGATTGGATGACGCGTAATTTTCTTTTATTAAATCCAGACAAGACAGAGGTAATACTTATCGGTTCTAAAAACCGTCTACAAAACCTTTCACAGCACGACTTTAACATAGTAGGATGCCCTGTTACTTTATCCGCTACAGTAAAAGACCTGGGTGTTACATTAGACTGCAACCTGTCTTTTGAAAAGCATATTTCATATGTTACAAAAACTGCCTTTTTCCACCTTAGAAACATTGCTAAGCTACGTAATATGCTATCAGTCTCTGATGCAGAAAAGTTAGTTCATGCAGTCATGACCTCGAGACTAGATTACTGTAATGCTTTATTAGCTGGTTGTCCTGCATCTTCAATAAACAAGCTACAGTTAGTCCAAAATGCAGCCGCTAGAGTTCTTACTAGATCAAGAAAATATGATCATATAACACCGATTTTATCATCACTTCATTGGTTACCTATAAAGTTCCGTAATAAATACAAGGTATTGCTTTTGACTTATAAAGCTCTAAATGGTTTAGCTCCAGTCTATTTAACGGATCTTCTATCGCCTTACAATCCATCGCGCTCTTTAAGATCACTAAATTCGAGGCTTCTGGTCATTCCTAGGATATCCAGATCCACCAAAGGAGGCAGAGCATTTTCACATTTAGCTCCGAAGCTCTGGAATAGCCTTCCTGATATTGTTCGTAGCTCAGACTCGCTCTCCCAGTTTAAAACTAGACTGAAGACGCATCTATTTAGCCAGGCATTCATATACATTTTTTATCTTACAGTTACTGTAAATTCGGCCTCTAGTTCATAAACGCCAGAGGAGAACTGGCCCCCGACTGAGCCTGGGTTCTCCCAAGGTTTTTTTTTCTCCATTGGGTCATCTGATGGGGTGTTAGGACACCATTAGGTCACTGGATGGAGTTTTTCGGTTCCTTGCCACTGTTGCCTTTGGCTTGCTCAGTTGGGGATATTCAAATTAATTAACCAATCATACCATTGATCAGCTCTACCAAACTTGGATGTCTTTTTTCCAGTAATAAACAAACATTAAGTTGTTTTGATTGATACTGTGAAGCAGCTTTGATACAATCTGAATTGTGAAAAGCGCTATATAAATATATTTGACTTGACTTGACT
This sequence comes from Gila orcuttii, assembly GCA_026230005.1. Lineage (NCBI taxonomy): Eukaryota > Metazoa > Chordata > Actinopteri > Cypriniformes > Leuciscidae > Gila > Gila orcuttii. Next base: position 9,370,277 of record JAPDVR010000005.1, on the reverse strand, counting down.
TTTTTTTCGCTCTCTACAACGCCGGACACATAACGGTAATTGATATGATTAGCCTTTAGAAACAATCATATTCTTTCTACATGTTTCTCCTTCAAAACTATCGTCACGTTTTCTTTCTCATCTTCGATATTGTTGATGAAAACAAAAAGCAAAGAATAAATGTGTTTGTCTGTAATTTTGAGATTAACACTGCCCTGCTGCCTGGTCTAGGAACGGTATTCAGTACATCAGCAGAATGAATGGAGTGGGAGCTAAGCCAATAGCACTTCATTTAAGTCTGCTTATCTTGCCTGTGATGGCTATCTTGAGGAGAAGGAGGTGAGGAGTAGGATTTCAGCTATACTCAAAAGCTGATGGTGCAAAGCTGGACCAAAAAGGCTTATACAAACCAGAGTCAAAACATTTAAACTAGTGTTTATAGGAAGCAAATGCCATTTTGTAACATTGACTTCTTGCTTTTATTTAAGCAGTTTCATCATAGTTCCTGTTTCAGGTGGAGTTGAAACAGGGTGTAGCTAAGTGGGGTTTAAAACCAGTAAAAATGCAAAAACAATCAGGTATTTATGATTCTGCACTATTTCACTAATCAAATAAGTACATTTGTGACATCGATAATGTGACTTTGTACAGACCGTGAGATGTTCTTCAATTGAAGCTCAAGATAGGATAATTCTCAGATCATGCTGAAGAGCATGATCATCAGGTTTGACACAAACTTGAAGAGTTCATGCATCTCAAGTCCTGTTTTCATTAAACCTACATATTTCTGTTAACAGAAATTCCTGTTAACTTTTCAAATTAGATGCTTTACCCAAATTCCTATTCAGAAAAAAATTATCATTTTTAATGGGAAAATCCTATTTAAATATGAAAATTCTAATTAGATGCTTTGTCACAAGTGGACTCTTTTGAACTCAATTGTATCGTTGTAGAGTTTTGGCTGATTCCTGATCGACCAATCATAAGTGTGCAGGCAGACACTTGCACTGCGAGGTCACATTCTCGCCCACATCTCTCCTACACAAGCACATATGCAGAAAACACAATTCTGAACACATGAACAGACCGTCCATTTTTCATTCCATCATAGTAATAATAAATAGAAGATGCAAGAGGAAAATCATTTTATAAATGCAGTTCTCACCCTCCCTTCCCTAATGTTAAGTATGGGATTTCTGAGAGAGGGTTTCAGTTTGATAATATCTGATCCAAGAGACATACCCCTTCATCGATCCCCTCAACACACCATGTTCATCTCAGATGTATAATTAATACCTAAAAGTCAGCCATGAAAAAGTTTACGCCAGCTGTAATGGAGAGTAGGTACTTAGTTTCTTTACATAGCAAGCTAATTTTTGCTCGTCCCCAGGGTTACTACCACAAGCCTAATTACATGGTCTTTTCTGGCAAATTACAACATTATGATACAAATTATTATGTTTAAGGGATTGAAAATAAAGTTTATAGATTAAGTATACTTACCCTGTCAGGGCCGACTGTAGTACCAGTAATCTAGAGATCAGTTTTTATACCACAGAAGACTTCAAAAATTAAACAAGACCATAATTGAGATCTACACACACATAGTTTGTTTCTCTGCTCCACAGTCATAATACGATTTCATTCATAGTGAGTTTTAGAAGGAAGTGAAATCTTTTGGTGGAATAAGAGCTTTTTCATGAATGCATTTGTTTCTGGAGGTGAGTAACTGCAAGGTCACTTTTGGGTTTCATGCCACAGCTGTGGCTGTTGATTATCTCAGTAGTGCATCAAATTTGTTGTTGTCTTGCTTTCCTCAGAGTTGTGAATACCCCTCTATACTAACCCTGTCACCTAAGTTACCCATCCTACATTACTCTGGGATAATGCTCCCAGGTGCGCTTGGTGTAAAAACAAGGGAGGAGAGTCATTGCATCTTGTCCTGAGGGGATGATGATATACAGTGATGTCATTTAGGTATCCAATGGCCATTCTGCTTTACTAGCGATAAAGGGATAGTTCACCCGAAAACAGTGAAATTATTTACTTGTTTTAATGTTATCCCAAGTCTGTTTTACTTTTTCTTTTTTTTCTAAGGAACACAAAATATATATTTTTTTGGTCCTTGCAATGAAAGAATTGGATCAGTGTTTTGGACCCCATTGACTTTCATTGTAGGCACCAAAACACAGAATTTGGGTTGAAACAAGTGATTACCCGAAAATTTTGTCTTTTAAACTACTCCTTTAAACCCCACTGCACACACAGCACTGATGCTTTCTGGCTTTCTTTAAATAGCCTGATGCTCCTCTTCTCTGATATATAGATGAAAAGAACTGTTAGTTTTTCATCTGACAGTTGTAGGGAGTGGGACAGTTACTAAATTAAAAACCTGGCCTGGGGGTTTAAAAATAAAGCAGAAGAAATTATGGTCTGTCACTGTTTCCATATTTCTGTTTCTCTGAGAGGGATGTGGTTTAGGAGGAGGGGTGCTGAAGGGTGTGGAGGACACACTGGAAAAGAGCATAGTGTGCAGGCCGCTAGGCCAAACTAGATGCCCAGAAGACTGCAAGGGCTGTTTTCAGTGTGAGGCTGTTTTCAGTGTCGCAGATCTCTCTCTCTTTTTTTTATCACAAAATGTAGGACAACAAATGCACCCAGATCTGTCAGAGCTCACACAGTTGGTAAACCCAGGATCTCAAGTCTCTGGAGGCAAAAGGTTGGTTGGGCATCAGAGCTTCCAGAGCACTCTGGGATTGAGACACTGGGGAGAGTGACCCTCTGCTGGGATTTAGGGGAAACGGAGCAGCCATGTGATAGATTGTGCTCTTCAAAAATTGCAGGCAGAAAGCACAATGTTTACGGAATTTAATTAGGTTACTCTTAAACTAACATAGCTCTTAAATGGGTCAAACCATGAAAAATAAACTGTTTCTTAATAAAAAAATATATAATTATAAAATATTCAGTGTACTATTGAAACACACTATATTATAATTTTTAGAATTTTAAAACTTCTTCCTCAGTGGAAACATACAAATTTACCCGTTCAGAGATGGCTATTCTGTGTTCATAAACATAGTATGATACATATTATTTTTACTAAACACCAGAAGAACAAGCTATACGAGCGAAATGTGGAGAAGTGCTTTTCCTGGCTGTGTGCAACACCTACTGCTCTGCAGATCCTCGTGATATATCCCAACTTTAGGAAATAACAGCGGAAGGGACATTAATTATGACTCTGTTTGACTTTGAACTTAATTTTTTTTTTTTAACCTGCCACAATGTAAAGTAATTGCATGATGCAATTCTTTTCAAAAAGGCTGGCTTTGAAGAATTAAAAAATCCGAGTGAGACAAGGACATTTTTTTGATGGCACAAAACTGATCATGAAGATTATGTTCATCAAGTACCACAGTGGCAGAACCTCCCCAAAACAAAACCAAAATTAAAGTCGCGATATACTTGAAGTAGCAACGTGTCTTTTCTTCCATATTGTGATGTACATTCGAGAGCAACAGAATATCAAAAAAGTAAAAATGTAGGGCATGGAGAGTTCATCGGTTGATTGGATTTTGAGATGTGGCTGTTGCACTCAGAAAATTGAGGCATATGAACATGAGCTTGCAGGGGCAGGGCTTAAGCGAACTAAATTATTGAAAAAGTCCAGAGAGAAGTCTGTCATTTCACTGGAAAGTCTGGTTATGATATTTTGATTAAAGATTATGAGGGCAATTTTTTAATTATTATTATAAATAAATAAAACCTATGCATGGATGGATTGTTCTCGATAAGATCAATAGCATTTAGAAATAGGTAATTTTATTTTATGCCTACTTGAAAAAAAAAAAAAAAAACACCACATAGCCTTAAACCAGATTGTGTTTTGAGTATGTGGGTGTTTGTGTGTGTTTCACAGAGATCCCATTAGGACTTCAAACAAGACACAGGCAATCAGCTTTTGCTCTCTGTCTTCTTTTCATCATTGGTAGGGGCGTGATATGATATCTAATAAAATGTTCAGTCTCTGCTCCGAAGCATCACATGGCTGCTCCAAGGGTTTTCCTAGTGTGCACACTGCTCTCCAGAACAACTCATTTAGACCTCACATAAAGCTTTGTGTAGAAGATGCCCTTCTCTGCTGATCATCAGCCAACCTGAACCCGAACCCAGACTATTATGAAGAAAACCACAAAACCAAATGATGTCAGCCTGAAAGGGCTGTTTATTTTCTTTGTTCTCAGCACCTGCTCTCACCATGTGTATCAGCGAGTCTTGTAATGACAATAAACAGGGAGGCTTAGTACATGCACATATAACCTCCGACATCTAATGGATACAGGTTCACTAAAGCCAATATTTTGCTGTCTGAGATGAAAGTTTTGAACTTGCCTTTATATGGCATTGCCTGAATGACTTACTTTCTTCTGTGGAACACTTAATGAATTTTATTGTATGAACAAAAGCAGAAACTGTGTTCTGTGTTCTGCAGAAAAACTGAAGTCATACTAGGTATAGAACAACACCAGGGTTGAGTAAATGATTCAAAACCTGAACTGGGTGTGTCAGATGAGGAAGACATCCAAAATGTGGAGAACCACACAGTTGCGAACCGCTTGTGACAGGAAGTAGCATTGTGGAGCGATAATGCTGAAAAAAATGTGTGTGAAATCACTGTGCCACCTGAGTGCCTTAATAGCTGACATTTACCAACACCCCACTGTCCCCACTCACTGTTGTTGTGCTTCGTTCCAAGACACAATGGGAAAGATGATATTCAGCATATGCAGTCATTTAACTCATACAGACACAAGAAACAGCAAGACCCAGTGTTTGTGTCATTGTCATTCTTGCCAAGTGCTTGTTTGCATGTGCTTTATTTCCTTCACCATTATCTCCGCGTCCTCACCATCTCTTCTCTCTGCTGCATGTGTCTGTAGGTACGTGGAGCGGAAGAACTTCCTAGAGAGAGTGGACTTGCGGCAGTTTGAGCTGGAGAAGAGCGTGCGTCTGAACAACATGAAACGGTGACGAGGAGAGAGCAGACACATTCACTGATCACAACACAGACTGTCCCATATTCACATTCGCCCTGCATACACTGTCGGTTTTTATTCTCATATAGGTGGAAACATTTTTCAGATCTCTGGCCTGTAACAGCCCTCCAAAAACTGGTCTGCCTTCACAATCAAATGTTTGCTCATAGACAGCACCCACCACATCTTTTTCTTCTACAATTCCTTTGTCCGATATTGCATGTCGTCTTCAACATGAAAGAGAAACTGCTCAAGATGTTTGTCTTCTCAAGGACTTTTCCTCAGAAACCCCATTTTACAATCCGAGTACGTCAGACACACCTAACCATTCAATGAGAGTGACATTAATGGGGAAGAAAACCTCATCAAGATCCTCAGATAAGGTTTTTCAGCTTAAACTGAATTATTTTGCATAATTCATATCTTTGTTCTGACGGTGAGGCTTTAAGTAATATTAACGGCCAATATTGCATCCTATTTTGAGGCTGTCTACACACAAGCATTCAGGAACCTTGTTCTTTTATTTGATGGTTAGATGGAAGGGCGCAGTTGTCTTTGTTTTTTCCCATGTATACTTACTACTGTCTTGAGAATTTATTTTGCTAAGAGTGCTTGTATGGTAATTACCCTGCCGTCATTTTAATCGTGTTTCACTGTTTGACAGAAATAAATCATGTCAATTGGTTTGGACACTTTCTTTTTAAATGAACCATGTCTTGCTGTTAATTACTCTGACTTAATAATTAATGTCTCCACCTCCTCCCTAATGGTTGGTTTTTCCTTTTCTTTGCCAACTTATGCCCCCCTTGATGCCCTACGCTCCATCTCCACCACTGTCTGGACTGCTTTAAAAAAAAAATGTAGGAAAGGAATCAGCAGGGTATAAGTCACGTATCTCTGAATCACTAGTGAGTCGAGCATTAATCCTTCCCCTTTTCAAAACTAGAATAATATGCAAGATCTTTTAAAACTCTCAATTCATGTTTTAATACTGGTTTGAGAAAAAAAAAAATTGAGGTCAGTAAGATTTTTTTTTTTAAGGAACACTTTTATTCAGCAAAGATGCATTACATTGAACAAGAGTGATATTAAATACATTGATTTTATTAGGCAAAAGATCTGTTTCAAATAAATACTGTCCTTTCGAACAGTATCCTGAATTTTAGTTTTTTGTTCCACAAAAATATTAAGCAGCACAACTGTTTTCAACATTGATAATAATAAGAAATGTTTCTTGAGAACCAATTAAGCTATTTAAAAAAGCTGCATATTAGAATGATTTCTGAAGGATCATGTAACACTGATGACTGGATTTGATCATATAAACAGTAAAGAGATTTAACAAAAAAATTACAGACCCAAACATTTGAACAGTGTAAATTGAGAGGAATATTTGTAGTGTCCCTCGATTAATGATGTTAGATGATTAGATTAGATTATTATTGTTTTGTAAGTATGTGTTATGTGTGTTTCAGACTAATTTGAACACAGCTGTACTGTTTGTTTATTATGTAAATTCTTAATTCCCCTTAAATACCATGTTGGGTCTTTTGATAGGATGGGCGGCACTTCATCCTTTCACTTGAAGATAATGGTCTTGTTTACATAATTCAATCTTCCCTCTCCCTGTGCGTAGGCCTGTGTGGGCACAAAGTTTGTTTACTGCCATTTCCTGCTGCTCGACAACCATTTAGAAGGATGTTCAGTATGTTCCACACATCTATCCAGATTTCTATAATGGCTGACCCCCACAGCAGTCCCCTGCCTCTCTGCTGCATTGCTTATTTCCCACATGGAGATGAGGTGCTGTGCTGTGCTCTGATGTTGTCCTGTGCAGACATCAGACTCTGCAGGTGGGAATTTCAATGATACTGCCATAATTCCCTCACTTAATCAATGTTCTCGAAGCTGGCACTGTGGCCATTGTGTATCACACCAATAAACTGATTCATTCTAGACAGAAATGAATAAGTGTAGCTTCATGTGCATACAGAAACAATCAGATCACAGTGCGCATGTACTCTGCACACTCCATGCATCGCTGTACTTTTAAAGGTGCTATATATAAGAATGTTCATGTATTAATTGCTTTATTATTGTCAATGTGTAAAAAAACTAGATTTTCCACGACCTCCTAGGATGTCTATGAAAGCCTGTATACACTGATTTTTATATGAAGGACTCGGGATGTTTTTGCCCTGAAAATTAAAAGGATGTGATGTTTACTGCGCTCCCGAGATTCCCTCTCTTCCGTTTTATGACACATCAAATGATTGCTTACAATGTTCACAATAATGCTGAAAGAGTCATTCTGTAGGCTACTGTATTATTAATGTTTAATGCAAATGGGTTAATTCAAACTATAGTCTCATATAGCCAGATCTATATATTCTATAGTTTTAAATATACCATCAGATAACCTGATTTATATATTTTATAGACCAATTTGGAGTAGACGTCACAGTTACGTCACTTGCAGCTGCGCACTGCTTTTCTGGAATTTGCGTGTTTATATCTCCTAGTTCAGACTTTATAACTGGCAATTGTGAGTTTGTATCACAATTCTGTGGGAAAAAAAGTCAGAATTGTGGGATATAAACTCGCAATTCTGAGGAAAAAAGAAAGAATAACGAGTATATCTCACAATTCTGTTTATCCTTCTATGAACTGTGAGATATAAACTCGATATTACCTGTTTTTATTCTTTTATTCCGTGACTTTCACAGATTTCTACTGCAGAACTGTCATTTTCTGCCACCAGGTAGTCTCTGCCCACAAAAAACGTCATCGGTGTTTGCAAACACTATGGGTCTATAGTCTCAGATATACCGAGTATTTTGGGGCATTGAATCACGTTCAGTGACATTCTCTTGTACTTTACATGTGTTATACGAGTGCGAGCATGTGCAATAAGTTGCTGGCTGCAGTTCACTTAACAGCCACAGGTGTCGCTAATAACAAGGGTTTCTGAATTCTACATATAGCCTAGTCTCAGCCTCAGACGTGATGCCCACGGACTGTTGGCTGAACGTCTGATGCATAAGGCACACAAAATTGGAAACACTTTGGGAGTTTCGAAGTCGTCATCTGATGTTTTCTACAGGATTTCCGGGAGAAGTGTGTGACACGTTCTTTAACGGTTCGCCTGGAAAAAAAGATGCTGTGATGCCAAACCCCCTTATGGAAGAAGTAAGCTGTTGTGTTTACAACTGTGACAATGAGCGCCTATCCGGATCAACTAAACGCTGGATTTCCAAAAGTATGTGAAGTATGTAAAGTCCGCAGCATAGACTCTTTAAAATGCGTCCAAGAGTTTTAAACATCGGTCTTTTATTGTAGAGATATGGACGTTACAATTTTCCTGCCCCTAAACATGCCACGGAACACAACAAACTCTCATTGGTGTCTTTACGCTAAGTGGTCATTGGCCAATGAAAGCTTCTATGGAGTCCATACCTTCTGTAGTCAGTCTGAACGAGGACAGGGGCTGCAAAGGCTCTAACACGGTTCCTCAAATCCGTTCCTAGAGAGTTACTGTCCTGCAGAGTTTAGCTCAAACCCTGATCAAACTCACCTTCCTGTGATTTTTCTAGTGACCCTGAAGACCTTGCTTAGCTTGATCAGGATTGGAGCTAAACTCTGCATGTGAGGAACCCTGCTTTAACATGACATGAAAGCAACATCAATTTAATTTTTTAACGAAACTGATATTCGTTCCACGAGAAAAGCAATGATTCATGAACAAATCATTGTTTGAGTCAGATCTTTTCAATGAATCCAGTTCACAAAACCTGAAAGATTTGTTTACAAATTGGACAGATTCTCATTCTATTCCAAGTTCAAGTCACTGACTCTTACCGGGGAACATTATCAATGAATAATGACATAAATTTCAGTCTGTTCCTCACACAATGCTATTGTAGTCTTCAGAGGACTTATAATGTAAGCATACGAGATGTATAAAAATACATTTCATATTTTAATGATGCTTTCGTGTCCTTTTTGAAGCTTGAAAGCCCCTGGATTAGACCAGCCTGAGGGTGAGTATGATGACTGAATTTTCATTTTCGGATCAACTAATCCTTTAAACATGCACGCAAGTCAAATCACTCTTTCCATGTGAATAAACACACTCTAGGCATAGTGGGAGTTTAGAGAGGTAACCACGCTCATTTTTATTCATGTCCTCCCCCTTCCACTCAAAGTCAATGGTAAGTGTATGGTATTCAGGAGTGGAGAGGAGCCTGTCGTCCTCATCTTTATTCAAATGCACCTGTCCTCTCCTGATTTCCTGATTTTACTCTCTCTCTCTTGGGTCTGAACACTGCTGTTAGCTCCTAAATAATGCCTTCATCCTTTTCTTTCTTTCTTTCTTTCACTTTTACCATTTTCCCAATGCTTTCATCTTGCATTACACTTAGACATTTTGATGACACAAGTCTGATTTTCCTTTCGCAATTGTCTCTGCTATTATCATCAACTTTGAATTTTACTTTACAAGACTTCTTTCCTTTTCTGTATTTCAGTACTTGCATTTCACCTCTCTTTCATCTAATCTACCTTCACTTCTTGAGTACCCTTCTTGAGTGATTTTACACTAGTAAAAAATTATGATTTATTAACATTTTTTAGAATGCACTGCGTATATGAGTCAGGCAAGCAGGCCAAAATAGATCCAATCAAATGAACCCACAGATCCAATGCTGTTAAAGAGGTGTAGACCCTTAGCAGTGTTCTATATAAAAATACCTTTATGGAGCTACAGGGCCTTAGGTGTCCACTCGGAATTCCTGTAGCGTATATATAGCACAAACTTTACCTCCAGGCATGTGTATCTGTCTGTCACCAAGTGCATGACTTCAAACAGGGGCAGAAACCTTAAAAATAGACAGCGCTGTTGAGAGGACAATTATAAACAATCACTGTGATGAGAACCTAAAATAACAGCTGGCTAAAATGTTCCAAATGCCTCTTACCTCTAGGTCACCAGAGTTAAGAGGCGCTTTAAAACACTGCTGGGTATTTACTCCCTTTGTGTAAGCTACAATAAAAGGCTTTCCTCCTCACAGTTCCAGTGCATTGCTTGCTGAACTATAGGCTTGATTGTAAGGTCAGTACAATGTGCTGCTATTTTTTATGGCACATTTGTGAAAGCACTTGATGTCCTTTAAACATTCTTGTATTTTTTTTTTCTCTCCAATTCGTCAATAATGGCTAAATTCCGCAGGAAAATGTGGAATCTTGCAGAATTTATTAAAATATGAGTCAAATGTGTTAAGAGACTACCACATTATAAAATTACACAAAATATTTAATAATTGAGCAGAGGGTTGTGGATGTATAAGTTGATGAATGAGTGGCATTCCAAATCTGCAAGTTCTGTCCATGCATACTCTGTATGGACCTGCTCATGGCTAATATCCAATTGCTGACCATGAGAGAGAGATTTTTTTTCTCTGTCTTTGCAGCAAATTCAGCCTTGGACTGGTTTGGCAGCCCACCAAAAAGATTTCCTTCTGAAGGTCTCCTTTCCTGTATTTTATCCCTCTCAACATTGGCTAATGTTGGCAGATGAAGGGAGGGAGTGTCATGACACCAATTTAACAGACATTTGAAGATAAGAAGAGGACCTTTGGCTTCCTTCATGCAGCTGCCCTGTATAATTAAAAGCCATTCACAGTGCTCATGGCATAGCTGTCAGTGAGAGCATTGGGAATGATACTACTTATAAACTAATTGTCCTCCACAACACATACTTCTATCTGCTGTCTGCCAAATAACACAGTTTTTTCCTTAAAGGGAATTTCATTGTAGATGAGAAGCTTTTTGGTGTTTAATCTGAAACTTTTTTGAAGACGTGCTTAATCTTTGTTAGTAACTCCACCCCTAGAACATCATCCAGCATCAGCTCATTTGAAAGGCCAGACATTTTGTTGATATCAGCATCTTTTGTCCAATCTGCATTATTAATGGTGTTTCTTGTAAAGTTAAATGCTAGAATGTTTGCAAGTGGTTTCATCATGTTAATGGGGAATTGCTACTTTCATAGCCTACTGAAGACATACTTTCACTATATATTTCTTGTTGTCTGTAGTCATTCTCATTTCTGCAGATATGGTAGTTTTTCCAAGCTTATGTTCAGCAACTGCTTCAGGATGAATTTGTCGCTGATGGTGTGAATAGGGCTTTCAGAACATTTTAGACATTTTCCAAGGATAGTTACCACATTTTTGTTCAACAATAAAGGGATGTTCTCTGTGATTTGAGTGACAAAGCATTCATTGTCAAAAGCTAAATTTTCATCCAAGTGAATTTCACAAGTGTCATCACAATCTTTTTTTCATTGATCTACAATTGCTGAAATCTGGTATGAGCAGCGACAAGGTATGGGAGTAGCCCTACAGCCTTCCATGTACGCACAGCGAAACAAAGTTACCTGAAAATGTGTGGAATGTTGCGATTATTTTTTAAATTCATGTGCCCTCATAAACTAAATAAATTCCCCACATCTCTTTTCTTCTCTGATGACATGCAAGGAACAACTTGTGACTCACATGAGATACTTTGGGTGTTAGCTAATAAATAAAGTCAGCATGAAATGCAAGTTGAAATACTCTTTTCTTCCATATTGTGATGTATATCTGAGTGAAATGGCTTCTCAAGCAAGAAAAAATGTAGGGCGGGACTTGATTTTAAATTTGTTTGGATCGTTGGACATTGAAGCCCTCGGGCCAGTAAACACATCATCAGAAAAGAGAAGAGATGTTGCTGCAAGAGGGAGGGGAAGCTAATTTGATTAATGATTTACATTTGAACTGATTTCTACTCTTTAACTAAATTATGTTAATGGTAATTTATGTATACTTGCAAGTATTAATTTGTATGTGCACGAAGTATTATTTGTAAGGCACAAAAAGTCGTTTTTCCAGTGAGACAAGGGAAAGTAAAACAGTAGGCTTTATCATTAAACCGGTCAATACCACGAAACGGGGATAAATACATCGAATGTAAATACACGCTATAGCCTACTGTTCACAGCGCATAATATGTGTTTATCCACAGCGAGGTAACTGGACACTGTACCTTTAAACAGAACTTGATGATTCCATCATAGGGAGAGAGCGAGGGAGAGCGCGAGCCGTGCTATGAAGTGTCAGTGTAGGCTACACACACTACCGCATTACAGACAAACCAAAGGCGAGTCATTCCTTACTGTACCGGGAAAAAACGAGTGAAGAAGAGAAGTGTTTTATTTAAAAAAAAAAAAAAAAAAACATTTTATTTTCTAGCTCAGCAGCAGATCTCTGGAGAGGAGGTGGAACTGCGCAGCGCTGCTCGTGCGAGGTGGAGCGGAGACGCATCTAAAACATTCACAATAAACTTCTCACCCCATCGAGACTCGGACGGCACCCTTACCAAAGATAGCATGGAATAGAAGGACTCCGAGAGAATCCTAACAACACAAATTGATGTTTTCTGCTGAAAAACCGTTAGAGGGGAAGAAACTGATCCGCTAAAATCAGCATCAAGCTCGGATTGAAAGAAGGAGCTCAAGATGTCTGTACCGGTAAGTTCTTCAATATAACCTTTAATCTGATTAACTGCTATGTGCAAAAGTTACTGAACTGCTTCATTGGAACTTAAATGTATTGGACGCACAGATGTTGGTCTGAAAGAATAGGCAGCCTGCTCTTGGTATATTGATTTGGTGATGCACACTCTGTGGTTGCTACAAAGCAGCTGTTCCGGACGGCAGTGGAACTGAATTTTTGTAGTTCACTCAAGACAGTACACGAACTGTGTGTCAAAACCTGAGTGAGTTGTCTACCTAAAAGCAGTTTAAGCGTCGTAGGCGCGTTCCGAATCCGACGATGCACAAAAATGCGGTCTATAGGCAGCGCAAGTTTTTGACCCACAACCTCGGAGTCCGTGAGCTGTGCAAAAAATAAGCGCACAAATAGGGCGCAGAATTTCCACATGACAGGTTTCCATACTACTGTAGCCTACATACGTCACGTTTCTATTCAGGAAATAAAAAAATAAATAAAAGCTGTCGTTTTTTGGTATTTGAATAAGGATTTATGATATTGTCAAGAATACCTAAACAAACAAACAAAAAGCAACCCCCCCTTTTTTTAAACTTTCTTTTTTTAAATAATAAATAACTTGAAAAGGACCAGTTTTGAAACCACCTTCGTCCTTTAATTGCCTTTCAACTTGTTGCAGCTTTAATCCCCCCCACAAATTTGACATTTTCTAAGATTTTACCATGTTTTCTATGATAGTGTAAAATGCCCCCCTGATATGTCATTATCTCTTAAAACATTGCAGCCCTTTTTCAAAACACCTATAGAAATGGATTTGACTTTTCCATATTGACTTTTCCTGTGACAGTAAAGATTTATTTGTGAAATATGCATTGTGTTAACCTGTGGTACAAGAATTGATAAATAAATATTAATAATAATGTGCATATATTCACAATTAAACATGGTTGACCCTGAGGCAAGATCTGTTTTCCGTGGACCTGTTTCTTCCATCGAGTCTCAACCTGTGAGGACTTTGTTCCGCCTCCTGCTTTTGGCATCTCATTTCGACATTATGCTACAAGATTTAATGTTTGCCCTCACGGCTGAAGTTAAGTGGAAGAAGTCAGTGGATTACTAATAAAGAGCTGTGGAGGATGCGCAGCACTGCAAAACATCATTGCTGATCCCTGTGGGAGGAATGGGGTCAATTTGCATGTCTTGGCAGCTTACCTATATATTTCCCCACTGCTGTTTTTAGCAGAACTGGCATCTTGGGGATATTATGAATAAATAATAAAATCACTTCTGGTTTTTGCATCCCAGTGATGAAGTCTCTTGCTCAGTTTAACTCTTTAAGACAGCGCTCAGTGGCAGTTAGAAAGAATTGTGTTTGTTCAGATTCAGCATCGCATGAGTACTGATGTCCCATGCCATTTTCAACAAACAGAAGCCAGATTGCTGTTTTTGCCCCGGGGTGATGGAGCTTGATCACAGCAGCTGTTCTACCACAAAGACGAGAGTATGCTTTGCTAGTCTTGTGGCTCATTTTCCGCGCAAGCGGTGTGATTGCGTTTACCTGAGACCAACAGATGTCACAGAGAAGTGAAAAACAAACGAGTGTAATGGCTTAAACCACATTAATGTAGTGTTTGCAGCCTATTTCATCAGTAAGATGGAAAACCTGAATTCGTGAATTGCTTTATTTATTAAAGCTGGTTATCAATATGGACTTTCCGTTATTCTCGCTATGTGCTATGTGCTCAAACAATGCAGTTCATTTTCTATATTTTTAACATAATATTCAACACTACCAAAATCCTGATCTGTGTATAGTTGAGTAAACCTTAAATTGCATTTCTTGTGTAAAACTGTTATTGTAACATTATGCAAAATTAATATAAAATTATAAATTAAGGCTCAACATCTTAATAAGAAAACATTTTTGTTTGCTTGCCATTATTTTGCAGTACACAAACTTTTTAAATCAGACAGCAAACACAGGTAAAGCATGACTTAATATTTTTACCCTGCCCTATTATTAACTGTCTTATCTATCATTCAGAAAGCCTAATGAGTTGAAATAATTATTATTAATTATTATGAATTAGTATTATTATTATTACTATTATAGTTTTATTTATATTTTGAATTTGCTTTTATTTTTATATTTTAAGTTTTTATGTGCTTTTTTCATTTTTATATAGCTTTATTTTTTGAGTTTCAGTAACCTTATTACTTCACCTTAAATTATTTATTTCAGTTAGTTGCCAAGTTCATTTTTCAAGTTTAAGTTTTTCATCTAATATTTATATTTTAGGTTACACTTTGTTTTAAGGCGACGTGGTTACATTGTACTTACTCAAATAAGTACTGAGCAATATTAAAGGGTTAGTTCACCCAAAAATGAAAATTAAGTCATTAATTACTCACCCCCATGCTGTACCAACCTCGTAAGACCTTCGTTCATCTTCGGAACACAAATGAAGATATTTTTGATTAAATCTGAGAGGTGGATCACTCCTCCATAGGCTTCCTAAGGGAATGAAACTTGACGGCCCAGAAAGTCATTAAAGGAAATGTTTAAATA
This sequence comes from Gila orcuttii, assembly GCA_026230005.1. Taxonomy (NCBI): domain Eukaryota; kingdom Metazoa; phylum Chordata; class Actinopteri; order Cypriniformes; family Leuciscidae; genus Gila; species Gila orcuttii. The sequence goes on along the minus strand of JAPDVR010000005.1, from coordinate 9,355,143 downwards.
TTCCATGTGCCTACAGTGGCTCAACTATAAGTTTATCAAGCGACGAGACTACTTTTTTCCCCCAAAAAAACATAAATAACGACTTTATTCGACTATTCCTTTTCTTCCTTGTGGGCCTGAGACGAGAGTTCAAGAGATTTCCACGACGCATGCGCGAGAACTGAACAAGAAGTATTAGAAAAAGAACGTCCTCTTCTCAGTTCTCGCGCATGCGTCGTGGAAATCTCTTCAACTCTCGTCTCAGGCCCACAAGGAAGAAAAGGAATAGTTCGAATAAAGTCGTTATTTATGGTTTTTTTTCGGGAAAAAAGTAGTCTCGTCGCTTGATAAACTTATAGTTGAGCCACTGTAGGCACATGGAATATTTAAACATTTCCTTTAATGACTTTCTGGGCCGTCAAGTTTCATTCCCTTAGGAAGCCTATGGAGGAGTGATCCACCTCTCAGATTTAATCAAAAATATCTTCATTTGTGTTCCGAAGATGAACGAAGGTCTTACGAGGTTGGTACAGCATGGGGGTGAGTAATTAATGACTTAATTTTCATTTTTGGGTGAACTAACCCTTTAATGTACTTACAATAGAGTTATGGTTAGGGTTTGTTTTAGGGTTAGTTACTTGTAAATGCACAATTTCCTGTTATTACTATAGTAAGTACATGTAGTAACTTGTAACTACATCACCTTAAAATAAAGTGTTACCATATTTTATTTCAGTTACCGAAAATTATTTTTTAGTTAAAATTGTGAAGACACTGTGCCACTGACCCTTTCCCAACATGTGTCCAGACACATCTCCATACATATGAATTTTGCAAGCGTGTATAGATGCATACATACATCCTTACATGTATACATAAATTCATAAGTTCGAGTTCTACACATGCTCAGCTTCATACATATTGATGGGTATTAATGTTTGGCTGTTAACGTCATTTGCCTCGGCTTTAGATCTTTATCCCATCCCCTGGACGGCTCCCAGAGTGCGCACACTACGACTGCAATCCCGTGCTTATACCCCCCTGCCGTCCCTCAGAGTTCTGCCGCGAGAGGTTAAATGCGACGCCAGCAGGGAACGAGCTCGCTAGATCACTCTCAGACGCCTGACATTTGGTGCTTGTCATAGATGATACTCCACATACATATTAATCATGTTGGCTTAGGTGAGCTGTTGCATTTCAATCACCCAATAAAGACCTTTTCCTATTTGTATGCGTTGCCCTGGCAACTAGAGGCCACCAGCCTTCCACATATGAGTTTCATTGGCAGCGTAACTCATAGTAAACAGCGTATAATGCTACACATACCATGCAAGGACAAGCACGACTCCAAAGGCGAATTGCGACAAGCGCTTGTGAATACATCTATGAATTCCTCTCTGAAATCACACTATTCATGCTTGTCTTTGCATAGTAAGTGTCTCATCTCATAGACATTCTTGCCTACACGCAGTCACACATCGGCGGCCCCTGTTTTGCCACTCCCAGCAGGCATCTTTATCCGTTTTTAGTGATTAAGGACAGACATTTTTCCTCAAGTACACACACACTCTTATACCGGACACATCTTAATCCAGAAGCCAGCTGACACGATCATTATTTTCTTGATGTTAGCGCAAGAGGAAAAATATGAATGCTAGAAGCAGCTGCAGGTGAACACATGATGAATATGAATGTAAATATTAACGTTGATGTCACCTCAGGAGTCTTTTGACAAACAGGTCTTCATATTCATCTAATTTAAATACCATATATGGAGTATATGTGTAGAGTGTGAATATTCCCCATTCTCATTTATGTCTTGGTATGTTGCACAGATTTTTGTGTAAGAATACAAATGAAGGGAACATTACATTGTTATACATGTTTTGTTTATTTATGCTGTGTGTGTTTTCAGAAGTATGTTGTCTGTAGTATGGACAGTTGTATGTAAAACATGAAAAATGAATTATGGTGGCCACCGCTCACATTCTTCAGCTGATCTCTCTCTATCTATCTATCTATCTATCTATCTATCTATCTATCTATCTATCTATCTATCTATCTATCTATCTATCTATCTATCTATCTATCTATCTATCTATCGTCTGTCTATCTATCGTCTGTCTGTCTGTCTTTCTGTCTGTCTGTCTGTCTGTCTGTCTGAAAGTGTATTACAGAGTAAAGAGAGTCTCTTACTGATTAGTGCAGGATAATAATGCAGCGTGTGGAATTTGTGGTTTCAGTGATAATGTGCAAGTCTGCAGACTGGCTAACAAACAAATCTCTCCAAAAATATACTCACTTCATCTCTTTCTCTTAGTCCTTCATCTTTTGTCACTTTAAAGGTTTATATAGCTTCTTTTTGTATTTCATTTTAGTTTCCTTTCTTTTAACAGTGTGTGCGTGTGTATGCTTGCTTGCCTGCTTTTGTGTTGCAGAGCTCTTTTGCTGTTATATTTACTGCAGCGGGGGACATACTCAGTGTGAAATCCAAGTAGGCCCTTTATGATTTCAAAAGCCGGTGTCGTTTTACTCACCCTGGCGTTGACTGTTCCGCAGACGACCGCTCTCAGCTGGTTGGGAGGACACATGCCGGTCCTCACGGGACCTAAAAGAGTCACAGTAAACGTGTCTCCTCTAAACAAGTCACAACTTTCCCCTCTTGACCCCAGGGTGTTTAAAGTGTAACATCTTGTTTTCTTTGCATAAGATGGACAGAACCCTCTCGAGAGTTCTGTTTATGCTGCTGTTTAAGTCGTGTGCATGTGTGTCTACGTGGCTTGACTGTGCTGAGTTGCAAATGAAACACAGGGCTTTTTCACCATATGATGATTTGAACTCGGTGTAACCCGCTCTTTTGTTCCACTGCCCTGTAAATCTCTTCCGTCAGCATTAGAAGGGGGAGGAGGGGAGAATGTGTGTGTGTGTGTATTTGTGTCTGTGGATGGAGATTATGTTGGGTGTGTATGTATAAAATTTGCATGTTTTGTGTTGAGTGTTTGTGTTGTAGACAAAGAGAGAGATGGTGTTGTGTGTATTTGTTTTGCAGCTTGATGGACGCTGGATCCTGATGTGGATCCTCATTATAGTGCAGCTGTGAAAGTGAAAGGGGGATAGAAAGAACGAACGAGCGTAGTTGTGTGCATGCGTCTGTGTTTTTGCCACTGCCTGTGCCAAATCGTTCCGTCGCCACCATTGTAAATCTGCTGGCTGATGTGCGAGGTGGTCATATTAATGGAGCATCATCAATCACACCGGGCTGTCTGAGATTAGTCTGTATGTGCTTGATGGGATGGGGGAGGGAACTCTAGCTACAAGTGAACCTGACAGAAACATCTGCTTAGACTAGTCCAGTCGAGCTAAATCCAGTCCAGTTTATCTAAGCTAAATCCAACTCAGTCCAGTTTAGCTAAACCCAGTCAATTCAACTCAGATAAACCCAGACCAGTCCATTCCGGCTCATCTAAGCCAGTCAGGTCCAGTTTAGTATGCCCATCTTGTTTGGTCCCAGTTTAGCTAAGAAAAGTTCAGTTGTTCTCAGCTAAGTACAGCCCAGTCCAGTTTAGCTAAACCCAGTTAGGTTCAGTTTAGCATGCAGAGTTCAGTCCAGATTAGCTAAGGCAAGTCCACTTGTACACAGTAGGCACATCCTAGCCCAGTCCAGTTTAGCTATAACCAGTTCAGTTGTACTCAGCTAAACCCAGCCCAGTTAAGTCCAGTTTTAGCTATGACCACTCCATTTGCAGATTGACCAGCCTCTGAAATGCAGCGTGTAGCTCGGCAGTGATGAATGATTATGTGAAAGGATCAGGTGGAGAGCAGGAGCCAGGGAAAGGGGGAAGGAAGAGAGACACAGATGAGACCAAAACTGGAGGAGTCAAGTGTAACAGCCTCTAGAAGGCCAGAACATTTTGTGAAAGTTGTAAGTTGAAAATCAAAATAGCTACAAAAGAGAAGCAGGGTGCAATAAAGGACACACAGAGATGAAGAAGACACGAGGAAGGAAAAACACTACAAGAGGCCTCGGAAAAGATAATGGTATATGCAGAGGGAGATAAATTAAAATTTTGAGGTAGAACAGGAAGAATATAGAAGATGCTTTATGTTGATTACAGGCAGAAGACCATCCATTTGTATCTTCTGAGACCACCATCCCATCAATGTTTGACAATCTTGACTAAACCTATTTCCCAACTGTGTTTCTCTGTTGAATAGAATTTGGCATTTGTTATTTGACCTGTCCAATTATATTTTTTAGTGTTATTTATATACCATAACAGTATTTATTATTAATAGTTTTTGTTTTAGTTAACAATAACAACACTGGTCCTGTCCTGAACCTCTCCACAGGGCATGAGTATGACATCATCAGCATCCGCCTGAGTTTTAATGAACCTCCCTATCTGGATCCTCATTAAGGACGTGTGAGTGTAGAGCACCACAATCACATACTCTCAGCCAAGTGTTTGTGTATGTGAAATATCATATTGTAGATGCACATGGGAACTCTCAATGCTAATGAGCGTGCGAGTGAGTGTGTGGCGTTGACATGCGAGTGTTTGCCTCTTATTTGATGTGCCTAAGCCACACTGCAGCAGCATGAAGAGGCTGTAATCTTTAGTTGAAGTCCTGCTAATCCATGTGAAGGTTACTGCCGCACTGTATGTTGCATTCCCTAAATTAGAGCAATAGTGCACAGGATGTATGCTTTGGAATGCAGAAACTCAATTTCATAATTGATGGATCAGGCAGTTTAATCAACTTAACAACGTATTAACTACATTCAAGGTTTCTATATCCGACCTCTGGGATAATTCGGGGTCATTTAGTGGCATGCAACGTATAGTGTATGCTAACACTCTTGAAGCTATTATAATCAGGGTCCCTTGGATAAACAGCTAGCGTAATGCATAATTAATGTAATTTATTTCACTCTGGCGCTGGAATAGATTAGGCGTGCCCTCTTTGATTTGGCTTGACCTCCACCATCACCTTTGCATGGTCTTCCTTGAGGAAGCGTCTCATTGGAAGTCGTCGCGGATGTGTTCTTGCTCCTGTTGACCTTTTCGATGATGGGAACTTGTGAGGTGTGATTGGGGATTTAGGGAGCTGGAGCACGAGACCGAAAGGTCTCGTGAAAGGAGGTGATGGGAGAGAGCGAGACAAAACGAGAGACAGTTTTCACTCTATTTCACACAGCTGCTATATAATGTGACCTTTCTGCAGACCGTTGTCCCTCTCTTTCATCAATGCAGTGCGGCGGATTTAAGTTGCATCAGCAGCAGCATGGTGCTAACCTAATGTTGCATCTCCCATTTTTCCGCTAGATGGTCAACCTTTAAGCTGCTTGTTGCCTTTTTAATGCCGATGACAGTTATCCATGGTTGCAGAAGGATAACAAAGGGAAGTTGCACGTTATTACTGCAGCTTTACGGTAAAAAAAGTCATTTGTGGGCAACAAAGAAGCTTGATGTGAAAGAAAATTGATTTTGAAGATTGGCTTTCGATTTCTCGTAGGAATTTGCAGATCTTGGTTTCGTATCGTGGCTGGTGACAGCTGGGATCTTGCTTTTGTGCCACTGTTTGGAGATTATCATTGGTTCCTTAATCACAGTCCCATTATAGCTCACATACTGTGCCAAACACATAACATCTATAATATTAATTCACTTCCTCTTTGACTTGAAAGACAATGAATGTTTCCGCCTTTATGATCAACAATCTGGCATCTATGGAAACCCATTTCTGCCTCAGAGTAAAGAAATAGTATCTGCAACCTTATACAATTTCACCTTCATTGCATCTTTATATCTCTCAGTTGTCAGTAGAGCAGCACATTTAATCGTTAAAAGATCGCAATCTCGATTCAAACACCTACGCAATCTAATTCCTAAATTACAGTAATTCGGCTGTCTATTAAACCTTTGACAAGTATGATTACAGCAAACATTCAAATCTGCGTTGGCACTGCAGCTGACCCAAAGAGAGCAGTTGTCATGTTTAAGTCTTTTCAACCACACAGACACAGTATCATTAATTCTGTTGTTACGATTCAAATGATCACAAAAGTACTGGGATAAAAGTTTATAGTTTATATATAAAGGTTAAAGTCTATGGTAGTGATCACCTTTTGAAAATAACTTGACACTTCAAATAAAGATTGTATCAGTGACATCGTTTAACCAGTAGGTGGCGACAAGTGACTGTTAAAGAACTTAAGTTGTCATTGAATCATTCATTCAAAAGATTCATCCATTTCAATATGCTGATTCATCCAGTAATGAAACAAGTAAGGTCTTTATAAGTGAGTCATTGAATCATTCATTCATTATTTTTTAAATAGACTGAAGCAATTAACATTTTGTTAGAACCTCTAGTAAATTACATGTTATTTTGTTTAGTTGTCTATTCAGAATCGTAGGAGTATCTGTATTTTGAACAAAATTTTGCAATTCTCAATTTATGCAGAATCGTGCAGCTCTAATTTGTCAGATTAGATCTCGCAATGACTTTATATCTCCAGATGTGACTTTATTTTGTAGTGTGACTTCATTCCTTGTAGTTGCTATTTGTATCTCAGATTAGGGCTTAGTTCTCGTAATTGTGACCATTTATCGTAGTTGTGAGATATCTTTTTATTTCTCAATTGTCAATTTATATCTTACAAAGTTATTTTGTTTAATTGCTACTTTATTTCTCAAAATGTGACTGTTTTTCAATGTCACTTAATATATCTCGTAGTTTGCTATTCTGCAATTGTGACTATTTATCCTAGTTGCGTTTTTGTTTTCATTGTGACTTTGTATCTCAAAATGACTTTATTTCGTATTTTCATTTTTATCTTACAGTTATCTGCTTTGTTTTTTACTCTAAGATGGAAAGCGGCTTCTATAGGTATCCATTTCTTGATTTTGTACATACAATCGGTTTGTATATGTGCTGATGTTTTGGTTCCTTTATAAGGTCCTTGTGTGTGTGTGTGTGTGTGTGTGTGTGGGTGGGTGGGTGTGTTTGTGTTAGTCTCAGGAGGGAGTAGCTATTACACAGTTTATGTGCTATAGGAATGCTGTACTTCCTGTACTCAGAGTGCTGTATAAGAATCCCAGCATGATCTCCGGAACGCTTCCAGACAACCACTGCAAACTCATCAGTTAACATTAATGAAACACAGCCGGCTCTTATAGATATACCTGCTGGACATTCATATTCTCACAGTCTAGTTCTTCTCTCAAATGTTCTTACAAACTTCTAATGCAGAACATCTAATGCATCTTTATTAGAGTTGCTCATGTGTGCTGATGTGCGACTGGTTTGGATCCAAAAGGTAGACTTCAGTTCTAAGAAGTAAGGGGCAGATTTACTAAACAGGGCAAATTAACGTGAGAGCGCAATTCCAAAACAGCGCTGTTTGGGATTGGAAAGTTCTGCGCGTGATCTACTGTTGACACACTAATTAAAGAACACCGACACAGTCAGATCATTTCCATAATGACCAACGCAATCTACCAGGGCGGTTAATAATAGCGCAAACACCAGTACATTGACGAGCGCGAACCTTAGTAAATCACCTTGCATGATTCATTTAAATACTCTCTTCCCATAAATTTTGCGCCTGAAAGGAAACTCCTACAAATCTATATGCAATAAGGTCAGCCGCAAATATAACCCTGTCCACGCCTTTTCAGCGCTAATTTTTCACTGCTTGTCTTTAGTAAATCCTGACAGTAGTTTTTTAACATCAAAAGAGGGCTTACGCTGGCGCAATTTGTTAGTAAATCTGGCCCTAAGTATCTTAGAGGGAGGTGTTTGGTGTAGTGGACATAGGGCTGGACGATATGGCCAAATTTTATATCACGATATATTTCTTAATTTCGGTCGATACGATATAATTCCGATATCGATATGAACAATATAAAAGTCTCAGAAAAACTGCCAAGAACGCCCGCAACAGATGTCTGTACATACAATCTTCTGAAAAATGAATTGGCCAAGTCTAGGAAACCTGCTGGAGTCTTTCGGTAGTGCACCATAACAAACTACATGAACCAATGAAATAACCCATCATAACAATAATATTCTCTTCTCAATACCTGCTACAAGACTATATGGAAGCATTTGGGTAGCAATATTCAATTTGAAATGTAATAAGCAAAATGACAATGCAATATGTAAAATGGCAATGCATTTCTGTTTTTAAATTTACATTTGCCATTACATTTGTGCAACGTTTGGTGCAGAATTCAAATTCAATTATATAATTTACATTTGCCATTTTATACACTAGTTTTAATATGTAGATTGAATACATATTTTAACGCTTTATAAGTTGCAAAATTAAAATGTATTACAGATTAGATGTTTAACATTTTCAAGCAAAAACTATAGCAAAATTATCATTTAAATGTTATTTTTCTTAATTGCATTTACACTCACTCACAGTTAAGACACTTGCGATTGCATTTTCATTAAATGTCCCGCAATGAATGTAGCAAAATTCAATGTGCAAATTAAAAATGCATTCCGAGCCGATCACGTCCCGCCCCCTCCCGCCCTGTCAATCACTGCGTGAAGTTTCGGTTTCTTAGATATTAAAATCATATCTATTGGTCATTCTGAGGTCACTCAGCATCCCCACATGCTCCAAAATTCACGCAAAAAAGTCTTGTTTGTTTGTGTAGGGTAGTGTTGTATGTGCTGCTTCTGGGTGGAACTGCTTCAGATGCTGGAACAGATTTGATGTGTTCCCGCTGCTAGTCGACACCACTCTCAGGCACATTTTGCAACGCGCTGAAACCTGAAGTTTTGAGATCTCAGCCGAAACACCACTGAATTTATACCACTGAATTAGTCTTTCCTCTCTCATCAACTATTTCGACTGCTTTCTAATCACTTGTGGAAGCTCGTGAAGTCACATTTGTATTGCGGTCAGTGGCGCTCATTCTGTAGCTGAAACTTGCCGTGTTGGAGATCAGCCTACTACTGCTGAGCACTGGCTGCGTCCGCGTGTCTGTGGTGTACGTCATCCCGAAAGTAGCCAATTGTGTTCTGCTCTTTCTGCCGGCTGCGCGCCTAACGTCAGTCAGTGACAAATGCTGTATATCAAAATATCGAAAATGTGTTTAAAAATCATATCACCGTTATCGGAAAAAAAAATATTGCGATATATATTGATATTGAATTATTGTCCAGCCCTAAGTGGACATTTTTCAAATTATGGTCTCTTAGGTCTGCAATTGTATTGCACTGAGCCAATTGAATTAGTCTCTGAGGTGATAAGTAGCATGTTCATGCTCTGTTGAATACATAGATGTGCGTCAGTACAGGTGGCCAGTAGATCTTGCTATCCACTGAAGCAGGAAAATTATGTGTTTCAGGTAGAGGCAGCGTTTATTAAGGTCTTTCATTTACGTAGCAGGTGGAGGCCCTGTGTTCTTCCCTGTGGCTCATGGATCATTGCTACACTTGGCAACAAATTAAGTTAACCAATGTGGCTGTGGCTGATTGCAGAACACTAAAAAAAAGTGTTCCTCATGACAGGAAAGGTTTGCCATCTGGCCCCCCTGCCTGCATTTATCCTGGTGTCTGAATTTAGCTAGATGGCTGAGGGACTCCTTGTGTTCCTGGAGGTCTGCTCTGGATCAGACCTGAAAGTCTGGAAAAGGTATTGTCTGTTGGTTACAATTTAAGCACAAAATCTTTTTGAACTTGGATTGGTCAGACTGATATGCATTAAGACTGTTGATGGACAGATGAACCAATCTACAGCGTTCAGAGTCCGAGGAAAAGCTGATGTTCTTGTCCTGTGCCCCTTTGCCCTGTTGGCTGGGCAGGTAATCTGTTCAACTGCCATGTGAATTAGGTTTGAACTGGGAGGGCAAGCAATTTACTGCTCATTCACAGACCGTTCCCCAGCTTATGAGAAAAAAAGAGGGCGATGGGTTTGAGGAAGATGAAGAGGAAAAGAATGGATTACATAGAAATGGAGAGTAAAAGATAGATAGAGGATGAGATGAGAAACATAGAAAGAGGATGAGATGAGAAACATTAATAGAGAACGGGAGAAATATGAAGCGAAACGGAGGGATTATGGAGAAGAGTCGAGCAAAATGCGAGACAGTGGGATCTGTTTGTATGAGCAGGAGGTTCAAAGCTTTGTTGATATGATGATTGTACCAGGTGTAAGATGGGTGTTCCAAGATTCCCAACGTTTTTCCAGTATTCCTTTTCATACTCTTTTGAGTGGATAAACAACCTTTGATAAATCAGTTGTTGTTTATTATTGTGCATAATTTATTTGACATTTCCTCTGAAACATACTGGAAAACAGTATCTATTGCACTTTTATGAAATGTTAGCGTAATGTTGTGTGTAGGTTCTGGGCCTGAATTTTGTTGGAAAGCTATTTTGCAGACTTTTGGACCACCACACTGGAATGCAGGCTTCCTTTCCTCTCTTTCTCACTTTCGCTCTCTCCTCCAATTCTTTTATTTTCCAGACTGTGTCCAGGAGCTCTGGGCCTGGAAACTCCCAGAAGCCAAAGTGAGTCTGGGCTAGACTGCTGTCATGTCAACAGCCACTGTGCTGCTAATATACACAGGCATCTCGGCACTCGATCATTTCATCGTCCAGACGAGCCCCTAATGCCACAGGCTTCACCCCAGCGCTCAGGATAGCTGTTGTGTCATAGAACAGCTTCACGTGTCACATATCGGCTTCCCAAGGCACAGACCCAGTTTTGGTCTACTGTTTTTTTTTCTTCTTTTTTTAATTATTTTTAGTATTTGATTGGTACAGAGCATCTTATTACTTACTTTGATAGTATCTTTCCAGAGATCACATGAATTGTGCTGCTGTCATAGTTGGGAAGGATAATGTGAGAATCGCAACATTAGTACTAGCAGGCCACACATTGAAAGAGGATAATCTGGAAAATATTTACTCCGAGAAAGATGTTTACAGTAATTGGGCTGCGGGCATTTTTTGAAAGCCTTGTCAGAGTGTAGAAAAAAAGAGGCTTGCCTTGGTAGATGTCCAGAGACAAACAGATAGACAGAAAGAATAGAAGAGTTAGAGGCTGAACACACAGCTTGCATTCTTGCATTTAAAAACAGCTAGGAAAGTAAATGCAGGGATCTTGAAATGGTCCCTATTTTTAATTTGACATTCTTGACATGCTAAAAAAATATATTGCAAAGAAAGAGTTACCTGAGTCCAGCTTTCATACAGTTATTTATGAAAGCCGTTTTTCTTAGATGGCTGTATATCTGTACCTCCTGGCTTATTCTGTACTACCATAAAGCTTCAAAACACAAGATTATCCCACTTCAGCATTTGGTTTCAGTGATGCTGGATAAGGACACAGACTATTCTAATATTATTTGTACCTATATGATAGCACTGCAGAAGATATTGCTCTGAAATTGGTTAGATACAGCAGCCCACTACACACGTGATGTCCCGTAGAGCAGTGTTTTTTCCACGCGGTGGGATGTCTTAAAGGCTCATCCTCGGGAAGAAAAGAGGCATTGAGTGAAAATTAAATGAGCGTTCCTCATTCTTTCAACAGCGTATATCCTCCCTCTGCCTCTTTTTATGATGGATTTAACTTGTGGCTTCACACTCAATATAATTAGCCAACAAATTAACCATTAATTACCTTCACCTTGACTCACTAATGAGTTAGATTTCATTAAATACACCAGAGCCAGGGTTTTCATATATATAAACTCCAGTCTTTAGTCACATGATCCCTTAGAAATAATTATAATATTCTGGTTTGGTACTCAGTTATGGTTCTTCTTATTATTATTATGAATGTTGAAAAACATTTTTGCGGAAACCATGTTATATCTTTTTCAGGATTTTTAGGACAATTCAAAAGAAAAGCATTATTGAAAAGCATTGAAATATGTAGTATTATAACTGTATTACCTGTCATTTTTTATTAATTTAATGTGCCCTTTCGAAATAAAGGTATAATTATACCAAACTTTTGAATGGTAATAAGAACGTTTTCTTGAATACCAAATCAGCATATTAGAATAATTTCTGAAGGATCGTGTGACACTGAAGACTGGATGATGCTGAAAATTCAGCTTTCCCACCACAGGAATTAATTAAATTTTTAAATATATTACAATAGAAAACAGTTCCTTTAAATTGTAATAGTATTTCACAATATTACTGTTTTTACTGCATTCTCTATCAAAGAAAGATAGTACTAATAAAATGTACTTAATTTAGCTACTCTTTCACTAACTTTATCATTGATCTTGTCAGTAGGACAGTTCTCGATCAGAGGTTTTGTGCAGCTGACCAGTCTTTTTCTCCTCTGTTTATCAAGCAGTCCCTCTCACCAGCTGAATACGGCCTTTGAGCTGTGTTTGCTGACTGACCGGTGTGTGTTCTAATGTCTGTTTGATGGCAGATTGATGGTGTGTGTTAGGATGTGCTTTACGTCTGACTGATGTGTTTTTCAGTAAAGGTGCTATGGCTGTCACACACATACACACCCACGTACATCCGTTTGCCGTTGACACACTGATGGATCTGGTGGTGGCACCATCTGGGAAGTGGTCTCCTCCGTGTTTCCTTTTCCAGCTCGCTGAGCTGGCCATTTTACACTCTGTCATGTGTGTGTATGTGATGAAATAAATGGGTTGTAAATATTTATTGGCGATGGATGCGGCGAGAGCTCTAAAACGCTGTCTGTGTGCTACAAAACTGTCATCACTCTTGATAGTCTCTCGATTGTACCGAGATCCCAAGTGGATCTTTGAAAAAACGCTTTGTGATTGAACTAGAAAGAATCTTGGGAATCGGCTATATATAATAGCCTTTATTTTACTATAAAATAATATATAATATTTTAGACATGTATACTATTTTGTATATATACATTAAAATGGTTGTATTATTTTATACTGTAAATATATACAAATTCAGAGACACGATATCAGTGCAGTTGAAATAGCTATATTGTGATATATTCAAATACCGTGATATAAAATTATGCGATTTATGATTTTGATCATACCGCCCACCCTTGTGTGCATACAGTATGTGTCTTGCTCAGATCTTCTGTTTCTCTGATCATACAACCTTCACATGATATCATTATTGATCACATTTTCTCATTTATCCACTTCAATCATGAGCTGAGCTTCACTTTGGATCTGAGCATTGTGGTTGGCTCACAGAACTTCCTCCCATCTTATGGCTCCCTATCAGGATTTTATCTCCTGTTCTCAAGGAGGGAATCAGACAGACCTTAGACGCTCTTGCAGAACGATTATCTAGGACGAAGCCCACAGGGAAATCTTCCTCCGCTGGATTACTGCTCAGAGGTCATTCGTTGCTCATCTGTGGACAAAGCAGAAAACAGCAGTGCAGAACAAACACAAACACTGGGAAGATGGCCTACCCTGAGATGTAATAATACTGAATAGATTTGGGGGAATGACACTCGGCATATCACTTGAATCTACTGTGAATATACTTAAGATAACAAAGTGATTGAGTCTTTGGTTGTGTTCACACTTGGCATGTTTGGTTGAATTCTCAGCTGATCAAAATCCCATCATATGCCAAATTAACCAAGCGAACCGGACTACAAGTGTGAACACACCCTTAATGACCCCAAACTGTTGAACATATCAGTGTTTCCTCTAGGATTTTTTCCAGCCGTGGTGGCAGGCCCATTTCGCCAGGGGGAGGGGGCGTGGCACATGAGTGATATTCCCATTGACCACACCTCCTTACCCCAGGTGTCTAAACCTCCCCCTAAGCCTTATAACATGAAAGGCTCCAACAAGAGCGGCAAAGCGATTATGCGCATCCCGTGCGCAGAATGATGCACTTGAAGCAACGTGAAGTCACAGCGCGCAGCGCGTTCGCATTGAAAAGTTCAAAGCACAAAGCGAAGAGATTATATCCATCTATGCTTAATGTATTATATGAGCCTTTTCTTTTAACAGTTTTAAATTTCAGTTTCAGTGCGCATGAAGAACAATTCATAGCGCTCTCTACTCCAGTGCTGTAACGTTAATCTAACAGACACCCGGGAGAAAGGAATATGATTTAGAAAGCACTATAAACTCCAGTAAGATAACGTCATTTTATGCAAACTATAGACCTTTATCTACAAATAAAGTATAATAATGGGAACATTGATCTTGAAGAGAGTCATCGTGTTACTGTCGTAACCGGACGCGACGCGCTGAGTGAATGTGAATGGAGAATGACTGAGGAGAGATGAGTTTCCATTATCTTTAACTTAACGACTTAAATATTCATTTTTACCTCACATTATGCTATTGAATGACTTTAGAAGTCTTGGAATATAGTGCAAAAATGTTATGGTGCTTTACAATGTTTTTTATGCCTTTAGCTTAACAATAACACAATAGTATGCACAATATCGGACCTCACTGAGAAGCTGCAGCCATGGTGGGATGATTTTAGGTGTGGCGGCCCGCCACGACAGAATGAATGTAGCGGAAACACTGTGTATATAGTACTGTGTAAACGTATTTTGTTTTACGACGGTTAGCCTATTTTTATGTTTTGGTTTAGTGTGGTTCTAAGAACAGTTCTAAGAAGGAGAGGTTCCGGTTATATTTTCACTTGAGCTTGGTTCGGCACAGCACGATTACAGAGCGTTCTTGGCCCGGATTTACTCTTGCACTAGTCACTAGAGGAGGATCATTGGCTGTGTAAGCTGCTTGCAGCAGTCTTAAGAACAAGACATGATGATGTGAGTTTTCTGACCATCATCATCATCATCACCATCTCTCGGCGGTACGTCCTACACTGGGCATGCTCACTCAACTCTGTGTAATGGGTTAGGAAATGGACCATTCCTTTGTCCTAACTGGCTGCCGAACAGACTGAACTTCTGTGTATATCTGAGATAAAGTTTATGTGCTTGTATGTGGTGTTTAGTTATGCATGCGTGTGTGCTGCAATTAGGGCTCGTTAATGGAGTTTTGCTGGAATGCTAATCACATGCTCACTAATGGACACAGGGAGAAGAGTAGGCAATGTTGACTGCAGAACAGCTAGATAAACAAATGCAGAGAGTGAAAAAGAGGCCGCCTAATGTGGTACCAAATCAAAGTCTGAAAATACTTGATAAGAATACAACCATAATGTATTAAAGGGATTTTCCTGGTTAAATACAAGTTCCAGCTTAAAACC
Organism: Gila orcuttii; assembly: GCA_026230005.1. Classification (NCBI taxonomy): domain Eukaryota; kingdom Metazoa; phylum Chordata; class Actinopteri; order Cypriniformes; family Leuciscidae; genus Gila; species Gila orcuttii. The sequence continues at coordinate 9,339,966 of JAPDVR010000005.1, read as the reverse complement.
ACCTTATAACAATTCAGACAATTTAACATTTACACATTTTTTAGAGAGTAATTTAAGTTTTAAACATTATAAAATACTTAGGCCATAAACATCCCTTGTAAGTGTGTTACAACAAAAGTATTACTTAAAACCTTTTTTTTTTTCTAAAGTCAAAATAATTTTGGGGGTACCTGAAAAGTACCTGATCTCTATGTGTGTGTTCACATACACAATGGCCTCAAAAATTATTTTTATGCCACACTTAAATTGTATGAAAGTCTTTAGACATTAGAATACCATTTATTTTAAAGATGATTTAGCATTATTTGTTTGCATCATTTGTAACAGTGACATTCAGAATTTCTTTTTATGTCTAAATTTATTTTGGGGTCACGTGAGTGTTATTATAGTATTATTTATTTACTATTTTAGTATGTATTGTATTTTTAATGAGATTTATATATATATTTATATATATATTTTTTTTTTGTTATTTTGCATATATTTCTATTTAGCTTTCTTTTTTCAGTTTTAGTAATTTTAGTACTTCAGCTTAAACTTATTTTATTTCAGTTTAAATTTTTAAAATTTTAATTTTTAAAATTTTACATTTGTAATAAAATATTTCTATTTTATTTCTTCAGCTGTATTTCATTTAACAGAAATTATTTTTTATTAATTATAGTTTTAGATTACTATTATTATTTTAATTTTAACTTATTGTTGCACTGTATATGTGTACTGTAGTGGTCAAACCGGCCTCTCCTTTTTTTCTCTTGTCCACTTGTGTGTCCTCATCTGTCCATCACACCAGCAAAATCAAATTGTTTTTCAGTGGATGAGTGGCCTGCTGTGGGGTGTACCACTTACACCGGAGCAAAAAACACATGCACATTCTAGAAACGTTCACAGCTTCATTGGTTTACATATTGAAATTATTTGTGCACATTTATTTATGGTCTGTTAACAATTTATATATACAGATGAAATTACAGGTGAAACTCGAAAAATTTGAATATCGTGCAAAAGTTATCATTTTGATGATTATGGCTTACAGCTTATGAAAACCCCAAATTCAAAATCTCAGAAAATTAGAATATTACATGAAATCAATAAAAAAAACAGAATTTTAAATTCAGAAATGTCGGCCTCTGAAAAGTATAATCATGCATATGTATATAGTTATATATACTAAATATATTAGTTTCACCTTTTAATTTGAATAACTGAAATACACAAACCTTTGCACGATATTCTAGTTTTTAGAGTTTCACCTGTAGCATGCAACAAAGAAATTTAATACTGACTGATATCGATAACCTGTATGGAACTACTAGTTCTACCAGAAATACTCGGGAGATATAATGATGTAACAAAGCATTAATTTATTGACAGCCCAGCAAGCAATTATTTATAAAGTTCTTTGGCGTAGGGCCCTTCCGTAGTTCATAATCCGAGGGTAGCGGATCTGCATTTCCTGCCTGAAGACGAAGGCAGGGGCGCAGCCGACCCCCCCGGGAGATATGGACAGGACCATCCTGGTGGTGGTGGGGAGAGTGAGGGTAGTTGTCGCTTCAGGATCTGCAAACTCAAACGTGTAAGTACCGATCTTTTATACAGCGAGTATAAGGACATGATTGGATAGATGTGAAGGTAATAAGTGACGTAGTAATTAAGTCTTCCTGGCAGAACTTATGCTAAAGCTTTCATATCATGCATCTCTAATATTTCTCTGCTGTGACATTTAAAAGAAGGCTGTTTATGCTCTGCATGAAATCAGGTTTGCTTAGATACAGTCGAAGCATTTGTGTTCATGTGTTTGAGTTAGTTTTAGGCCTTAAGCACTATAAAACTAGAACAGCCCTGACTAAAAATGCCTTGATACACAATGAGCGTGTGCTGAACAGTGAGGACTGACACTCGCAGCGAGCCAACAGGTCAGGACAAGCAGACTATCAAAGAAAATGTTGCCGTAGGCGGTGAATTCCTGAGTTTACGCTTGTTTCTTGTCTTGTAAATCATGCTGTGTGTTGTCCAGGCTCTAGTTTGTGTTCCTCTCTAATTGATAGTGTCAGTATAGGGTAGGGGGTCAGACAGTATGAATGGGACCATGTTTATGTATATGTGGAATGAAACAGGAACATGAAGCCTGTCAAGGGAGCACAGAACAGGAAATTATGACGTAGGGGAGAGCCGGGACGATTGAAACGCGGGACGGATGAAACATTGAGATTTCCTTGAAAACCACTCACGTTATGTACGTCAAATTTCGTCAGCACGTACAGCACGCAATGCCTATCAGACCCGCGAAAACATTTCTTCTTTACGTCTTGCCGTTTTAAAGTTAGAGCCGGAAAGCTGTTTTTGAGTGTGGTTAGTGAAATCTTTCCTGCGGTACTTTTTTTTGACTGACAAGTTGTATTTATTGTTTCATGTGCCATTGTAATAATAATACGGCAGGTGTATTAGTACTGCATCACACCCTTAAGTGTATAATATCAGAGTTTTTTAGTTTACGGACAAAACAGGTTTAAATGGCTGGAGGCGCTGTCGGGATGGTTGAAACAGCGACTCGTGCCAGTTAAACCTGGTCATAGGAAAACACTCAATATGACTAAATCACTCAATATGACTCAAGGAATAAATGTAAGAATTAATTGTAAACGGATTTGTCTGTCTTCTTCAAAATAGCCTATTAGAAAGATTACGCAAAATGCGCAAAGGCTTATCGCCGATTGTTTATTGGGCGACAGAACAAAAATGTTAATATGAACCTTAAAATGAAAATAAATGACAAAATATGTTTGTAACAATATGTACATAAGTTACTTGTCAGGTATTGTTCATAAAAACAAGAATTAGATGAATAGTTACCGTTTAAACTGTTATGTTTCATCCGTCCCACCCCTGTGTTTCAATCGTCCCGCTCTGGAGGGACGATTGAAACAAAGCCCAACTCCCATTCAAAGTAAATTTTTACTTAAATCATTCTATGTTTCTACCGAATAACACATGATACTAAGAGAACACATGTGTGAGTTGTTGATCACACACACAAAAAAAATCTATCTGTAACCTTATCTTAGAAAACGACGTTTATCTGAAAAGTGTTTCAACCGTCCCGGCTCTCCCCTACTTACAGACATCTTTCATTTCCAGCTTAAATAAGCTTGTGCACATGTGCAAAACTTATTCTATGTCAAAAACATATTCTATTTGTCGAATTGCCTAAACAACTAATCAAATTAAGTCTAAAAGAGTTCTGTCATTATTTAATTACCCTCATGTCGCTCCAAACCTGTTTGAGTTATTTTCCAAAATTCCAAAAATTCATGGACATGCGATTAAAAACATCACTGATTGGTTATTAGTTTGCCGGAGTAAAAAAATTGCCGGAGTTTCTGACGTCACAAACTAACTTGTAGCCAATCACGTCAACGGGCTATATGCTAACTAGCTTTTGTATATCATCATTACTATGCTTTATACCATGGTCTGGGTGAATACTCGATTCTGATTGGCTGCAGGGTGTCCATTAAAAAGTGATAGAGGACACTTAGTAAAGGAGTTCTGGTGAAACTGACTGTTTACCGTTTGAAATTAATAAATAAATGCGCTGGCTACATCAGCTGTGAGTAACCATAGCAACAGGCAGTCCAAAGTATCCGTTTACAATTTATTGTATCAAAACAAACATCTAGTTAGCCGTTATACATAGCCTACTAATACAACAATGAGCGACTTCGTTATTTCTTTTAACCTTTTTGGAGAATTTGACAACTTTGCTGACTGGGATGCTGCTGAAGAAAGAAAAATTGTAAATAAAACGGAGAAACGATACGAGGAGATAACACCACTGAGCGGACTATAAATATCTCCGGTTGCTAAATAAACCGTCAGGCGTAACCAGGGAATCCAAATTATTGTTTGTAAAAACTTTAGATTTCGATTGTAAAACTAATTAAAACGTAAACTAATGTTTTAAAAATGTGTTATTTGGCAAGTGACCATGGTATAAGCGGGTTAATGCCCTTCGAGGTGTCCATTGTCTAGGTATTAATGGACTTCTGCGGAGGCCTCGCCATCGTCCATTAATACCTGATAATGGACTCCTCGTCGGGCATTAACCCTTACCTGAAGCAGGAGAGTCTCAAGAGAAGCCAGGTTATCCCGGTATTGGGTAAATTGGGTACATTTAGCAATATAGCGGGTGAATTATGTATATGATGTAGGCGTATATGATGATGTTAAGATGAACTAAATGCACATCTCCACTGACATTCTAAGTTGTACGTTTTTAAGGATGCTGATTTTAAAAAGGTGAACAGGAACATGTTTTGTGTATTATTAGCAACACATTATTTGCTGTTTGATAACATAGTCAAGCAAAAGGCTCATCATATTAATTACCGTTTTGTGTCCGATGTTGTAGAGAGCGATACATAAAATGCATTACCATTCTGACACATCGACTTGTAGGTGATTTTGTATGAGTGAGTGGAGAGGCTCATTTGCATATTCATGAATCTGTATATTAAATAAAGCAAGGATGTAGTTACATTCAAGCTATTTTAAGGCATGAATTAAAAAAAATCACAGGAAAAAACTTTTAAATATGCCATTTTGGTGATTAAAGATGAGTTTGAAGGGATACAATTATTGACTACAGGGGGACTTTAAGTTTGCAAGACATAAAAATGGATGAACAAGATCAATGATTGTAAGATTTTCAGTGGCAACCAGCACAAGCCCTAAAGGGCATTTGGCAGTGGACAGTAGGTGTTTGTGTATGTTGTGCGTTAACTTCCATCTGTAAGTCTAATTATGTCAGATAGAAGCAGAGAAGTGTGGACAAATGAAAATACACTTAAAAATTCTGTCCCACTAAGTCTAGATTAGGCGATACGTCATTGTGTGTAATTGATGCTTTTATTCGCTCTTGGGGAGTGTAGAGTTCAGCCTTGAAGCGTAACATGATCGGCCGATAGGAGTCTGGATGGGGTACTTTCATCGGTGAGTGGAATCCTAATGAAATCGTGTCCCTCGAGTCTCAGTTTGTGTTTCCATAGTTGCTGACTCGGAAGTTGTGCAACCACGGATTTGATATGTTACAGGTATTACATCGGGATAGTGTTTGGCGGGATGAGAAAAGGATTTGCACACAATAAGCCGCTGCGAGCATGTAGAGCCTTGTCCTACTATTTGCTTTGCGACCAAGAGCTGATTGAAACAAGGATACAAGCAGTTGGTGGCATAATACTAGGCACAAAGAAAATTAACTGCTTGTCGAGGTTTGTGTTTGGGATCATGGGAAGGATGAAACATCCTCTGTTTGAGTGCATCCCTCTCTTTCTCGTCCATCGGTGAAGTGTCCACAGCCATTTGAAGTGATGGATGATGGGTTGGTCTCTATTTAAGCTGACTGGAGGTGACCTTCAAATTGCTGTTGGTCTCACACCCTCAGGAATAACCCGCCCCCTTCCTTCTCTCTCTCTCTCTCTCTCTCTCTCTCTCTCTCTCTCTCTCTCTCTCTCTCTCTCTCTCTCTCTCTCTCTCTCTCTCTCAGTTCAATTCAATTCAAATGAGCTTTATTGGCGTGACAAATTGTACATTGTATTGCCAAAGCATTTGTCTGCATATGTGTGTGCATGTGTGCTGAACAAAAAATAAGAAATTTTGAAGAATATGAGTAACCAAATAATTGATGGGCCCCACTGACTTCCAGAAAAAAAAAAAAAAAAAAAAAACTATGGAAGTCAATGGGGTCCATCAACTGTCTGGTTACCAACATTCTGTGTTCAGCAGAAGAAAGAAATTCATACAGGTATTGAACACCTTGAGAGTGAGTAAATTATTACAACATTTTCATTTTTGGGTGAATTATAACTTTAATGTGCTCTAAACAAGCACCATAAATCTGATTACTTTTCGAAAAAAATAAGACTCCATGTCTCTAGCAAAAATGGTGTGGGATGAGTTATGCCCTGAAGTATAATTCTGAGGGTTAGCATGAGCATGAATAATGGTGATGATTGTATTAGCAAACACTGTTTATCTTAAATATCTCCTGATCGTCCTCGATTAAAGCATTAGTTGGAGACTCTTTATATTATACTGTGTTGGGGTGTCTGAAGGGTTAGGAATAGGATGTGGATCTCACACATTCTTGCTTGTTCTCTGAGTGAGGTACTGGTAGCATGGCTGTTATTAATATGATTTAAGTAGGCCTGCTTTTCTAATTAGCCTACTCCACTTCCGAGAGGGTATAAAAAGCTTGTCTTCTCTCAGAGGAAACACTGTTCCTTCTCTCCTCGTTTTTTCACTGCTCCCAGCATGCACAGTGATGCTTATTCCAGCTGATGTGTGTGTGTGTGGTGTGTGTGTGGACGCATCACAGACAAACATGTGTGGATGTCTGTTTGTGTCTGGGTGCACTGTGCTAGAAATGACCTATGATTTTAGAATAAAATGAACATTGTTAGCAATGTCTTGCTAAGGCTAATTTCACTGCCTGCACTTTATGCATCCTCAATTTATATTTATATATGCATCCTGAATTTTCTTTTATATTTTGTCACACATTACAAGTCTCATTTTATATCTCAAACATGTTCTCTGAATTATATATGAATGATATTTGAAAAGTAGCAAAAACAAATGAAGGTAAACAATAATAATTTAGAAGTAATCAGATTATCAGTTTACCCATAATTGAAGAAACGTGTATGTGAGAGCACTATTGGTATGTATGTATGTCTGTGTATTTTTACATTTGTCATTTCCTCTATCTACATGTGTTTTCGTGAGTTTGTGTGGATCCTTATAGTCGAATGTGTTGTTATTCGAGCTGCTTTTGCCCGCTGGGAGAGCTTGTCTGCGAGTTAGTGGAACAAATAGCTGGACAGTGTCTGAGCTGTCAGTCTCCATGTTCTGGAGAGGAGATACTCTCTCTCTCTCTCTCTCTCTCTCTCTCTCTCTCTCTCTCTCTCTCTCTCTTTCTCTCTCTTTCTCTCTCTCTGTCTATCTCTCTCAATCTGTGTGTGTGTGTGTGTGAGTGTGAGAGTGTGTATTTGTGTGAAGGCAACACATCTGACACCACACAGACACACTGGCTCATGGCGCTATTCTCTATTCCCCAGATCCACTCAGAAGAACTAGCTGCTCCACAGCCACAGGCTGACAGGAAGTGCAACAATCAGACCATAGAAGACAGATTTCTGACCTCTGAGTTATTGATAAGACATCAGCATTTGTCATGTCATAATCCAGCAGTAATCCCATCAAATGTATGGAAGCCACTGCTTTTTTTATCACTCATGGCTGGGTGATAAAAAATATAAATTTTTTAAAATATTTAAATGAAATGCTGGGTCTTCTGTGAATATTTTTAAGTTAAACAAATCAATGAATTAGTGTTTTGGACTGAAATAATTATGATATTTTTTAAAATATTGCTTCATTTTATATCAAAAATCATGTTGAATAAATAATATACTAATGTTTTATTCTATTGTACAGTACCGTTTAAAAGTTTGGTTTCAGTTTTTTTTTTGTTACTGTTGAAAGAAATCAATATTTTTATTCATCAGGGATACATTAAATTGGTCAAAAGTGACAGTAAAGACATTTATAATGTTATAAAAGATTTCAATATCAAATATATGTTTTATTGAACTTTCTTGATCAAAGAATCCTAAAAAAATTATCTTGGTTTCCATAAGAATATTAAGCAACAGTTTTCAGTATTGATAATAATAAGAAATGTTACTTGACCACCAAATCTGCATATTAGAATGATTTCTGAAGTATCATGAGATCCTGAAGACTGAAAATTCAGCTTTGCCATTCCAGGAATAATAGAAAACAGTTATGTTAAATTGTAAAAACATTTAGCCCTATCTCTCAGTTTGCCCTCTTATGAATCATTAGTGGTCTTTATCTATGTCTGCTATCCCTCATTCTCTTCATCCATCTTCTCTCCCCCCCCCCCCTCTTCCTGTGGATGTTAATTGAAGTGGGCTGAAATGTATAGCCTGCTGCTGAGTAGACATGTTTACCTACCTGTTTTTGGCAGCATGATCAGCCATTTATTCCCCACAAAGAACAGCGCTCCTCTCTGCGCCCCTTCCATCAGTTCAGCAGCCTGATAAAGTACTTTAAAGCATTATCCTCTGAAATTGAAAAGCTTTGGTATAAGAGGCATCAGGGTGAATGTGTTTCAGGAGAGCCGTGTGTGGCACAGATAAACGTTGTGTTAGCGTGAGTGATGAGCGGGGTCAGAGGTGAGGACACATGCAGGATCAGCGTTGTGTGACCTGAGCTGATGGATGGTGGTAGGAGAATGTGAAACTCGCTGCTCAGAGTCTCTTATCAGAAGAACTGGAGGAGTCTGATCCGTCTGCACTCCCTTCACTGCTACTCTCCTCACCTCTTGTGCTGTCCTTTGGGGCTGGTAACCACGGAAACAGAGTCTGACCCTCAGGCCAGTGTCAGTGTGGATGTGCAGGAATTTTGCAGATTGAATCGAGTAGTTACCGTATTGCTATGTAGAATTACACAAGACGCGTCACTCGTATTGTTTTGAATGGGGAAAAGTGCAACGCTCAATATGGCAGAATAAGTCCCGCCTTCTAAATAAGAGCCAATCGCCGTTTGGTAAAGTCATCGTGTCACTGCAGGTAACACTGCGAAGTCTGTCAGACGCGCACTTCCACTGTGCATGCGCATTAGCTTGATCCAGCCTGAAAAATGCCATTTTCTGTCATGATTCGAACGTTTAGAAACAAAATTTATGAGACAGTTGTTGTCAGATTTCATTGGTGATTTCAAATATGACATTTAATCGTAAGCTTGGCGAACAGTTTAGGAGAATTTGATGTTTCCCTATTCAAAAAGATAGCAGCTGCTCTTAAATGCCCGAGAGGCATTTCAAAGATGGCTGCTGAGTGAAATGAAAAGTCTTAAAGGGACTTTGGTTTCATTTAAATTTTAGATGTGGGATACTGACTCGTAAAATTCCGAAGTTAAAACATTCCATGGTCAAAGACTCGACATGATGTATAAAGAAAGGAAATGGCAATTAGTAAATTTTGTAGGTTTAAAACTTATGGACCTACAAAACTAAGTTCAAGTTCAAAATCATCTAGCCATTGGATTATCCGAACAACTTGTCAAGCTGATATAGGCGAGATTTACATGACATACTTGATGTCTTTCTAGTGTGTACTGGCACAACTGTACATTTACATTATGTGTGTTTGTTACAATTGAATGTAGTTTCATGTGTAACATACATTATCGTTGGGGTCGGTACGATTTTTTATGTTTTTGAAAGACGTCTCTTTATTATGCAAAATATTATTACAATTTATATTAAGTAACTTTTGATCAATTTAATGCATCTTTGCTGAATAAAAATATAAATTTATTACTGACCCCAAACTTTAGAACAGTAATGTGTATATACACAGATAATATAAAATAAATAGATTTCCTAACGTTTTATTTAATTTTATATTTTATGTTATTTATAATAAAACATAAAAATGTATAATAATAAATTCTGAATATATTTGTCCATACCAAACTCCATCATTCAAATGCCTACATAGTAGTCATCCTAAATATTTTTACAATTGTATTTGTCCATCATGGACGAAGGATATTGCAATATGCCTTACTAAAAATAGAAAGAAAAATTACTATAAGTTGCTATTAAATAATTTGATTGTAAATTTTCAACCCTGATTTCTGTTGCAAGATTAACATTCAAGTGACATTCTGTTACACTTGTCCAAGTAAATGACTAGTTGACTGGAATTTCGTATATGTTGCTTTTAATATCGGTGTATTTTAGCCTTTCTGAGTCAAAGACAGTCCTATGGGATCTTACTTGCATTCAGCAGAAGTGGGACACAGTAATTCTGCAGCTATTTAGATTATGCATATCGTACGACAGATTGTAAAACATCACACTAATTTGTTCTCGAGCCATAATCTGTCTATCGTGTCAACCTTTTTATCCTTTCCTCTGTCCTGTCTTGTCATTTCCCTCCCATGGTCTCTAGTGACGTGCACTCTCTCGTTGTTGGATGGAGCCGGACACGCGCTGATGATGTGTGAGCGTGGCTTGAGGCTGATGACATCATCAGCTGTACAGGCTCAGCGTGGTGTTTGTGTGCGTATATGTGTGTGTTTGATGTTGGACTTGTAGGCAGTGAAGGGGGAAGGAGCTGTAAAATGTTGTGGATGCAATAAGTGCAGAACACCAGTTCTTTCATATTGTGGCCATCGTCTGGACTTTTATACTATTAACTCTCAGGATAAAGCTCAGAATGGCAGCTGTTTGTGTTAGTCTTGTATACATTTAAACATTTTTTTTTTAGAATTAGATTTGAAAAGTTTTAAAACATATTTTATCATACTTTACAGTAATATTTTAACTTTTACTGAAATAGCCGTCAGTTGGAATAACTATATTTAATTGTATTATTTTATGTTCGTCATTTTTAATTATTATTTACATGTTTTAAATATATTTTTTTACATTATTCAATATATGTATTTTATATATATTCAATATATTTGATACTTATTTTACATACTATTTTAAGTTAGGCCCTGTTTACACCTGGTATTAAGATGCTTTTTTGTCGATCGGATCACAAGTGGACGACGATAAATAAACGTGTAAATGGGGTCTAAAAAGTTTTGAGCTTGTCCACTTTCGACCACTTCCAAAGGTAGCTGAAAGCGCATTTGACCGGATTGCTTTTGTAGTGTAAACTCTCATGTAATCGAATGCATTTAAACAGCCCCAAAAGACCACCTACTCTCCGCCTACTGACCTAATGCCCCGTTCACACCACCAGCGACTTTGTCACTGTATGTCGCTAGTCTCTGTACTGCGAGTCGCTTGTGGGTGTTCGTAGTGCTGTCGCTCTAATGTTATCGGTCGCCATATCTATACAAAAATACCATCACAAATGTTATATACAACTATATCATTTTAATTTGACTATGAATTAGGTTTAAAAGAATTAAAAGTAAATAATTTACTAGATTAATGGTTGATCAATCAACAAATTAAACTCTCTCATACTGTCATAAATTACTAAAACGTCATTCGAATTTGACAAATAATCAATTTTCTTGTCCCTAATAGTCAACATAATGCGGAGGAAACTATAAAATGAACTGCAGCTGTGCTAAACTTGCATCACAAAATTACAACACTCGAACTATAAATGTATGAATTAAACTCACTGAGACTGTCGACAGTTTCTTTTTCATGCATCATTTTATTATATCCATGTATGTGGTTACAGTCAAATCATATAAAACAGGAAAATCACCCTCGAACTCTTCTGTCTTGCCTGCACTCGAGACGGTGACCTGAGCTCCACTGAAAGTCTTCTTTCCTATTGGTTCTCGCTCGCGAAAATCGCTTCTCATTTGCATAAAGTTGAAATTGGTCCACTGGAACGAAAAATCTGAAAAAAAACGTCTCAGGTTACGACTGTAACCTATGTTCCCTGAGAACAGGGAACGAGACAATACGTCAACGACGTTATGGGGGGGAACGCCTCAGGCGTGACAGGTGTCTGAAATCACTATCAAATCACGTCAATCATATTGACCGGCGACAGCCCGTGAATCATTAGCGTGAATGATTAACGTGCGACCTGGAAGTATAAAAGGGCGCCTTGCAAACATGACAAATCACCTTATCGTCTGAAGGGACTGTACGGTAGGCAAGCCCCGAGGCATGGCAGGGAGACGTATTGTCTCGTTCCCTGTTCTCAGGGAACATAGGTTACAGTCGTAACCTGAGACGTTCCCTTTCGAAGGGAACTCAACAATACGTCAACGACGTTATGGGGAACGATATACCAACTCCGCCATGCTAAGGGGAGTGCATGCCAAGTGGCAGTGACAACTGTCAGAACCAGCAACTTCAAATGAAACGCTAGAACCTCTCACCCTCAGGTCACACTGGGCTGTCAGTGACAGCATTCCCTACGGTCATAGCCCAAGCTACAGCCTCACAGAAAAACCTTCATAAAATGGTTAAATGAAAGGTCTACCTGGGCCGGCTCCGGGCCTGGAACCACAGCTTCCAATTAGAAGGGGTCCCTTCTAGGGAATGTGGCTAGGGAACCCGAAGGAAGCCCAGCCAGTCACTATTCAGGGGAACGTACTCACCCCGAAATGCCACCAGGACGGCCTGACCTGGCGTCAGTACATAGACACTTAGTCTGGCCAAATCCTGTCTGTCTGAAGACAGAGCCTCTGGACAACAAAGCCTTAAGTAAGGCATCCAACCCGAGGGACTGCGAAGCTGGCAGTGAACCCTCGGCCCGGATCTCGGAGATGGGATATCCCGGAGAGTATGACTCAGCATAGTGCTTTCCAACCCTTGCTAGCGAGGGGAGTTTCTCTACTCGATCCACGGATCAACCCAGTGTCTGAGTTTCAAACCACTGAGGAGACCTGTGAAGGCCTAAGGGCTGATCTAACTGGGAGGCCTCACGAGAGGCCTACGACCGTCTGACCAGACTCAGGAAGCCGCATGCTCATAGAGACCCTCGGTGAGGGGAGCACAGGTCTGCCTGGTAGGCGAACCAGGCTGTAGGCAGAAAAAGTTCCGAGAGGGAACCAATAGCAGAGAATGAACACTTTAGCGAGCCAGGGCGCAAGCTCGCCTTCAGAAGCTGCCTATTAAGGCTAGCTGAAACTGATAGCAAGAGACCACTAGCTTCATAAACCCAGCACCACTAGGGAACGTTACAGGGAGGCCCGGAGAGGCCTACTACCTGATAGCCAACGTAAGTGGGAATTCACCTTCAGGGAGGCCCGTGAGGCCTACTACCTGATAACCACAGTAAGTGGGGTGCTCACCTTCAGGGAGGCCCAGAGAGGCCTACTACCTGAAAACCACAGTATGTGGGGTGCTCACCTTCAGAGAGGCCAAGAGAGGCCTACTACCTGATAACCACAGTACGTGAGAACTCACCTTCAGGGAGGCCCGGTGAGGCCTGCTACCTTACAACCACAGTATGTGGGGAGCTCACCTTCAGGGAGGCCTGGTGAGGCCTACTACCCAACCGTACTCATCCAAGGAGGCCTGGAGGAGCCTACTACCTGATAATCACAGCATGTGGGAACTCACCTTCAGGGAGGCCTGGTGAGGCCTACTACCTGACCGTTCTCATTCAAGGAGGCCTGGAGGAGCCTACTACCTGATAATCACAGCATGTGGGAACTCACCTCCAGGGAGGCCTGGTGAGGCCTACTACCTGACAGACAAAATATTTGGGAGCTCACATTCAGGGAGGCCCAGAGCGGCCTACTACCTGACAGCCACAATATTTGGGAGCTCACATTCAGGGAGGCCCAGAGAGGCCTACTACCTGATAGCCAACGTAAGTGGGAATTCGCCTTCAGGGCGGCCGGGTGAGGCCTACTACCTGATAAACATCTTAAGTGGGAATTCACCTTCAGGGAGGCCTGAGTGGCCTACTACCTGAAAACCACTGGTAGCTTCGAGCCCTGAGTCCGGGTGATAGTATAAGGTGGCCTGCTAAGGCCAGCCAGCTGGGGACTCGCCTATCAGGGAGGCCTGGTCGGGCCTACTAGCTAATAGCAAGTCATATTCTGCCATAAAGTACACTGTTGGGAACCATACCACACAAGCATAATTTACTAATGGGCTTCCAGTAGCGCTATAAGGTATGTCCCACAATGTTGGGACTCACCTCCGAGGAGGCCTGTTTAAAGGCCTACTACCCATCAGTGAGTCAACTGCCCGAACCACCAAGGCCAACCACGTAAAGTGAGCTGGCCTACAGTGCCCTCTAGGGGGCTGTCCAATCAAGGAGGCCTGCTGAGGCCTACTACCTAATGGCGCAGCCTTCGTTGGCAGAAAAGCTGTTTACACAGTGCCTACAGCACCCTGGTGCCTAATCACATTGCCCATGGCAGTGTACTCCGCAAGAAAGCTAGCACCCTCAAAACAAGGGGAGTACAACATACGCCACTCTGCCTCAACGGAGGCCCCAGTTAGTCAGGGGCCTACCATCTATGCATGGGCGTCAGCTCAGGGCAATGCTCTGGCTTCAGGGGAGCGTACTTCGACCAAAGAAGAAGTGAAGCTCACTTCATACTCGACCCGAGCCATAGTGGTGCGAGGTAGGATAAAACAGAACTGGGAGTGAAGTGCTCAGACCTACCCTGTATCACAGGGGGATACTCACACCTCACCCTGAGGTTACCACGGTGCGGGCCTGCCAGCCGCTCTAGGGGTGACAGAAATTTATCTGTGCCCAACCCAGGGGAGTGGGACTTGAATGAAAGCCAACCACCGACAACCTAGTGCTCGAGCAGTAGCTCAGCGAGGTGAGTGAAGCCTAAACTGGCGGCCTAAATCCGTAGGCCAGTTCTGCATGGCAGGGTCGGGCAGGAAACCCAGTCTTCTTCGTGAAGCGAAAGACGGCCTAACCCTGCTCAATAAAGACATAAATACCACGGAGGTCTGTTTGAGGCCTACCATGTCCTTACAAACCATCCTTTGCACCACGCTGCATTACTCTAGTCACCCCAGAATGCAGAGAAGGGGGCGGGCCTTGGCCTAACGACTCCCATGGGAGGAGGCTGTTTATACAGGGATGCTAGAAACCTACATTCACAAAGTGAAGGTTCAGAGGAAGCAATGCTAAATTTTTAGCAGAGCGCCTTTATTATCCCTGGCACAGCCTAGTCCAGCTACAGAGGCGCCCCTGGTGAGGGCCAGCCTGCAGGCATATATCTATCTGAGGGCTCGGAGGAGCCACAGCCTTACTAAAGAATATAGTCTGTATTATTCCATACAAAGGCTGTAGATCGCTCAGCCTAATGAAAACCCAAACAGAGCTCAAGGGGCGAAATACTCAGTCGAAGTCAAACGGACCCGTGGGCCGGACATAAGATCTATCTGAAGCTCTAGCGTCAGTCAACACTCTAAGTAACAAATTCTAAGAGAGAGACCAACTACTCTACCCTGAGGTGGCTAACAGCCCGAAGGCTAACATAGTTATCGTTCTGGCCACCTAATGGGGAACTTCAGGGCCCTAATAATCCAGGAAACTCTCTTACCTTATTACCTGATGACATGGCAAATGACATGACCCCATAGCTCTATACAGGGAACGAGGTCTGTAGAGAGATACATTTCGGAATTTTAATTCACAAAAATTTACTCTTGAAAAGACCAGTCAGCTCACCTGCGGCATGCGGAGTGAAGAACGTCTGGGGAGTCAGAAGAGAGGAGAGGGCTGGATTTCTTTTTAATGAAGCCCTCCGGGGAGATTATCCATCAGCGACGCTGTATGCGCTTGTGCTGGATAACCTCCCTCAGATCCCTCTTCTTGCGGGAGTCACGCCTTTTCTGCGCCCTGTTCCTCCACGGAGGGGGCGCACGAGAGGCGACACTGGCTCTCTGGCCCTGTCTACGGTCCTCAGACTGCCTGGGCGTGGAACCGGATCTCAGCGGTATGCAGGTCCTAAAAGCAGCTGAGCGCGCCTTCGCCTCCCTGAACTTCCCAAGCACCGCCTCCACGGAGGGGCCAAAGAGTTCAGAGGGCGAAACAGACGAATCGAGGAGAAAGGCCTTCTCTTTCTCCTCAACGTCGTCCAGGTTTAACCAAAGCTGTCTCTCCGTGGCCACCATCGCCGCCATCGACCGACTGATCGTGGCAGCAGTCTGTTTGGTGGCCCGGAGCGCAAGAACCGTGGTTCGGCGCGGCTCAGTAACTGCCTCAGGGGACATCCCTGCCCCCTGGTCGAGATCCTGCAGCAGGTCGGCCTGGTATGCCTGCAGCACCGCCATGGTGTGCAGGGAAGCACCAGCCTGAACTGCTGCCGTGTATGCTCTGCCATTCAAACGCGCTTTTGTCTTTAGAGGTTTGGATGGCAGAAATGGAGCTCTCAGTGTCGACGCCTGCCCAGACACGAGATAGTTCGCAAACGACTCGCCAAATGGGCGGCATCGACACATACCCATGCTCTGCGATCCCCTCAACATCAGCGAAATTAACCCGCTGATGTCAGTGAATACTGGCAGAGTATGGGCTCTTCCGTGCCCTCTAGATCTCTGTGTGAAGATCAGGAAGGAATGGAAGGCTCACCTGAGCTGGTGGTGTATGGCCGGGGAGAAACCGATCGCAGAGCCTACCGCGAGCGGTCTCTCCTCTAGCGCGTTGCCATGGCAGCTACAGCCTGTTGGCGGCGCGCTCCACAACATCCACCAGACCTGCATACACGGGGCAGGGTGGCTGAGAGGGTTCTGGATCTACCTGATTATAAACCTCCTCAGCCATCTCCTGCTCGTCCTGAAGAGCAGCAACTGCAGGAAACTGTCGGTGAAAAATCCTCAACATCGACCTGCAGTTCGCCCTCGTCAGCCGTCGAATCATCTGAGAGGTTTACAGCACTCTCAAGATGATCGACGAGCTCTATCTGGAAGCCCATGATGCAAGTCGCCGCTCTGCCTCGGCACGAGCGGGACCACGAGGACCAGACATTGAACCCCCTTCACTCGAGAAGAGGGCCAGACGAGAGCGGAGCGTTTTAAGAGAAAAACGCTCACAGTTCACAGAGAGGATTCCCTCGAGAACCTCCCGTGCGTGCTCTTCTCACAGGCAGGAAAAGCACACTCGTGTGCTGTACATTTAATTTTCTTACCGTTTCATTGAGTAGCGTTTTCAAACAGACAGTCCCTGAAGACGATGCTGTGATTTGTCATGTTTGCAAGGCGCCCTTTTATACTTCCAGGTCGCACGTGAATCATTCACGCTAATGATTCACGGGCTGTCGCCGGTCAATATGATTGACGTGATTTGATAGTGATTTCAGACACCTGTCACGCCTGAGGCGTTCCCCCCCCATAACGTTGTTGACGTATTGTTGAGTTCCCTTCGAAAGGGAACCCCCATACATCAGGACAGAAGTGGTTGAAAGTGGATAAAAGAGATGGATTAAAACACAAGGTGTAAACTGGAAATGTCTCCCTCATGTACTTGTGATCTGATCGACCAAAAATACCAGGTGTAAACGGCCTTAGTTTTTGGCATTAACAGCACTGACATCTTCAGTTGTCAATGTTTTAGCCAGTTTTCTCTATTTCAGTGAGAAACAAAAAAAATGACTACGTATCTAGACAATTTTTTTTTTAAATTTCAGTTTGTCTGTAGGCTACTCCTAATGTTGTAATTTGGCAAACTTTTAAAAGGAACATGATCATCTGTGTGATTACATTGTTTCGAGTTATCGAGGAAAGAGTGAGAGAAAGAATGTGCAGCTGTGTAAACAACAGGTTGATTCATCAAAGCCACGTCGCGTTTTACCTGTGCGGGCAGGAGCCACATTGGACCGTTGCCCTGTTTCCACGGCGACCTCAATCAGAGACAGGTACTTGGAAAGACATGGAAAGCACAGGAACCACCCTGAGCAGCATACTTACAGTACATCTATGACTACTACCCTATTGCTAAAGGGTGTATGTTTCATGCAAACTTGTATTTCCCAAGTACGATAACACCAGAGCAGAGAGAAAAAAAAAGTGGAATGTGGAGTGTTTTGTCATAGAAACACATAGTAATGATTAGATTGAGCGAAGCGTGTCTCCAGTGTGCCAGAACAGGATTCAACAGGTCAGGAATGAGCCACGGCGGCAGGGAAGCCTCTGAGCGCACGCTTGCACGCGTATGTGGACACGCGCCGAATATATTTGCATATGAATGCCGTTTTACGAGAGCATCCTCATTATTACTCCACAGCAGATGATTTGAGTCAAAAAGCCTTCTACGATTTACAGCGTTTAGTAGAACTAGCCATGCATACCCACAATTCTGTAAACTTTCAGTCCTGGATGTCCAGTTGCACTAGAGTACACAATATAGTTTCCAATAGCTGGCATGTCCGCATCTGATGTTTGTGTAACTTCCTGCAGTCAATGCAGCATTTACTGTATCCTTCGCTGTCTATGATAATCCTGTGCAAGGATTTTGACAGTTGATAGAAAGGATAAAAATTCGAACGAAAAGAAAGGTTAATTTAGAAATGTAAATGTCAATAATCTCAATGAAGTGGCAGTTGCAAAAAAATATTTTCTTCCAGATTGTGACGTACATCTGAGTATAACAGATTATTGGGAAAGGAAAAATATAGAACGGGGACTTATATCCAACGGTTGTTAACTAGGTTTTGAGATGTAAATGGAAATGGAGGCAGATCTGAACACGAGCTTGAGGTTGAACGTGGAGGGGCGGACTAAACGATTGAGTCAGGCATATGTCACCAGAAAGAAGTCAGTCATTTTAGATCAAGTTATGAGGTCAATAAAAAAAAAGGCTGACAAATTTACATTTATTTGAAATGATCAGGTTTTTCCACGTTTTCAAACACAAGGCATTATTTGTTTTTTTTTATAAACTGTGTAAAAGTACTATGGCACTTGAGGCCGTACTACATTGTAAATAAAATGTTAGCACATTATAGAATTGCCTCTCATACCTTAATATTTTGAAAGAGTGAAATACTCCTCCAAACATGGTTATCTTGAGCCTGTGATGAAGTCTGTTGTTCAGTGTTGCTAGCTGTCATATTAAGGTTGATGTGTTGTTTGTCTGAGTGGACGTCTCAACTCCTCCCCTCCCCTTCCAGGTGTTCTGTAAAATGTTTGACTGTCTGCAGGGGGCTTCAGCCGAGGTAGGTGCGGCATGGAGTTTGGGATAGCGAGAGAGATGGATCTAACAGCTGCTGGTTGCACATGGCTGCTGCGGATCTGTTTGCTTTTGTTTGCAGTGAAGTCTCTCAGAGAATGGTGCTGTTTTTATATTGATGAATATAGATACTTGACAATTAACCACCAGTGACATCTTCTGATCCTTCTCCTCATTCTGAACAGTCTTCTTTCCAGCTGATTTATCTTAATTTCCCATCCCTTTCTCTCTCTGGTTTTCATTCTCTCTCTGTTTACGGGCCGTTACCCCTCTAATCGAGGCCCTGGCTGTAAGAAAACTCCCTCTCTAAATGAAACTGGAATTAGAGGCCCATCAGCAGGGCATTCTTCACTGCTTAAACAGATCATTCTCCATGAAGTCTTGATGTGTTCTTGCACTGTGTGCAGCTAGTAGTGTATACTATATATATGCATGCATTTGCATTTGTGTGTGTATTAAGGATGGGCATGAGTAACCACAGGTGACAGAAATAGTCAATCATAAAACATAATAATTATGTGATTTGATTATACTGTAAATGAAAACCTTTAACACTGATTCAAATTCAGTAACAGCTACATATGTGGTAAAGATTTGTGGTTACAGCAGCATTTTTTGCGTGGGTACCTTATGATTTAGTTCATAAGAGAACATGATCTGAGAATAGAGTGTGAATATTAGTTGATCTCCCTATACTCTCTTAAACGTATATATTTGTATTCAAAAGTTTGGGGTCAGTAAGAACTTGCATTAAATTGATCAAAATATATTTGTAAAAGTTTTGAAAGATTTCGTTTGTAAATGAATGCGTATTTTGGGTATTTTTGCACTTGAATATTATAAATGACTACAAATCAATAATTTAATATTTGTATGCTACTATAGGCTAATTCACATGCTTCATAGGGCTGTAGTTCATACCCTCATAAGACATTAATTACGCAAGTTTTTATTTTCCAAATTTTCAGATCTTTTTTTTGTTGCTTTAAACAAGGTTTGGAATGAGATGCATGAATATGAAGAATTATTAATGTGTGTGTGTGTGTGTTTTCTGCAAATTACTGTGTGTACAAAAAAAAAAAAAAGCAAATCTCTATGTCAAAGTTCACTAGCCCATTATAGTGTCCTTGTTCCTCCAGATCAGTGTGATCATTTATCTCTGTCTCACTGCTCTTTGATAGATAGGATCTAGAACGCTGAAGCCCTCATCTGCAGGATCTGGAACTCATCTAGAGCATCACCTCCTTCCTGCAGAGCTGCTGGTAAGGAGAGAAACTCAAGGCAGCAGTGGCGCCTCCTGCTGACCGGTGTATGCACAGTATTGGCAAATCGCACATAACTCTCATTAACAACACAATCAGCAATCGTGTCTGCATGATCGTTGCTCTTCACAGTCTGATCTCATGTCTAAACAGGGCGTGAAAGCTGTATGAAATATGTTTATTTGGCCTCTTCTATTTTTAGACTGAAGCCCAGGCACTCTCAAGGTCAAACGGAGGCATAACTGTACTAAATTGGAGAGCAGAGTGTGTGTTTATGTGTATGCATGCTTTGGCACAAAGCTGAATGACATGTTTGTTTTCCCCTTTCCATTTATCTAACCACCAGCTCAGCGGGTCTGTAATGAATTATTAGCCGCTGGTCAGGCCTTTATTTCCAGCGCTCCAGGCAGCATTAGAATAGGAGCCAAATCAGGAAGTGATGGGTCTCTGAAATGATCTCTATAAGAGGCGTTAATGGCACACAGAGCTTTGCAGAGCAACACAGATTCTGATCTGCTCATTAAAGGCCATTATATCTACACTTTGACATACCCACATACATTTTGGAGTGATTTACAAGCAGAGGTTTGTACCTGGGTGTACCTGGAAGGCTCTTTATTTTGTGAACATAAAACAGAAATTACAACTTTTTACTGATGGGTCTATTGGGGTAAATGCTGCTTTAGAATGTATGTGCCTAATATGCTGACACTGAGCCAGCTCAAACACACAAGAGCGCGCTGCGACCTCTGACCCCTCTGCTCGATGTCGTCATGAGAGAACAAGAGCGCATCCTGTTATCCAACAGTTCTCTTTCTCTCATGCAAAATTGCTTGCTCTGTTGTAAAATGCCTAGTATTTGGGTGATATTTGGCTTTGCCCCGTCACCCACTGTCCCCCTCTAATTTCTCAGTCACATTCCAGACCCCTTGATAAATGGGTGTTGTATTTCACCACAGGGGTCAGCGACCCCACACTGCACTGTACTTCAGCTGGGGTAATTGATGTGCCCAGTGGCCGGCTGGGAGGAGTGAGGTCAGAATACCCGACACTGGCACTGCCCTAACCCACCGACAATACTGCAAACCTTGAGACCCAGACATCAAGGTGTCTCAAAAAAATCTGTCCGTCTCTGTGAACGTTTGCCCTCTCCTCCTGTGGGCTAAATGAGGTGTGTTAGATTATATGCTGTGGTGAAGACCGAGAGCCTTGCTCTCCAGTCTCTCACACAGATCAATGTGATGTTTATCTGTGGGTCAGTGGAGTTAATAATTTCATCTGACCTGCCTGAACTCTATAAGCACCACTGCACTGCAGCGGGACTGACATGACTGTCCATGTATTACATGATGCTGCTGTCGAATGGTGTTTGAAGCATGAAACACTTTCATAATCTCTGTTTTAAAGACACTGACACACTGATTCATGTTCTGAGAATTGAGATCCAGGCGTGATCTTTAAATGCGCTCATGCATGGCTCTGTTCTCGCTGGAGCCTCATCAGTGTCTACTTTGTGTAAGTTATTGGGTGGTGTACCGGTTAAAGCTCAGGGTTGATAACAAGGAGGTTGGAGGACCAAACTCTGCAATAGGGGTGTGAGCTCCCATTGTTCCCTTGAAGTTCAAAGCACTTAATCACAGGATGTTCCAGGGGAATTGCCCATTTCGGTGAGTAGCTTTGTCCTGTCAGATAAATTACCAATGTAGGTTTTCAATAGATATGATACCAATAATTAGAGAGCTGATGGTCAATATCATGCCTATGTACATTATATAGGCTTACACAATTTAATTATAGCAAATGAGATTTACATTTATTCATTTAGCTGACGCTTTTATCCAAAGCGACTTACAATTGCTATATATGTCAGAGGTCGCACGCCTCTGGAGCAACTAGGGGTTAAGTGTCTTGCTCAGGGACACATTGGTGTTTCACAGTGGATTCAAACCCGGGTCTCCCACGCCAAAGGCATGTGTCTTATCCACTGCGCCATCACCACCCCACCCCAAATGAGATGCACACAACTTCTAAAATTAAAAATTAAAAAAAACAAGATAAGCTAAACATTTTATTGGGTTAATCATTTGACTGATATCTATCACTATAAAAACAGTAGTGGCCAGAGGTGATTGATTTGGAGATTTGTTTTTAATGAGCCTAAATTCGATTAAACCATCAAAATATGGGGAAAATATTTTATATATATTTAAAATATTTTGAATATGAGGGAAGAACTTCTCGGTTACGTATGTAACCCTCGGAACGGAGACGTTACGTCAGTCACTGGCGTAACTTGTTTGACTGAACGAAAAGAAACAAAACACTTCTACAGCTACAGGTTTTATTTTACCATGCAAAAAATTCTTAGAAAAACAAATCTCACAGGAAAGAGCACACATTGACCAAACCATAATCATCAGTTATTTATATTTTGTTGGTTCCCTTTTGTTTTTGCATGTGTTGGAATTACAGCTTGGCAAAAAAAACAACAACAAAAAAACGTCCACACAATTGCATGGTGCATAGCTTTATCACAAATAAAACTATTGACTCAAAGCACAACTGTGCAATATTCTTTAAAAAAAAAATAATAATTTGAATAAAAGGTAAACATTCCTAGGCCGGACATCACTTTTGGTCACTACTGTACTTACTAGTAATGTAACTTTTCTCAGTGTGTCACTCAAAAGCTATGACGTAGATTGTAAAAAGGCTGTGGATCTGAGATTTGAGTGAATGGCAGCGAATGGAATGGAATGGAAGGGACTGCAGAACTTGGAGTTGAGAGAAACCAGAGACTGCATTTCAGACCTCATAACTGAACTCTGACCTCTCCCCCTTCATCTCAAGCTATTTTCATTATTAGTTATTTGCTGCTGTGGTTTCGCTCAGCCATCAGTTGTTTCAGCATGTCAAGCCATCTTTTCCCTCAGTATACAAAACAAAGTTACAATAATACAAACTAGAAAATATAAGGATACATTTGAACAAGAGTCATGCCATAATAAAGTTCATTTTTTGTCCATAATATTTAATGAAGTGATTTATTTTTTAACGATTGTAAACTTAACTACATAATTTATTTTGAAATATTTATACACATTGCTGTTCAAAAGTTTAGGATCAGTAAGATTTGTTTTGAAAGTAAGAAATATTTTATTTAGCAAGTGTACATTTAATTAATCCAAAGTGACAGTAGACATTTATCATTTTACAAAAGGTTTCTATTTTAAATAAAAACGGTTATTTTGATCTTTCTATTCGTCAAAGAATCCTGAAAAAAATGTATAACAGTTTCCACAAAAATATTAAGCAGCACAACCATTTACATATTAAAAATAACAAGAAATATTTATTGAGCACCAAATCAGCATATTAGAATGATTTCTGAAGAATCATGTGACACTGAAGACTGGAGCAATGATGCTAAAAATTCAGCTCTGCTGTCACAGAAATAAATCACATTTAAAATATATTAAAATAGAAAAGTTATTTTAAATTGTAATTATATTTCACATTATTGCTGTTTTTACTGTTTTTGATCAGAGAACTGCAGACTTGGTGAGCAGAGAAAGCGGCTTCTTTCAAAAAATCTTAATCTCCATCACAAATATCTAATTTAGCTTGATTTAGTAAAACTGAAAGACATTCTTTGTGTGATAGAGTATTTATAATCTTAATTAAAAATGTTCTTAAAAAAAGGCCACCCTTTTCATATCATGACTTTTTCACTCTAGTACACCTCAATGTATCATTGAAAATCTGTATTTGACAGTAAAGAGTGGCATGAAGACTAATCAGATGAAATAAGACGGGAGTCGGATGGCAGAGAGACTGGTAATGAGATTACATTAGATGGCAGTTACTGATGGCCTGTCAGCTCTGGCTGTGGTGGTCTTATCTCAACATTTCCTCGAGACCTCCGCTTATTGCCTTATCCAGACACCTGGGACCCAGAGACTCTGTTTCTCACACTGACTCGTTCATTTTCAAGGGCAGAGAGCAAAGCTTGGATACACTGGGCTATGTATACACACACTCGCACACATGCAGTGAAATGCAGTAGGCTGGAAATAAACGAATGAAGCAGTGTATCAGGCAATTGAGTTTATATCAAACGTTTCTCATTCCCCACAGATAGCTTCAAACAGCTGCCGCGTTCTGGTTACAACTGCACTTTTTATTGTTGGAAGCACATTTCCGAAAGTGGGAAATCGCAGTGATTCATAATTAACCTTTCAGACAGTGAAGCTATTTGTAAGAGAGCGTAATAACACCGTTAATGGCTGGGAAGGGTATTACCTCACAATCCTCCAGACAGATAGTTTAACGGGAGGAACATAATTAAAGCTGTCGTTGTGGAGACCCTTATTCACTTCGGTTGTATGGTTGAGGTGAGGTTCAAGCAGAATGGGCTACTTGGAGAAAGCCAGCCCATGGGAAAACGGTCCCCTTCCTGGAAGTGATGGTCGGAGAGAGTGGCGTTCTGCTAGGGTTAGCACTACATTCCTGCATTCCACTGAGAGGGGGAGGGGAGGCCGGCTAATACTGCGTCTGTGTCCGGCGTCTGAAGGAGACTCGTAGGATTGTTTGGAGTTCTTTGGTGTTTGCATGTCTGTGTCCATGCATATCAGATGGGTCTCTCTTTTCATAGTTGTTTTAGGGTTTAGTCACTCTCTATCTGCTGAGAATGCTGCAGTTCTCACCAGATTTATGGATTAGTGTGTGTGTGTTGACTAGTCTCACATAAACTCCCTTAAAGCAGTCCTCAAAGTCAAAAATGATTCACAAAGTTGTTCACAAAAATGTTCTTAAAATTATTTTTTGGAGTATTGTAAAGGTTCAGATTAGGGTTAGTCTGTTAGCTTTATGTAAAAACAATAGAAGCCAATGGTATGTTCTCATTTAGATTGCTAGGTAAATGTAGACACAAAACAGTGCTAAACATCCCAAATACTGAAGTCGAAACAAAAATTTTCTCCTAAAAGGGGAAAAAATTATCAAAACATCAGAGAGAAGTCTCTCCTTTTCAGAGAGAAAAAAAGAAAAAAGAAGTCAATCAGAGGAAAGGGAGACACAGTTAACTGTGTTTCAGCTTGTCAACAGACACGTGTGATGAACATTATTAATTTTTGCTGTGATTTATTACTGATTATATATATATTTCATGTATTTTTTCTTTTTACTTTTCTACTTTTAATTATATTTTGTTTTGTTTTATTATTGTTTTAATATTGCTACATAATATTTATTTTCTGTGCTGTCTGTTTTGTTACTGTACATAATGTATACACTTTGGCAATTTTGTAAATGTTAACAATATTAATATTTTTCTTTCCTCTTTTCTTTTCTTTCCTTTTTTTCTAATTTCATTAACATGTTCCCTTACGAAGGGAACTCAACGATGCGTCGATCGACGCCATGGGAACGCCCCCAGCGTGACTGCGTCTGAAGCATCTATGTCAACTAGTCCAATGGAAAGAATGAGCGTCACGGGCGGGTGACGTCATGACCAGGAAATGATAAAAGCACATCCGGTGCAAACCGGCATTAGCTTCTGTTGCCTCAGCAAGCGATCTGTGTTATACTGTCTCTGTCTATTTATTGTTGTCTGTTGCAATTTATTCGGAAACGTTATGGCGAAACAAGTGTACAAGCAGTGTGTTCCTCCCTGCCCGCGTTATTTAACGGGTGGGGACACACACGAGCTTTGTGTCATTTGTTTGGGAGTGGAGCATGCGGTCTCAGCCTTCGAGGAGGCTGAGTGTCAACACTGTGAAATGCGAATACCGCTCCGCATGCTCCGCTCTCGCCTGTCACTCTTTGATGTAAAGAGTGGGCAGGCTCGCGATCCTCAGGGATCAGGACCCGCGTCTGCCGATGCGGCGCGGAGAATGCATTCCTGGGGATCGCGGAAGGATCTTTCGGAGGGGTTGGAGACGGGTCTCTTGGCCTTTTCTCCTTCCTTACCCGGAAGATCCAGCGCTCTCCCCCCGGTGTCGGAAGCACGCTCTGCGGTTTCTTCCGCCCGGGGAGAGAGCCCTCCATTACTTCAATGCTCTTCCTCCGAGGAGGTCGATGTTATGAGTATGGAGAGTGAAAGCACACACAGGGGGGAAAAAGATTCACAATTTATTTCCCCAGCATATGATGAGCTGGTGGATGTTATGTCACGGGCTGTAAAAAAAAAAAAAATATATTGTATGGCCATCTGAGAATAAAGGCGCTCGTCCTAAAAGTAAATTAGATGAGCGCTTTTTATCATCCACTACATTATCTCCACCACGAGAGCTTCCCTTTTTTCCTGATCTTCACAATGAAATATCGAAATCGTGGAATAAACATTACTCTTCACGACTTTTTAGCCCTCAAGTTAACACTTATTCGAGAATAAGAGGGCTAAAAGAGTATGGTTATGAGGCGATGCCCCAGGCGGAACAGAATTTAGCATAAAAAACAGCTATCTTTCGCCTGGTCCCGCATCGTCCCTGAAAGCCTCGGCTTTGCCCACTAGACCGCTTAAAGCCACCTCGGTTTTAGTGGGCAAAGCTTATACGGCAGCAGGTCAAGCTGGAGCATGTCTGCATACAATGGCAAAAAAGTGCAACAGGCGTATCAAGCTGACCTGCTGGGGGATCTGGATAGTAGTGAGGGAATTACTCATGACGATATTCGAGAACTTCGTCGTGCTACCGATCTTTCTCTCAGGGCTACTAAGGAGACCGCCAGAGCAATTGGGCGGTCTATGGCAGCCTTGGTAGCTACTGAGAGACACTTATGGTTAAATCTGTCAGAGATTAAAGAAAAAGATCGAGCTTTTTTATTAGATGCTCCGCTTGAACCTTCTGGTCTCTTTGGCGACGCAGTCCACGCGGTCGTCGAGCGATTTCAGGAGTCTAAGAAGCAAGCTGACGCTTTTAAAAAGTTTATCCCTCGCCGTGTCCAGCCCCCTGGGGCTGCTGGGCGTGAGCAGACCCAGCCGTCGAGCTCATCATATCATGTGCAACAGAAAGAGAGTGTTTCGTCTCGTGCACCTCCACATAAACAATGGAAACAGGCGCAACACTCTCAGTCGAAGTCTTCTAAGTCGAAGCCGG
This sequence comes from Gila orcuttii, assembly GCA_026230005.1. NCBI lineage: Eukaryota > Metazoa > Chordata > Actinopteri > Cypriniformes > Leuciscidae > Gila > Gila orcuttii. Next base: position 9,312,870 of record JAPDVR010000005.1, on the reverse strand, counting down.
ATCTGAGGACCGTTCTTCAGGCGAAGAAGACTTCGGCTCAAAAAAAAAAAAAAAAAAAGAGGTCCTGACGTCACTGGCGTCAGACCTGTGAGGACAGCCCCGACCGAAGTGGAGCGGTGTACACCTCAGAATACGGTGCCCGTTCCACTTCGGGGTCCTCACGGGACCGTTCTGCCAACCCCGTCACCCTTGGTGCTTCGGGGCGCAGCGGTCTCCAGCGAGTCGCTGATGCTATGCTGCGGCACTGCATCGGTTTCGCGCCCTCTGAGGGGGGTTTTAGAGCAGCCAGTTCAGGTAGTTCCTGCCATTATGTTTCAGGCTCCGGGACTGGCTGTCTCGTTAACACCAGAGACCAGCCTCGAGAGGCTGGTTCCCTTAGTAAATTTTCTGGCAGCGTGGAAGCTTCTGCCGAATATTTCTCGTTGGGTCCTGCAGATTGTAGAGAAGGATACAGAATCCTGTTTGGTTCACGTCCTCCTCGTTACAGCAGGGTGTTGCCCACAGTGGTGCATCCCGAGCAGGCTCTGGTAATGGAGCAAGAGGTAAAGGCCCTGTTAGCGAAAGAAGCTATAGAACAGGTGTACTCACCCGACCGAGGTCGGGTTTTTACAGCCGTTATTTCATTGTTCCAAAAAAGGATGGAGAGTTGCGTCTCATTTTAGATCTTCGTCTGTTAAATCGTTCAGTACAGGAACTCAAGTTCTAGATGCTGACACTCAAACAGATCGTGACTCAAATCAGATCCGAGGACTGGTTTGTCACGATAGATCTGAAGGACGCTTACTTCCATGTCTCCATCTTCCCTCAGCACAGGAGGTTCCTAAGGTTTTCTTTCGGGGGCAAAGAATACCAGTATTGGGTACTTCCTTTCGGTCTAGCTCTATCACCCCGCACGTTCACGAAATGCGTAGATGCAGCTCTAGCCCCGCTCAGGCTGCAGGGCATACGTATTCTGAACTACATCGACGACTGGCTGATTCTAGCGGAATCAGAGCAGTTGGCGGTTCGGCACCGAGGTGTCGTTCTCGCTCATATGCAGATGTTGGGGTTGAGGCTCAATACCAAGAAGAGTGTGCTTTCTCCAGTACAGAGAACCACTTTCCTTGGTGTGGTATGGGATTCAGTGACGATGCGGGCCACCCTATCGCCCGTTCGTGTAGCTGCTATCCTGTCAGCCACAAAAGAGCTGAAGCTAGGCCAGTCACACACTGTAAAACAGTTCGGGAGACTGTTGGGTCTTTTGGCAGCAGTGTCCAACGGGATACCTTTTGGCCTGCTGTACATGAGGCCTTTACAGTGGTGGCTCAGGACCAGAGGGTTCTCCCCGAGGGGAAACCCACTTCGTATGATCAAGGTCACGCGGCGTTGCTTTCGTGCCTTAGTTATATGGAGGAAGCACTGGTTCTTAACCCAGGGTCCGGTGTTTGGAGCTCTTTGCCATCGAGTTACTATCTCGACAGATGCTTCCCTCACCGGCTGGGGAGCGGTAATGGAAGGCCGCTCGGTTCAGGGTCTGTGGAAGAGTCATCATCTCTCGTGGCACATAAATTGCCTGGAGATGATGGCTGTCTTCAATGCGTTGAAGCAATTCCTCCCAGACCTGAGGGGTCATCATGTGCTCGTCCGTACAGACAACACATCGGTGGTCTCTTATCTGAACCGTCAGGGGGGTCTGAGGATCCTCCTGTGGTCTCTGGGGAAGGTACTCTCCCTGAGGGCAGTGTATATTCTTGGGGACCAAAATATTGGAGCAGACATCCTGTCGAGGCAGGAGCTGAGGCCAGGGGATTATTTGGGAGTTTTACGGCCAAGCAGAGGTGGATCTGTTTGCGTCTCAGCATACGACGCACTGTCCACTTTGGTTCTCCCTTACTCACCCAGCCCCCTGGGCTGGATGCTATGGTGCAGACGTGGCCGAGGCTACGTCTGTACGCATTTCCCCCTGTTGCTCTGCACCCAGGAGTTCTGGAGCGAGTTCGCCAGTACGGAATAAGCCTACTGCTAGTAGCACCACGCTGGCCGAGTCGGATCTGGTTTGCGGACCTGATCCATCTCTTAGACGGTCCTCCCTTGGAGAAATCCCGATCAGGAGAGACCTTCTGTCTCAGGCCGGGGGCACAATATTTCAAAACCCCCGACCGGAGATTTGGAACCTGTGGGTTTGGCCTCTGAGGGGGCCCAACTCATAGAGAGTGGTCTCTCAACTGAGGTTGTTGAGACCATTCTAAGCTCCAGAGCTCCAGCTACTAGGAAACTATATGCGCTTAAATGGAAAGTTTTTTCTGTATGGTGTCACCGACATCAGTGGGATCCGGTTAACTGTTCTGTGAACACAGTACTCGAGTTCCTGCAGGAGCGCTTTACGTCAGGTCTATGCCCTTCCACGCTTTAGGTCTACGTGGCGGCCATTGCGGCTTACCACGCCCTGTGGGGGGTACATCGTTGGGTCGAGACCCCCTGATTTCACGTTTCCTTCGTGGCACACTGCGGACCAGGAAAGGCTGAACCTCTTGTGTCCAGTGCGATCACTGGATACTTATGTTTATCGGACATCTTCAATGAGGAAGTCCGACCAGTTATTTATTTGCTTGGATCACCTGAGAAGGGTCTTCCTGCTTCTAAACAGACGGTTAGTAAGTGGATAGTTGAGGCTATTTCACTTGCATACGAGTACTCTGACCAGCCGTGTCCTTTGGCGGTCAGAGCTCACTCTACGAGGGGTATGGCGGCCTCTAAAGCCTTATTACTTGGAGTTTCTCTTCAAGACGTGTGTGATGCGGCAGGCTGGTCCTCACCGCTCACATTCATTAGGTTTTACTGCCTGGACCTGGATGCTGCCCCAGGTTCTCAGGTGCTTAGTGCTTAGTTACAACAGACTAACACTCAGGTACTTGGAATTCTGGCGCTTTGGGTATTCTCGTTCCCATGGCGTCGATCGACGCATCGTTGAGTTCCCTTCGTAAGGGAACGTCTCAGGTTACTATTGTAACCATAGTTCCCTGAGAACAGGGAACGAGACGATGCGTCACCCTGCCATACTTCCTGCATCCCTGTGATCGGCTTGCTTCGGCAATTTTCGAAGCTAATGCCGGTTTGCACCGGATGTGCTTTTATCATTTCCTGGTCATGACGTCACCCGCCCGTGACGCTCATTCTTTCCATTGGACTAGTTGACATAGATGCTTCAGACGCAGTCACGCTGGGGGCGTTCCCATGGCGTCGATCGACGCATCGTCTCGTTCCCTGTTCTCAGGGAACTATGGTTACAATAGTAACCTGAGACGTTTTTTTCTATCTTGCCCCGTTTTCCCCTTTATGTCCTTTAACTCTTTGTTTACTGCACCATATTTATTTTCTGTGCTGCCTATTTTGTTACTGTACGTACTGTATACGCTTCGGTAATATTGTAAATGTTACCAATCATGCCAATAAAGCTCTGTTTAGAGAGGGATTTGGGAGAGAGCACACCTTTCAATGGGATCCAGAAACAAGAGAGCATAAAAAAAAACAGATTAAAATGAAAAATCAAATCAGCACTATCTAATTAACCAGCGGGGTGCCCAGGTTCATTTATTGCTCTCCTCCATCTCTCCCCTCCTTTTATATGCGTGTGTGTGTTGGGAGAATAAAGGAGGAGGTGATGATTGGAAGGCTCTCTGCATTTTTGAGACTGTGTGAAGCAAACACACACACACACACACACACACACACACACACACACACACACACACACACACACACACACACACACACACACACACACACACACACACACACACACACACACACACACACACACACACACACACACACAGATTGTGAGTAATATCCCCAGCACTCCTTGATTATGCTCAACTCTACATAATGCCATTTACTTCCTGCCACATTAATGCTAATCTTTTTATTGCAGTGAGGCTGAGAAAAGTGAGCTAGTCGTCTATTGCTGATGTTGTTCTGTGTGTGTGTGTGTGTGTGTGTGAGTATGCGTGTGTGTGTGTGTGTGTGTGTGTGTGTGTGAGAGAGAGAGAGAGAGAGAGAGAGAGAGTGTGTGTTTGTGTGTGTGTGTGTGCGTGCTTATTTTGCTTGCTTTGCACACCCCATAAGTCTCATCCTTGCAACTTTAGATTAAAAGAGAGGAAGACTGATTCACTTTCTGGTTTTTAATCATCTTAAAGTATTACCATGACTGATAAGAGGACAAATAATAATGAGAACCCAAATCTGAAAATAAACAAATATAATTATCTATGGAAATTAAATTTCGGTAGTGGTCTGATCTACTCTGTTACTCCTGCTGTGTGTTAAGTGTGTAAAATTTAGATTGTGATTGATTTTCATAGGGGCTAGGTCTTGTTTTTTCTTGTTTTGTACAAATACAGGCACTCATCCTCCGTTTGTAGATTAAGGGAGGACCAAAAACACTCCAGAGGGGGGTTGGAATGCTGCCTGTCTGCCGGTTACTGCATCTGCTGCAGTGTCCTGTAGGACAAATCATTGTCATTTTTGTGTAGTACTTGTTAGTGTGTTTATTTAGACCTGTGCTTTTAAGCAAGTGTGTGTGTGTGTGTGTGAGTGAGTGTGTGTTTTCGTGTGAAAACACAATGTGTGGCTGAGGATTTTCTCAATCCTTCGTCATAAGTAGTTAAAAGACCTCGGTGACAGACTGCGCAGCGGGCCTGACAGTCCCAACAAAGAAAGGAACTCTTTATTCCTTTGTCCTTCAAAGCTGCATGAATATTGCTGTTGGCTTGGGGGCCGGATGTCTCAATACAAGGATGTGCATTGTTTTTTTTCTCAGAGCAGAGACTAGAGCGGTGCATCATGGGCAGGATGCTGATGCCGCTGCTGTTGTTTTCAGGAGCTGCTTTAGTAATTCTTGATGATGTGGCAGCAAATAATTACACTCCCAATACAGCCTTCATTCAGACTCAGGAAATGCTTTGAATGTTTCTCTTGACTTTGACAGTGATCTTGGGGATTATTTTAACCAGACTTTTCAAAGCATTCATCATAACAAGCCATACAGATGTCAAATGTCACTGCCATATTGTGGTCATGTCACGATATCGATGGGTTCAGATTATTGGAGAAGGGAAGCAACACTTGTTGATTGGATAGCCTGACATTTTTAAACTTCTAAAAAAAAATCCCTTCATGAGAGTTGAAGTTAAATATTCTATTAAATGAGGAATGCACAATTTTTCAGTATCATATTGGTTATAGGACAATATACTGTAAATATTTATTATTGTTCTTTATAGTTCTTTTGCACTTTAATCTGTTTAAAACTGTTTGTGTGTGTATCTGTTTGTGTGTGTATTGTTTTGTTGAATTTAAATGTGCTTTTTATTATTATAAAAAAAAAAATTATTTAATCTGTTTGGAGGACAATACTGTGATACAATTTTCAGCAATTATCATGGGTTTTCATTTTTTCATTCATTTAGAAAACAATCGTATAAATTTATTGGACATTTATCGGTTATCGTTCATAACTTATAATTATTGGCTTATTGTATTGGGCATTGTCGGTGCATCTCTACTTTAAAAACAAAATTAAAACCATGTTCATTTAAAATCAACCAGTTGGTTAATTGAAATAGATGGGAATGTGTGACATCTACCAATTAAAAATGGTAAAGGTAAAATTCCAACCAGTGTCTGAAAATTTGTGAGGAACATTGAATACAAAACCAAAAAGTTAAACGTTATACATGTGTATGTTATATAATTTTATATTTATAATAATAGTAAAAAAAGTAAGGAATAATTGACGACGAGCCTTTGAATTATTAGAAAAATAATGCACACCCGAGGTGGTAATGGCCGTAATTTGTAATGGTCACAACATTGTTCAGATGATGTATTTCAAGACGTTTGTCAGATTTTTGTCCTTAAAACGTTTTTGTGTGGGACTAATTTCTTACGCATCTCATCCCAAGCCTCCGTTGCTAACAACTTGGAAATAATTTGTTGTCTTTATCCTATTGTTTCCCATATTTATTTGCTCGGTCAGTGTCATTGTGGGTTTTGGTTCTGTAGGCTGTAAAGACCTTTGAAATAACTGAAATCATTTGGCAAGGTGAAACTGTAATGTGGTCAAGACCTGCCTGGAACTACTTAAGCTGTGCGTTTCCCTGAAAATAATTGCAGACCATAGAACGTTCGTCAACCAATCAGAATCAAGCATTCAAGATAGTATAACCTAAGATAATATAGTGTGCTATTCCTACAGACCTGGGGCCTCATTTATAAAACTGTGCGTAGAATCCTTACTAAAAGTGTACGTGCGCCCGAAAGCCAAAAATGGCGTACGCAAAAAAATATTCAGACTTATAAAACCGTGCGTACGCCAGAACCTGCGCAGAATTCACTTTATGAATCCCAGTCAGCGGAAGATTATGCGCACGTGTGTCTCCACCCCGAAATAACCATATATGGAGCTCACAACACCTAGTTTTACTATGCAGATCCTCATCTGCATATCATTTGCATATGATTATTCATCCACGTGATAACGTTTAACGGTACAAGACACATTACATTAATACAAATCAAGTAGTTGCCTATCCTTGCCTTGTTTTTTAATACATAAATCAAATAGTGTAAAATACATTTCAGAGAAAGGTTTTCTCAATCTTTTCCACTAGCCGAATTGTATTTTTAATTGATTTATATTTTTAATTGAAACAGATAGGCCTTGGGCATTATTTGCACGAAACTATTTTCTCAGACAATCTGGTATTATCATGATAAGCAATTATCTCTGTGGTTAAAACATTAAAACACATCACGCCACAGGAAAAGTGTTCAAAAACATCGCATCCACAACAAAAATATTGATTGAATATAAAAAATGTTGTAACTTCTCAGTAATGATTTCATGTTTAACTGTTTAACTCCATTAATTTGAATGGCATATTTAATCTAAATGTTTATATCAGAAGTAAAACATAGTTTAAATAATTATTTTATTTATTTAAACTGTTATTTGCATCAGTTTCACTAAACGGCCCAACGCGCTCGCTGGCGCGGACATTTAAGAAGGGATGGATATTTGCTTCAAGTGACAGGCTTGGTGAGTGAAATTATATTTGTATTATCTTTCTGTATATGTTTAATTTTCTTTCGATTTTGTGTCTGAAAGTGACACAAACACATGCTCTTCTAAAAGAGTGCGTACGCACGGTCAAGAGCATCCTTGTATTAAAAAACAAGGCAAGGATAGGCAACTACTTGATTTGTATTAATGTAATGTGTCTTGTACCCTTAAACGTTATCACGTGGATGAATAATCATATGCAAATGATATGCAGATGAGGATCTGCATAGTAAAACTAGGTGTTGTGAGCTCCATATATGGTTATTTCGGGGTGGAGACGCACGTGCGCACAATCTTCCTCTGACTGGGATTTATAAAGTGAATTCTGCGCAGGTTCTGGCGTACGCACGGTTTTATAAGTCTGAATATTGTTTTGCGTACGCCATTTTTGGCTTTCGGGCGCACGTACACTTTTAGTAAGGACTCTATGCACAGTTTTATAAATGAGGCCCCAGGTGTTTGAAATTCTACTCATTCTTGAAGCTTGGCTTTATTAAATAAATCATCCTTTTATTTTGAGATATATCCTAGATCACCTTCCCACCAGAATTTTCCAGCAGATTCATCTGGAATTTAGAGGACTGATGTAGAGAAAACCTAACTGAGATGTTTTACTTCTTGGAATGGTTCAGTGTTGGAGAGAAGAAAAAAATAGAAACATTACCATGGGCTGGTTCAGAGGGAAATGAGATTTCCATATTCATATTATATTACCCTCATCTGTATCTCTAAATGCTTGGTCTGTTCTGGGGCGCCCGTGTCCGATCCGACTTGGGCTGAGCCTTTCTTGCCAGATCGCCCTGGATCTCATGACACGCACGGCATGCGGGGGGTTACAGAGGCCACTGGGCAGCGGTCACAGCTCCAGAGCTGAAACACTTCCAGCTGAACAACATTGTGCGTAGGTGTGACAGTCTGACCAAACCGAGACCGGGCCGCTCGGACACAATGGACCTACTGTTCCACTTTCACTGAGCCATTATACTTTACAACGGAGGCTAAGGTATGGAAGATGTCACGCATATTCTAGTCATTGAATATTTAATACAGAACGATTTCAATCTTTTAACTAAAGGGTGCAGCGGTCTGTTACAAACAGCAAAGATTGTCTCATTTTCACCACTCGAGTGCTTTGTGACAGGCAGTTAGACCTCTCACCTCCAGACGAGCATCGCCCAACACCCGCCTCTTTCTAATATATAACAGGATTGTGATTAGTGGGTGCTGACGGAGGGGGCTTATTAGCTGAAGAGCGAGAGGGGTTGGGGCGCTAATTGAAATGATGTCTGATGTGATAGCCTAATCTCTATGATGACAAAATCCATGCACACTTGCTAATTTCAATGACAGCTCTGATGTCACTCAGGCTTAGCTGACGGAAATAAATAACAAACATCCCAGAGAATGTTAGAAGGAGCGAATGTCATTTCAACCATCGAAATCCATCTTGCGTAGCACACCCCCCTTAGTGCGAGATGAAGTGCTGCTCAATTGTCATGGAGACCAGACACGGCACCTTGTGGCTTGAGAAGACAGCCACTGCGTGAAGATAAGGGCTTCAAATTCATTCTGCACTTTCAATTAGGGAGAATCTTGCTGATTTGACACCAGTTGTGCAGTGTAATTCATGGCCTCAGATTCATGGGCTTTAGGGGATTGTAGTCGTTTAGGTATGGGGTGGGGGAGACTGTCTCGATTCCCACTCTGCCTCTCTAAAATGTGAATCGGTGTGAACATGAATTTGGGTACTAAAAGGGCTTTGATACGCTAAACATTGGGACACTGATGACTCAATTACCTGTGACACGGTAACAGGGTCAGGCATTAAAAGCACTGGTGTTTGATATCATCGTTGTGTCTTTGTTGTAGCTATTAAAAACTACAGTGCCATTATGAAATATGTGCTTGTCTTGCAATGTTTTATTTTTAAGCAAGATTATATACATACGCTACTGTTCAAAACTTTGAGGCCAGTAAGATAAAAAAGAAGAAAAGAAATGAATGCTTTTATTCAGCAAGGATACATTCGATTGATCAAAATGACTGTAAAGACAAAAGTTTGTCTTTACAATTACAAAACAAAATATCCTGTTATAAACGATTAGCTGAATTTCAATAAATGCTGTCCTTTTGAACTTTCTATTCATCAAAGAATCCTGAAAAGATGTATCATGTTTTCACACAGAAATATTAATTAAGCATTAAGCATTTTCAACATTGACAATAATAAGAAATGTTTTTTTAAGCACCAAATTAGCATATTAGAATGATTTCTGAAGGATCATGTTGTCACAATTATGTTCTGTCTAGTCTGCATCTGTTCTCGTTAGTCCCTGATTAGTTATCCTTCATCCACCTGTGTCTAGTTAGTTCCCTCCTTTACCCTGTATATATATTCTCCCGTTCAGTTCTGTCCCTTGTCGGTTATTGTTCGTGTGTGCATGTCTTTTTTTTAACACATTGTTACATTCTGTTCACCTGCTTGTTGGATTAAAGCTTGTCTACCATTCCAATCTACTTCCGTCTGTCTGCTTCATCTGCCAAGCCGTGACACTGAAGACTGGTGTAATGATGCTAAAGAAATCAGCTTTATCATCACAGGAATAAACAGCATTTTAAAATATATTAAGATAGTTTTATTCATTACATTTTTACCATTATTTTAAATTGTAATAATATTTCACAATGTTACTGTTTTTACTGTATTTTTGAGGAGACTTCTTTCAGAAACATTTAAAAATCTTACTGACCCCAAACTTTTGAGTAGTGTACATAATGGATATTAAAGAAAATGTGATAATGTATGACAAAAAAAACCTGAATAATATATCAGTATTTTTTTCCCCATACATTAACAATGAAAGTTAATGGGACCCAATATGGCTTTGGACCTAATTGACATTTATTGTTTGTGAAAAAAAGCTTATTTTTAAATATTTAAAATATTTTCTTTTGTGTTCCATAGAAGCAAGTAAGTCATACAGGTTTGGAACGACATGGAACAACATTTACATAAGAAAATTATTATAGAATGTATTTTTTTGGGACAGAAAAAAAAAACAGCTGTCTCTTTGTATATTAACATTATTATTTCCAGTAAATCAAAATTGTGAGCATAGACCTTATTCACAGCAGCGACATGAAAAAAAAAAAAAAAAAAGCTTTTTTAAATTTTTTTTTACAACTTTGTACATGCCATTTATGCCATTGAAAACAAGTCTAACCCCTTAAAGCCTCGCTTTCACTGCCATGGCGCTGCTCTGAATAAGGTCTTTTTGTTGCTTTTATGACTTTTACAGTGCATTCTAGTGAACATTTTAAGTGGACTGGAATGATTTTGACAATGGGATAACTGCAGAAATGTCTAATCGACTTGCCCTTAAGGGATAGTTAATCAAAAAATGAATCATTATTTACTCCTATCCTCATGTCGTTCTGAACCGTATAACACTTTTTTTATCCTCCAAACAGACAAAAGACACACTTTAGAATTTTTAAGGATATATCCCAGATTGAAATGGTAGCCTTCTTCTAAATTTTCTCCGTAGGATCATCTATCAAATCATCTATCAACAAGTGATACTAAATGAGAGAATATTTTCTGGCAGGACAGATCAGGTTTTGGAGGTTTCCAGAGAGGAAGGATTCACCTACCTCACTGACCTCTCTCCTGACCTCAGCACCAGCTGACAATGTCATGGCAGTTTGAGGACAGTGCGGCTCTCTTCTGTCACCTCTGTTACACTCAAGCTTTTAGGAAGGAATGGTGTCTTACTTTGTGCCTTGCTTTCATCTGAGGACTGGAATTTCTATCAGTTATTTGTAAATTGCAGAAGACAGTCCATTAGGACATGTAGCTTTTGCCTATTTACCACATTGATTTAAATGTGGATCCCAATTTGACCCCCTGACCTGGTCAGTCCCTCACGGGAGAATTGAAGAATGATGTCATGCTTTGAAAATCCTAGTGAATTGTGAACACAAAAGCAGACAAGAATGGATTAGCGTAGTTTATTTACTTAACTGTCATGAGTCATTTCATTTTTAAATAACATTTTAAAATAAATATATGTGCAATCAGGATTATTTTTGAATTTATTATTATAGTTTTAATTTTATATATATTTAATATTTTTTTTTTTTATGAGAAAAATAGTCAAGTTCCCCTTGTTTTACTTCAGGAATACGTTAAGTAAAAAACAATATATGCCCTCAGTCAGGATCCATCTACCCAGTCCTTCCTTTTTTTAATCGATAGGTCTTTAATAATTCAGGTCAGATATATACTAAAAATAAGAGGTTAAACATTTTAAAACACTGCAAATGTCAATGGAGTTTAGCTTTTTGTCTCCTGAGGATGTAGAGAAGAGTTGTGTGAGGCGATTTACTTCTAGAACAAAAGGACGAGTAACAAAATCAGCAGCAAAGGGAAAACAGAATGTTTGAGGCTGAAGGAAAAGGTCTAGACAAAGCTGTGTGTTTGTGTGAGAAGGGTACAGTGGATGGCCAAAAAAACAAATGTCTGTGTCTTTCTCAGGTCTACAGAGAGGTTCACTAAACATTCCTCACAGGCAGGGGGAGGAAGAGGGTAAGGCTCATTAACATAAGAACAGAGACCTCAGCCAATCAGCAGCAGGGAGAGGGAATGTCAGGTTTGAGAAGGAACTGGGTGGGTGTCAGGTTACCCTATGCATTCTTCCCTCCTCCTTTTGCCAGAGAGGGAGGGAGAGAAAGAGCACAGGACGGACACCGAGAGAGCGAGCAAGACAGAGAAGTATTTGGGACAGTCTCATTCTTGCCCTCTGACATAACGGAATTGGAGTATGTGTTAGGAGCTGCCCGGATTTTCTGCCCGTCGGAGACGCAGAGAGATTTGACAAAGAGCTGGACGGTCCAAGGGAGTTTTCATCGGGGGGTCAAATCACAGGCAGTTTAGTGCTGTCTGGAGTCCCGGAGACTCACACAGCGGGGCTGAAAATGAATTATCTGGTGAGTGTGTTTGCTGTTCTCGTTGTTGTGTGAACGCTTTAAGTTGGTTATGCTAAATGCCCTCGGGTAATGTATCTGGAGTGAATGGGAAAGTGTAGTCATGGTGGACAGAAGAAACACAAGAGACACTTTTAACTTTTTTGTTTTTCTTAGTTTTTTTTTTTTACTTCAATCTAATACTTTGTTTTATTTAACTTTTTATCATTGTTTAAGTAGCAACAGATCAGAACAAGTAGGCTATCAGCTTAAAAAGCTCTTAAAAGAGGCAATAATAATTGTCGTAACACTTCACAAAGAGGCCGTCAGAATATATCGGCTCCATCTGAGGTTTTTAAAAATGGCTTTTCTTGAGGAGCAGTGAGTTTTGAAAGCTTAGGAGAGAGTGTGAGAAAGCAGGCATAACGGGAGAAAGAAGGGAAGGAAAAGGAGCCCTGCCGCTGTGAGCTTCTCTGCTGACTCAGGAGAAAGCTGAAAGATTAAGGTTTTATGTAAAGGAGCAGGGGAAAGAAGGAGGGAGAGAGAGAAAAAAGAGAGGGAGAGAAGAACGGCATGAAGCGACTGGCCGAAGCATCCGTTCCTTGCCATTGTTTGAAAGCACTGGCACTCGTTCAGCTTGTAAGGGTTGGGAATGACACAGTGCTTTGGTATTTGAATGTGAGAGTTGGGCTGTACTGTACTGAGGAATCTGGGATTCACCCCCTGCACAGGCTGGGATTTTCCAACGACCATAGAAATTGACCTTGAAATGGTTATGGTCAATTATTAGTGCACTAAATATCAGAATGTGAATTGAAAACAGATGATAACTGGGTTTTTAAGAAGTCTGAGGAGTATGAATTTTATTATTTTAATCGGTTGAAGAGTCAGTATATATTGGTTCCTCCTGAGGTGGTCCGTGATGAAGGTGGGGAGTTACGTGCTCTTGTGAGTGGGCTGTTGGCTTATTGAGATCACTCTTGAATTGAGGTAACCAGGCTGAATCAGTTGCTAAGTTAAGAATGTTGAGTCATGTTGTGTTAGGGATCTTCAAATAAAAGAAAGACCCCTTCTTCAGAAGACAGCTAAGTAACCTGAGTCCATCTCCCCTGTATTGCCTCTGACTCAACCCTGACTCACCCTCCAGCTCTTGGGTTTGAGAGGGAGGAATTCCCCACCGCTGGCCTGAACCCCACTCCCTCTCCTGAGGGTCTGACGGACAGGACCTGCTCCTCATCCTCATTATCCACATAATCATACACACATGAATGTCAGCATCTGTGTAGAAGTAACACTGATCTGACCAAATTTAACCCCTTCGGTAGCATCACACATGTGATTTAGAAGTATTGTGGTCCAAAGTAATTCAAGCACTACAGGAAAACATTTACAGACATTTAACCAAGGTGGGATCAGAACAAAACAGGTTTCCTGGTTTGACCTTTAATCAATACCAGAACGAAGAAGTGCTTTGATTCCTAAATTTTGAAGCATGACATTTGGCTATATTCATATGTTATATCCTGTGTTACCAACCGAATATTAGCATAGTAGTTGCTCTTAGGTTAGTTAATGGTTTCCAATTGCACTTCATTAACTATCTGGGCCGGGCCAGTTTGTTTGACGCAGATTAAACCATCTTAAAAAGAGAATGTCAGCATTTTAGATAAAATATGATGAATTTTATGCCTAAAACAGTCATAGAATCTCTTCAAAGGAACATCGATGTTTCTCCTAAATGTCTTTTGAAATAACTGAGACAGCTGCTGTCATACAGTATAAAGCTATACAATTTGCATAACAAAGATTAATAATTTGGTCAAGGAAGAGTTTGATGAGAAATATTCAGTATATATTACAGCAGGCGTTCTTAACCCTGGTCCTGGAGGGCCACTGTCCTACAGAGTTTCGCTCCAACCCTAATCAAACACACCTGAACCAGCTAATTAAGCTCTTTAGGATTACTAGAAAGTTACAGGCAGGTGAGTTTGGAATGTGGAAAGTGGCCCTCGAGGACCAGGGTTGAGAACCCCTGTATTAGAGTATGTTGAAATCTCTGACTTCTTATAAATCTGAGCAGTTTTGATCATTTCTGGGTTCTTTTAGAACTTAAATAATGTGATCTTCCTTCTGAAAATGATCCACTTAAACCAGTTGCTTTGCTTTTCTTAGATGGTTTAAGCTAGTATTAGCTGGTTTAAGCTGGTCTTCCAGTCTGGCCAAGCTGGTGTTTAGCTGAGAAAGTTCCTAAAAACAGGCAACAGAACATCCTGACCAGTCCCCGGGACAATCTAAGACCAGCAAACCAGCTCAGGCTGGTTTAATATGTTTTTTTTTCTCCAGCAGGGTTTAACCTAATTTCTGTCTAAGAGAAACAGTTGAGACATTTAAGATAACTTATTTGTGATTTGTCTTTCCTTCCAGTCTTGCTATACCCCTGACGTCATCTCTTTGAACATGGGCAGCAGATGTTGTTTAGCTGCCAGAGTTTAAAGTGAATATGATTCTGTGTTTCTCCCCTGTGCATGAGAAATTACCTACAATAGCTTATTTCAAAGACTGAGAACTCTTCAAAGAGACAACAAAGAGACAAGAGTTTCCAATACAATTGCGAGATGATCATCATTTTTCCAATAGCTTCACACTGTGTGTAGTCATACACATTCCATTTCAGAGCTCCTTTTCCTGTCTTTGTATCTCAGGCCTCCAAGAGTTTATGGCCTTGTCACTGTTATTGAACTTATGAAATGTCTGTTTGAGGTCGCAGTGACGCTCTGTGCTGGAAAGGAATAATCGTGTTCTATTGAAGCCTGTCATTTTTGGATTTATTGTTTGGCGTAGGCAGGATTCTGGACATGTTTGTGCAGTGATGAAGGTCCTTTCGCTCAGGGTGAAGAAAGTGTTTATAGCACATGCTGTAGTCCTTATGAGAATTCCCTTTGTCCTTGTTACACTCACGTTTATCTCTTTTTGACCGTCCCAGCTCTGTAAATCACGGCTTAAAGATCAGCACATCGGCATTGTGTTGCCGTGGAAAAACATTGGCAGTAAACCAACACTCAGTCGTAGCCTGTAGCTACAAGAAGCTGTTTTTTAAAGAGGGTGTTGCAACCTCACCATGCCAGAAAAGGAGGGGCAGAGGAGGTGTCTTTTTTTTTTTTCAGTCAACATGAGTGAAATGGATGGTGAATGTTAAGTTCATGTAGGCATGTAGTTGTGTTTCTGGGATGAGCTGTGTTTTTTTTAGGATTTAGATACGATGGTGTGATTTTTGCCTGGCTGTGAATCACAGAGTATGTCTGTAGTGGGAGATGCACCATTCAACAGTGGTGTCTGCATGTGTGTCTGAGTGTTAACTGTACTGAGGACATGAAATGAAAAAGGTAAACAATATGGAAGTGTGACTGTGTGTTGTGAGGTGGGCAGAAGGTATGGAATGTGGGCTAATATCTGTGTTAAGTTGAAGCTGTGGAATGTTTCAGGAAAGGATGGGTCTAGTCTTGCATTGAGAATGTTACAAACACATTGACAGAGCTTTCTAAGGGTGTGTTCACGCTTCGGTTCGGTTCGCTTGGTCCGGACCAAAATAAAAAAAACATTTAGTCCTGGTCCAATTTACATTTATCACCAAACCTAAATACACCGAACCTAAAGGCATATGGATATGTTCACAACCTGATTGGACGGCTTTTATTACGTATATTTACATGGTATAGCCTACATGGTATTTTGACCTGCTGAGAACTCGTGAAGAGCTTATCAAATGTGTAAAGGAGTCAAAATAGTGGTAGGAATCCCTACTTCTCACTCAAACAAAGATCTGTGACGAGACGCGGTTCTGATGCCTGTACCAAACTGTGATGGGCAACATCGTGACTATGATGAAAAAAAACATGTATGCTTGAGCTTTCTGTCCTTTTTAGGCTTGCATCTTGTGATATCATGTCTGGTTTTTGGTTCGTTTACATGTCTTTGGTCAGTGTTGCGTTTATATATCATTCGAACAGCACTAGAGTTTGTTTGGAAGCGGACCGAGACCCATCTTTTCAGCGGTCTCAGTCCACTTGTTTAGTGCGCACCAGGGTTTGGATGGCAATGTTCACACTTATTCAAATGAACCACACTAACCGAGCAATCAAAATTTTTATCAAACCAAACATGCCAAGTGTGTGATCACACCCTAAATATGACATACCATAGATTTCTATTATAGTACGGTATGGCAATTTTTTTTGTAAAGAAAAACAAACAATTACATTACAAAAGATTTCTATTTCAAATAAATGCTGTTCTTTTGGACTTTTTTTTAACATTCATAATAATAAGAAATGTTTTGTGAGCACCAAATCAACATATAATGATTTCTGAAGGATCATGTGACACTGAAGACTGGAGTAATGATGCTGAAAATTTGCCATCACGGGAATAAATGGCATTTTAAAATATATTACAATTTTATATTTTAATTGGTAATCATATTTCACAATATTACTGTTTTTACTGTATTTTTTATCAAATAAATGTAGCCTTGGTGAGCATAAGAGATGTAACAAAACATCAAAAATAAGAAATCTTGCCCAACACAATTGAAAGCACACACTTTATATATAGAGAGAGAGTATAAAAATGCTGGGACATATAAATCCACATTTCTCCAATTTTATGTAGTGAACTGCGACTATATCATCTGTTATTGTCCCCCCAACCCCCCCCCCCCCCCCCCGCTTAGGTTGTACATACACTCAAACTAAAGATTAATTATGTGCCTCCCAGCCTTTGCTCTTTTCCTCTGCAGGCCTGTTGTTAATCCTCAAGTCTGGTCTTGTCTGTTGTAAATTCACCTATATAGTGAAAATAGAGCAGGCCACTGGCCCACTGTTTGTCTCTGCCATCAACCTTCTGTTATTGTTTTCTCTTCTGTTGAGATTTTCATATCCCTTCCTGCAAATATTCAATTCAATTCAATTCAACATTCATAATAAATAGAGCAGGATTGTGCCCCACTTACATTGTATACTTCCAGCATGATTTAATCTTTTAGAAGAGACATTCATCCAGTTCATATACATCAGAGAAATCTGTTTAAGAGAAACAGACATTTGATTATGATCTTAAAGGGATAGTTCATCTAAAAATGAAAATTCTGAGGTCATTTACTCACCAGTTTCTGTGGACAGAAATTGAGATGTTTAATACCAAAATCAAAATCATTTTTGTAACAGCATAAGGGTTAATAAATAATGACAAAATTACTAGTTGGTCTATTTCTTTGTGACTTTCTTTCCATGTGTGTCTGTGTGTCATACATGACTGACACAGCTGATAGCGGCAAACGTCCAAACACGCGTCTGGCTGTCTGAGTCACATCTCTGAATCTCAGCTCTGATGACTATCGCTACTGTCTGATACAGCGTCTGCTCCTTGTGTATATGTCTGAAAATGTGTCTACAACAGCTTACCATTCTAAACTTCACCCGCCTTATAATTACTTCATCCAACCTGCTACTTATGCAACCAGTAAGCCCCTCAAAATAACAACCAGACCGCAAAATAACACCCAAAACTGAGACGCTATATAGATGGGAAAATTTACTGAGTTGTGTATATGTTCTGGCTACTCAGTTCAGATAAAATGTCTAGCTTTTGTTCTTGTTTGGTCAGGCTCAGGTGTCTTATGCGAACGAAGTGACAGAGACGGCCTTGTTTTGTCTGCAGCGCCCATCTGTTTTTAAACCAATGAAAACTTTTGATGAGGTAGGGAACGTTTTCTCCCAGAGCTCAGGAGGTGGATGTGTGATGAGAATAGACCTGAGACAGATGAGACTCTATCTTCAATTTGGTGCGAACGAAAACCATGCCATGAGGGACAGAAGTACAGCCTGTTCAATATGTCAGACTGTACCTGAATGTCGATCAGTAAAACGAGGGAAGATTTTTAGTGTTTCAGTTGAACAATCAACGCTCTGGTGCACAGCTTATCTTTCGTTTATGATTGGGCCGCCTGCACTGATATTAAAATTCTGGCTGTTCATTTTTGTTTTAAGGTGATATTTATGTATTTTTTATATATTTAATTATTGTCATATTATGGCCGATAATGTCTGATATAAAAAATTTATACTACTTTGTAATAAATAAATAAATAATATTAACTAAAATTAATCATTTTAAATGCTACAAGTGAAATTAAGCATCACAACATTATGATGTTCAGTATAAAAAATGTATACATTAATTTTGAGCTTTGCTAAAGATTACATTTAACAGTGTTATATTAAAATATTAAATTACATTAACATTAAAGATTAACTTTATGTGAGTATGGACATGCACAATAAAAGATCCAATATCAATATGTTATTTACATTTTAAAAAATCAATAAAAAAAAACAGCTGACAATCCAGCTTTATTCTAGTATTATGTAAACACTATTGTAATATATTTTGAATTAGCTTTTATTTTCATATGTTTAGGTTTCATGTTAATTTTAGTTTAAGTTTTACTAATTTTGTACTTTTGTCATTTTTTAAATATATACCTGTATTTTTAATATAATTCTAAATAACTTACTTAAAAGAAATCTGTTTTAGTATTAGTTGTAGTACTTCAGCTTCAGCTTATTCATTCCAGTAGCAGTTGGTAGCCAAATAGCCTATTTTTTTTTCAATTTTATGTTTAAGTTTTTCATCTAATATGTATATTTTATTTACCAAAAATACCAAAAATTATTTTTTACTAGTTTTAGTTTTAGTTAACAATAACAACACTGTGACAACCGTTATGGATATATTGTACATTTCCTAGTTTACAACAACTCATGTTCATGAGCACCTTAAAGCTAATGAGTTCACACATACACTCACAATAACAAACAAAAAACATACCTGCCCCCACCTTTTTAACTTTACTAGTGTTTGTCCCATGGGGTCATGCAGAGGCACTAGACAAAAGCACCCCCTCAACACACACAACAATACAAACACACACACTCATTGACCTGTCTGTACAGAGCGCGCTCCAGCAGCTGCCACATTACCTCCTGTTCAGTGGGTCTGTCTGAATGAAGCGCTCAGCCCCTTCCTTCCTTCCTTCCCTCTCTCACAGATCCACATCCCTCTTTCCTCTCCCCTCCATCATGTGGAATTCTCTTTCATTCAAAAGATTTCTTTCTCAGTCATTTTTATCCTCATTATTAAAGGAATAGTTCTCCCAAAAATTTAATTTCTGTTATCATTTACTCACCTTCATGTCAGTTTAAGTATTGCAAAAGCACCATAAAACTGAAGTCACGTGGACCACTTTATGGTGCTTTTTAGTAATTTGACACCCCCAGTCCTCATACACTTTCATTATATTGAAAAAAGTGACTAGGATATTCTTCAAAAATTCACTTTTGAAAGAGTGAACAATCACTTTAACATGTGGCCTGCAAAACGCTCTCGCGCTCATGACCCTTTTAAATGCAAATGGATGAACGTTTCGTCCTTTGGATGATGAGTTTCCTTTTATTCTCCATTCTCTTCCTACATCTCTTTCATCCATTCTCTCTGTCTTTCTCCAGAGATAATAAAGTTTAGCATCAGTCTCTGTCTGCTCTAGCCACAGGGAAAGTGTTTGACCTGGACATTTCCATGGTGATGATTGCCAGTGAGAAATGAAGCGAATCTCTCGTCATCCACTCATCTTACATAAGCCTCTTTTCCTGAAACAATACTTAAATGTTAGCCAGTAACTAGCTTACAGTAGCGTGACAGTAACTCAGCTATTGTCAAAACGAAGCTTATCCAGTAAAAAACAACTTTTTCAAAAAAGCTGCATTGTAGTGTATTTTTTGTATTATAAATACATTGTATTTATATTTACAATGTACACACAGATTTATAGTTGAACAAACTGCTCTCTCCTAAAATGTCTCTTTCTTAGGAACCACTGGGAAGTCTAATCGTTCTAGTGAATTGGTATGTTTGTAAATGATTCAATGATTAATGTGTTGGGGGTAATGCATTGCAAGTAACGTGAGTTACATAATCAGATTACTTTTTTCAAGTAACTAGTAGTTACGCATTACTTTTAAATTTAAAACTAAATATCGGATTTACTTCTTCAAATAAGTAACGCAAGTTACAGTACTTTGTTTTCCCTTTCATTGACTGAACTTTCTTTTTCTGCATCCTATTCTTTTGTGATCCAGAATGGCAGTACAGCTAACAGATTGTTTGAGCTGCGCCCTCTACTGTACAGCCGTGAATTTGCATTTCTTTATTCAGGCTTATTCATTTCACTTTTGGTATGAAAGGGCCTTTACATTTGCCAAAAATGTTTGTTATTAAAAAACAAACAAACAAACAAGCCCAGCCCAGGTGAGAAAAAGTAACACAAAAGTAGCGTAACATTATTTTCCATAAAAAGTAACTTAACTCAATTAGTTACCTTTTTTAGGAAGTATTGTAACGCATTACTTTCAAAAAGTAATTTGTAACACTGTTCATCACTATGTTTTTGACTTGGTTATATAAATTAGAGTGTTTCTAGTCTTAACAGTAGATTTATTTTAAATGTTCTGATTAAATTAAATGATAAAACTAAATTATATCTAATTATATATATTTACATACTATACTCTGGGTATTTATAGATATTTAAGAAGCCATCACTCTTTAAGTTACTAAAGTGCTAATTGCTAATACAAAGACAACATTGGACAACATAAAGAGTTCAATTCAGTAATCATTGACTCTTATGAGCAGGTTCTTTGAATGAATCAGTCAGAAAGACTCATGAAGTTTGTGCCCTTTTTTTCTTCAAAAGTTTAGTTTGACTGTAGCTTAACTGCATTTAGCGATGAATGGCTCCAAGTATTTTCAAAGTGGGTTCCCATTACCGCTTGATAAATGACGATGTACACCAGAAAACACCCTTGAGGAACCAACTAATTTTCTGTTGTTGTTTAATGCACAGTGCTTTAACGTTTTACTTTATAATTGATGGAGATGGAAGGTGTGATTTATCCTGGGCTGTGAAGACGCTAATAGATCCATTGATCAATAGTCAAATATCCACATCTCTGTTATTTTCCTTCATTTATTCTCCTGCTGTTGCTTTAATGCTCATGTGCTTGTGTTTTCCTGTGTGCATTTTCAACAAATGAGAAAACATTCACTGTCACAGAGTCATCGACTTGCCCTTACATATAAACCCCTGTGAATCACTCTCTAAACGTCCAATGTCCTGATCTAATTGCCCCCCTCCATTAATGTTCCAGGCCAGGACATCTACTAGGTGCCACCCACTGCAGGAGGCCCGTGTCCTGGGTAGGACGTGTTTCAGGTGCCACGCTCTCTGAACCAGAGACAGGACATTTACCAGATTCCGCCATCAAGAGAGAGAGACAGGGAATTTTGGAGAAATGGGAGAGGAACAGAAAGAGACAGACAGAGAGGCTTGGCATAATTTCTATAATGGAGGCAAAGTTCAACAGCTCATGATGTCATCAGTCCTCTAGAGTATTTTTGCTTGGCAGGAAAATATTCTTGTGAAAAAAGAGAGGCGAATAGCCCAGAAAGCATACAGCACTCTATTTCTACTGAAATTTGCTTCTGCTTTTTAAAGGCAGAGCAGGCAAGTGAGATAAGATGGGAGAAGAAAGACAGAGACATCACGTCAAGAAAATTTATTTTATTTTATCCAATTGCTGCAACAACAACGTCAATCACCTAATTAATTTATTCTTTATTGTCAGCCCAATCAGGAAGGATGTAACTCTATCCCATTTGTGAAGCAGGAACTGCATCAAGCTTCAGCATTTTTGTTAGTGCATATTCATTTTATTTTATTTTTTATCTATGTGGCATTTTTGGATAGTTTAGTTGACATACTTCACAAATGAATTAATTTCCTTATTTTCTTTGGACTTAATGGATGCAAGGCAAATGACAAGATTATTCATACCTAATTGATATATTTGTGACTAAATGGTTTTAATATTAATGTGGTAAATTGTGACATTGCTTGTCAACCTGCAAACAACTAAACTCTGCTTTGCGTCGTGCCTAGCAACACCCTGCATTGTTCTTTGCTGAATTTGCATATATTTCCTGTTAAAACAGGACGCTTGGACATTTTAGGCTTTAGTTAGCTGGGTATTATGAGGATTGTCATACTTGTTTTAGAGTGTATTTGATTGTATTTGAGTGCAAAAATCTGCATAGTGCAGCATAAGCCATCCAAATATTATAATAGATTTTATTAACATACTGTAATATATTTTTGCTGTTGTATTAGAAGAGAAAACATTCTCATACTGCTCAGCCCTGGTCAGAATGTCTCATTCCTTTGCAAAGACTCCCAAAGAATGGCTTAAACTGCCTGAATGGGGAAAAAAAGTCCATGGAGTTAAAGAGCTCTCTCAGCTGGTCTGAGTGCTTCTCATTATTTTGTCATTGTGTGTATGAATGAATAGAGGAGGCTTTGGAGGTATGCATGCATACATTTGTGCATGTATGTAAACGCATTCCTTCGTCTATGCGTGCATCAGTGCTCTGTGTGTGTATGCGTGTGCTAGCACTACATGGTGACATCTCAACCAGCTGCTCGCAGGCAGTAAAGCCTCTCGGGCGCTATTGTGTCCAGCCTCGGTGTCCTCCGGCTTTAAGGGAGACACTACAGGGACTGTATCTCACCCGGGCAGCACAGGCAGGGCATTCATCTGTCAGATATGCCCTCCGTGAGCCTCTCCTCTCTCTCCTCCAGCTCCAAGCACAGGGACACCATTCATCAGGGCACTGCCACTCTCCACACAGACCTTTAAAACACGCAGGGAGGGATTCACGCGGAATGAATTGTGCTCACTGATATCGTCGTTTCTTTGCTGTCTGCGTTGTTTTGGCACAGAACGGCGCAAACGAGACCAAACATTTTGCAATTAGCGCAATTTGTATGGCACATTTCTAGATATTGTGGGCAGTGAGGAGTTTCTGTGTGTGTACAGAGGTGCATAATTAGCGTTATACCACAGGGATCCGAAAGGAAGATGTAACTGCAGTTTTTGGCTGCATTCCGTTTCACACCACCTACTATCCTAGATATTATGTTAATAACAAAGTGCTCAGATAATGTACTATTTCCGCAGAGTTTTCAAAATGTATGAATCAGATTTTCTGTTGTACCGATGGCATACTCTCTGACTACATTCTCAAAAATACACATTAACAGGGAAGACCATGAAAGTTTGAGGTGGTAAGGTTTTTTAGGGTTTTGCTGAATAAAAGTATTAATTACTGATTAATTAATTAATTACTAACCCCAAACTATTGAACAGTAGTTTATGTACTTTAATCCGCAAAATAAGTATGCAAATTGAGAATCAGGCTGTGTGAATTGTCCAGTAAGTAATGGAGAGAAGGAAAGAAAGATGCTTACCTCCTAATAAGTTCCTACTCATGAGTCTGAAAGTCATAATTATAATGTGAAGTGATTTTTCCCGAAAAAAACATTCAGCATTTTCATATTTCTTTCTCTCTTTAAAACTTCCATGACAAAGAACGAAAGCTTTTAAACACTAGTACAAGATGAAGACCACACATTGTGCACTAGACCAAAAATGATACTACACTTGTGAATTTGATCTTTTTCATGCCGCCACAGACAATTATGCTGTACAAACCACCTCGTAAACCAGCTAATTGAGTTGAATTTTTGAACAAGCTTGATTGATATTGCATCAATATACCAGTACCTGCAAGGTCAACATAACTTCACAATGACAACTCCGCAACACATACTAAATTGCTTCCTCCATGATCCATGAATTGATGCCTCCAGTCCGAAGTGAGTTTCCCACTGATAATGACAACTTTGTGATGGCGTTCATGCGGAGCTCATCTCGTAAATACGATCATTCCTATATGACTCGAAGGCAGCATGTGTCCTGACAGGGGAGGTCTGTTAGTAATCCAGCACCTGCTAGCTATCTGCTGCACTGCATCAATCACCTGTTAGCTTGAGCTCAAAACTCTCGCAAAACACAGTGAACTCACGGTTGGAGAGCTGTAGATGGGGGTATGTGGGGGACATGGAGCGCACTGTGTTGGAAATTAGCCATTCTTTCCTGTTCTACTGCACAATGCCCCTCTGCTGAATCACTCAATAAGAGAGGGGAGAGTTACAGCAGAATAGTGGAGTGTCTTGATTGAAGCTAAACTCCCCTCTTTCTTTTTTCATTGAACAGTTCTAGAGGGTTTCTGCAGTAACAATGACTGATCACAATCAGCCAATCAAGCACTGTGAATTTGTTCAGAGGACAGTAATAGAGTGCTATTGGTTGACTGTGGCTTTATTAAGATGGGTGATACACATGTCTATCGGCACAGTGCCAGGCTTAAGTGGGTTTTTGCCAGAGAAAGGGTTTGGGGGGGGCGGGGGGGGGGAGGGGGCGGTACTGGTCCAGTGGGCCGAACTGCAAATATTTGTTTAACTGTCAAAGACCAGCCGCACTTGTGGGGGGCTTTGTAAACGAGAGGACAGATGGAGTCCATGTTGTGTAAATGTGCCGGGAAGGGGTTTGAAGCAAAGAGACAAAATGTAAAAAGCAATGTAGCATTACTCTATAGTCACAAGCCTTGTTTACACCTGGTAAGATCTCGGGTGATCTGATCACAAGTGGTGACTACAAACATCACTTATGTTAGTGTTTTACTGCATGTTAAAGCAGAATGTTAAAATTAATTAGCATGAATTTAGTGCTGTCCACTTTTGATCACATTGCCAAGAATGGATCCAGGTGTAATGCGTGATCATTTGTGAATATAAACTCAACCCTTTCTCTCTCCTCTCTTGCAGAATGTGTTGGCAAAGGCCCTGTACGACAATGTGGCGGAGTCTCCGGACGAGTTGTCCTTTCGGAAGGGCGACATCATGACCGTCCTGGAGCGGGACACGCAAGGCCTGGACGGCTGGTGGCTCTGTTCGCTGCACGGCCGTCAGGGCATTGTTCCTGGCAACCGGTTGAAGATTCTTGTGGGCATGTATGATAAACAGCAACAGCAGCAGTTACAGCAGTTGTCGAGCCAACCCAGCCCAACCCAGAGCCTTCTCAACCTGCCTCAGAGTGCCTACAACAAGCTTCCCCCCTCATCCCAGTACACAGCCATGCACCCCGCGTTCACCTCCTCCAGCTCCGCCAACTCGACCAACCCAGACGGAGTCTACATGCTCCCCCCCAGCCACGGCCTGCCCGCCTCCTCCAACCTCTACCAGGTGCCCACCGGCCCCCAACCTCCACAGCCCCAACCTAAAGCCCCCGCTGTGGCACAAAAGCAAAGCCAGGCACAGTACCCTCCCACCCCGCAGGATGTCTACCAGGTGCCCCACTCCATTAATGTTCCAGACCAGGACATCTACCAGGTGCCACCCACTGCAGGAGGGCCATGTCCTGGGCAGGACGTGTACCATGTGCCACCCTCTATGAACCAGACACAGGACATTTACCAGATTCCGCCATCAATAGAGAGGAGCTGGGACTCTCCCAAACCCATGGGAAAGGTAGGAAAATATTGTCTTGTATTCACATATATGTAACACATTTTCAGACATTTACTTTCATAACAAACAGAAAACTTGAAAGAAGAAGAATTTTAATTTATTTATTAAAAAAATGGGTTTTGTGGAAATATGATTTTACCCCATAAACTATTCATAATAACTTACTTTTTAAAAACGTATTCCATGTCCAATTATGAACGATTCATTGGGTCATATTATAAAAACATATAATACATAACTTTCTCCACTATTGTTTCACTCTATAATACATATTTAGTAAGTAAAATAGGGACAGCATTTAATGTTGACCATGTTTATTTTATTTTTAATTTTATTTTACCTTTATTTAACCAGAAGAAGAACTCATTGAGATTAAAAATCTCTTTTCCACGAGCGTCCTGGCAAAAACAGGCAGCAGCACATTTAACACATTTATACACAAGGACATGTGATGAGAGATAACCTGGAAAACATACAGAAAGACTACCTAAAGAAATATAGACAGAGGGGTGTTTGAGGGAGGAGAGTGTTGAAGACAGTCATAAATAATGCAGTTTTTAATGCCAGTGACTGTGGGCAGTACAGAGTGAGTAAGCACTTTTTTTCAAGTGGTAACTACAGGTTGAAGCTGTGGACAGTGACGGTCCCTTGAGAGAGTGTTGCAGGCCACTCTTAGGGCACTGAGCCATATGCCACAGCTGCCGCAGTGGCAGGGGAAATGAAGTGTAAAGATGGAAGGTTGAAGTCAGGAGAGGCTCAGCTGCAGACCTGCTCGCTGTTAGCCACCTGTCAAATCTGCCCTACCTACTGCCATAAATATAGAGAAATGACTCAGTGTCACTGGTTCTGGTCACTGTGACATGGTTAGTTATTTAAAAGGAGATATTTAAAACTATAGCATGCTAATGAGGTGCTATGCTGTTATGTTAATGACTGCATCATCTCTTTCATCTTGATTATATATAAACTGAATGTGTTCAGGCAGTGACAGTAACATTCTCATTCTTATTGCATTCCATTGCAATAAGTACCTTGATATAGTAAGGTATCAGTTCTGGAAAATCGTAGACATTTAAATGTATAATTTACAGGCCTGGAAAATTCTTGAAAATTAATTAGATATACTATATTGTCCAGGGTTTCCCAAAGTGGGATTTGTTAGAGAACTGCAGAGGTTTTTTGAGTTGATGAAAATTATCTTAATAATTCATTTAAATTTAAATCATTAAATAAATCATTTAAAATAAAAATAAAAATATTTATATTTTAAAATGTTTGATTTGTTTATATTCATTTCATGTGACACTTAACCAACATCAGAGAACCATCAACATGCGAATGTGTTGGTAAATAGAAATACTGAGACCAACTTCTTTTCCCCACCCTAGTCTATAGTAGATTGAAATGTTTCTTAATACACTATTTGGCTCTTTGTAGTGCAATATCTACAAAGTGATTTTAAAAATCCTTATATAGTCATACATTTCAGGAACAGTTTTGGAAAAATCATGGAAATGTGTCATGTACCATGGTATTTACATGGAATTCCAAGATATCTCAAAGAATACAATTCTAACCATTCCAAACTTAAGGTAAGACCATGGTAATTTTTGGCATGTTTTAGTTTTTGTAAAATAGTTGGCATGGTTTTTGTTGTCGTTGTTAAAATGGTTCCCTTTCAATCAGTCACTACGAGTTACATTAGTGACTGACGAAATGGGGGTTTTGCTTAGAAGCCTTTCACCTTCGAGTTCTACAAAATGAGCCAATGGCAAACAATGCCATGGGTCTGCGGAATTTGTATAGCGCAACTCCGTCCCACCTCGTGGGTATAAAAGGAGCTGCGCGTGCAATCTCGCATTATGTTTCTTCTTCGGAGCCGAGTGTTACTTCACTTCTCTCCACTGCAAAGCTGTCTACGAGTTCAAAAGATGAGACGAGCGACTCTTCAGCGGTGTTGGTGTTACAACGTGTTCCAGCGAGATCTCATTCCGGGTGCTGGTCTGTGCAGTGATCTGCCAACAGTGTGTGTTTTCTCCCTGTACGCTTCAGCACTGCTGTTGAGTTTTTTCCTCTCTAAAAGAGCTGCACGCGGCGCTTCTTTTTAAATATGTCTCGCCCATGTATTTCTGGGTACGGTAGACGGATTGATTCCGCTGATGGGCACGAGCGCTTCCCGTCGTGTTTGGGCTGAAATCACGCTCAGGCAGCATTCGTGGATGCGTCATGTTCCCATTGCGGGAACACGACAATCGCAATGTTGTGATCGAGACTCGATGACCTCCGTAGAGGTAGAGTCCCCTCCGCCACACCCCAATCTATTCCCTCCACGAGAGGGGATACTTTGGCTGGTGGCCAGGGTGATTTGAGGGTGACGGTGTGGAACAACCCGACGAATCTTCCCCGGGCCACACCCCCCATTTTATTCGGCGCCCCAGCAGATGACATCATGTCTATCGCCTACCTCCTTTGGGGGTGCCAGCATTGCCCGAGTCTGATCCAGAACTGACTGCCATACTTTCCCGGGCAGCCGCGAACATCGGGCTTGAGTGGAAAAGCGCAAAGT
Organism: Gila orcuttii; assembly: GCA_026230005.1. Lineage (NCBI taxonomy): Eukaryota > Metazoa > Chordata > Actinopteri > Cypriniformes > Leuciscidae > Gila > Gila orcuttii. Next base: position 9,284,697 of record JAPDVR010000005.1, on the reverse strand, counting down.
TTTCCAGGCAAAGCGGCGCTCCTGATGCGGGCAGCTCAGAGATAGGCTGCAGTTCTTTCTAGGAGATGGTTCCCCCGTTGGGCAACCCCCATATGTGTATTTCTGCGGTAAGTCTCTTTGAGCATGTGTCTTTCCCTTGGCAAGTCCACCTTGCCACCCCTGGGGTTGAAACTTCCACCCTGCGGACTGGATACCTCAGTGTGTTCCATATGCTTCCCGTTCGCGGGTCATATGTGTATTCTGTAAGACCTCCCTATGGGCAGGCATTGTGTTGAATATTTCCACAGGGATATGCTTCCCAGTGTACCTCGGTATTCCTGCGTTAAGCCTAGCCCTTCATCAGTGCTAGTCTCACGACAGGGAGCTCAGACTTGCGCAGGGCACTGGAAGACAGCTGCTGTGGCGTGATTAAATAGGGACCCCATTTTGTCATCCACTGACGTAACTCGTAGTGAATGACTTAAAGGGATCGTCTCGGTTATGTATGTAACCCTCGTTCCCTGAAGGAGGGAATGGAGACATTACGTCCACCTACCACAACCGCTGTACCGCTGTAACAGCCAGGCGTTCAGTCTCGGCTCCTCAGCAGGTAACATAATGCGAAATTGCACGTTCAGCTCCTTTTATACCCACTAGGTGGGGCGGAGTTGCGCTATGCAAATTCCGCAGACCCTTGGCATTGTTTTGCCATTGGCTTGTTTTGTAGAACTCAAAGGTTAACCGAGATGTTCTGTCAGCCGGGAATTTGAATCAATATGACACTGGTGGAAAAGTAAATGAAAAACCATCCTGCCCTTGAAACTGAAAATAATAAAAGTTTAATACCTCAACAAGATGTGAATTCTTATAAGATTTCTGATTCTTCACATTTTGTACACGGTTTAAGCTTTAGCTCAGCTTTGATTCGATAATTTTAGGATCATGCTTTTGTCTATACTGACCCAAGGTTTTTAAAGCTACCAGTTACTTTACCATATTCTCTTTTCACAGAGTCTGTCAGAAAGTAGAAGTAGTAGTCCCAGCTATTTTACAACATACCTTACTACCTCTCATGTCATATGAGTAGTTGACAGTCAGTTGAATGTTGGTAGAGTCTGTGCTGCAAACCCAACGGCTAAAGGATCGATACTGGTGGCAGTGACCCAGAAACTTACTAAATACCCTGAATACTGCAGTGAGGGGGAAGAGATGGTGTGGATCAGTAGTCAAAGCCAGAGAAGATTCCAGTGAGGAGCGCAGTGCTTACGTTCTTCAGGATTTGGTGCTGCATTGAAGCCAAATATATTGCAGTATCACTGCAATATTTTGTCATTGCAGTTCTCCATCTTTGCTAGAGCAGTTGATTTCCAAGACCACTCCCTTTACATTCACTAAAACGCTGTCACTTTGTCAGTTCAACGCGATCTCACAAAGTTCCATTATAAGCAATAAAGCTGCCAACAATGCACAATAAATCTCTTACTTGCATTGTGTCTAAACTTTGTTTGTTAATGAGGGGTTTCGCGAGCCTGCATAACTCAGCACTGAATAAAAACTCTGGCGTTTTGAGCGGTGAGTGGATTCTGACTAACTTAAATACCACTGATTGGCCATTGCGTTCAAGAGATCAACAACTATGTTTGTGATTGGCTTCATTGCTCACCGCTGCAAAAACACATTTTACATTTGACGTTCTCTTTGGCACTGGAGGATTTGCCAAATCTGTTTCACCAATATATTAATACATTATCAACTGAGGGTGTTCTTGCTTGCATTCTCTAGCCCCCCTGTAGAACCGGGCCTGAAAAGAGAACTAGAAACAAGAAAACTAGACCTCTATTATCATGTCCCTCCGTGATCATTCTCAGAAACATTAGTTTCTATTTGCAATGCTTGTCTTGAGGTTTTCCTTTCATGAGTTTTATGAGGAGAGATTTTGATGTGTTTTCTTAACGTCCTCTATTATGATTACTTGTCCTTGTGCCCAGTTCCTCCATCACTGGCAGCTTTTCATTATGTGATAAGAGTGAGAGAGAAGAGGTTGGACACACACACACACACACACACACACACACACACACACACACACACACACACACACACACACACACACACACACACACACACACACACACACACACACACACACACACACACACACACACAGACAGACAGACAGCAGAGTGCTAAAAAAAACTTAATACTTTTGCTCTGCTTAATAAAGAAATGTATTTCAAGGCAGAAATACACCAGTCGGTTAATTCTGTCAAGGCTCATGCATAACTAAATGACTGGCAGCAGTGTGTGAGCCTTGTGTGAGCATAAACATTAATCAAAACAGTAAAAAATTCTGCCTACTCAAAACTTTAGAAAAGTAGTGTACATGGTAAACATTTTAGGGTATTGGGTAAACAGTAAACTGTTCAAATATTTTCAGATATTTAAAATATATGTGAAAGATATAGTTGTTTGAAAGAGATGGACTTGATTATTGATTGTGGGAGTGGATGGTCACTGTTGAACTCTTTTGAAGTGATTCCTATTTTCTAACAGCGACTTCTCATATCTCTCTTTGGGACCATAGGTAGTGTAGTTTTTAGAAATGTTGTTATAAATCCTAATTTCAATAAGTTGTGGTTATGCTTAACTGTGTACTGTGGATATGTGGATACTGTAGCAGCAGTAAGGAGTTATATGATCATTCTGGATGGGGTCAGGTTAAGGAGGGAGGGATTGTGATAAAGCAGCTGGAACAACAGCGCTGTGTGTCACATCAAAGACATGCGCAAGCAGGGTGTGTCAACACACGACCCACAAAGCCCTCGCACGCTTCTCCAATGGGTAGGAGTTTAATTCCTCCCTTACCCTGTCTGAATGAATCATCATGGAGTCTTATTTATGGAAGTCATTTCACATTGTGCGATATATTACAAGAAATTATAAATAATAGCCATAATTGAGAGAAATAAAGTCTCGTAAAGTAGCAATTATGAGAAACACCGTCACAATTACCATAACCATTTGCATTTGCTAAAAAGCTAAACTCAGTGACTCGCATCAATAAAAATTTGATAAGAATTAACACAAATTATTATGGCTTACTTCATTCAAAAAATTCTTACGAAATATGACCGTAATACCGGATGTGACCTTCAGTTGCAAAAATAAGATTTGTACATGTTTGTGACTCACCGCTGCTAAGACTCGCCCTGGTGTCCTGCTTACACATTAACCAAAGTGAGCTTACACTATCAACTCAAGTTGCACATTGACCATTAGAGTAAATAAAACTCATGGATGAAGAAAGATTTGAGTGTAAGCTTGTTCGTCCGGCTTAGGGTCACTTGAGCGTGTCACGAGGGTTTGTGGGTGAGGTATTTAGTTCTATTATGGATGCAGTTGAATGGACAGTGAAGAGGGACACCAGAGGTGGAGAAAGAGTCTGGTCTTATCTCTTTAATAGCCCCTGCTATAGCCGTTCGCTATGCTGGACAGATAGCTGGGGTTTATTAAGGCAAGGTGTACTGGGAAACAGGAAAGGAGTGATGGCAAAGGCTAGATTAAGATTCTGCTGTTAGTTTGCCGCATTGCCTGATCTGAAAGTAAATGTGCAATCTTTGGAGACTTAGTTGAGGCAGCTCACCTGATCAGGCAGGGGAGAGGAGGGAGAGGGAGGAGTTGCTGGCTTGGCTTATCTGCAGGACCAGGCAGGCAGCACAGAAGAGGGAGGGGAGAACATTGTGAGGAGACAGGATAAAGGAAGACCAGAGGGATCGTAGATCCAAACTCCACTGACACATTCACAGAGCTACATCGGTATGGAGAAACACACTAGTTTAACATCTGCTATCATAATGTTATCAATGTGTTAAGCGATGTTATGAGTGAATTTCAAGCATCATTTTTACAGCACTGAAGGGCACTGCTGAGAAGGAATATTATAACCGGGCCATTCTAGCAAAAGTCAGCCATGGAATGCTGTCACCTAGTCATATTAGCAAAGAGTTAGATGATGACATTTCCTCACTAAAGCCTGTGGTTATTTACATCTGTTGCTCTTGTGCACCCAAGAAGTATCATCAATTTCCTGAATATTCCCCATTGTCTGCCATTGGTTGACCAACTGGTAGTTTTGCCCCAAACTCACGCATTGGTTGAGCCAATGTCACACCCTGTGTGAGAATATGCCTACTTCCTTACTATTTAGTAGGCAAAAAAAATAAATAGAATGTGAGCCGTATGTCCGAATTCATAATATTTATAAAACGGCAGGCGAAAAGCAGCCAGATTGACCTGCAATTTCCACCAAGAATCTGAGGTGCTCAGCCAATGGACACTTGGAAATGGACATTTTCAAACCAAATGTAGTACCTACTAGACAGTGTGTGATTTCGGACACAGCGACTGTTTTGGGCTGGTTAGGATGCTCAAATAAACAGAAATATTTTTTAAGGAATCTACCGAGCCACACTATTTACAGTACCTTGTCCACTGTCTGTGTTATTTCTCTCCAGAAGTTATGCGAGATAATACAAATTGTGGGTGTCTTTATCAGCTGAAAATTGTTTGCATCTCATGTCATTTTTGCTTTATTCTTCACTATTATCTCATGGCAATGTGTGTACAGGGAATGCGAATGCCGCTGGGTGCTTGTGTGTGTCTTGTGGGAATTTCCCTCACTGGCTGGCACATCTGTAATCTACTGCTCCTCTCTTCCCTCACATTCCCGAAAACCAGAGCTACTCCTCCCTGCCTTTAGATGGCCTTCAAGGCATCATGCTCTCCTCTTCATTTTTGAGAATCAGTTCACAAACTCTCCGCCTACTGACCTAATTCGTAAACATAATGGGAAGCGCGCTAGCTAGATAGGATTTAAACTTTGTCTGTTGAAGACCCAAGTCAAGGCCCTCTCACCATTCCTAATTTCTAACACGCACTCACCGCGTTCGACATGATCAGAGCAGAAACAAAAATTGCTGCTCTTCGTATGTTTTTCCTTCGTCTCCGGTCTTGTTCATACTGTATGTAATTTGTGTTAGCTTATTTTGTCCATGAAAAAGCCCATAGATTTACCCACACATAGACCCTCCCCTTGAAGAAATCTGGACAGAAGTGGTTGAAAGTGGACAAAAGAGACAGATTAAAACACCAGAACGGGAATGTGTCTCCCTCATCTACTTGTGATCCAATCGACCAAAATATATCTTAATACCAAGTGTAAACAGGGCCTTACATTATTTTTCAATATATACATGTGATAGATGGATGTCTTTGACCATTGTGTTTGCGTCTTTTACAGTGTTTCTTTCAAAAGTCAAACGTTTTAAAAAATACATCTTGAAACCCTACAATTTTTTTATTTTCCACTCATCGTGTTATGCGTTTTTCAAAGCAAAAACGTGTTCAATGTGAATGGCCAGAAAATCTCATATTCAAATGGCATCATCACTGTTTTTCAAGTTACATAGATTGTGTCAAATGTTTATTTTTTTATGATTTATGTTCAAATGAATCCTTCAAATTAATTAATATAGAGATATAGAGGATTTATTTGGGATCTGGACATCCCTGCCATAGGCAATCTATCTATCCTTTCTTTCTGTTTCTCCTTTTGATTCTTTTCTTCTCTGTAAGTACTTCAGATATTGAATAGAGAGCCCTTAATGGTTGTTTAAATAGTCTCAGTTCCCCTCAGGGGCCTGTGTGTGATTTTAGGTTTGTATCTCAGGGCCTCACTGCAGTGCATTGTGGGCTTTTAAAGAGGGACTTTGATATTGGCCTCACATCACAGCACACGAGTGAAGCATTGGCTGCTCCAGGGCACTGTGCCTCACGTAGCCATTACTCTCTCCTCAGACTGCATGCTGACTCTGAATCAGCACATATCCACCAACAGTCTCCTGTACAGTAATATGATGCAGAGAGTATGTCTGAAGACAACACGGCATCCATTACAAGCAGCGTGTCTGGGCTCAGTATAGCGGCTGCAGGTTTCCTATGATGTGGCTCAGGCAGAAGATGGGGAAAGAGAGAGAGTGACTAAAGGAGAAAGCAAGTGCTGATGCCATGTTTCCCTTACAGCTGGAGGAGATTCAAGAAGTAGCGTGATGACTGGGCAGTTCTGAACTGTGTTCATCTGGTCCACCGATGTGCTTTATTTATATTGAGCTCAGTTGAAATCTCATTGTATCCTCATGACCAGTGTTGGGGAGTAAGAAACTAAAAAAAGAGACTATTTTTCAGTAGCTTGAGAATAGCCCAGCTCCCTGCTGAAAAAAAAAATTACACCAGCCTTACTCACAGGCTGGTTTAGAGAGGTTTGTGTAGCTTTTACAGTTTATAAACTAAGACCAGAAATGCAGCTGGATTAACTCCAACTGATCCAAAACAGTATAGTTTTTCCAGTGACAAGCTACATTTCCCAATAAGTAGCGGTATAGCGCAATAGAATCCAATTTTATGTCCCATTGTGTTGCACATGCAGCTTTACAGCCAAGCAAACTGAGGGGTCGTATTGCATGCATATTACATGTTCAGTCTGACATCGCCAACTACTGGCCTGGCACTATAATACAGTGGTTTAGACGTTATCGCAGATCAGTGTAAATGGGGATCGTTTTGACAAACGACAAACTTTTCAGTTTTTAGTACATTGACGTGTAAACATACCCAGAGACCATAATCAAACACTCTCTCATACAGTATGTAATTAAGTCTAATTCATTTTAGTGAATCTGTTCATTCTTTCCTGTTAATGATCTGGTTAAAAAATGATTAACCAATTCCAGTTTACAGAGCCCCGCAGATGATATTGGGGAAAAATCATGATATTGTGGGACTTGAATTAAGAATGTATTCCCAATAATTCATTTCCTTATTATTATTATTATATTATTATTTCCAATAAATTATTTTTTCCCCTATTTTTAGTTTTGTGGCCATGATTGAACTACATTAAAACAAGGAAACAAATTAGAGAACAAATTTAACTGAAATGATGGAACAAATTAATAAAACCCGGCCAAAAAAAAAGTTGTGGGATTTAATTATTAATTTGTGGCCACAATATCTTATTTATTTTCTTCTGCATGTCATGCACGTGGCTTCTTACTTGTGCAGAATTTTGTATTCTGTGTATTTATATGTATTCAGCATTATATGTAATCATATGCATTTCATTTAATGTATGTAGCGATATATTTCATTAAATGCTGCTATTAATTAGTGTATTTGTTTTCTTACTTGTATTTAGTGTATGTATGTTCAAGTTTAATGGTGTCACTCCAGTTATATTAGTCTATTAATCTATTAATACTGTAACATTTAAAAAAAAAAAATCATATGTCCATTCGGCTTTCACCTTCAGGGCGCCGAGAGATCTTCGTTAGGTCAGTCAGGACCAGTGAGGGGGTCTTTGAGTTTGTAACCTTGAGCACACCACTTTATCAGTTAACACAGCTACACAGCCACAGGTCATGTCCAACAGAGAGAGTGAAAAAGACAGCATGTGTGTGTCTGAAGAAAGACAAAATATGAATCTTCCTTGCAGGATCTCCTCCATTACCTGCTGTGGCCCCATTTTCTGCTCTGACAGCGAGTTCCAAGCGAGGGGACGGGAGATTGACAGCTGAGGGGGCAGAGGAAAACAGCGAGATCAGTGGGACAGAATTAGCAGCCTGAGCAGCGATGGCGGGTGGAAACCCAGCAGGAGCAGGTTTTGCTTCTCTTGCGCAGTGTCCTGTCATTAACGTCCCCACATAGCCAGCAGCAGATCGAGGGAGAGGTGGGGAGATGGGGCCCAACGCGGGCCCCTCAGCGTAAACAGCAGACCACTGCAAGCCTTTATTTGTGCTCCAGTGGCCTTCATCAAAGGGCTGGAATATCACAGGAGGCCACAGGGTTCACTTTGTACTGCAGGGAGTTGAAAGGACTGAAAAAACACAGATCAGAGAGAAGAACAGGGGGCCTAATGGAGCCGCAAACTCATTTACTGCGTCTTCACACACGCTGTATGTCTTCTGCTGAAGAGTACACACAACCTTTGCTCCCTGTGTGTTGTTCATCATTTTATTTATGTTCATATAGGTGCGTACTAGTAGGTTTAAAAGAGCCTCGGTGTCAGATTTTAATTGGCTCGTGAAAAGCTAACTTCAGCACCACGGGCTAAACTCAGTGGTCACCATTTAAACAATCTCTGTGATGTTTTACATCTTTCCCCGAAGGTCAAAGGATACAGGAAATTACAACTAGTTCAGAAATGGGGACCAAATGTTGACTTATGTAAAAAGCCAATATTTATCGTCACTTAAAAAAATAAAAATTATTTCATCATTTAATTACCCTTATGTTGATAAATGACACAAAATATTTTTTGTCCATATAATGAAAGTCAATAGGGTCCAAACAGCTATTTAAATACTATTATTTTTTTACTATTATTACTAGTATTTATTAATATTTTGAATTAGCTTTTATTTTTATTTTTTATTTTTATTTCAGGTTAAGTTTTAGTCATTTTGTTATGTGCTTTTGTCATTTTAATTTTTTTATATTTATATTTAGCTTTAATAAATGTGCGTCTTTCACTTCCTCAAACATGCACAATGGTCTCAGGAACTGACTAACCTTTGATCACTGGCCATAGGGACGGTGTGGTCTCCAAGGAGACACACTCATCTCGGTCTTATTAATAGGTGCTGCGGACAGGCCTGAGTGTTGTGTTGCCAGGAGAGCATGAGGAGAGGAAGTGTGTCTGTGTGTGTGTACGGAGGTCTGCACATATGCTGTCTCAGTTATATGCACTATTGCAACCAGCATCGGAAAGAAACTAGTAAAAATAAGAGGAAGAGCAGCGAGATGAAACCGAGAAAGGAAATGCGAAAACAGAAAGATAGAAATACAATATGCTGAGCTGGTTTGAATAAATGCCATTCAGGCGCACCACAGGTTGTTTGTGAAAGAAAGAGAAAGATTGACTGAAGGGAAGAATATGCTCTGAAAGAAACAAATAAGCAAACTGAGGAGAAAGAATTATGTTTTTACAGATTTTATTTCTGATCTCATTCTTGTCCTCCATAATCTTTGTAATAAAATGTAATGTGAGAAAATGTAAGTGGAGCTTGTTTGTGCAGAATTTGCTGCCACAATGCTTTAAGTAGGTAGTTGCTAGGTGGTTTAATTGTAAGGGATTGCTTTGCCAGATTTCGTAGTGTCCTAGCAAGCAGCACTAATAAGTGATGGTTAAAACATATCTTTAAGGGACGTTTCACACCTAGCTTGGTCATGGCAGTAATGTGGGGCATGTGTCAGGGAGCTTTGGGGAGCTGTTGGAGATCTGTGTGGATTAGTACCCGGGGGCTCGCTGTCTCCAGGAGTCCCTCCGGCCTCCCTCCCCACCAGCCGTCCCGTCACACACCCTCACATGTGGCACATGCCACATGGTACTGGCCCCAAGCAAAGCTCATATTCACAAGTGTGGCGCTAATTAGCCACTGATTAATTCCACAACCGAGTATGAGGTTGGGTATGTGGGCTATAAATCCTCACTACTACCCTGCTTTTTCTCTTCAATTCTGGTTTTTAGTACTTTTGCTGCCATGGCTGTTAATGTTTCAGGGATGAAGCTTCTGATCTGGGTCACCCGGCAGCCATCTTTACTTAAACCATTTAAGTTTTGAGTTTTAACTGGCCCAATTTGAAGGATTAGCTGCATATTCAAATGCTTCCAACTGAATCATGTTTTTGCAGCAGGGAAACCTTTTCCACATAATTGTTTAAAACTATATAATAAACTAAATAATATTATTTTTGTAATTTATTTTCATGTTTTGTCATCTAAAATACTATTAATTATAGTACAACTTTATTTTAAAATGGTCTTTAACTGCACTGTCATATAAACATCTGGTCAGTGAGTCAGATGTTAATTCGGTGATTCAAACCGATAATTTGACTGATTCACTACAGAACCTTCTCTTAAGAGTCATATGTTTATGAATCTGACAACATTGGTCATGCGTTGTTTGTTTTTTCATGCAGTAATAGTGAAGACAATACAACAGATGGATTTGTTGTCTGTTTCTTGTCTTTTTTATCATATTCGACTCGGACTGCAAATCTCTTTTGCCATGGAACTGTAGATTAAGCTGCGGTGCAGGGCTGGCACTGAATATCACTGCAGGAAACACTGCATTCCAGTGAAATACACTACTTTGAAAGACTCCCCACATTAAACTTCTGCTAAAAAAAACTTAAAAACAACCAAAGTCAAACCTTGACTCACTCAGGTTTACATAAAACTCAGAAGTGGACTTTCAAACCCAACTCAAAGGGATTTGGGCAAAAATTCATCCAGTACATCTGCAGATGTGGCAGAGGGAAGCTGTTCTCTGGGGTATGGCATATGTGTGTGTGTTCATGGTCCAGATGAGGCCCCACTGGCACCCACATCACAACAAGTCACAGAGCCCAGCTGAGCTCTCCACAGCCCGTGCTCACATGCCCACAGCTGGAGACGCCTCAACCCAGTGAAGGACATCTTTCACTAGGGCATGTGTGGACCACTGTTAGACATGATACCACCTCTAGTTAAAAGAATTGTTGCAAACGTCTTTCAATAAATTGCACTTGTCCCTTCTTTTGTTTAGAAAAAACAATGGAGTCAACATAGTCAATGGAGCCAATCTGTAAACATTAAAATACTCAAAATCATTTATTTTCAATCAGTTTCAACTGGCCACTAGATGTAAACGCTTAGAATATTTGAGAAATTGCACAAAAAATAGTAGTTATATTCAATGTTAAAACTTTGTTACCACAACAATGTAATGCCTATAAACCTACAATGTTCTGTTAGTGCTTTTATAAAAATTTTAACTTCACATTTCTCCAAAATTTTTATAAATCCTCCAAAAATTGGCCCCCATTCACTTCCTAGTGGTTCTCTGTAGCCTCGATTTAAAAATCGAGGTTGCAAAAACGAGGAGAAATGTCTAAGGGCAGCAGTTTTATTTAAAGAACAATTAACGAAATTAACATCAGGTGAAACAGATGATCAATGAATCATTAAGGAAAATGTTTGCTACTGAAAAGGCTAAAGCCGGGTACACATGGTACGATTTTGGCCACGATTTGGCCGTCTGATCCTAGGCTAAAATCACAAGTCTTTGATTGTTAGTTTGACATGTTCACCGACAGCCAATTAAAGGCAGGGTAGGTAGAAATCCCCAAAAATACTTTTTTTCCAAATTTGTTTAAACTGTCTTTATATATCAATGCATAATTAAAATGTAAGTACTCTGGAAAAGAAATTATAAAAATCGAGTGTCTGTAGTCCTGCCAGGACTGCAATAAACACAGCTCATTATTCCATTAACTCCCACCCGCTCCCTTCTCGGCTCCTTCCAAAGCCACGCCCCCAAAACACATAAATGCGCGATCCCGGCCGTTCGCTCAGCTGGAAGAGTCGAACGCATTTACCAGCGCCGAGCAGAGAGGAGCGCAGTGCATGTACATCATGTCAGAATCACAAGTAATAAAATAACTAACTTTATCAGTATGAATATAAACAATTAACATGGCTGTTAGTACTCACTATCAAGCTCGCATATCGATACTGGTAAAGTTTAAAATATTTTACAAGCTCGTAACGGAATCAAACTCAATATAAGGCAAAACTATAAATAGCTTCATTGATACACGTTTGCCGTTACTATCAGTTACACTGTGATGAAGGTGAATTTGTAAGATTCATAACATAAGATTGTTTACAGATAAACTGAGTAACATACACTCAAACACCTTCTCACAACTGCATTGCAGACACAAGATAATATAACACACACACACAACATATATTGTATAACACATACAGATACAACATAAAGACATAGGTAAACATATGTAGAGCATATAACAACAAACCAAACGTGAAAAAACGGAGCAGGTAGAGTTCACGGTGTACATAGGAACAAAGTTTAGGCAGAGGGTAAAGCTAGGTATAAAAATAGATCCCCTAAACTTTTTAACCTAAAGTTAGATTTGGCGAAATTAAACAAAACAGCTTTCAACTGCAGATAGGCCTATTGCTTATTTATCGTCTCAACCCTGGCTCACTAACAGTAACGTTATACCAGTCGACACCAAAGTTACACTGTCATAGCTAAGCCAGTGTAACGTTAATTATGCTACGTAACGTTAGGTAGCTATATTAGGTAGCTACGTGTGTAAGTGATACATGCTTCATGAAAAAATAAATGCCATCAAAATGAAAACAGCAAGATTACCTGTCCAGCAGAAATAAAGCCATCATGGAGTCACTTTTCAGCCCTTTGAGATCCCTCAGTTGTCGCCACCGCTGGAAAGCCACGCCGATATTGACTCTCGTATGATTTCTTTATTTATCCAAAGACTTTTTGTTCATAGCCTTTTCAAATACTGTCTTCCTTTTTTTAACTTGTTTGACTTCGCTGCCTCTATATGCAGGTACTGAGAATTTTGACTGTTCTTTCTCTGCCATAATTGTTATTACTAGCTTCCGTGCCTCTTCAAACTGGTGCTGTATCAGCAGAGGTGGTATCCATGGTAGCGAGGGAGAGTGACAGTCGCCCCAGCCAATCATTTCTTTCGTCCCGAATGGAATAATGAGCTGTGTTTCAGGGTTTCCGTTGTCCGGTAATTACCGGACATTGGCCGGTAAAAAAATGAAATGTCCGACAAAATTAAATCTCTCCGGTCAAATTGTCCGATTAAAATTGCCTAATAATCCCGCCCCCCTAACACAATCTGAATTTGAGAATAAGCCTAAAATGTATAAGGCAAAAATACACCGATCTTTGGCTATGTTATAAAGGAACAGGCTCTACCGTTTGAAAGTTATATGAAACAACATCGCATGCTGCATTTCAAATAAAGCGCACGCCTAAAACGGCTGTAATATAGACCTAAACAACGAACGATTGAGTGAGACGTTTCAAATATGTCCAGGCCCAGGCAGACTAGCTTTAAAAGCTTTTTTCAGAGGCCAGGCGATGGTGAATCAGGAACATCTCATTATAGCCTAGTGGTTCTAATCCGCGCACTGGTACAGTTTTTTTTTTTCTCTCATCAAAACTGAATAGCCTATGTTCATCAGTGGTTAGTCTATATCAAGCAGGGACTTTTATTCTGTGATTTCACCGGAATGAACAGAGTCTCCGCAACGGCGATAGATTGAAACGCGCGTCTATGAAGGTAAAATGATGTCTAAAAGAATCACATGCGCAGGGTAAGATTTGTGAAAGTGTGCATTAGATTGCAAGCGTAAATTAAATTTGCATGCGCAAGAGAAGATTTGTAAAGGTGTAAAAAGTACCATTTCATGAAAGAGAACATTTCAGAGCCAAATCAAGATAAAGATGTGTTCTGGTGACTGGCGTGTTTATTGAACCAATCAGATCAGAGTAAATCAAGTGTCAGCGAGAAGCTCGTTTGATTGGCTACATGATGAAGGTGGACCCGCCCTCCTCTTCGCGCTTGCAAAACTTAGTGAGTGAGAGAATCGTGTCAAAACTGAGCGCAGAATTCTGAACTGTGCAAACCAGGTTACTTCGGGAGCATTTACCCTACGCACACAACAAGTAGTTTAGACAAGTGCAACGTTTTATTTTTTACGCCTACAGATTGGTTTTACACTTTCAATCCGGTTTGCAGTTCTTTAAACTGTTGTTTTCGGTTGCAAATCACTGTTCACAGGCTTGCAATGATTTTGGCCGTATTTAGGCGAAATAAACGTGGCAAAAGTGTAAGCGCGGAAAAATGGAAGTCAGAAGAGTACAGATAATGTTTATTTTGCGTTAACATGAAGCTGCAGTTTCACAATACATTAATTACACTTGCGAAAACCAGCAAAATGTTGCAGTTTTTTTTTTCTTTTTACGCTTGAAACACAATTTACACCTTTACAAATCTTCTCTTGCGCATGCAAATTTAATTTACGCTTGCAATCTTATGCACACTTTCACAAATCTTACCCTGCGCATGCGATTCTTTTAGACATCATTTTACCTTCATACGCGTCCGAGTGAAGATCGCGCAACTCGCGCAGCGCGTCGTCCATGCAACTGATAGCAGTGGACACGAGCGCTCAGCTTGATTTCAAAATCAACAGATTTTAGCGCTAGATCTCTTATTTAATAACGAACTAAATGAATTATCTGCTGGCTAACTGGAGATGTTTTATTTATTTGTATTAGGTACATCCGTGCTTCAATGTTTCAAAAAGTGAATGTGTGTGAAACCGCATTAAAAAACAAAACAATTGGCGTTGATTGACACCAATCGGACGTTCATGTTTTTTTCTGTCTATTTGAAAGTTAAGCTAATAATAACGTTGCATTCTATACGGCCTGATTATGTCATTTTTTAAGTTACATAGACTGCCTCCAGTTTTCCTCAACTTGACTAATTAAGAGGCGATATTTGACCGGCATATCATCAAAATGTCCGTAAAACGAAACCTCTGCCGGTCACTTTGACCGGCACCATTTTTTTCTAGCGGAAACTCTGCTGTGTTTATTACAGTCCTGAGAGGACTACAGACACTCGATTTTTATCATTTCTTTTCCAGAGTACTTACATTTTGATTATGCATTGATATATAAAGACAGTTTAAACAAATTTGGAAAAAAGTATTTTTGGGGATTTCTACCTACCCTGCCTTTAATGACCATTAAGATCAAATTCAGTGAAATTCTGGCAGTGTCAGAAGGTTTTACTCACAGTCCTGCAGTGTGACATCCTATAACGGCCGTCAAATTGTCTTCGTTTTTCAAGACAAGCCATGACCAAAATTAACGTTAAGAGATTTTTATTGTAACCACCATTTCAATCCCGCGTGTAATGTAGCTCAGTCACCAAACGTGTCATTGATTAACCACACGAAATCTGATCAGTGCAGTCAGACTGAAGCGGATTTCCAGAAATTTGAATATGATTTCAAACCACATATGAATGTAAGTCGAAACTGATTTGTAAAAATTTCATGTGATTTTTTGCAATTCACACTTGCTAAATCTGATTGGATTTCAATCGGATATTCACAAAAATCTTTTTTGGACTGACAGCCAGAAAGAGGCTTAAATAAACAAAATAAATCCCAAGACCGGTGCAAAATTATGGTAAAACTGAAGTGTATATCATGCCATCACGCACAGAACCCTGACCTGCACCCCCTGCTTCGCACACAGTAAAGAGGACAGCTTGCTTCACAGATGGCCAAGACGAGAGAGGTGGATGGGGGCTAAGGGGGAAATTCTTATGCACAGCCACTTATATAGAGAAAGAGTGTGTGAGAATATAGCGTATGTGAAGGTATGTGGAAGCCCTTCAGCGTTTGGACTTTGACCCCTCATTATGTTCCAGGCCTCTGGATGCAGTTATTTGTTAATTAAAGCCAAGCTTAGGGTAAACTTTGATAAATCTAACTTTACTAAACTATTGCAACCTTGAATCAGAAATATTTTGGGATAATATTGGACTCCGTGAACGGGTTTTTAGAAAAGGTTGGGAAATTCTTTTGAAAAGGTTAACTGAAATGAATGGCTTGTGTGGAATGTGAGACTGTCTGGAATTACATTTATCAGATTACTCCATTCACAACCGTTTTTCATTTTCTGTTTGGTGTTATTAAATTGACAAAAAATGACATGGTTTGAATATAGATTCTGAATTGAGTTGTTTTTTGTAAGACATGCATTTAAAATTGAAGTTATATGTAATAGTTAAATGTATAGTTTGTGTATGTAGATATGGGAATACTTATTGTTGTGGATGTGTTAGGTGTGTGTATGTGGTTGGTAAATGGAATATTGTTTCATGTTGTAGTGGTCTTTCAGAACTTATTTATACCTCATTGTTAAGTTTGTCTAGGAGATGTAATGTGATATACAGATCAATATGTGACCTTAATTGTTTTAATTTCTCAAGACAGGCTTGTTAACCAATTATTGAACACAGATTGTGATGTTACCATCTGTGAGTAATTACTGACCTTACTTATGATGTTGTACCTTAACAAGGGTTTGTTGCTGAAATGTTAAAAATAAGCTTACAAGTGAGTTTGGGGTTTTATTTGTCTTTTTAATGGTGTTATTGAATTAAAACAATTATTCTTGTTTCTGAGAGTTGAGTATATTTGCTGACCTCCGATATTTAAAAAAAATTGCATACATTTGAAGAGCTTTGAAAGAAATCTTAGCATGATGTTTTTAAGAGCAAGAGTGCAAAAATGTGCACAGCTGATTGACAAAGATATTTGAGAAAAAGCAGAACCATACAGAATTATCATTAGGATATCTGTTTAAGTATTTTTCACAGTTAAAAGCTAGTGTTTTGTTAAGGATACATTTATAATGAGATCCCTCTGAGATCTCTCTCTGCATCAAGTATTCGGTTTGCAGGTATAGATTAAAATTAGTGGCATCCTTGGTCCAAGGAGCCAGGCCTGGCTGGAATGTCTTCAGCAGACCTGGCTGCCTTCTTTAGAGTGGTGGCATGTGTCATTGTGTCAGCTGGGGTAAGGAGGTCACAGCTCGTCGATGCAGCAGGGGGTACAGGGGCTTTTGTAAAGCAGCCTTTGCAATCTGTCCCTCTCTTCAGGGCTGAACTTAATGGCCATGTAGCTGCTGTGATTGTGACTCTTGGCCAGCTGTCATGGCGCAGGGCAACACAGTCAGACGGTCACTGCTCCCCTATTGTTTCCTTCCACACCAGGGAGTGTTTGTCTCTTTGTGACATCATCATTACAGGCACTTCACCCCGCCCCGCAGAGATTGTTGTGACAGCTGGAGGCCTGAACACACCCACTCTCTATGACCAGACCCTTTCAGCTATATTGATGAGGGATGGATGATGGCGGTACACCATATGTGCCATCTTCACTCCCCAGAGCAGCACTCATTGATAATTCACATTATTGATCGATGGTCATTACGGACGGCCCTTCAGAGGCTCTCAGCGGGATGGAATGACTATTACTTAAAGCTAAGCACAGGTCTGAGAGGGCATTGAAATTAAACACAGGGTGTACTGTACTAAAGGACCACTGTGTGGGCAATATTGGTGTATATATATAGTCTCTGACAGTGACCTGTAAGCAATAACAGAATGTTATTCTATGGTTGTCGCACAGTGATATACACAGTTTGTGAACAGGTGTTTCACATCATAACTGTTAGTGTATCGTGTATTTATGCATGGTTGGAACGGTATATTGACCAATCAGTATCCAGGACTGTGACTACTTTATGAATTATACAACAGCTCTGAATGTGGCTGATTAGATAGATAGATAGATAGATAGATAGATAGATAGATAGATAGATAGATAGATAGATAGATAGATAGATAGATAGATAGATACAGATAGATAGATAGATAGATAGATAGATAGATAGATAGATAGATCTAGATCGAACTCAACTAGATATATTAATGTATGGATTGCATTAACTGGATTGATAGATTCTAACTAAACTCACCTCTGTCAGGCTAAGTGAAAATGCAGAGTGCAATGGTACCAGAGGTCGTGTATGTGTGTAAGTGTCAGATGAAACACCTGCAATTCATCTTAATGTGTGTGAAAGTGTGTACAGCACCGTGGAGAATGCAGCCATTTACCACAGCAGTGTCGGAGAGAGAGGTTGTGAATATGTGGATGTTCTGGAGATAGGGACAGGGTGGTCCACGGGTCACAGGGTTTATCCAATAAATCACACCAATAACACGCTTTTACCTCACCAACAAAAAATCAGAAGCAATTTATCATCGATTTTGCAGTGCCATTTGGAAAAAAAGGGCAAGAATCAGGCAGAGGGGTGAGATGGGTAAAGAGAGAGCAAGAGATAAAGGATGAGAATTAACAGTGACAGATTGCCAGCTTTCTTTAATGAGAACGGCTTAATTGGATGGTTAGCAGGGATCTAAAGTGACAGTCTGTGTGAGTGGGAGAGTAAATATAAATACAAGATCTCTGGGATTTTCATTTGCCTACTGTCTTCTTTATTTATGTTGCACTTTCCGTACATGACATGCAACACTGCAAAGTGCTGGGTAGCCAGTATAGTTCTTTTAAATGCATTTTACATGTGTGCACATGCGCTTTCCATTGTGCTCGCCTTGTCGTGGCTCGTGCCTGGTTACCATAGTCACTAGATTTAATCTAACAAAGCATGAACGCCTCACAAAGAAAAGCTTCATTGAGTCTGTGTGGTTAATCAGCACTGTTCTGTCCTCCTTGACTATAAGTGAAGACTCTTGCTATCAAAAATGAGAAATTATATTATGCACAAAATATTAAGCATATTTGAAGGACCATCAAGATTTTCTATTTTCAAATGTAAATTTACCACATTTCTTCCTTATATATTCATTATGTAATGCTTCCACACAGTTAACTTTTTAATGTTTTTGTAATTTCTATTATTCTCTGTGTTGATTCTCATTAGTGTAATGGAAGAAAAATGCATTACATTTTTTATATATCTGCAAAGATAATCTACATAACTTCAAATGAGATTTATATGACTGCAAAGGTAATCTACATAAAAAATGAAAAAAAAATGCATAATTGAATATGCAATATAAACTGATTTGATAGTTAATAATAATAAAATAAAATCTAATATCAGCCGACAAGCTTTACAGTACTGATCTAAATATAAAACTAGAGGAAATGACAATTACATTTCAACCGATATCAATGATTAAAAACATAAATATATATATATATATTTTTTTTTTTTTTTTTTTTTTTTTTGGGTGTGGAACGTGACCTGGTCATGTGAGATTCGCCCCATACTGGGATTTTTGAGTGACCTCTACCAATCTTTGTCTGTATCCATGATGCATGTGAGTAACTGTTGTTTAGTATTCGTGTAGTGACGCCCATACCCAAGGCTGGCACAGTGCGTTCCTATAGACTGGCTGGTGTGAACTGATAAAGGGAGGAAAGAGAGTGAGAATGAAAGCGCAAGTAATCTCATTAACTCAGTGTTACGAGTGAAGGCCAGCAATCATGTACAACTGGCCTTCGGGGAATCATGAAAACTACATAAAGCTCACTCCAACCAGATCATTAAAGTACACACCTCACCTGTGCACACAAACCAATACCGCCCCGTCCATACATGTTTTATATCAAGGAGCAAATTCATGTTTTAAAGAGGCCAGAGTGTATTACTAACATACTCAAGCAGTAAACCTCGTAAGGCCATTTGTTACGGGGATTTTGCTCTGCTTCATGCTGAACAAAACCTCTTGACGGCGGTATAATCACTCAGAGTCAGAACTATCTGTTTTTATAAAACATAGGGATGCACCATATTAAAATTCTTTACTATTTTGTCAAAATAAAAAAATGTAAACTAATATTTTAAATGCTGCAAGTGAATTTAGGCATTACAGCATTATAATGTAAAGTATGAACAATGGATATTCATTTTTAGATTTGCTAAAGATTGCATTTCAAAGTATTATTGGACTATTTGTGTTTATAAATATTAAATTCAAGTGAGCTTTATATGACTGCAAAGGTAATGTACATAAAACATGAAAGAAATGCACAATTTAATTACCGATATAAACTAATCTGATAATAAATAATAATAAAATAAAATCTAATATCATCCAACAAACTTAACAGTACTGATCTGAATGTAAAAATGAGAGAATGACAATTAGATATAAAATTTTGACCGATGTCAATAAAAAAACAATATATATTGGCTGATAACTATGGAAGCTTGTTTCTGCCACAGAATTTAAAAAGGTCAAAATTGCTTGAGAAAGTCAGAATTGCAAAATGTAAATTCACAATTGTGAGAGAAAAAAAGTCAAAATTGTGAGATTAAAAGTCGCAGTTACCTTTTTTTATTTTTTATTTAGTGGCGGAAACAAGCTTCCATAGATAACTGATATTGTATGAATATAGCTGGCATCCCTAATATCACACATTGCTAATATTACATATTCTGAGAGAATGCTGGACGATAAAATGTAACTATATTATCACCCAACTCTTGATACAAAGTTGTTATATAAAGTTGTGTATATAAGTATGTCCAACTTTTTCCACATACATGCATTGCCTAGCTCTAATCTGCTAAATGTGACTATAAGGCAAAAAGATTAAGATATAAATATTAACCATCATAATTTTCTGTTAAGCTGTTTTGAAACTGTGTATTGTGAAAAGTGCTGTACAAATGAATTTGACTTGACATGCATTAGCTGCATTATGCTACAATCCTTGTGAAGGAGTTCGACATCCTGAACAGCTCATCTGAGTCTGTGTTATGATTGGTATTATGTCTCAGGCATTGTACAAATATGGGGTCGTAGCTTGTTTTCTTTTCCCAGGCTCACGCGGTCGACACAGTCCTCGAAGCATAAGACAGAAGGTAAACAGGCAGACAAAAGGGTGGCCCCTGTTCCCACGGTGACCTCTGAGACCCCAGATTTGTTGTAGTAGAGTCTGTGTTAACCTGGTGTGAACGGCACCATCAGGGCAGCATCTTTATCCTCCTTTATGTGCCCAGCCATTCCACAGTCTCATGCAATTGTTTGTCTCTGTTTTAGGTAGTTGTTCCCACACGGGTTGGTCAAATGTACGTGTATGACATGGGGAAAAGTGAACAGGATGAGTATGACGTCCCCAGACACCTTCCACCCACCCAGGATATCTATGACGTGCCGCCCACCCGCACCCAGTACAATCAACAGGTAAAGAGTTCACCTGATAAAACTCCAAAGAGAAACATCACATGACTCTGTGTGCACTGATTATGTTAATGTGTTGAGGTTCATATTTACTTTAATGTCCTTGTGAAGATCATTACGCTGTAGGTTATTTGATATAGTATTGTGGATGAGCCAGTTGAAAATCATTATTGATGATAATAGCCTTTAAGTGCATCTCAGATGTCTGCAGTGTGTGTGTGTGTGCGTGTGTGTGTTTGATAGATGTTTAATAATACAAGCAATGAGAATATTCTTTCTTACTTTCTTTAGCTCATTTTTCTAACATGCTCTCTCTTTTGTTTAATTTATCTTGCTCTTTTGTTCATGTTTTTCATTTTCTTATTTTCTTTCACTATTTTGCTTTGTTTTTGTCACTCTTTTTAATTCTCTCTTCACTTTTCTAGGAATTTTTACATGTTATTTTGGTTTCTTTCACACGTTAACAAATTTTCTATTTCTTGCACTCTTGCTTTCACTCTTAATCTTTAATTTGTTCTTTCCTTTATTGTTCTTGCTTTCAGTTCATGTTGTCTTTTCTCTCTCTTTCTGTCTTTCTTTCATTTTCACTCATTTGCTTGCTCTTTTTTCCTGCATCCTTATATTTCTGTTGGCTTGATGATTGCATCCCTATTTTTAGATGAGGTCATGCATTACTTGCAGTGGAAGTAGAAATTTCAGTGTCTGGAGGCATTTCAAAAAGAAGGTCAGCATTGTGAGTGTGTGAAGCAGAATATCCTGAGACCGCTGTGTGCGCACACATATGTGTGCATTGTGTGTATATGAGAAAGAATGTGCTGTCAGCGAGATCAGTCCTTCAATGCAGCACACACTCTCTCTCTCACACACACACACACACACACACACACACACACACACACACACACACACACACACACACACACACACACAGTACACAACCCTGGGGGAGAAAGAGACAGACAAAGCCTGGCTCAAGGCAAAGGCCATGAATACCCAGACCACATAATTCCAGCATACCCAGCCTTCAGCAGAGCCATACACAGAGAATGAGAGAAACATGGATGAAGGCAAAGACCAGAGCACATGCTGTAAATGACAGAGCAGTGGACTAAACAGGGCAGATAAGATGAGGCACATCACTCATCATTTTGTGGCCAAAACACAACATTAGAAGTAATGTAAAAACACAAATAGTGTAAAACAAATATAAACTAAGATTGAACTGTGGCTGATAATAACGTTGTGTATTGGCACATGCTGTTTGTTCACTAAAATCATCTAATTCGCTAATCTCAACTATTGCATCAAGTCAAGTCACCTTTATTTATATTTCGCTTTGTACAATACAGATTGTTTCAATTCAGCGTTACAGTAATAAACTGGAAAATAATGATCAGCGATGCTAACTTCATCAAATTCAAATTCTGATGTAAAGCAAGTGTGCCGTGCAAGTCCTGAAAAGTGAGGCCAAAACATTTCAATCTCCCCCTAGTGGCTGGCTGCAGTATAGGTCATAAACCCCACCCTCTCCATGTAATTGAACTTTGGAGAATTGATGCAAACCTTTACATTTTTTTCCCCATGGTTTCTGTCATAGTAGGTAGTTCTCATCATGCAGACGTATGTTCATTTTCCCAATAAGTTTGGTTTTCGTTTTTTGAAGCTATAAAACGGGGTGTAACATCATGATTGACAGCTGTGTTTGCGATTGAGTCTGCGGGAACGGGAGTGTGTGCGGGACCTTGATGCCATGGCTCCACTTCAGGATCACTGCTGCGCAAACTCTGGCTCCGAACGATGTAATCGCCAATGACCTGTACTGGGATATTTTGACTTTATTTTTCTACAGTAAAAGGAAGCGGAGACACGCTGTCCATCTTTTTTTTACAGTCTATGTGTAGAGCAGCTCTACAGAAGACAGTAGTGTCCTTATTCAGCTCAAGTCAGTTCAGTTTCGATTCAGTTCAGTTCAATAACAGTGTAAAGTTTATAAATCATGAAATGAGTTCAATTCAGCTATAAACAGCTTTACAGAAGTGTCGTAATTTAGTTTAGTCAGTTCAATACAAGTGTCAAGGATGCAAAATTTGTCAATTATGAAACAAAGTAAATTCAGCTATAAAGCAAAACATCATTTAGCTCAATTCAGTTCAAGTTTGGTTCTCATCCAATAGTGTCAGTGCGGTCAAACCTCTCAATTTTTCATGCCGACAAAAAACGCTGCAAGCCCAAACACTTTCTTCCCAAAATTGCTCCAAATATTCATCGTAACAAATCACAGTCTCTCAGATTAGAGCGATACAGAGCAAAAAACACAGTCGTTTAATCAAATGGAGATGGCAGAGCGCTGCTGGATGCTCAGTGAGAGGTTTTGGTATTCATGGTTTCTCCTGCCTCCGTCTCTGGCTGCAGGCTCTCCTGGGGGCGCACAACAGATCGAAAGCCCTTGTTTGGCCAGCATTATAAATGCTAATGGCGTTTGTGTAAGGATGTGTGTGTATGTGTGTGATGGAGCTGTATTGATAGAAGTATAGAGTGGACATGACTTCAGAAATCTCTAGTACACATTAAGGACATGCATTAGGATTGTTCTGTGAAAATTTGTGCTCCTTACATGAGCTGTAAATTGTTTAAATCAATGGATGTTTGACAGTTGCGCAGTACTCTGATCATAGATAACTAATATTATTTTGAACTATAATATTCAAATACATTTTCACTTTGTATGCAACACATTTCTGTTATAAACAATGATTATTGCTTCCAGCAGGCGTCAAGAGCTCTGGAGAGCAATAAATGATGAAGGAATGGTATTTTGGTATTGGTAATGTTTGAAATGTGACATTTTATTTCCATAAAATGCCATTATGTACTATATGACATCAAGACATCTGAGTCAAACAGCTGCATTCATAATGATAAAATTTTTATGCCATTACAACCCTTAGAGGGCAGTTTGTGAACCGCTGGTTTAAATTATTAATGCATATAAGTATTAAAATCAAATGTACTATTGAAATTTACCAGTCCCTTAGTGTGTGTGACACTAACTCTATCTCAGACAAGATTAGACTTTAATCCAAATTCCCTTGACCTCATTTCACCCATATCAAATGCAGTAGTGGAAAAATCAAACTTCTACTGCTAGCACTATAAAACATTTACTTGGTTTTAATCCTTTACTAACATTCAAGCGCTGTGGGCCTTTGTGTGTGTGTGTGTGTGTGTGTGTGTGTGTGTGTGTGTGTGTGTGTGTGTGTGTGTGTGTGTGTGTGTGTGTGTGTGTGGTGTGTGTGGTTATTTTTTCTTGTTTGTACCAGTTGAGCTGCAGGCATTATATGATATTTATATCAGTCGTCACAGGTTTGACTGAACATTGGGACAGGAAGTCACACTTCATTTATAGCACATTCTGCAACTCGAGTCAGTGCTGTTTTTGTATTGATGAGAGTGCATACATAGATCTGTGTCATATACATTATAAAAATGATAAAATCTGTAATAGCTAAATGTCGGGAGGTTTATTTAACTATAGCTTAGGGGCAAATTTGTGCTCAGAAATGAGCTAAATCTGAGCATCAAATTATCATATAAGAATGATTTCTAAAGGATCAATTTGACATTGGAGTAATGGCTGCTAATCAGCTTTGCCTTCACATAAATAAATTACATTTTAAAATATATTAAATCAGAACACACTGTAATAGTATTTCAATATATTACAGTTTTTACTGTAATTTGAATCAAATATTTTCTCTTGGTGTTGAAAATGCTAATTTTCATGAAGAGATTGAAGTCTTTGGTCGCTCTGCATACAGTACCTCCACTAAAGGCTTTCCACAAAAAAACTGTTTAACTATCACCCATGATCAGCGACCTGACCACAGAGCCACTGAACAGGTAGCAGAAAGAGAGGGATGGTGGGTGAAGGTGGAGGTCAGCATCTCTGCAGCACTGCTGATTTCCTCCAGCTGTTCCTGTCTGAGATTGTGCTCCTATAATCTCTCCACATCAGTGGGAGTGTGTCCTCTATTGTGTATACCTGTGTTCTCTCCGACATGCACAAAAAACTATGGATAGAAGGAAGAGGGAGAAAAAGACAAATGGGGCTTTCGCACTGGGTAGTTATAGGAACTCAATCATAGGAACTAGCCACCAGTACGGTCCTCCCAGAACGAAATTTTCCCCTTTGGCAATTTTCCTGGTTGCATTTGCACTGCCAGTAGGAACTCTGAAGTGACTTTAGCCCGGCCAAAGTCATTTAAGCACGGCATTCAACAATGTCAACAACTAGAGGTTGAAGGACTTCGTGATCAGAGCTGTGTTTTTGTTGTGTGTCATGAGTTTCGTGATAACAGGGATTGAATGTAGACATATAAGTTATGCATTTAAAAAAGAGCAAAAAGGAGGGCTAAGAGATTAAATCTCCTACGACAACGTACAGTGCTACATATCATTCTCATCTGAGAAAAGAACACAATGCCACAGACAAAGGCGACAGGTAAATGCTATCTATCGCTGTCTTCCTGGTAGTTCCTATTGTGTGGGGTTAGACCATACTCTGACATAGGAGCTAATTTAGTCCCCCAAAAGGCGTTCATATAACTAAAATCGTTCCCAGTTCCTGCAGTATGAACATGCCAAAAAGTGGGTATTTCCACCAATAGGAACAATGAAAACATTCCTCCAGTGCGAAGGCCCCTAAAAAAAGAACAATGTATGTAGGAGAAGGTAGAGAGGACTCAGGGGCCCTGGGTTGTAAAATAAACGAGAGAAACAGACAAAAACAAATGCCCAGCCACTCCCTGGGCCTTGCTTAGACATTGCAGACATATTAAACTGCATTCAACTAACACAATTTTTTTTATTAAATGGCTCTTTCCTTTTCAGGTCAGATCTACGTATAGTCACTGATTTATTCTGTTACAAGATTAATTATTTCATTATACTGATATGATCTGACATTCTTCTGTCTCAATTGTGTATTTAATTTATTTATTTAACTAGTAAATGAGTTTTATGTCTTTTTGACCCTGTTCCTTTTTTTCTGGCCCACAGGTTTATGATACTCCTCCAATGGCAATGAAAGGCCCACCCAGTAGAGATGGTCAGGAGATCTATGACACTCCACCTAGTGTGGACAAGAGCCAGCTGCACTACCAACAAACGGTAACAATTATTCTTTGTCTCCATGCATGACTGACACAAATCAATTACACTCTAGTTTTATGTACACCTTTGATTTGGACATTAATGGGGGTTGCAGACCCTTACAAAAAATAAGTATACTTCAAAATAAGGTCCCTTAAAACAAGTGTTTATTTAGCAAATGTTGTGTGTATAACTTAAATTAGTTATAGCCATCTCATTACCATTTTGGTTATTGACCAATTTTAGAAATATTAAAGGTAGATTTTGGACATATATTGGATATTTAATTGTTTATGCTCATTTCCGCTATTTTACATTTAGATAACCTTTTCTATCATCTTATGCGTACTTGCACTTGATCTTTAAAAACACTAATCGTTTAATAAGTTAAATGTAATCTTTAGCAAATCTAAAAAAAAACAATAAACATTCATTTTTTTTACTGTACTGTTGTGGTGCCTAAATTCACTTGTAACATTTAAAATGATTGACTAATTATCAAAAGTATCGGCCAGAATGTTAATATCAGTACATCCCTAATGAGTTGGGTTACGATTATACCAGGCTAGTTTTGGTAAACACATTATTCCTCTTTACAGGTATATGACATTCCTCCATCTGTCAGCAAAGATGTTCCAGATGGTCCAATCAGGGAGGAAACGTACGACGTTCCTCCTCACTTTGCCAAGATGAAGAGCCTAGAGAATCAGAACCAGGCTTTTATGTCTCAGATCCCTGGCGGTCCCGAGCCTCCCATACCAGAGGACGTGTATGATGTTCCTCCTCCTCAGCTTGTAGCGAAACGGCAGCCTGAGGGCCAGGAGATCTATGACATCCCTGCCAGCCTGCGAAAGAGTGGCCTACAGGACCACCACCCTGCAGATGTGTATGACTTCCCCCGTGAGCGGCCGTCAGTTGAAGAATTGGGCGACTACATCTACGATGTGCCTCCTCAGGTGGTACGTGATGCAGCGGCCACAGAGGAGCTAACGGTCAGCTTCAAACGCCTATCAGCGTCCAGTACAGGAAGCACTCGAAGTAACCACTCCACGTCCTCTCTGGACATGGTGCCGGTGCGTGAATCTTCTGGGCCGGGTCGCCTGCTGCTCTTGGATCTAGACCAGGCCATGGAGCGGCTGTCCCGTCATCAACAGGCCGTAGAGAGCTCCGTGTCCCTCCTAATGTCATTCATCAGTGGGAACTGGCGCAGCCCCACTCAGATGGAGTCCAACCTCCCTGCCATCCGACAGGCCGTGGACCGCATTCGCGTGGCTGTCCGGGACCTGCTGGACTTCGCTAGAGGTGCCGTGGCCAACGCCACCCAGGCCACTGACCGCACGCTGCAGACCAAGCTCGGCAAGCAGGTGCAGAAGATGGAAGAGGCCTTCCAAAGTCTGGTGAGGTACAGTCAGGCACTGGACTCTCTGGGCTGGTCCCCCGCAGCCTTGATAGCACCATCTACAGGTAGCGGTGGGGACGACCTAGACCGGCTGGTCATGTGTGCCCGCGGTGTGCCCGATGACACCAAGCAGTTAGCATCGTTTCTCCATGGTAATGCCTCTTTGCTCTTCAAACGGACAAACAAACAGCAGCAGCTACCATTGCCACCAGTTCCCCATACTCCAGACATGCTGGGTCAGCTGACCAACAACAACAACATCTCAGCCTATCAGTCAGGCACACCTGAACGGGCCAACATCCAGTCCCGCCCATTACCCTCCCCTCCCAAATTCTCAGCTGAGGAAGAGACTCCAGACAGGCCGCACGAGACGACAGAGGAAGGTTGGATGGAGGACTACGATTATGTCCATTTACAGGTACGCTAAAAATGCAATCATCACAAAATGTTAATTTGTTTCCTTTTGAGAACAAGATCCAGGTGTATGTACTCAGCCAGCAATATGATCATTGATCTGCGCGTCGACCCTATGTGGGCTGTACCTGTAATCCCCACTGTGTCGAGCCTCAGGCCTTTTCATCAATCACTGTGATTGCATGTGCAGACCTGCTTTTCCTCAAAGCCCACATACATCTTCCGTTAGCACCAGCTGTTATGTGTCTGCTGTGTGTTCTGTCAAAAGTTTTGCTGAAACTGTGCAGATAAGATTAATTCTGTTCAGTCACAGATATCTCTTCATCTTTCAGATGTCATGCAAATTATACTTTTTATTATAAACTGTATGATAATTTAGTATTTAAAAAACAATGTACAACAGTATTATTTTTGATATTGTTTTATATAATATATTGCAAAAATAGTATGTGAAAGCTGTGACTTAACTGCACTGACCATATTGGCTCATTTCTGCTAAAAAATGTTTTACCTACAATAATTGTGCAATTTAACTATCAAAGATATTAATACAGTATATATCTTTTTTTGCAAGTCACATTTGAAAATGGACTTGGCTGAAAAATCAGAGGGGGCACATATAATAATAATGATAATAATAATAATAATTCATTACATTTATATAGCGCTTTTCTGGGCACTCAAAGCGCTTTACATGGAAGGGGGAATCTCCTCAACCACCACCAATGTGCAGCATCCACCTGGATGATGTGACGGCAGCCATATTGCGCCAGAACGCCCACCACACACCAGTTTAGGAGACAGTGACATATGACTTAGCCATTTTCAGTAGTGGAAATTACAGGAGTTTCACTGTGATATTATACTGCCCCCCAATGGATTGAATGGAAACTTTCCAGTGCACATTGTTTGAAGTCAAAGAATGGATGGATGGATGGGATGCACATGCACTTTTGTTTTGTTTTTTAAAGAATGGTGGGAACAGTTGAATGTCGGTTGTGACTTCATGTAATAGCAAAGGCTTATCTTATGAATATGAATTTGATCTTGTTCTCTTTTAGGCCTTTTAGATCTTGTTCTCTTTTAGAATTACAAACTGTAATTCACCCATCAGTTCATAGACTGTAAATTATTTATTCATAAAAAAATGTATTTTAACTTTCTATTCAGGGTAAAGAAGAGTTTGAAAAGAACCAAAGACAGCTGATGGAAAAAGGGAGCATCAAACACAATAAGACTGTGCTGGAACAGCAACAGGTATATGAGACTATAGTTGCTATAGTATTGAATACATTTCTGGTAACACTTTACAATAAGGTTCATTAGGTAACATTAGCTAACTACATTAATTAGCATGAACTAATAATGAACTGGACTTGTACAGCATTTATTAATGTTCACGTTCATTTCAGCATTTACTAATATTTTATTAAAATCTTGTTAACATTAGTTAATGCACTGTGAACTAACACAAACAAATAATGAACAGCTGTATTTTTATTAACTAACGTTAACAAAGATTAACAAATACAGTAACAAATGTATTACTCATGGTTAGTTCATGTTAGTTAATACATTAACTAATGTTAACCAATGAACCTTATTGTAAAGTGTTGCCACATTTATTTAAATACTTCATGCTTACTTGCTTACAAAGCCACTTGTTGGGCCTTTGAAACATTTATCTGAGATTCAGCTTTTTAACATTAGCATTGTTTGAATTTTCTAAACTGTATTTTTTTAATATACATTTATTTCCATATACGTATATATTTTACAAAAATAAATGTATGTTCAAACAATAATTGAAAGAGTTGAAAGAGCCCTGTTATATCACATACCAACCACATTATACACATTTTTTTTAATTCTATGACATATATATAATTTAAAATTCTGAAAATTTTGTCATCATTTACTCACCGTCAAGTTGTTCCACACCTGTATGATTTTCATCTTCTGCTTAACACAAAAGAAGATATTTTGAAGAATATGAGTAACCAAACAGTTAATGGGCCCCATCGACTTCCATAGTATGACAAATATATATATAATGAAAGTCAATGGGGCCCATCAACTGTTTGGTTACAGACATTCTTAAAAATATCTTCTTTTGTGTTCAGCAGAAGAAAGAAATTCATACAGGTTTGAAACAACTTGAGGGTGAGTAAATTATTTTGGGGTAAATTATCCCTATAAGTATACAGAGAGCATTACTTATACCAACACATACAAATATTATATTTTATATAAATAAACATTTTATTATTCTTGTATTTATTTATATATGTACAATGTTCTTTATTGCTCATCTGTTAAACATTATTATTCACTCGTGTCCCTAACCCACAACAGCTGAAGCAGTTTGAGCGGCTGGAGCAGGAAGTCTCTCGACCAATCAACAATGACATTTCGGGCTGGACTCCGCCCTCTCAGTACCCTCAGACGCCGCGCGGTAAGCTGTGCATGGGCGACCGGCAGCTGCTGCTCTTTTACATGGAGCAGTGCGAGGCCAACATCACCACGCTCACCAACGCCATCGACGCGTTCTACTCCTCCATCAACAACAACCAGCCGCCCAAAATCTTTGTAGCCCACAGCAAATTCGTCATCCTCAGCGCTCACAAGCTCGTCTTTATCGGAGACACTCTCTCCAGGCAAGCCAAGTCTCCCGAGGTGCGCAACAGGGTGGCTCAGCACAGCAACACGCTCTGCGACAAGCTCAAAGACATTGTGGTGAGCACCAAGACCGCAGCCCTGCAGTACCCCTCGCCAGGGTCCGCCAGAGACATGACGGAGAGGGTGCGGGAGCTCGCGGGCTGCACACAGCAGTTCCGCATGGCACTCAATCAGCTACTGGCCATGTGAGTGAAGGGGGGAACGGGCCACAGAGCCTCTTTTAAACTCACTGGACAACCTACCCTGTGCCATGAGCTTTTTATCTCCAAAAAGGACAAAATGTTTAAATTGGTTGTAAATGAATCATTGTAAATATTTAAGTTGCTGTATGTCGGGGACAATGTAATGCGACGAACACAGACATTTGAGAAACTTTTTGAACAATGGAGGAGAAAGAGATGGAACAAAACTAAAGAGTAGATTTTAAGACATTATGCATTATTATAGCTAAACTGTAATTATTGCTCTGATTATGATAATTGTCATCATTATTATTATTATGAGATGCTGACTAAAGGTGTTTAAAATTTTAAACGTGTATGTAGAAGTACAACCATTTCCATCAAAGATCAGATTTTTTTTATGAATTGTGCCTGTTGGAAGCAAAAATGGTGTTAAATGTTTATCCTCTTGCTGTTGTTCAAAGAGGCTGGGACAATGTTAACGCAAAGCATGCTGGGAGTGAGCCAATTGACAGACGGTCCATTTTTTTATGCCCTTCCCTCGCTATCTTCCCTCCATCTTGTTCACTCGGATGCACGTCATTGCTTAGGTTGCACGAATGCCCACTACTGGTGGAACCCTTGCGATGTGTTTAAATGAAACGCCCTAAGCCCTTGATCACTGGAATCCACTATGGAGTTTTTTCCTTATAAGTTTGTTTTACGGACCATTCTATAGGCCTGTATGTATGCTTGGGCTGTTGGAGAAAATATAAAAAATTACACAAACATTATAATACAATAAACTGTGTAACAAACAGTCAGCTTAAGTTAGCTACAAGTATTATGCAGTTAAATGTCAAAATAACTCCAATGTGTGGGATGGGGGTAAATTAAGCGTGATCTGCTGTGACGTCACAATCATGTTGCATCGTGGTCTATGGATCTGCCTGAAGTAAACATATTGAGAAGACTCGCTCCCTCAGTCAAAATCGAGGGGGCGAGGGTCTGTCCAAATAATCTTCCCTCGTCCACTTGACGAAGTTAAACGGGAAATGCTTAGGGAAGTTTTTGAGTGTATATCTAAAGTTAAATGCAGCCATTCTTCTTATTTACTGTGAGATTCCAGATGTACCAATGCAAAGCAGTGGAGAACACATCATCCAATTTGGATCACTTTATAAAACAAACGTAGTTAAAAATTCAGGAACATTTTCTGACAATTTCATGCCTGTCAGCTCCACGAATGCCTGCTCATGGCTGTACCTCTCTGGCATGTTTTAGGCTAGTTGGAAACCGTATCATGTTATTGTTTGAGGTCTGATTACGTTCAAGAGAAGTCAATGTTCAGTCCTTCAGCCTCTTTTGACCTCGACTGTAGTGCCACTTCCTGCTGGACAGGTGCATCGTGGCAACAACGTCCTGAGAGTCGCTGACTTCATTTCTGTCTCAGAGATCTCAGATATCGCATCACCTCCAACATAGACTGAGGCGTGCAGTGCACAAGTGTACTATATCCAAAACCAGCTTCCTCCAATGCATCTGTTTCTGAATGGAGACCTCAACCTCCCTAGCCTTGTCTTCTAGCTCCCTGTTGGTTGTATTCTAAATTTAAGAATATGTCAGAAAAAGTAGTTTAATGAAACTTATTAAACTTTTTAAGTACTGCAACATGTTGTTGTGCATATAGTCTAAATCCTTATCCAGTTGATAAAAAAAGAAAGAAAAAAGAAGCATTTAAGCCAAACGATGACCTGATGTATGTTGTACTGTTATTCTGTTTTCAAATCTGTGTTCAAGGATTTAAATGATATTGACATATATGTTACTGTAAATTGCATAACTGGAAATATATGTTTAATATATTTTCATTAAAAAACATAAATTCCAGTCTATCTTGCTATTAATCATTCTTAAAAGTTCTTAACCTAATACAGATGTACACTGACAATGCAAGCTGATCATCATGCCAACCACATGTCCGCTCTTCTGTGAAACTTAACAAGGTGGTTAAACCATGCATGCAGTTTCCTTTTTTGTTTCTGTCAAGTTAAGTAACTTATTTATATAATGCTTTATAAAATACAGATTGTTTCAAAACAGCTTTACAGTGATAACAGGAAAATTATTCTGTGATGCAAACAGAGTTCATTTTGGCTGTACAGCAGTTCTAAAAGAAAATAGTTTTATTATTCAGCTGAAGATTTGAGTTAGAGCAATTAGCGTCAGGGTTATGAAGCAAGGATGCACAGTGTGCACAGAGACAAGACCTACAAAACCTGTCTGCCTTTCAGTATCATAGAGGAACAGCATTTATAAGACACTATAGCAGCAATTAAATTATTTTTATTACTGTAAAGAGAGAGGATGGAAGCAGGGTGCATAACCGTATACTGTAGTTAATTGTGCATGGTAAAGATTATCTATACTATTCGTTCATTAAAATAATATAATATAATAATACTGCAGTTACAAAAATTCATAACAGGGTTGTTTTTATAAATGCTTTTAAATGTTCTACATCTTTCTACAGACTGAACAACAAGGGGGATTCTACTTCCTACACTTTATGACATTCCTTGAAAAGAAAACATAAGAAAAGGATCCAGACAGCAGTTTAGCAAAACCAGAGTCTTGCTTGTATCACCATAAACTCTACAGAAGAACATCTGGATGAGAAGTTTTTGTCAGAGTAGTAACTATATCAATCACATTGATGATGTGCACAGGAGTCCAAAACAGAAAGAAAGCCACAACGATGCTGACCAGAAGTCTCTTCTTGTAAGTCTTAACGTTTGCCCCCTGATTTCTGGGTTCCTGGTCCTGAGGAACTCTAGTTAGACTGGAGCTCTTGGCTTTTTGACTCAAGCCTTTGTGCAACCAGAGATAACATGTTAACATGATCAAAAATGGAATGACAACCCCCAACAAAATCTGAAGAAGTAGAAATTGTGATAGCGGTGCACACTCATGGAGGTGACCATCAGGACACCAACATACAGACTCCAGTGACCCAAGAAGAACAGGAACCTACAAGACCAAAGCCCAAGTTTCCATCCAAACAGTATTCCACACCTCACGACAGGAGCCAAGCAAAGGGTCAAAGCATCAGAGACAGCAAGGTTTAGTATTAGACTTAAGGTAAAGCTCACATTTTTGTTCCACTAACAAGCAATGTTGATGATTACTGCAATATTGCTTGGCAAACCCACCAAACATTCTGCTTTCTGGATTCTGCTTTGCTCTGAGTTCCCTGTGATTATTAGTTTCCATGGTGCCTAATCCCCCCATACCCACCCCACAATGGACTTACCCACTGTTCAGCTGCGTTGCCTCGAGCAGAAGGACCGTTTACTGGAGGAACAAACTAATGCCTGCTACAGAGTGTGCGATTTCGGCAACCATATAAGATTTGGGGTTTGTATCATTACAAATCACACTGTACCACATGGATCAAATAAACTAAACAAGTTAGTATAGAAGAATAATATGACAGCATGCACTAGTGGTAAACAAATATAGCAAGATGAATTGGGCTTTGGCAATGGTGGTTTTTATGAGTGCTGAAAAAAGAGGAGGAAGCAAAAGAGGAGAATATGGACATGGTCATGGGTAGGAAAAAGAGGCCATATCACTGTTGTGCTTTGGGCGAGCCAAGCTCGAGTCCTGGCTCATGGACTTTTACTGATTCTGTCAAAGTATATTTCTCTCTCCCACTTTGCTTATTCTCTACATATTTGTCCTATCATAATATAATCCAAAAAAAGCCAAAAATGAACCTTTAATCTGACGCTGGTTAAGGTCCATCCCCAGACAGAATAGAATCAGAATAATTTAAACCACTACATAAACATCTTGGGGGTGGGGGAACGGATTCTGACAGCTGGATTGTTTGCTGTCAGATTCTGTTCCCCCCATGTTTCTTACACAATTATGTTCTAATATTTATCAAACTGATGCTGGTTCAGCTCCATCCCCACACAGAATAGAGTTAGCATCTTTTAAGCCACTACATCAAAATCTCTCATCATGTGGGTGGGGGAACGAATTCCAACTGCTGGATTGTTTGCTGTTGGATTCTGTTCCCCTCATGTTTCTTAAAAAATGAGGATATAACATTTACAAAACTGACACCAGCTACATGGTGCCAATGGCCTAGTGGTCAGCTTGTTGATGTATAACAATGTTGTGCTTCAGCCGACCTGAGTTTGAGTCCCTGCTCGTGGACTTTTCTAGATCCCGTCTCCCTCTCTTTCTCTCTCCCACTTTGCTTCCTGTCTACTTGTCCTATCATAAAATAAGGTAAAAATGTACATTTAAACTGCCTTTAAAGGGACACCAGGCAACTTTTTTACCTTAACTGAACAGCTTCGGAGTCAGTGGAATGGTTATATTACTTATTTCGGGTTGAATGGTGGTGGTTTCGCACCCCCCATGGTGCCCGAGAGCGGAAAAAACTCACTTGTAACTCTGGGCCGGCGGGGCCGCCGGGCTCGCAGTCAGGAAGTATCGCGTGATATCAGGTCTCGCGATGTAACGAATTGCTTGACGGCACTCCACACATGCACGGCCCCAATCAAGCACCGGCTAGCTATAAGCAAAGGGCAACGATAGATTGAGTTATGGCTGAGCCTGTAAAAAGGAAGCAGAAAGCTAGGAAATCTTTGACGGAGGACCAACGAAAGAGGAAACGGGAGACTGACCGAGCAAGAAGTCAGACTTGAGTAAATATCGGACCGGCTTTTTCAGAATGGCCAGAACTGAGAGAAACAGAAGCCTGCAAAACGGATGCTGACCTGGCCTTCTTGCTGTTGCACTTGTAAGTATCTTTGGAATAAACTGTGTTTAATATTTAAATTTCAAGTAATTGTGACCTCAGGATGTTTGCTATTTTCTGTAAAGGTTTTTATTATGATCGCTGTCTGTTACGGGCTTACTAGTACGCTAGATACTATAACTTCGATGTTAGCATTGTCATTAGCAAACACGTTTGATTTCTGTAGTTGTTTGGCCGTTCCTCTGTCGGTTTTATTTGTTTAACTTAGTTCGCAAATAAATAGATATCAAATTTTTCAAATCAAGACACCGGTGTATCCTACCCGCGTCTAAATGGCTAGCGGAGATTTTGGCTTGATCTAGCTAGATGGATGCCGCCCTTCTATGTGTCTAATTTAGCTTGCACGTTGCATCCAGGTGTTACTTTGCTTTTATTTGGAGCCGGTGTAGCTTTTTTGCAGTGCGCTATATAGTGTAGAAGCCGATGGCTCATCGTTTGCATTCTGTATTGTATTGATCCATAATATGCTACAAATCCTCGTCAACTACAATGAAGCCCAGACTCAAAATATTTTCCGTGACCGTCTTGTTTGCAAATATAGAAGTTACGAAATTAGTTTTTAAGTTTTGAAATAGCCGGTTCATGCTCAGCTGGGTTGACAGCTGATCAGCTGGGTTGCTCGTGGCGAGGGGGGAGGAACAACAGTTCGTTTTTACCACAGTGTGTTTGAAAGCATTTACTACCAGACACCAGGGGGAGCTAGGGGGAGCTTCGTAGAAAAAAAACACTCAGGCTTGCCTGGTGTCCTTTTAAGGTTCATCCCCACACTGAAGAGAATCAGCATTGTTTAAGCCAGTACATCAAGACAGTCAGAGGGTGGGGGAACGGATTCTGATAGCTGCTATTTTTGATATGACATTCTGTTCCCCTCATAGGGTGACCACCATCAAACAAACCAAATGTGGGACAATTATAAGTTTGTGTGGGACAATGTGGGACGTTACCAACACTAAAACATAACCTGAAACTGTTATATGTTTCTCTAACTTAATAAAAACATTTGTATTCTGCATTTCAGCTGATAAAAATTCTTTGTTCTTTAGTCCCTTCCAGAAAACACTGTTACATCACAATGTAACATAACATGTCTTTATTTTACATGACGTTTAAATTCAACATCACTGAGTCAAAAGGCAGGCATCATGCAGATAACTATTTTTGAAACATTTCTGACCAAGTCCAAGTAAAATCCAACTAAATAAATAGTGAACAAATAGAATATAAACCAACATGAATTTAATATTAAATATGAATATATTATACCAAAAACGTTCATATTTTTTTTTAGAAAGGATGTGAATTAAAACAACCACAGCAGGCAACAAGGTGATAAATTCAGTTAAATTTAAAATTTAATTTACCGAATTATCCATTTGTTTTCTGACAGAAACACATGGAACGAATCACCGCTCCACATTTTGATTGACAGCCGTCACAACCCACTAGTGACCGTGTTTACTCCTTTGCTTTCAACCATTGGATAGGATTTTAAAAACGGCTGTTGTATTTGTACTTCTGACGAAGAGCTGTTCAATATAGGTGAAAAACTACGCCGCAAAAAGAATAAATAAAATGCTTTCTTAAAAAGGCAAAAGAACACATGCACGTTTTCTTAATATGCTAATTAAAACCAACAGACTGATGAAAATGTGGGACATTTTCTCAATATGCGACGTGCGGGACAAGGGGTGAAAATGCTGTGCGGTACAACGCAAAGCAGGACGGGTGGTCACCCTATCCCCTCATGTTTCTTTTTTTTACACTGTGTTTACAACGTAAACAGCATAAATCACACTTTGTTTCTGTCCTGTGTTTTTTGAAAATGCTTTCCCAAGTGGATACATAAAGTATGTTGGGATGTGGCTGCGGCATGCGTGCTCTGGGTCTGTGTGTGCGCACTTGGATGGGTGAAATACAGATCATTCAATATTGTGGATGCGACTCCATACTTGGCTACACGCTACACTTGACGATGATACATGTTTAGTCATATTGAACCAATAATTATGTATGTTTATACTGCTATTGTGCCTGTTATTCACGTTCACACTGTTGCTAAATATGTTACTTTTTACACTCTTCATATCGCAGTCCTGCAAAGATGACAGAAAATTTACTCGCAATTGCTGTCCTGCGGCAAAACATGAGCAGTTGCTTTTTTATCATCTGTCGTAGATTTTTTCTTCTTTCGCACCTGACTTTAGTCTACCTGGGTCTCATCTACTAATCGACATCCTTAAACGTCTCCAGTCGACTTTAGTTTTCCTGTACCTGGGTCTCTTCTACAATCGACGTCCCTGAACGTCTACAGTCGACGTTAGTTTCCTGTATATGGGTCTCGTCTACAATCAACGTCCCTGTTCAATTATATTTATACTCTAGTGCGTCTCCTCATCGACGACAGCTGAGTCCCCTAACCCTAACTTAGCAATAACTAAACAGGCTCCAGACAATGCCTTCAAATAGGCTTTAATCATAGCCCGAGGATTTCAGACAAATTTCAGAGAGAATCCCACCAGCAAAAAAGAACAGGCTACAACAGTTTTTATAGAATAGGAGCATGTAAAAAAGTGACATGATACATTACATAATTTACATAAAATTTGATTGGTTCTTCATATGCAAACCCTTAGAAACAAACTTAGCAAATCATTAGAAAAATGGAAAAGTTTAGAAGTTCAGTTGATTACTCAATATGTCATGAGACTATTCTAGATTGTTATATTTTTTATATTGTCTAGCCAGCATCTCCCAGAATTTTCCACTGGTTTCAACACAATCTTCAGAGGACATTTTGTTCAAGTGTTAGAATGTTAGGCCTAAAGGTGAAGTAAGGTTAGATGTTAGAATTATGATTAGTTTGATATAAAGTTTACTATTTTATTCATAAAAAAATCCATCACGCATATCAGTGAGCTTTTACGAGGGTTTACGCATGCGCATTCAGGTGAATTTAGCATTTTATGAAATTTCGGTGTGGATGAGAAACTTTTGGAAAATGCTAATGTGGAT
Source organism: Gila orcuttii (assembly GCA_026230005.1). Lineage (NCBI taxonomy): Eukaryota > Metazoa > Chordata > Actinopteri > Cypriniformes > Leuciscidae > Gila > Gila orcuttii. Next base: position 9,246,311 of record JAPDVR010000005.1, on the reverse strand, counting down.
GGAGAGCTTTTTTAAACGAAAACACCATTTTCAAATGTATCCGGATTAATGTAGATTTAGCTTTGGTCTGAAGAGCTTGAATAGCTGGTTCAGATGTGTTTAATTAGGATTGCAGCTAAACTGTGCAGGATAGTGACCCTCAGGAGAAGGTTTAGACACCCTTGCAAAAAATATCTTCCTGAAGTAAAACCTACAATAATTTTCTTCATAGGAAAATAGATTTTTAACAATAACAAATAAACATTTACAGACCTCTGGTGAGCTCCTAAGTTGTTAATCAATGGTATATGATTTTGTTGAAGTCATGTGTTCGCATTATTTCAGCTTATTTTTTTAAAATAACTTTATTTAAAAGTGGAATTTGTGTTGAAAAGCTACATCATGCCATGATGCGGTACAGAAAATTCGACAAATCATAGAATAGCACAAATAGTTTTAGGGTTTACTGCACTTTGTTCATCTTCTATTTGTTTACCTAGCAGCTAATGCATTTGAAGTCTTGCACAGTAAATCATTTATTGTGGATAAAGTAAAATAATAAAGTAGCAACACATAAAATCAGTTAAGCAACAAGCTAAATAAATCAACTCAAACCAACTTTTGCAGGGTGATCTCCATTCCCATTCGCACTGTCCAATCCTCATTTTGCAGGAAGTAGCTTGAACTCGGTCCTATGGCGTCAAGAATGTTGATGCTGCCGTCTAACATTCTTCCTCTTGATGTTCTTTCTGGTTTGTGGTTTTCACATATTTCTTTCTCTTCTGTTCTTCTGTTTACTCTTAATGTAGCCCTTTTACTAAACATTTAGGGGCGACCGGGAATGAGAGTAAAACCTTGTGTTTGAGCAACGGTAACTCAGTGGTTGTTTGTGCTAGATTTCTCAAAATTTTATACATGGTAGCCACATTTGTCTGATACAAATATAACGTGCTTGGACACGTACAACACAATCACAGATTATGTGAGTTAGTCAAACACAAAGAGTTCCGTTGTTACAACAGGATGGGGATAGGTGTAACAATGAAAGGCAATTTGCTGAAATAAGATCCACACAATCTAAATTTATGCAAGAATGTTTTTGAAGAACAAAGAATAATCAGTTTTGAATAAAGTGAACAATTTAAAGTAACAAAAAAACATTATTTTGTATTTCTTTAAGGACTTAATATTTAGCACAAAAATGATTGCCGTGTGTGTTTTTGTTTGTCTGTCCTGTATTCTTGTCACATAACAGTTCAGTCATTAGTGTAAGACTGGAAAAACTGGAAGGACTTTAAGAGGGGGCCACTCTCTGAGAAAACAAAGGAAATTAACATTTGAACTCCCCCTCATGCACTGTTGAGACGAAGGTCTCACCTCCCTCATCCTAATCTACATTTCTCTCCCCCATTCTTCATCCTGGCAGAGATCATCCAAACTCACACAAGAATCGAAATGATTTAATATGAATGAATATCATCGAGTTTGATACATGTTTGGTATTATTTGAAATGTTTGCGACTGGTATAAATGTCTCATTCCCAAAGAAGTAAACCAAAAGGTAATAAAGTTCTTAAGAAGTTTAGAAATATCTTCCACACTGGAGGGTGTGTCTTTGAGTTAACACCTTCTGCCAATTTGACTGAATGCAAATTTTCCACTGCTAGAAAATGGTGACTTATAGGTAAATTTCCACTGTGGACGATGTTTAGATTTGAAATGAGGTCTGGGTATATAATGAAACGCAACGAGGGCTCAGGGCCTTTCTGTATCTCAGATCAGCCCGTGAATGCTGAGGGTCGCCGAGACTCAGCATTCATGTATGTCTTTGTCGGACGGAAACACGCGTGAGACCTTCACCGCTAATTCGAACACTGCCATTGGATCGAGTTAGTCTGCCTTACACTAGTTATGTTGCCATCCACCTATTTTATGTAAATTTTGGGATATCACATAAAAACTCTGGATGGAAATGCCGAGATGCACATAAATTCAACAAATGTGCACAAAACATTGTACATGCTCAATTGATGCGGATATGTTTTTTATCCGATAAGACATGAGCATAAACTATGATGGAGTCATATTTACCACAAATCCCTCAAAGTGCAACAAAAAACTCACATGATTTTGTCTTAACGAAGGATGTGATTTATATTTGGAATTGTCATAATGGGTTGGTTGTAAAATTTTTAATGAACTGTTACAACTATCCCCACCCTAAACAACCATAACTTAGCTAACTGTTTTAGCATGTGGGTTTGAATTTAGCATGAACGCAAAGCATCAAATTAAACTAGGGAAACAGTTTTAGATTATGCAAGTCAAATAACTATCTACAATACAATGATTGCTAGGCAAAAATAAATAAATCTTGATAACATTTTTTACTTCATGCTTCTTTGGTCATTAAAATGTACAGTGTTGCTTACAGTAACATGCCACTTATCCAGTAAGCTCAAAAGGGTGATGTGAATGTATGATATTGATGACATCACCACAGCTCTTTTCTGACTTGTTAAACTGACAGTGTTACAACTGACCCCATGTTACAACACTCCCTGGTCTCCCCCTATCCCCTACCTCAACATCATCATCATCTTCTTCCGCTTATCTGGGGCCGGGGCGCGGGGGCAGCAGTCTAAGCAGAGATGCCCAGACTTCCCTCTCCCTAGACACTTCCTCCAGCTCTTCTGTGGGGGACACTCTCCCAGGCCAGCCGGGAGACATAATCCCTCCAGCGTGTCCTAGGTCTTCCCCGGGGTCTCCTCCCGGTGGGACGTGCCCGTAACACCTCCCCTGGAAGGCGTCCAGGAGGCATCCAGAACAGATGCCCGAGCCACCTCAGCTGGCCCCTTTTGATGTGGAGAAGCAACGGCTCCACTCTGAGCTCCTCATCCTATCTCTAAGGGATGCGCCCAGCCACCCTGTGGAGAAAGCTCATTTCGGCCGTCTGAATGCGGGATCTTGTCCTTTCGGTCATGACCCACAGCTCATGACCATAGGTGAGAGTAGCAACGTAGATTGACCGGTAAATCGAGAGCTTCGCCTTACAGCTCAGCTCCTTCACAACGACAGACCGGTACATCGACCGCATTACTGCAGAAGCTGCACCGATCAGTCTGTCAATCTCCCGTTCCATCCTTCCCTCACTCGTGAACAAGACCCCAAGATACTTGAACAACTCCACTTAAGGCAGGAACTCTCCACCAACCTGAAGTGGGCAAGCCACCCTTTTCCGACTCAGAACCATGGCCTTGGATTTGGTGGTGCTGATTCTCATCCCAGCCGCTTCACACTTGGCTGCAAACCGTCCCAGTGCATGCTGAAGGTCCTGGTCCGAAGGGGCCAACACGACAACATCATGCGCAAAAAGCAGGGAGGAAACCGCGTAGTCCCCAAACCTGACATCCTCCGGCCCCTGGCTATGCCTAAAAATTCTGTCCATAAAAATTATGAACAGAACCGGTGACAAAGGGCAGCCCTGTCAGACTCCAACATGCACCAGGAACAAGTCTGAATTACTGCCGGCAAAGCTGAACAAGTGTTCCTCGACCGGGACGAAAACCGCACGGTTCCTCCTGAATCCGAGGTTCTACTATCGGCCGAATTCTCCTCTCCAGTACCCTGGCAAAGACTTTCCCGGGGAGGCTGAGAAGTGTTATCCCCCTGTAGTTGGAACACACCCTCTGGTCCCCCTTCTTAAAAAGAGGGACCACCACCCCGGTCTGCCAGCCCAAAGGTACTGGCCCCAACCGCTACGCGATGTAGCAGAGGCGTGTCAGCCAAGACAGCCCCACAACATCCAGAGACTAAGGGCGGGTACTATCTGAGGTACTATCTCATCCACCCCCGGTACCTTGCCACCGAGGAGCTTCTTGACTACCTCAGTGACTTCAGCTTGGGTGATGGACGAGTCCACCTCTGTTTCCTCAATGGAAGACGTGTCAGTGGGATTGAGGAGACCCTAGAAGTATTCCTTCCACCGTCCAACGATATCCCCAGTTGAGGTCAACAGCTGCCCACCTCCACTGTAAACAGTGTTGGTAGGGCACTGCTTCCCTCTCCTAAGGCGCCAGACGGTTTGCCATAATCTATTCAAGGCCAACCGGTAGTCCTTCTCCATGGCCTCACCGAACTCCTCCCAGGCCCGATTTTTTGCCTCCACAAGCACCCGGGCTGTTGTCCGCTTGGTCTGCCGGTACTCGTCAGCTGCCTCAGGAGTCCCACAGCCCAGCCAGGCCTGATAGGACACCTTCTTCAGCTTGACGGCATCCCTTGCTTCCGGTGTCCACCACCGGTTTCGGGGATTGCCTCTTCGACAGGCACCGGAGACCTTACGGCCACATCTCCGAGCAGCCACGCTGACAATGGAGGTGGAGAACATGGTCCACTCGGACTCAATATATCCAGACTCCCTTAGGATCCGGTCGAAGCTCCGCCAGAGGTGGCAGTTGAAGATCTCTATGACAGGGGACACCACCAGGTGGTGATCAGTTGACAGCTCCGCCCCTCTCTTCACCCGAGTGTCCATACGGCCGGAGATCAGATGAAACGACCACAAAGTCGATCATCGACCTCCGGCCTAGGGCGTCCTGGTGCCACGTGGACTGATGGACAACCTTATGCACAAACATGGTGTTCGTTATGGACAAACTGTAACTAGCACAGAAGTTCAAAAACAGAACACCGCTTGGGTTCACATCAGGGGGTCGCCTCTCACCATGGGCAACTCCAGAGTGGTAGAGAGTCCATCCTCTCTCGAGGAGTGTGGTTCCAGTGCCCAAGCCGTGCGTAGAGGTGATCCCGACTATCTCTAGTCCAGTGGTTCTCAACCTCTCCTGCAGGGACCCCCTGACAGGACATGTTTTTATTTTCACCCTGAAATGGCACACCTGATTCGATTAGTCAAATACACATTAAGCCTTTGAACCTTTAATTAATTGAATCAGGTGTGCCATTTCAGGGTTAAAACAAAAACATGTCCTGTCAGTGGGTCCCTGCAGGAGAGGTTGAGAACCACTGCTCTAGTCGGTACCTCTCAACCTCTCGCACAATCTCAGACTCCTTCCCCGCCAGCGAGGTGACGTTCCACATCCCTAAAGCTAGTTTCCGTGTCCAGGAATCGGGTTGTCGGGGCCCCCGCCTTCGTCTGCCGCCAGATCCACTATAAACCGGTCCCTTACGGTCCTCAACATATACAGTTTAAACCAGACAACCAGCCCAAAGCCCATCTATCTAAAGTATTTATCTTACTTGAAATATTAGATTAAAATATCAGGGAGTACTTCAATAATTTAACAGCACATTTCTACACACATACACATATATTACTCCTTACGCAGAAGACATATTAGGGTTCCTTGAAAATATAGGGCCCGATTTTAACGATCTAAGCACATGGTCTAAAGCGCATGGCGCAAGTGCACTTAGGGCACTTTTACTAGTTTAAAAACGGATCTGCTCGTGCACAAGGTTAAAGTGCATGAGCAGACCATCTACGAGACAAGCTGGATTCCACCATATCTTTATGTACACAATATTAATCTTTTACATTGTAGTCCTTTTATTTTTAATATTTGGCTAGTTTGTGTGCTGCTGCTGCGTCCCTGTGTGTGTAATAAGCAGAGTGTAAGCGCATTGTGCACCTGCCTATAGGCGCATATTACTAATGCACCCTTGTCAAGGAAAGTCAAGTCACCTTCATTTATAAAGCGCTTTTAACAGTATGGATTGTTTCAAAGCAGCTTTACAGTGACAATAGAAATTACCGTAACAGATTGTTTAGGCTTTCCCACAGCTCTAGGACAAAGTTATTGTCCAGCTAATGATAGTCTTGATTGATTCACTTCCGTTACGAAGATCATAAGTTATTAACTTGCAGCTAACACGACACCGCTCTAACAGAAAAAAACCTAACACGCTCCATCCGCACAAAACAGTGCCTGGTGTCTCGAGAACGCACTCCCTGAAATAGGTTTAAAGGTGAAAACAATTATCCGTTTTCTCTGCGCAAACCTCAAAAACGCAAACCTGCAAAAACTTGCCATCAAGTGTTAGACAGTATTCTAGGTTATTACGTGAGGACGTTTTTTGTCCAGTAATTAGAATCTCTGGTTTTTCAGAATTGAGTAGTAGGAAATTGCTAGTCATCCAGTCTTTTATATCTGCCATGCATTCCGTTAATTTTGTGAATTGGTAAGTTTCATCAGGGAGTGAAGAAATATAGAGCTGAGTATCATCAGCATAACAGTGAAAACTAATGCCATGCTTCCTAATGATATCTCCTAAGGGTAGCATGTACAGAGTGAACAGCAACAGTCCTAGTACTGAGCCTTGTGGTACACCATACTGAACTTTTGATCGATAAGACATCTCTTCATTTACTGCTACAAACTGATAACGATCAGATAAGTATGATTTAAACCATGCTAGTGCAATTCCACTAATGCCAACATAATTTTCGAGTCTATTTAAAATAATGTTGTGGTCGATAGTGTCAAATGCAGCACTAGGATCGAGTAACACTAATAGAGAGATACAACCACGATCGGATGATAAGAGCAAATCATTTGTGACTCTAATGAGAGCTGTTTCAGTAATATGGTACGGTCTAAATCCTGATTGAAAATCCTCACAGATCTAATTTCTTTCTAAAAAGGAACATAATTGTGAAGATACTGCCTTTTCTAGTATCTTTGACATAAAAGGTAGATTCGAGATCGGCCTGTAATTGACTAATTCTGTAGGATCAAGCGGTTTAATCATAGCCAGCTTAAAAGTTTTTGGTACGTATCCTAATGACAAAGATGAATTAATGATATTAAGAAGAGGATCTATGACCTCTGGGAGCATCTCTTTCAGTAGCTTAGTCGGCATTAAAATAACAAAAATAAAAATTATTGTGCCATTGACTTAGACCAGGTTTTTGTTGGTCAATGGCGCAGTCTATTTCAGTTGCCTCAAAATAGCAACACGCCAACAAAGTGCTCAAACAAACCTCGTTTTCAAACCAGCACACTCATGGTTGCACAAATAGGTGCAAATGCATTTGCTATTTAAACAACGTGGCACAGGATGTGAAAAAGATAACTGCGTCGGGCTGAAACGTTTCATATCACACAGTAAGCCGCAACATGCAGAAGTGAAATGTATTATTAATGTCCACACAAGAACTAACACCTTGTTAATATTCACACAGGAACTAACACCTTAATATCCACACAGGAACTAACACCTATAGCCAAAGCAAAATAAACTCCTTTAGTCATTTTCCATTTACAGGTCCTTCTAAAAAAATTTGCATATTGTGATAAAGTTAATTATTTTCCATAATGTAATTATAAAAATTTAACTTTCATATATTTTAGATTCATTGCACACCAACTGAAATATTTCAGGTCTTTTATTGTTTTAATACTGATGATTTTGGCATACAGCTCATGAAAACCCCAAATTCCTGTCTCAAAAAATTAGCATATTTCATCCGACCAATAAAAGAAGTGTTTTTAATACAAAAAAAAAAGGTCAACCTTCAAATAATTATGTTCAGTTATGCACTCAATAGTCAATACTTGGTCGGGAATCCTTTTGCAGAAATGACTGCTTCAATGCGGCGTTGCATGGAGGCAATCAGCCTGTGGCACTGTTGAGGTGTATGGAGGCCCAGGATGCTTCGATAGCGGCCTTAAGCTCATCCAGAGTGTTGGGTCTTGCGTCTCTCAACTTTCTCTTCACAATATCCCACAGATTCTCTATGGGGTTCAGGTCAGGAGAGTTGGCAGGCCAATTGAGCACAGTAATACCATGGTCAGTAAACCATTTACCAGTGGTTTTGGCACTGTGAGCAGGTGCCAGGTCGTGCTGAAAAATGAAATCTTCATCTCCATAAAGCTTTTCAGCAGATGGAAGCATGAAGTGCTCCAAAATCTCCTGATAGCTAGCTGCATTGACCCTGCCCTTGATTAAACACAGTGCACCAACACCAGCAGCTGACATGGCACCCCAGACCATCACTGACTGTGGGTACTTGACACTGGACTTCAGGCATTTTGGCATTTCCTTCTCCCCAGTCTTCCTCCAGACTCTGGCACCTTGATTTCCGAATGACATGCAAAACTGAGCAACAGTCCAGTGCTGCTTCTCTGTAGCCCAGGTCAGGCGCTTCTGCCACTGTTTCTGGTTCAAAAGTGGCTTGACCTGGGGAATGCGGCACCTGTAGCCCATTTCCTGCAGACCCCTGTGCACGGTGGCTCTGGATGTTTCTACTCCAGACTCAGTCCACTGCTTCCGCAGGTCCCCCAAGGTCTGGAATCGGTCCTTCTCCACAATCTTCCTCAGGGTCCGGTCACCTCTTCTCGTTGTGCAGCGTTTTTTGCCACACTTTTTCCTTCCCACAGACTTCCCACTGAGGTGCCTTGATACAGCACTCTGGGAACAGCCTATTTGTTCAGAAATTTCTTTCTGTCTTACCCTCTTGCTTGAGGGTGTCAATGATGGCCTTCTGGACAGCAGTCAGGTAGGCAGTCTTACCCATGATTTCGGTTTTGAGTAATGAAACAGGCTGGGAGTTTTTAAAAGCCTCAGGAATCTTTTGCAGGTGTTTAGAGTTAGTTAGTTGATTCAGATGATTAGGTTAATAGCTCGTTTAGAGACCCTTTTCATGATATGCTAATTTTTTGAGACAGGAATTTTGGGTTTTCATGAGCTGTATGCCAAAATCATCAGTATTAAAACAATAAAAGACCTGAAATATTTCAGTTGGTGTGCAATGAATCTAAAATATATGAAAGTTTAATTTTGATCATTACATTATGGAAAATAATGAACTTTATCACAATATGCTATTTTTTTGAGAAGGACCTGTAGTAATAGAAAATAATTTTCCCAGGCCCATATTACCAAAAAAAAAAAAAAAAGAAAAGAAAAAAAAAAGCCTTCTGGTAATCCATACTCTGGTCTCATGAGACCAAATCGATAATTTTGGAGCTAACAGCATCCAACACGTATTACATTGCAAGGGGGAGCAGTAGTGAGAAGTTCCTAGTCCCCACAGTGAAGTTCAGTGGTAGTTAAGTTCTTATATAGGGATGAATGAGTGCTGAAGGACTGAGCAGTTGTGCTAAATTAAAGGTGACAAATTCACACATAATTGTGTGATGGAATACAAAATTCTCCTTCTTATTCCCAGTGTTGTTCAGTACTTTTTAAACATGACAATGACTATTCATTCCCTAGTGACAATCCTTCAGTGGACATGTATTTCACCTGACCTAACACTGGGCACCTGTGGGGGATTTTGTAGAGACAAGTTGAACAACACATGCCTCATCAAACATCAAGGAGGTCACCCTTCAGGAGTTAAACAGAACAGATGTGAAAACTTTACAAAAATGCCAATAATGGTCAGAGCAGTATTAAATTCAGCATATTATATCAGAACAGTATAAAGTTATGTAGGACATGTAGAATATTACACATTTGTTGGATTTAATCAAAGGGTGTACTCATTTTTGCAACCCTACACTTAATCAAATTTGGCTAATTACTTATTATACAGATACCGATTACATATTAATCACACTGTTTTTATTAATTATGTGCTTAAAAGATTTTAATTTTGTCATCTTTTCACAAATTGTGATAGTGATCATCAAGAAAAAAATCTCTTTCTCTATGTGATTATTTACAATGTTATACTTACTCTATTCATGTTGCTAAATATGACAGTATGTATGAATGGGCGCGTGTATATGAAATGCAGTTAGAAGAATGTTGAATTTTATTTCTCTATCACCAGCATGTGTTCATTTACAGCAAACCACACAAGAACAGCAATGAGGAAACGGAGCCTTTAAAACATATATTTGACTGGAAGTAAATAATCCAATCAGAAATTGAATCATTTCTTTCTGATACATTTTAGAATATTTCCTGAAGAGACGGCATAGAGAAAAGGATCCAGACAGCAGTTTAGCAAAGCCAGAGTCTTGATTGTATCACCATAAACTCTACGGAAGGACTTCAGTTGGGAATGAACATCTGGATGAGAAGTTTTAGTCAGAGCAGTAACTATATCAATCACATTGATGATGTGCACAGGAGTCCAAAACAGAAAGAAAGCCACAACGATGCTGACCACAAGTCTCTTCTTGTAAGTCTTAACGTTTGCCCCCTGATTTCTGGGTTTCTGGTCCTGTGGAACTCTAGTTAGACTGGAGCTCTTGGCTTTTTGGCTCAAGCTTTTGTGCAACCAGAGATAACATGTTAACATGATAAAAAATGGAATGACGAACCCCAACAGGGTCTCAAATAGCAAAACAGCCACTACTATAAACTGTGACTCCATTGTCCTCTGACATCTTTGCAATCCATCCTTGTCTTTGAGTCCTTGAGTGAAAAGTATTGGTAGGGCAAAAACAAAGGCTAGAATCCAGATGCCAGTCAGATGAAGGTGTCTGTGTTGTCTTTCCAGTCTGTGCAGTAGCTTCCTGTTAGTGACCCTTGACTTGATGACATTGTGATAGCGGTGCACACTCATGGAGGTGACCGTCAGGACACCAACATACAGACTCCAGTGACCCAAGAAGAACAGGATCCTACAAGACCAAAGGCCAGATTTCCATCCAAACAGTATTCCACACAGCACGACAGGAGCCAAGCAAAGAGTCAAAGCATCAGAGACAGCAAGGTTTAGCATTAGACTTAAGGTAAAGCTCAAATTTATGTTCCACTCACGAGCAATGCTGATGATTACTGCAATATTGCTTGGCAAACCCACCAAACAGAACAAACTCAGAACTACAGCAGGAGCAATCTGTTCTGAACCCACAGCAGTGCTGTTAGATGTGGAATTTAACCCTAATCTTAGCTCCATCATCAAATGGAAAATGCTGAATCTAAGTTATGACTGCTTGAAGAACAGGGGCTATGTTGACTCCTCCCTCTTCTGTAAACCCAAACCACAGCTTTGCTCTTCTCTCAATCAAGAAAAAATATATAATTCATTAAATTATAAACTCACACTTTACCCTTAAAATCATCATTTGATGCAATTTTGAACATGCATTATTTTGTTTATTGGGTGTAATAGAATAGGTTAACATTTTCCACATACTGTACATTATTGCAGGTTGTTAATCGATGGTATATGGTTATGTTGAAGCCTTGGTTGCATTATTTTAGCTTATTTTGAAAAATGATTCAAATTAATTTGAAAAATGTGTTTCACACACTTCTTTCTCTTCCCTTCTTCCTTTTACTTTTAATGTAGCCCCTTTTAAGCTGCAAACATTTACCTCATAAGCTTATTTTTTAAATAAAAAAACATTGAAAAATCTTATTAAGCCTATAATAATATATAATGCCATGGTAATATATCACTACTTAGCAAATTTTAAAGTGTTAAATCCACACTCATAGTGTGGAAATTAATACATTTTCTGTGTTTATATAGGTCCAAACTAAATAGAGTTAAACTAACACTTAAAGAGTCATGAAACCCCCCTCTTTCAGCTCAAGTCTAGCTCACAATCTTTTTGAAAAATGCAACCGGAATGTGCGTGGATGGCTGTGAGAAGAGGGGAGGGAGTGGGTGTGGTATGGCACGGCAGGGGAGAGGGGGAACTGTAATCGCCAGTGGCCCATGCATATCGACTGTCACTAAAAATCAGTGGTAAAACTAGATTTGAGGAAATGCTAGATTTTTTTACAGCTGGCAAAGTGAAAGTCTGAAATACACTGACACTTTATAATTGTTCTTTCAAAAGTAACTGAATGCCCTGCTACATATATTAGCCCACAGTAATCGTAATTCTATTTAAAACATATTAATGTCCATGTATAATTATAATGTCATTATAAAATAGTTGTTTATATACATACTAGGCTATAAATGGATATATTTGAAAATAATAAATTTTCCGCTTAAAAAAAAAAAAAGTTCCGTGCATATAGCCTAGATCTACGCGCCACCTGAACCCCAATAATAAAGATGGACAGTGAAGCAATTAAGCATAGGCCACAATTGAGGTATTATCGAAATATCTAAAATTTTAACAACGAGTGCTTATTTAACAAAAGGCAAGTAAAATGATCAGGGTTACATTTTAGACACATACCTCTGAAGGGATAGGAAAGCTCGGGACTTGGAACCGCATTACTCGCAAGACGTAACTTGCATAGGTCGTCCACAAGGCCGAAGTCCACCATTCTCCAGTTCACTTTAGCTTTTTACTCCTAATATCTTAGGGGGAGAAAAGCAGAACCACTTCTGATATGGGACGAATCAAGTTTTTCTGCACGCCTTCTCTGATAAATTTCAACTCCACTTTCCTCACAAGACTATCTTTACTAGGTAGTGTTTTTGCAATGATAGCCATAGGGCACTGATTTCTCTTGGCTTGGCTATCTTTCATCAACACAATGTCTCCTTCCTTGAGACAAGGCTTCTTGTCTTGCCACTTCTGCCTACTCTGTAGAGTGGTAAGATACTCATGGCGCCATCTTGTCCAAAATGTTTCTGCAAGATTTTGAACTTTTCCACTCAGCCTTGAAAAGATCTTTATCTGTAAACTCGCTAAGTGGCAGAAGGATCGAACAGGTTTCCTGGGTCAACAGAATAGCAGGGGTGAGTATTAAAGGAACTTCAGGATCTGAAGAAACTGGCACGAGAGGACGTGCATCAATAATAGCAGACACTTCAGCCATGAGGGTTACAAGAACGTCGTGTGTGAGATGCAGAGACTTTCTTTCAACCAACATGCAATCAAGAATACGTCGGCCTATACCCACCATCCTTTCCCAAGCACCTCCCATATGTGATGCATGGGAGGGTTGAATATCCATGTACAAGCATATTCTTGTAGACACTTCTGAAGATCAGAGACTTAAGTTTCTTTATTCATCTTGAGCTCCTGCACTGCTCCAATAAAGTTTGTGCCACAATCAGAGCGTATCTGCTTAGCAGGTCCCCTTATTGCAAAGAAACGTCTCAGAGCATAAATATATCCGCTTAAGCTCAATGTCTCTACAACTTCAATGTGCACTGCTCTTGTACACATACAATGGAAAATGACTGCCCATCTTTTAAAATTGGAGCAGCCTCCTCTGGTACGGCGAGAAACAACCTGCCATGGTCCAAATATATCGACTCCTACATATGTGAAAGGTGGAGCCACTTGAAGTCTTTCTGCGGGCAAATCTGCCATCTGTTGAAGCTCTGTAGGATGACGAAGCTTTCTACATGTAACACACTTGTAAAGTAGACTTCCAATGCATCTTTTGGCACTCATCAGCCAATACCCTGCTGCTCATATTGCTCCCTCAGTAAAATGCCTTCCTTGATGCTTGACTGCATTATGATAATGTCGAACAAGCAAGGTTGCTACCTGATGTTTCCCAGGAACAAATCACAGGATTGTATTCTTCCTTCTCAAGACCTGCCTGAGCAATATGGCCTCCAACACGCAGAATACATTTGTTATCCAGAATAGGATGAAGTTTCCGTATACTACTTTTAGGTGAGAGATTGCATCCTGCTTTTATATCACTTAGCTCTTCAGGAAAGGCTACATTTTGAATGCTCTTCAGGATGACAAATACCTCATTTGGATTTCTGGATCTACTTCAAGATCAGCAAGTTCATGCTTCTCTTGAAGCAAGGTGTTTAAGGATGGAGAGTTCTGAAAGAAATCTGGCCCTGTAAGCCAAGTTGTACTACTGAGATAATCAGCTGATACAGATGTAGACCAATGATCTGCAAGATTGGCATCTGATGGAACATAGCTCCATTGACTAGGAGTAGATGACTGAAGAATTCGTTGGATTCTGTTGTGCACATACACATAAAAGCGTTTTGTTTGATTATGAATGTGTCCAAGAACAACTTTACTATCTGTGTAGAACTGGATATTATTGAACTGCAAGCCATTTTCTTCTACAACCATGTCTGCGATTTCAACTGCTAGAACTGCTGCACAGAGTTCTAATCTAGGAACAGTCAGATCTGGCTGTGGTGCCAACTTTGTCTTTCCAAACACAAACCCAGTATCTGCTTGGCCATTTCGAGATGTGGATCGCAGATAAGCTACAGCAGCAACAGCTTTCACGGATGCATCTGCAAAGATACACAAATCCCTTGTCTCAACCTCTGAAGTAGGAAAAGACGAGTAAGTCCGTGGTATCTTTAGATCTTGCAGGTTTTGTAAGGAATTCCTCCATATGATCGATTCTGGCTTTATGTCATCAGGTAATGGAGAATCTCAGTCTTCAGCCTGCATTGAGAGTTCCCAAAGCAACATCCTGACTTTGATGGTAACAGGAGCAATGAAACCACATGGATCATATAAAGCTGTTTATGGTTGACAGTTCACCTCGGTTGAATGGCTTCTTATCATCAATGGCTTGGAAAGTAAATGTCTCTGATGCTAAATTCCATGACACTCCTAGGCTATGCTGGACTGGAGTATCTTCAAAGAAGAGGTCAACATCTTTGATATCCACAGCCCGATCTTCAGGGTGAAATGCCTCAATCACTGCAGGTCAATTGGAGATTATTTTATGTAGCCTAAGGTTTGCTACTGCAAGCATGTTCTGAGTTTGCTTAAGAGCACTAATTGCTGTGGTTTCATTGGGGAAGGATTTCAGAGCATCATCAACGTAAAAATCATGTTCAACAAACTCTTTAACTTCACTGTCGAAGTTCTTTTCTTCCTCCTTGGCCACTCTATGTAAACCATATATGGCAACAGCAGGAGAAGGACGATTGCCAAACACATGTATACACATTCTGTATTCCACAATTTCTTTACTAGCGTCGTTGTCTTGATACCAGAGAAAGCACAGAAAATCTCTGTGATCCTTCCTGACTAAAAAACAGTGGAACATATGCTGAATGTTAGCAGTAATCAGCTCTGGCTCCTTACGAAATCTTAGCAATACTCCCAGAAGGGTATTGTTGAGATCTGGCCCTTTAAATATCATTCAATGAGACTCCATCATAAGGTGCACTAGAGTCGAAGACCACATGGATCTTGTTTGGCTTCTTCGGATTATAAAGACCAAACCAAGGCAGATACCAGCATTCTTGGTCTTTCTTGACTGGGGGAGCAATTTCCGCATGTCCTTTAGAGAACATGTTCTCCATAAACTGAGGACGTTTGTCCAAAGTTTGACGAAGTGAAGACAGACGGTTGTAAGCATACTCTGTTATTTGGAAGCCTTCTTCTGGGATCTTGAAATGGCAAAGGAGCACCCCCGGCCATTGGATTCATCTTGGTAGACCTCTTTGTCCATTATGCGTAGAAACCTGTCATCGTCCACTGACAATGCAAGCTTGTGATCTCTGGATGTACGAACAAAGATTGATTGTCCCAGCTTCTCACTTGCACATGTTGCTAAAGCACTTACACTCTTTGATGTAAGATGATCCTGAAACTGAATTTTGGTGCCATACTGCTCTTTTACATGGAACTGACTTTCACAGGGCCGGAAAAAGCTGGGGCGACCACTTTCAAGTATGGAGGTCTTACAAACATCTACATGAGCAGGTCGATGAGCACCTCCAAGACACACGTCTCCAATAACTACCCATCCAAGATCTAACTTTTGAGCAATTGTGTGGACCATCAATCTGTTGATGGACCTTGTGGACCCTAATAAGGTCCCTACCTAGGAGGAGAAGGATGTTAGGATCTGGGTCTAGGACTGGTATTTCATCAGCAATATCCGTGAGGTGACTGAAATGACGCGCTGCATCTGGTGTAGGAATTTCAGAACGAATGTTAGGAATCTGATTGCACTCTAGCAGTGTAGGAAGATAAAGGCTTACACTCTTATCCAATGATTCCACAATGTAGCCACTTGCTCTCCTTCCTGTTGTCGCTTTTAACCCAGCACATGTCTTGAGTGAATATGGAAAGGAAGATCCTTTGATTTAAAACTCTTCAAAGAATTCTATTCTTGCCATGAGCGGTTGCTTTGTTCATACAGAATTGGATACATTCTTCTAGATTCTGTTTTGTTACCCACAGGATAGACATTAACCAAACAAATCTTGGAACATGCTCTAGCACTCTTTCCAGCTCCACACACTTCAGTATACTTTGATGTTACCTCTTGATTGATTAACTTTCCTCCCCGCCATCTTCTAAAATGGGAGAGATGGTTTTCCTCCAAGGTGCTGAACCAGGATGCAGAGCTGACACATGACGATCACTATCACATTCAGAGCAATGGATTTCAGCTTTGCAGTTTTTTGTCCTATGATCTACAGAAGAGCAGCACCTGAAGCATACTGAATGTTCCTTAAGAAACTGTTTGCGTTCTTCAAGACTTCTTGCTCTAAAGCCTCTGCATCTTTTTAGTGGATGAGGCTTATCATGGATGAGACAATAACGTTGAGGTTCAACAGTTCGTATCCTGTCTGTAGCATCTCGTTTCATACATGTTAACTTGAGTTTTATGAACAGCTATAGAAGCTTGCCTGAATTTATCTGATCTTTCTCTTTTTTCTTGTGGTGCTGATAAAAGAAAAATAGCTAAGCTGGGATCTGTTCTTGTTTTAGCTTCTGAACGAATAAAGTCAGCAAACACAGAAAATGGTGGGAAGGCCACATAATGTTCTCTCTTGTACTTCGATCCATACAATATCCATTTTTCTTGGATATTATAAGGAAGCTTTCCTACAATCGGGCTCACTCCATGAGCAGTGTCAAGGTAACCCAGGAAGATAGCCATCCAGCTTGGCTGCCTCTAGCTCTGCAAGCAGGTCTCCAAGATCACGCAGCCTATACAGATCTTTACCTGATATTTTAGGGAAGCTTTCCAATTTGGTGAAGAGATCTCTTGCAATTGCCTCTGCTGAACCATACATTTATTCTAGCCTCTCCCAAACCATTTGTTGACCTTCAAAAGGGTGCCTTATATTAACTGATTTTATTCTTCGTACCTGTTCAGATGATTCTCTTCTGAGATATTTGATGAGCAAATCCATCTCTTCCTCTGGCTTAAGCTCAAAGCCTGCAATAGTACTTTTGAAAGATGATCGCCAAGCCCAATAATTTACAGGTTTATCGTCAAAAGAATTTAGTCTAGTAGTTACCAACTGACTGCGTGCAACGTATTTGGCCAGGTTGTAAGTGTCTGACATATGCTCAGGACTACATTGCAAATTACGGCTAGAAGCTTGCTGTCTTGCATAGTTGGCGGTGCGTTGGAGGCTGATATCTTTGGAAAACTCCGATGCTGATAGATGGTCTACTTTTGTGAATCCTGCTGCTAGAATTTCTGCTTCTGCTATGGCCGCATCTTTTTCTTCCTCTTCCTGCAGTGCCTCTAGTGTTGCTTGAAGTTGGGCTTGTTCCACTTTAATTTCAATTACTTTCTTTCTTTGCATGAGCCGCTCTTGCCTTGGCTGCCTCTGCCCTCACACAAGCTTTCGTGACGGCTAAACTGGCCGTAAAACTTCTTGATGAAGTAGAAGATTGAGAAGTTGAGCAAGCATCATCACTTTCTTTGTGCATGCGATGGCGCAGTGATGATTTAGATTCTCTTGAAGAAATGATCTCTGTGCAGGCTTACCAACAGAGATATTCCTTTATCTCTCTGATAGATGCAGTTGTTAGACAGCCATCCCATCCATCTTTCCAATTCGCTGCTTATCTTTTCACTGTCACTGGCCTCACTGTTTTAATTGATCCAGCTATCCAGTCGCTAAACACTTCCACAATAAATTCCACGGAGATACGATTTATGAAGTTTAATCATGAAAAGTGTGAAACTACAAAGAAGAGAAAATACAGAAGCATGAATTTTACAAAATAGATAAATCATCAAAATGAGCACTCTCAAACACACAAGGCAAATAACCAACAATACAGTTGTATATCAACAGCATAGATTAATACTTTGTAAACTTGAGTAGAAAAAAGTAACAAACATGCTGAATTAAATGCTACATTACATAGCACAGCAATAAAGTACTCATAATGCTCACTAAACAAAATCAAACAGCCACTTACACATATTGCATTTCAAAGGGCTTTGATAGGGAAGATGAAGCTGGATGTCTGCAACCACATGGAGCACCTTAAACAACTCAAGCACTGAAGAAATATGGCCTACTTCCTCTTTTAAACAGGAAACCATAGGAAAACTAAGGAAAACTCAAAAATAAGTATCAAAATAAAAGTCCTTGTTTAAACCGAAGTTTAAAGTCCAGCACACTCCCCGTCTGGGGTATGTAAATACGTTTGCTGCACACATATAATTTAGATGTGTCCGTATTTGATGGCCAACCAACCGACCGGAGCCAGAGTCTAGCCCTGGCAGCATCGCGGGGAAACATATTCAACGCACTTGAACTTCTGCACCACGAAAACAAACACTTGCGTCCCATGATTGGCTCTCTCATCTACTACGCGATATCACAAGGTTTGTTCGACATCGGCTGCGGCTGGATGTAACTGATCGGCGAGAGTTGCCGCGTGCAGGCGGGGAGGAGCTGAAAACTGAGACGTTAAGTCGGACACTTCCCGTAGTGACCGCTCACGTGGTGTTTGCATACTTTACCACAGCTGAAGTGAAATATATGCAATATTTGCAAAATACACAGACGTTTCAGAGACATTTCCATTCAATACTTTATGTACTGCTTCATACAGCGTCTGTTTGAACAAGAATAAAGTTCAACATTTAAGCCTACAGCTACTATCAATGAAGTAGAGTCAAAAATTTTTAATCAGTTTTATTTTGATAAACATGACAAAATATAACATCGCGACTACATGAAAATAGTTATAAAAAATGAATTGTGAGCTTTAGTGGAACTAAAGGTGTGAGAATAAACACGAGAAACATGTGATCGTTGTCCTGCGGTGAATCCGGCCAATCGTGGAACAGCTGTGTCGTCATTAGAACTTGTGCAGCCGCTCTTGAGAAGCTGCGCTGATTGAGTTCTCCAGCTACTCTCGAATCGCTCTTGTGGTACTTTGATGGCATACCTCACAGTCACATGGTGTCAGCGCTGTATCAAGTCGGACAACATTTCTAACCGGCATGCACTGCTTCAAGTCAGCAGCCGATCGGTCTGCGCAGAGCTGCATAAAGTCGAACAAGCCTACAGCACAATCCCAGACGTAGTACTGAAGGAAAATGAAAATTGAGGGGAAGTACGTAGGAGGGCGGAGTCAGGCTAGTTCAACACACATACCTCTGTTAAAATCTCAGAAAATTTGGTTTAGGGTTTCATGACCTTTTAAAGTAGTTCTGTCAGGTCAAGAACACACAAGACAATAGAAATGATTAGGAAATTTGTATTGAATAAATTGCAATTCAGTTGATATGAAATTTGGCGGTATGGCTCTGTTCAGGGAGTCCTCTGACCTTTCATGAGCACCATGAAATAGCAGAGAGTCAGAGGACAGCAGCAGCATTAGGGAACACTCACAGTTTAGCACTGGGAGAGCAGAACTATTCCCCCATATGAACAGAGCAGCAACGATGACAGAATAGCAAATGCCATGTTATACACGACAAGGAGGAGCTGGGGAGGTGGTGGGTTGCAGAGAACAAGCAGCAAGCAGTTAGGAGCGAACTGAATCTGTTTAAATAAGGCGCCCTGATTTGAGTGTAATCATTAGCAGCGAGGGGAGATGAACAGCTGATGCGCTGATGCAGCTCAGCTGAGCAGATCGCTGATGAGAACGTGTTGTTGGCCAATAGCGTTAGCAGCATCTTGACTACTTGACCTGCCAGAACTGACGCTGACGCTCAATTTACTTTTTTTTAACACTTTAGAGTTTAAAAAAAATACTGTTCTAACTGTTAAAACCCATCTTAGATCTTACAGTATCTGTTCTTTAAATACATGAAGCTCTGAAAAATGTTCTCTCAAAAGTCTGAAAAGATAAAATACACAGTACTGTTAATGAACAAAAAAATCATTCTCAATTTCATTGCATATAATTAGGTGTATATTTTGTTTCAACTATTTAAAATTAGACAGACAAAAAAAAAAAAACTGAAACTGAAAACTGTTTGCATGCAAACTTTGACAACGAAAACACTTTAAAATTTAACCTGATTAAAAAGCTTTGCATACATGTCCTTTAGTCAGGGAGACTCACTGGTAAAACCAACACCGATGTTGTATGTAGATTGTAGTCTCCAGGAAGGTAAAGTACTTCCTCTTACAACAGGCTGAACACACAGTTGACTTTGAAGAGTTCATTGATATCACTCAGGAGCTGGTTCCTGCAAAAGCGATGAGGTCTTTGTCCACAACCACATAAAATGTGATCCTTCCTAATGCCAGTAGCTATGGCTTGCTTTTAAAGAAAAGAACTACAACAAACAGCTGGTAGGGACTACACGACATTCCTCCCGGGTTAGTGACATCAGCAACCCGAAAATGTACATAAACCCTGCCCCCGGGAACACGCAGTCCATGTTGAGAAGAGGAAAAGTTGTTGTATAAGAGTACATTTGTGAGTCAGCTCAAACTTTAGCATCCTTCTTTTCACATGTAATAAAAAGTCACTCTGTGTGCATCTCACAACAGTTCCTATACGAGCGATTTATAGATTATCATGACAGAATATGCTAATTAAAGATAGTTAACTCCACATCAGCAACATAAATGCATCAACTAACCATTCAGAGATGTCCTGTTGCATTCTACATGTTGTCACTTCTTCTTGAGTCTCTCCATCTTTGTCTGACTCTGTTTTAACAGTTTCTGTCATTTTAGTGTGTCTGCCTGAGGTAATTGCAGCTGCTACACATAGAGCTCTTGAAACCCCGCCCTCTGAGGCAACTCATTTGCATTTAAAGGGCCAGGCACAAAACGGTGCGTTTTTGCTAACCCTCACAAAGTGACAACTTTAACATGCTATATAAAAATATCTGTGGGGTATTTTGTGCTAAAACTTCACACACACACTCTGGGGACATCAGAGATTTACTTTACATCTTGTGAAAAGGGCATTTTACCACCCCTTTAAAAGGAAATAATGTTAGCACTCCGACCATGTTGAGACACTTACAAATATTTTTCTTAATGTTGAGAAACGAAAACTAAATTTGAAATCTGGCAGAATTAAGTGGTTAAAAACATTATACCTGTTTGAACCATAGACCAGGACCATGTCTAGGGGGAGGCGGTGCCTCCCCTAGGATAAGCCCTGCCTCCCCTGAGAAATGATCTGTCCATCGAAGATAAATAAAAATGTAAAAGTGGCTTGTTTTGTGCATATTTTCCATCGCTAGCAGATGGGTCTGACCCAACAAAAATCCAGTTTGGGGCTGTTTGACAGTGCGCGCGCTCTTCGGCGTACGCACTCAGGAAAAGTGCATCATGTCAGAACAGAACCCCAATGAAATGTTGACCCGGCAAAGCTTTAAAGCACGAGCAAATAATGAACTTTTGTGATTGCGAATAAGTGCAGTGTCCTGTGTGAGTGTAACTCTACTGTTTAACATGTGATGTGAATGTAGCCTACGTCAAGTTTTACAGTATTGGAACTGAGGCGCCAGAACTGCAGCTGATAGAATGTGCACTGTAGGTAGCACGATACTACCATATTTTAGTTTCCATGATTATTGTGTTTCCACAACAATGTTAGTGAGTAAATCTACTGAAATGGCCACCATAACAGTGGAATGTGATGTGTAAAATGAGAAAGCCGTGTGCAGCGCGAATGCGGTGCAGGAGCAGCACATGCTTTTTCTACCTTGAGCCGCATTCTCACCCATCTCTGAAGATCAATGCTGCATTCAAGGAAGAGAGATTTGGTAATTTTGGCACACGAAAAAAAAAAAAAATTCCCAAAAGGTCAGGACATGAATCAGTTTGTTTCTGAATTTGCCAAGACTAGCCGCAGACTTGTCCTGTAGGATACACTGGATGTATCAGGGACCTGATGAAATCCATGAATAGGCTAAGTACTACAATTGTTAACAAAAATTGTTCACAAAAAGGGTAAAATAATAATAATAATAATACAAATAAATAAAATAAAACTATATTTAAAAAAAGCTTTTATTTCAACTCACTAGGTCTCATGACCCCCTGTAGCCATAACATACTGTTATGTTTCCTTTTATCTAGGTCTACTGTTTACATTTACATTTATTCATTCTCGGTAGCACGTCTTCTCACAAGCAAACACCTGTCTCTCATCATCAGGCAATCACCGTGATCTGAGTCAATAATAATAATAATATCATCATATTATTAATGTTGACCTGGTTTAACTAACTTTTATGTGATAATCCTATAGTCTAATAGGGGTCCTGTGCCTATCTCTGGGTTCTTGGCTTAGAAAAAGATCTGCACTAAAACAGATTGTGTGTAGTATAGCTTAATTTTGCGCCGATTTTTTCAATTGTTTCCTACTACTTAATTCTGAAAAAAACTGAGATTCTAATTATTGGACAAAAAACTTCCTCACGCAATAACTTAGAATACGGTCTAACACTTTATGGCTGCTCTGTCAAGTCCTCGTCATCGGTTAGGAACCTGGGTGTGCTCTTTGATACCAATTTTTCATTTGAAAGTCACGTGTCCAGTATCTGTAAAACCGCATTTTTTCATCTTAAAAATATATCTAAGTTACATCATATGCTCTCATTGACAAATCCGGAACAATTAGTTCATGTGTTCATGACATCAAGGCTAGATTATTGTAATGCTCTACTGGGTGGTTGCCCTGCCCTCTTAACAAACAAACTACAGCTGGTCCAAAATGCAGCCGCTAGAGTTCTTACCAGAACCAGGAAGTATGATCATATTAGCCCGGTTCTGTCAACACTGCATTGGCTCCCTAAACATCGTATACATTTTAAAATATTGCTGATTACTTACAAAGCACTAAATGGTTTAGCTCCCCTGTACTGGAGCGAACTCTTAACGCATTATAGTCCGTCATGTCTATTGCGATCTCAAAATTCCGGCCAGTTGATAATACCTAGAATATCAAAATCGACTGCTGGCGGTAGATCCTTTTCCTATTTAGCACCAAAGCTTTGGAACAATCTTCGTAACATGGTCCAGGAAGCAGACACAGTCTGTCAGTTCAAGACAAGTATTTTGTTGAGGGTTGGTTTTTTAGGGAAGGACTACAAGCCTGCGCACATATATTCAAACGCGCATACCTGTGGAGGGGGCTCTTAATACGCATGTGCGTGCCTTCGGTGTTCTCATGGGTTCTCATTAACCCTCTGGGGTCTAAGGTGTTTTTGGGGTCCTTGAGATGATTTGACATACCCTGACATTTGTGCTTTTTTCAGTTGCTTATAAACATATTAATGGCAAAGGTGTCATTACACTCTATTTAGCACAAACAGGGCTACCATAATATGTGAGCAGCATGTATGTACATGTTTGTATTTTTGAGAGAATATTGTTTATGCATGGTTATTGAAAAAAACTAAAACTTAAAGTTTCTGAAATAAGGCCACAAAACACATACTAAATATGTGTCCACAAGACTTCTGACTAATGGGTGTTGTCGCCTAATAATTACATGCCACAGTGTGATCGTACAGAGATGTTTGCAACAATCACATTAACCTTTCACAAATACGAAACCCAACCTGTCATAACCTGTGGGTCCTATGACCGAATTCTTATTTCATGATTTGAGTAATTTAATACATATATATTTATATTTTTTTTTATAAAATTGTATGATCACAATATAGTTTGTAGTTTATTTTATCTTTGTTATTAAAATAAGCAAAGATGCAAATAATAATATTTCATCGCGTAAGTTTCAATAGCCCTGTGTATGTTTAACACGTTACACGATATGGCAATTTCTAATGCTTGAGATTATATACTATTGCTATGGTATATATTGTCATACCGCCCAGCCCTAATGTGCAGGAAGGGTGGGGAATTTCCATATTACAAACCTAGAAAATGGTTTCAGGTGGAGTAAGTGATAGTTTATAGTTCATTTTTGAATTTAACAGCATTTTCATTTTAGGGTGGTCTATTTAAATGCATATCTCAACCACTTACAAAATGTTTTTTTTCCTATCAGATAACCCATCTGGGTCTGGTTGGTGGCTTTGACCTGAAACACACCGTGTGGAGAGAGCTGAAAGCCACATTTACAGCTGCTATGGCACGTGTTATTAATTGGAGAGGAGTCAATGTGAAGATTGGTGTCCAACGCCTGGTCGTAAAGGAAGTTGTCATTGGTGAGAACCTTTTTTAGAAGTCATTTTTATTTGAATAGCACTTTGCACAATACACAACTTTTCAAAACCGCTTTACAGAATATTGTATTGTAATTTCTGTTATCTCAGTAATAGTAATAGTCACATATTCATGGTTTGGAGCTTAAATCCCCTAAACAGCTTTTCTCTTAAAGGGATAGTTCACCCAAAAATGATATTCAAAAAATGATAAATGATAGTTCACCAGTGGAACATGTCCCCACCACTTTTTGCTAAGGTCCATATTATCCCCACCACTTTTGAAACATCTCGCAGCACAATGTACCTATACAAATAAATAAAACATCTCCAGTTAACTTGCAGAGCATGCATTTCGTTCGTTTGTTGAATAAGAGGGGATCTAGCACGCTGAAATTTGTTTTTGAAATCTAGTGATCAAAGTGGTCGTTGACTCTGTGATCAGTGGTGCAGATAATGTTCTCTCGTGACTCGCGCACACCGCAGTCTTCACACACACTCACACACACACACACACACACACACCACTGCCTACTGCCTACAACTATATTTAGTTCATTATCACTGTATATTTAAGTTCCTCCTTGCATTCAGTACTTGGCCCATTATTGTTTGTGCTTGCACGCTGTCTCGCATCATTGTGGATTATCTGAGTTTATTTTGTGTTAGTAAAAACACTTCTATTTGAATCTTCTTCACCGTCCTTGGACTAAAACGTGACATTTATGCTATCTGTGTTGGTGTGTTTTTACATTAGAGTGTGCATGTCTTTTTTTAAAGCAGAATACATGCAGTGTTGTAAATTTTAACCGGTTGGTGGAAAAGTATTCTAAAAATATATTCTTTAAAAAAAATCTAAATAATTTGTCATAAGGAATTATGGTATTATTATGGCCCACATATAAAGTATACTGGAAAAAAAACTTTCATACAGTGGTCAATCAGAGGTGTTGAATCTGTTAATAATTGCAATTAAAATATTAAAGGAAATAATTTACATTGATGATTTTTTCCCCCCATTATCCTGCAGCTCTAGCTTCCAGGTTGTATTGCTGCTAATATTATTTAAATTCATCTTTATTGCAGGTGCTGTCAGGCAGAATCCCCATACTGGAAAAGCCTAAAATAAAGATATTGAATTTAACATCATTAAATGGTTGCACCTGGCTGGAGACCGAGAGAGGGGAGGAGGGAGCGATTGAAGAAACGCGACGCCCAACAACACACTGTCGACCCTCATTAGAGACTTTCCTGCACATCAACAACACACTTCTCAACTCTTTACCTTTCAAGTTTTATATAACTTTCTCAATTTCTCTTTAAAACTCTCTTTACCAAGTTACTGTGATTTATTTTTTATTAATCTCATTAGACTAGTTGAATATAACATCAATACACGCTTTAAAATATGACTTTTGGTGTAAAAAATGAAATAGTCTAAGACTTTTTGAATGTTATTTATATTATTAATATTTATTCTTAAAAAAAAAATTCAACTGAATTCTACTTGAATGAAGTACAACTGAGTATCTGTAATTATATTATTCTTAAATGTTTTCAACTGAATACTGTAATTATTAAGTACAACTGAGTAGCTGTAATTATTTAAACACTTGTCAATAGTAAATTGTTTTGAGTACATTTGTTGTTGAGTGTTTCATTTACCTTTGAGTTAATAAGACTTTTACATACTGTCATCTGCATGTGGGCCACATAGGGGCCGTTAGATTTTATCAGAACTCAACCATACTAAAATGCCATACAAGGCACACATATAGGCCACATGAAATTGTATTATTTGGCTCATGCTTGGTGGAGTTATGGCACTCCTTTAATTCAGTTCTGGCAAAAGAGATGTGGGCCATATCTGGGCCGGCAAACACAAACTAATCTGGGCCACAGCTCAGCTGTTTATCTGGACCAAATCTGTGCCAAAGGAAATTTGCTGACTGGATTATTTCCGGTCAGAATCCGAAGTGCAGATCGATGCACACTATAACGGCTAATATTGCCCACAACCCATCGCGCGTTGGGCGAGGATTCGGTTAGAACTACAAACACGAGTGAAAAGTGTTAAAAACTACAAACATGGAGGACGCGCGAGTCCGCCGGTTATGTAGAGAGATTTAGATAAAGGGGTTTGAGTGATTATTATTTTTATTTTATTTTATTTCAGACTCATCAAAGGTCCATAAGAACATACAAGGGAGACAGACAGACAAATAAAAACAAAGGATTACTATAATCCATATAAACAATTTCTCCAGTGCCTCCAAAGCAGCGAGCTGTACCTAGTACTGCTCTGATCAGGCCATATAAAAACAGTTATAATTTCATTATTCGAGTCCATAAGTCTCATCATAAATTTATAAACAGCATTTCTTATTACAGCATTTAGTGTGCTCACATCATTCTGCACACACAACTGGCTTGCACTGGTCCAGCGAGGTACTTTCAAAAGAATCCTAAGAGCATCGTTATGCTACTTGTAACTTGTGAAATACAGCTTTTGTGTAGCAATACCACAGGTGAGCAGTGTAGAGTGGTGTGCAGTAGGCGTTAAACAAGGCTATTTTTACATGTCCTGTACACATTCCAAATTTCCGTGCCAGCATATTTGCCTGTGCATACAATTTACAGTACTGCCTCTGGATGTCATCATTATCAGAAAGGTCACTCCTTAATGTGACCAAGGTACTTCACTTTTTCCACAACAGCCAGATCCCTTCCTGACAAGTGGAACATGGGAAATACAGCATTACGCTGCTCTCCAGTCCTCACAATCATCACAACAGTCTTTTTCGGATTAAACTTGATGTCATATCGTTCACCATATTCAGTACACACATCAAGCAATTGCTGGAGGCCTGTAGAGCATGGTGACATAATGACCAGGTCATCAGCATAAAGTAAATGGTTTAATAGTCTTTCCCCTATCATGCAGCCGGTCTTACAGTTTTTCATGGTTTCATTAATTATCACTATCAGTATCTAATCTGACGAAAAGGTATTTATTCAACGTTGTCTACATTATATTGCATCTGCAGCAGCATTGTGAACTTTTGTAAAGATACGTTTAGCCATTACCTTTTAAATGCATCATTATATTAAAATTGCGAACACATGAGGAGAGTCTCCGCATGAAAGACCCACGACTGGCAGATGAACGTGCTCTCCGAAACGGTAGGAAATAAAATTAGATTGAATGGAGGATGTTAAATGTGACAAGATGATTGACAGGGGAGTTTACGGTGACAGGAACACGCGGCTGAGCTGTCCGTTAAAGGTGACGTGATAGTAGGCCTATGTCCCAAAGCTTGCCTACTATTTTGCTACAAGCTCAAAAGTATGTAGCTACTTTTTCTTCACAAAAAGAGTACATACTTTTGGGTCGTAGTATAAGTAGGCGAATTGGAACTGGGCCAGAGTGTGTCCGAGAGCGCGCTCGGTAGTGCGCGCGAGAGACCGAGTGTGTCCGAGAGCGCACTCGATAGTGCGCGAGAGAGACCGAGTGTGTCTGAGAGCGCGCTTTACAGTGCGCGAGAGAGAGACTAAGGCCGTGTGTCCACCAAAGCGTTTTTTCACGCACCTGGCGTAAAATTCCCATTGTTTTCAATGGGAGCGCCGCGTTTTTTAAACGCCATGAGCGTAACGAGGCGCTGAGCGTGTATTTTACGCTCAAGCGCTGAGCGCCCGGCGTTTTTTACTGGTCGCCGAGAGTTCAAAAATGTTCAACTTTGGGTAAAACGCTGCGCTCATCACTGTCACTTTTTACACAGCCGTCCAATCACAGTGGAGGAGGGGCGGGACAAATACCACACTGACCAACTGTCACAGCATTCTTTCTGTACAACGACGTCAACCAGCAGAGCTAACCGAACAAAATGGATGAAAAATATTTTTTTAGTATGAAACAAATTATCTACGAAATCAGTTACAAGTAAACTGTGCTGCGGATATTCTGTATCATAGCAACGAATCGTCTCAACTGAAAAAACGCAGCGCTGCCAAAACGCTCTCAAGCGCTCACAGCTAGGCGTTTTCAGCAGAGCGCCTAGCGTTTTCAGCCGGCTAAAAACGCTTTGGTGGACACACGGCCTAAGGGCCCGTCCACACGAAGACGCGTTTCGCTGTATACGTATACATTTTTTATCGTATTGGCGTTTCGTCCACACGGATCCGGCGTTTTGGGAGAGTGAAACCGCTATTTTTTTAAACCGGCTCCCAAAGTGGATAAATCTGAAAAGGACGCCCTTGCGGTTTCGTGTGTACGGCCAATCCCTATATTTTGTGAAACGATGATGTCATCACCCCACGTGTCGACTAGTCAGACACGCTAAATCAGTAGCCATAACAGCAACAACTGCGACTACTTGCTTGAGTTCATGCTTCAGAAGCTACTGAGCCTCTTTTATTTATTTATTTATTATTTAGGCCTACTTTAATGTATTTTTATTTTATTTATTTATTTATTTATATTTCGTTCTTATGCTATGATGCTTGTATTTTGTCTGATTAAGACTTTTCGTATTTTGTAGAGATGGGCATGTCAAGCAAAAATAATATTCGACGATCCCTGGGAATTATTTGATTATTATTCAAAAAACGCACCTCTGCCCCTCATGCTCACTAGTGACAAGGCGTTCGCTCCGACATTACATTTCTCTGTACTGTAGGCCTATATGTTGTAGCCATTAAAGAAAAGTTAGTTTCATATTTATGTTTTAATGTTATTTTTTCCATTTCATATATGTTGATTAGGCCCTATATGAAAAGTGAACAGCGTGAGTAAGATGCGCAATATCGAGACACATCATTTTGACCACTTCATTAAGTTTTGTTTTGTATAAAGCCTTTCTTTGAAGTGAATTTCGTTTTGTATAAATTGTATCTTAATTTTAATCAATGTTTCATTAACAAATTGCCTGGATTTAATAAATAAGAATCAAATATAGCAGACAATAGCCTATAATCAGGACATGGAGGCGCCGACGCGATATAACTTGCATCGCACGAGAACTGGAGCTTGTCTCATAAATGAACATAAACTCAGAAATATATCTAAGCTTGAAATGTCTACTTTTAAACAAAACAATTAAAAACGAAAAGAAACAGACAACTCTAATAATCCTTATGAAGTGTGCATTTCTCTCTATAGGCACCTTCACAATACTGCGAAGGTGGCGAGTCAGCATCGTCACACAAAACACTAGTTTATTAATAAACAATTAAAATGTCTCCTTGCTATATTTGACACATTCATAATGATTAGGTTATTTGCCGGTTCTTTGTGGCAAGCTTTATGCGTCTGCTAACTAATCGACTATCGTGACTCATCCCTATTTTGTACCATTTATAGTTTTTTATATTGTTCAATAAAGTTCTTGGTAAAAAAGAAAAGAAAAGAAGCTACTGTGCCTAATATTACTGTATATTATTGTATACAGCGCGCAAGGTTTATGCGCAAGTCTTCTTCTCTGTTTTTAGTGTATCTGTGTCAGAATTACATAGTCTCCTACTGGTCTGGCATGTATACTACACCGTTTTCAGTCGGTTTCAGCGGTTTCGTGTGTACGCAGATATTTCTTGAGACGACGCCGTGTTTATGGATTTTTTTTTTAGAACGAGGAAAAAAAAGATCGGATAGGGAACGCACCGGCTTCGTGTGGACGTGGCCTGAGTGTGACTTTTATTTAAACTTATATAAACTAGCATAATATAATTTATTTTACTGGACAATTTATAGCTCGACCATTAATATTTTGTTGTTACCTGAAGTACTTCGAGTCCAGTGTTTGCATCATGCAGTATTTGTCCTGAAAAGTAAATGTGATGTTTGTTAAGGTCATTCCTGTTTTATTTGTGTACATTTTAATCATTAACATTAAAAGCA
This sequence comes from Gila orcuttii, assembly GCA_026230005.1. Classification (NCBI taxonomy): domain Eukaryota; kingdom Metazoa; phylum Chordata; class Actinopteri; order Cypriniformes; family Leuciscidae; genus Gila; species Gila orcuttii. The sequence goes on along the minus strand of JAPDVR010000005.1, from coordinate 9,216,235 downwards.
CACTCTTTTTACAACTAAAATAACAGTAAAGGGTAAAAAAAACCTGAATTCCCCAAAATGAAAACGGAAAAATACAGAATTTGCAAAAATGAAAACGGAAAAAACGGAATTTGGTAAAAAATAAAACGGAATTTGGAAAAAAATAAAACGGATTTTATAGGGCCCTAGGTCTGGTCCTAGAGCATAAAGACACAGTGGAACGAACTTTCTATCTCATACACACACAAACACACACATGTATGTGACTGCAACAGAGAGCATTTTTATAGAAATTGGCAAAAAAATCAAAAATCAACTAAACTGGCATAAATCTGAAAAGATTTCACAAATGCAACATGGAACAAGCATGTTCCCTCACTCACACACACACACACACACACACACAGAGAGAGAGAGAGAGAGAGAGAGAGAAAGAGAGGGAAAATGTGACTTAATGTTTCTGCAAATGTATGTATAATAATTTGCAAAAGCAGATAATTCAAAATATATCAGACAACGACAACAAATTCTAACTTTGACAAACAGATTTTTTTATGTATTTCAGAATGTTTAAATATATATTAACAAAATATATATCATAAAGTTGTGAGAAGTTGAAGCATCAAGAAAAATTAAGTGAAAAAGAAATGAGTCACTATATGGACCTCTATTGGAAATATGTGGTCATTGCACTTTCTCTCTTTAATTATAATTTCAAGTTTTCCAGTAGCACCTCATTGCAGTACACGAGATCCAGGGGGCGGAGTTGGATCCAGCTCTAAGGGGTGGAGATGGGTAGGATTAGGTATACGTAAGGTGGAAGGAGTTGGATCTGTATCCAACTCCTCCCATTTAAGCGATTTTTTCTTTAAAAAATAATTTTTCATGAGCCAATTTATGGCATAGTTATGTAGTTATAAACAACTTACAAATTTCCACAAAAACACAGCATAAATGTATAGTTGAGAAGTAAATTAAAAAAATCGTTATCCTTTTTGAACACTGATCTAGGGTTAAAAAAACGAACACTTAAATTTACATCAGTGTGAAAAAAAAACTACCTAAAATGACAGAAAACATCTTTGGAAAAAATCATTTGAAGTGTAATTTGATTGTTTAGTTTCCATCGCGTTTACTATTTTTTTTTATTTTATTTATTTTTTTTTTTTTATTTCCAAGATTGTATCAAAATACAGTAGATACATATGTTTCACATATACTGTACTAAATGATTACAAATCATCATCAGATATGAAAAGCATTAAAGATAACATTCATATCAATGAAATTAAAGAACACTCAATCACACATTAGAAAAATAAAAGAAAGAAAAGAAAGAAACAACAACAATGTAAAGGAGGTATACATGTATACTTAAAATAAAGAAGAGGAGTTTAAATCTTTGAGGATGTCCATCGTTCTGGTTGCTTTGCGGTTTGAGAGACCTTTCAGTGTTTCAAAATAAATCTTCATTTCAGCTTTAAAATGGTAGATGTTAGGCATCCTTTCAGACCATTTACATTTATGTATGTAAAACTTACCAAGTAATAAGATCAAATTTAACATAAAATCGTGACTCTTGTCTAAATCTTTTTTTTCATAATAAAAAAAACATCTCTTTTCTCTAAACTTATCTTAATTCCACTCAACATATTAAATAAATATTCCACATCAATCCAGAAAAACTTCACATACATACATTCAAAGAAAAGATGTAAGAGAGTTTCAGTATCCTTTTTACAGAATGTACAGGATTCAGAAAGGTCATTTTTATATCTTTTTAGGAACTCATTTGTTGGATAAATTTTATGTATAATTTTAAAATATATTTCGTACACTTTGTTATTAATACAGTATTTATTAGTATAGGTCCAAGTCGGTCTCCAATTGATATTTCCACAATGTTCATTCCAAAAAAATGTATGTCGAGGTGTAGCAGGACAGTGAATCAAGCATCTAAAAAATTTATTATTACATTTACTATCTTTTATATCAACACCGTTTAACAAAACCTGTTTTTTATCCATTGATTGCTTATGTGGTTCACTACTGCCTCTCAAGAGTCTCAAAAAACCTACTGGTATAGCATCAAAAACAATACTGTATTCTCGTGGAGATATTGGAATCTCAAATATGTTTAAAAATTCAGTATATGTAAGTAAGAAACCCTTGTTATTTACCAATTGTGAGACCATTAGAATATCATTTTTAACCCAATTGTCGTAAAAGATTGATTTATTCTTATATTTAACCAATTTATTGTTCCAAATTAAGTGTTTGTGGGGGGAAAAGTTATGTTTGTATATAAGAAGCCATCGCGTTTACTAGACTTTATACATACAGTCGGCAACGCGTCATAGTTGGGGGGCGTGGTCGGCGTGGGGGAAAACACCGCGAATATCATGTGTATTTGAATGACAAAATGTCTTATTGCGAAGCATTGACGCCTGCCGACCGGCAACGATATATTGCTAAATTAACTGTAATAGGGTACGATTGCCCATATTTAATTAAAAACTGGGTCAATGACCCAACCAAATGGCCGGAGGTGTCGTTTCCAGACATATTTTGCTATCTGGTTGAATCTCCAGGTAAGACATCACGGTAGCTACCGGTAACATTAGCCTATAACTCAATCATATGTTGCATACTATAACTCCATAAAACCTTGTCACTTACCAATTGTACGTATGCTTCACTCCAAACTATTAATCCTTTTGTAAAACGGTGATCAGTAGTACGAGGTTGCCGAGGGACTGTGCTGATAGTTATCCTAACTCACAGACTGCAGTCTGTATTGAGTGTAACTGTTAGCTAGACCGTAGCGATTGGCCTATCAAGCGAGAAATCTAGGAACTATAGGAATCTTGTAGTATTTTAGGACAAAATATTATAGTAATCCTATAGGAATACTATAGTATTTTGGGACATACTATAGAAGTACTACAGAACATCAAAGAAGTATTACACTACTATTTATTGCTTGTAGCCATTTTGTCCTCCTTTCCGGTTCTGTGTGTTTATTAGAAAGGATGTAGAACTTCAATTCATAATTTGTTTGTTTATTGGCGGTACAGAAAACGACACAGCACCTCTTCGGCATGATTGTCGCGTGTAATTCAATGAGCGCCAAGGCAATGTTTTCCCCCACGGGCTAAATTCACATCACTTGACGGGGCGTTCCCAGACCCACTGACTGTATCTATGGGGAGGCGGGCTTTATGACCTATACTAGTAGGGCCAGCCACCGGGGGTCGATCGAGACACTTTGGCTTCACTTTTCAGGACTTGTGCGGCACGCTTGGTTTGAACCGAGCGGCATCCTCAATACCAAGTACGCAAACTTCGGACTTGCGTCCTTGGTAGTTCGGACTTGCCAATTTCAGTTAACTCTGTACGTTATGTATATTTTAGGCAACAATACAACGAAATATGTTAAAAACTGTAAAAAAAAAACTGTACCTGTAAAAACAACCCGCAAGCTTCTCAAAACAGTGAACTAAACGATACATTTACCAAAAGTGAACAATTTAATTTTTATTAAAGCCCCTTCCCCCTCCCCCTCAAATACTTAGTACGTCCCTGATTTAAACGTAGAGCGCCGTTCGCTCAGTCTGGCTCACACACACACAGCGAGTCTACTGCGGTGCGGTGGCCCTGCAACCCGACTGGAGAGACTGAGCTGCCCCAGAGCCTCTGAAGGTGAAGTGAGTTTCCCCAGGTGTAGTTAAACACACGTTTAACTTAAAGTTACATTTGTAATGAATGTATACATGCTAAAGACGATTCAGCATCAGCAAAAACAGCGAGTCTATTACGTTAGCCAAAATCAGCGGTCAAATCGCTCCCTCGTGATTTGTAAGAGCACTCTTCACTTTGTTTCTACTCAGGAGAACGCACGCCCGAGGACGAGAGGTCGCAAGTCCGGTAATTGCCTCTTTTTGTTCATTAAAAAATACTAAACATTATATTGATCATTAAACTGACATTTAACAAAAAGAGATAGGGTTGTGTAATTTTATTTTATGTAGGCCTACATACAGTGAAAAGAATGTATAATATACTTTATATATTTTAAAATATTCTTACATAGGCTATATAAAATAAAATGACACAATCCTGTCTCTTTTTGTTAAATTTAAGTTTTAATGATCAATAATAGTCATTATAAAAGTATAAGTAGCTTAAAAGGTATAAGAAGCTATATAAGTCAAGAAATAAAGTAAACGATTCAGTCAAACATAAGTCAGCAGGCTACAACGTTAAAGTTAAATAGCCTAAATATATAGTCTAAAGTTATGAAACTTCACCTTGCCCTCAGCCAAAACGATTTGCCAGGGAACAAATTATAGATTAATGAGATCAAAGATCGCCCGTTAGATATACACAAGACGAATTAAAGGGTTAGTTCACCCAAAAATGAAAATTGGTGAGAATACTTTTTGTGCGCAAAAACAAACAAAAATAAAGAATTTATTTCAACTATTCATTTCCTTCTCTGTGGGCCTCTAGTCAGTTAACGTAGTGTGATTGAGTAGAGCTACGTCACACGTACGCACACTATTGGCCGACGCTGGTCATGTGTGTGATGCGTGTGACGTACAACAACAGAAGCTTAGAGAAGGAAATGAATAGTTGAAATAAAGTCATTATTTTTGGGGGTTTTTGCGCACAAAAAGTATTCTTGTCGTTTGATAAACTTAAGATTGAGCCACTGTAGTCACTTGGACTATTTTAACGATGTCTTAAATAACTTTTCGGGGAACAAGTTTCAATCCCTTAGAAGCCTATGGAGGAGTGATCCAGCTCTCAGATTTAATCAAAAATATCTTAATTCGTGTTCCGAAGATGAACGAAGGTCTTACGGGGTTGCAGGGGCGGATCTACAGGGGGGCAAGGGGGGGCAGGTGCCCCCCCACTCCAGAGCCTTGCCCCCCAGCTGCCCCCCTAACTTTGATGATCCAAAAACTGTACCTGTAAAAACAACCCGCAAGCTTCTCAAAACAGTGAACTAAATGATACATTTACCAAAAGTGAACAATTTAATTTTTATTAAAGCCCCTTCCCCCTCCCCCTCAAATACTTAGTACGTCCCTGATTCAAACGTAGAGCGCCGTTCGCTCAGTCTGGCTCACACACACACACACAGCGAGTCTGCTGCGGTGCGGTGGCCCTGCAACCCGACTGGAGAGACTGAGCTGCCCCAGAGCCTCTGAAGGTGAAGTGAGTTTCCCCAGGTGTAGTTAAACACACGTTTAACTTAAAGTTACATTTGTAATGAATGTATACATGCTAAAGACGATTCAGCATCAGCAAAAACAGCGAGTCTATTACGTTAGCCAAAATCAGCGGTCAAATCGCTCCCTCGTGATTTGTAAGAGCACTCTTCACTTTGATTAGCCTAATTTTGATTTTAGTAAAGACAAGAACAGCTTAATAAAAAATATAAATGGTTTGTATCCATAATGTTTACTGATGGTCGCCGTTACGCCGACGTTACGTTACAACACACAATACAGTGCCAGTTAGGAGATCGATCATTTGATTAGCTAAGCAAATCCAATTCCTCTCAGATATCACAGCAATGAAACCAGGTTACAACTGGGGAAATAACAAATAGCCTACAATTAGGATTATTATATTAAGTAGTCTAAACATAACTGGTGTGTGTGCATGTGATAAATCTTTCTGATTTTATATTTGTTATATAGGCTATTATTAGCTACATGGGCCTACAGTGTAATGTAATACAAGGATAACCAGAGGTTTTCACATATTGACTTTTGCAGGCAAGAGTAGTTGAAGAAAGTAGCTGGAGCCTAACCATTAAGGCTAAAAGTCCTTGGACACAATTATTGTACTTTTTGTAATATTTTCATTTAGCTTTTTATACTTTTACTTTTTAAAAGATGCACAGTTTTGTTTTGTTTTGTTTGAACACTGCACTGGGCTTATTCCTGTTGTGAATTAAAAACCTTTGTAGTGTGTAAGGGCATGATTAAACAATAACTACTGTGTTTTTGTGTTTGTTTTGTTAAAGCAATTCACATAGGGATTCCCACCGTCTACCCCTGCCACCCTGCCAAGACCTCTTGCCACCCCTTTGCCCCACCATGTAAAATTTTCTAGATCCGCCACTGCGGGGTTGGAACAACATGAGGGTGAGTAAATACTGACAGAATTTTCATTTTTGGGTGAACTATCCCTTTAAATCTCATGTTTAACCACTAGACTAGAGACATCAGAGCCATTGGCAAACGTCAGAAGGACTAGCTGAGGAAAGGCTGTTCCAGGCAGGGTACATGAGCGCTGAGTGCCCGGTGATCGCCTGGATTTCACAACTCCGAAAACGTCAGATCAAATGTTTAAATAGGCGCTATCTTTATAAATAAACCACAACTAGAACTACATTCTAGACTGAAAAACTCTTAAAACCACATTTCGTGACACAATAAGTAATATTTTTAAATTTCGCGGCCTTTCTCCTCTCCTATTGACCAGAGATAACATGTTAACGTGATCAAAAATGGAATGACGAACCCCAACAGGATCTCAAGAAGCAAAACAGCCACTTCTAGACGGTGACTCCATTGTCCTCTGACATCTTTGCAATCCATCCTTGTCTTTGAGTCCTTGAGTGAAAAGTATTGGTAGGGCAAAAACAAAGGCTAGAATCCAGATGCCAGTCAGATGAAGGTGTCTGTGTCGTCTTTCCAGTCTGTGCAATAGCTTCCTGTTAGTGACCCTTGACTTGATGACATTGTGATAGCGGTGCACACTCATGGAGGTGACCGTCAGGACACCAACATACAGACTCCAGTGACTCGAGAAGAACAGGATCCTACAAGACCAAAGGCCAAATTTCCATCCAAACAGTATTCCAGACAGCACGACAGGAGCCAAGCAAAGGGTCAAAGCATCAGAGGCCACACGGTTTAGCATTAGACTTAAGGTAAAGCTCAAATTTATGTTCCACTCACGAGCAATGCTGATGATTACTGCGATATTGCTTGGCAAACCCACCAAACAGCACAAACCCAGAACTACAGCAGGAGCAATCCGTTCTGAACCCACAGCAGTGCTGTTAGATGTGGAATTGAACCCTAATCTTAGCTCCATCATCAAATGTTCTTGTCTGGAAAATGCTGAATCTAAGTTATGACCGCTTGAAGAACAGGGGCTATGATGACTCCTCCCTCTTCTGTAAACCAAAACCACAGCTTTGCTCTTATCTCAATCAAGAAAAAAATAGAATTAATTAAAGCTCCCCTTTGACTCGCTATATATATTTTCTTCTCAAATAAACAATGCAATTAAAAAAAAATACAGAGACAACATTATAAACTCACACTTCACCCTTAAAATCATAATTTGATGCAATTTTAAACATACATTATTTTGTTTATTGGGTGTAATAGAATAGGTTAACATTTTCCACATACTGTACATTATTGCAGGTTGGTAATCAATGGTATGGTTTGTTGAAGCCTTCTGGTTGCATTATTTTAGCTTATTTAGAAAAATTATTCAAATTCATTTGAAAAATGTGTGTTTCACACATTTCTTTCTCTTTCGTTCTTCCTTTTACTCTTAATGTAGGCCCTTTTAAGCTGCAAACATTTACCTAATAAGCTTATTTTTTAAATAAAAAACGTTAAAAAAATAGTTTTTTCCAAGGCTCATATTACCAAAATATAGAATTCTGGTAATCCATACTCTGGGATACTTTGGTCTCTCATGAGACCAAATCAATAATTTTGGATCATGTAAGAATGAATGCATGTATGAAATGCAGTCAGATGAATGTTGAATATTGTTTCTCCATCAACAGCATGTGTTCATCTACTGCAAAACACACAAGAACAGCAGGGAGAATCATTTCTTTCTGATACATTTTAGAATATTTCCTGAAGAGACGACATAAAGAAAAGGATCCAGACAGCAGTTTAGCAAAACCAGAGTCTTGATTGTATCACCATAAACTCTACGGAAGGACTTCAGTTGAGCATAAACATCTGGATGAGATGTTTTAGTCAGAGTAGTAACTATATCAATCACATTTATGATGTGCACAGGAGTCCAAAACAGAAAGAAAGCCACAACGATGCTGACCACAAGTCTTTTCTTGTAAGTCTTAACGTTTGCCCCCTGATTTCTGGGTTCCTGGTCCTGAGGAACTCTAGTTAGATTGGAGCTCTTGGCTTTTTGGCTCAAGCCTTTGTGCAAACAGAGATAACATGTTAACATGATCAAAAATGGAATGACAAACCCCAACAGGATCTCAAGAAGCAAAGCAGCCACTACTATAGACTGTGACTCCATTGTCCTCTGACATCTTTGCAATCCATCCTTGTTTTTGAGTCCTTGAGTGAAAAATATTGGCAGGGCAAAAGCAAAGGCTAGAATCCAGATGCCAGTCAGATGAAGGTGTCCGTGTCGTCTTTCCAGTCTGTGCAGTAGCTTCCTGTTAGTGACTCTTGACTTGATGACATTGTGATAGCGGTGCACACTCATGGAGGTGACCGTCAGGACACCAACATACAGACTCCAGTGACCCAAGAAGAACAGGATCCTACAAGACCAAAGCCCAAGTTTCCATCCAAACAGTATTCCACACAGCACGACAGGAGCCAAGCAAAGGGTCAAAGCATCAGAGACAGCAAGGTTTAGCATTAGACTTAATGTAAAGCTCAAATTTGTGTTCCACTCACGAGCAATGCTGATGATTACTGCAATATTGCTTGGCAAACCCACCAAACAGCACAAACCCAGAACTACAGCTGGAGCAATCTGTTCTGAACCCTCAGCAGTGCTATTAGATGTGGAATTGAAGCCTAATTTTAGCTCCATCATCGCGTGAGTTTTTCCTCATTTAAGTCTGGGAAATGCTGAATCTGAGCAATGACTGCTTGAAGAACAGGGGATATGTTGACTCCTACTTCTATAAACCAAAACCACAGATTTGTTCTCATCTCAATCTTCCCAAAAACAAGGTGCTTAGAAATACACAAAGGCCAAAAAACATCATTAAAGCACCCATTTGACTCACTATTGAAACGTGTAGTTCTATGTCTGTTTAGTTTCATGGTGTTTTGGTTCTGTTTTCCCTGTTCTGCTTTGGTTTCCATTAGTTTCCCCAGTTCCTAAAATTAAGATATGTCATGCATTTTAGTCTGGGATTAGGCTTAAAGGCCAAAAATGAAAATTAGTTCATGATTTACTCACCCTGAAGCCATCCTAGGTGTGTATGACATTCTTCTTTCAGACGAATACAATCCGAGTTATATTAAAAAATGTCCTGGCTCTTCCAAGCTTTATGGTGCGTTCACACCAGACGCGAATAGAGCATCTGACGCGAGTGATTTCAATTTTAAGTCAATGCAAAGACGTGTTACAACGTAAAAAAATTCCTGCGGCGCGAATGTATGGCGTTCTATGGCAAGCCATTTTAACATTTAACAGCTAGACTGGATATGTGTTGCAGTATCTGTAATTCAGTTTTGCCTAGTCAAAAAGAACATCTCAGATATTCGCAACTACATTCTTCCTATCCATAATTGCCATTTCAGATATCCACAGAGACATTCTTCCTAGGACAAATGATGTCACTTTTGCCATTCATTTATATGGGGTTTATCATTACAGATATCTACAATTCAGTTGCAGATATCCACTATGTGAATTACGGATATCTGCAACTGAATTGTAGATATCTGTAATTCCAGTTTGAGATATCTACAATTTGATTCTGACTAGTCATAACTCCAGTTCAAGATATCTTTCACCTCAATTCAAGGTATCTACATGTTCCTTTTCAGATATCTTAAATTAAGTTTTGACTAGGCGAAATTATGTTGATATCTCAAACTGGAGTTAGGGATAGTCATAATTTAATTGTAGATATCTATTATCAATTTATAGATATCTTAAAATGAATTTTGATTAGAGATATCTGAAATTTGAAATATCTGTAACTTTCATTCTGCCTAGTCAAAGTAATTACAAAGTGTAATTACAGATATCTTGAATTAGAGTTTTGACTAGGCGAAATGACATTGCAGATATCTTTATGCAAATTAGGCCCGCATCCCACTTTAGGCGGGAGCAGAGCGTGTTGTTCAAATCATCAAATCACATAGCACCTGTTAACTGTTAACTTTTAATTAGCACTGATTAGCACCATGTCGGAGCAGCCAGAATGCAAAAGAGTTTTTAATGCTGTTAGCTCATCATGGCTTTTTACTGTGGGGAAAAAACTAATCTGAACTAAGAACTGTTTTTTCTCATCCAAGGAAGTTAATGTTATTGCACTTCCATGGCAATAATTGCATGCATGTAAGCATCTTTATTAAAGTGAATTAGTGTGAATCTCTCTCACGCATAAATATTTAGTCAACAATAACCTACTAATTTTAAGCATGATCATAAACATAGAAATGCATGGCAAACATTGCATGTTGCCAATATTTTTGAGAGACCCCCAGGCTAATGCTAATGAATACAATTTGTGTCATGCTGGAAACATGGAAACATTTTCTGGTGTTTTTTTCGATTACAGCCAACGCCATGACAGCTTCTTTCTTCTTCCATTCATAGAAATAAGGAAATGAACCCACTTCTTTTTTGATTAGGGGAAATTACACAACGTCATGCACAATAATTTGCACTAGTTATAATGACGTTTGAGATATCTTTAACTTTCATTCTGCCTAGTCAAAACTGAATTACAGATATCTGCAATTGTCATTTAAGATGTGTGACAAGTTGAATGTCATTTTCAATGACGTCATTGCAGATAACTGATGTAATTCAGTTTTGCTTAGTCAAAACTGAATTACAGATATCTCTATCTGTCGTTTCAACTAGTCACAATTACGTTACAGATATCTTGAATGACAATTCCAACTATCCAAAATGTAATTACAACTAGTCAGAAAGACGTTGTTGATATATACAATGTTAATTCTGGATAGTCAAACTTAGCTTTTAAATGCTAAATTGGCTTGCCATACGCGTTTGGCTGTCAAAACACAAGCTTTTGTATGAGGTGTGATTTGTGCAACAATCATCGTGTCGACGGTCGCGTATCTTGCCGTGACCAATGACGTGTGATATCGTGCGTGTGGATAAACGCCTGGATAACGTACGTGTGGATAAACGTCTGGATTAATAGGCTAAATTCTATTATCTTTACTACTGTACCTTTTTAATTTAGGATATGATCATAACACACACGTTTTCATGTTTGTGTGGGTTGTACAACAGTGTAGACACTATTAGTAATCAGTATAATAATAATTAGTATATTTGCGCAAGATTTAATATCTAGTAATGGAAAACTACTATATTACTGAGAACAATAACTTTACAAACACTAAAACTAAATATAACCTTGTACTTAACGCGTACTGCAAGGATTCAAAATAAACTATTTTGATTATATCATGCATTCCCGTGGAGTTATAAGCAAAATACAAGCTGACTTAATTACTGCGTCACCTTGTGGCTGTTCACCAAATTCAGTACACTTGATTTCACACAACACATGACTGTACTGGTTCTCATAATGGTAAACCATTCAGATTAGGGATTACACATCATTAGATGTTACATAATGACTAACTGCTGGCCACAAAATTAAAAAATAGAAAAAATTATTCCTAAAAGAAAATCAAATACGTAATGACTTGGTTCCATGATTCAGGGGAACAATAATTTTGTTTCTAGCCCTTGTGGTTCAAGGGTTATTAACATACAAATACTTGAGAGACAGTGCAAAATCTTACACAAATATTTTACACTTACACTACACTTACAGTAGGCCTACACACTAACGGTTACTTGATGTAAGATGAGAGAAATGTACATATTGTACATACTGTAAACTATAACATTGCACTTCCTTCATGATTGTCATATTTATTTGCAGACATTTTTAGGGACTGTATTTTACCGAATAAAAAAGGCAACATCACTCTTTCCCAACCCTGTTCCTTGAGGCACACCAAACACAACACATTTCCCAACTCTTCATAATCACATCTCAATCCACTCATCAGCTATTCAGTGGAGACTCCAGACATAAAGCAGTCCGAGGAGGGAGACTTCATCAACAACGTGCAATGCTGTTGTGCCTTCAGGGTCAGGAAACACTGGACTACATGTCTAAGTGAGGTTCAGAAAGAGTTTTGTGACAAGACAAAGAAAATGTTTCTTCTTTTTAGAAGAGGTGAAAAATTAAACATTCACAGTACATTCAAACACAGTGTTGTACATTGCCCTGCATATTTATTCCAGACTATATATGCTTGTTGGGCTGGTGCAGTATAGAACAGGGATTCCCAACCCTGACTCCTGAAGTCACCCCAACACACACTTTACATGTCTCTTTTGTATAAACTCCCTATTAATGAGCTGATCTCAATCAGATGGTTTCGATTGAGGAGACATGCAGAATACAGAACAGACAGAGAAACCCATAATACGTTTAACAGGTAGGCCTAGTTAAAATCAGTCAATGACCAGTTAAAAAATAAATTAATAAGCTAAATTTCTCTTTTCTTTTTTACCTTTCTTCTGTTTTTGATTTACCTAGGCAGCACTATCACATTTAAACACACACAAAAAAAATATCAATAATAACTTTATATGCATACACTGTTAGACTTTTCTGTAATTTCTACAGTTACAGTCATGGTTAGAATTAATGGCACCCCTGGTAAATATGATCAAAACTGGCTGTAAAAAATAAATCTGCATCGTTTATCCTTTTGATCTTTCATTCAAAAAATTGCCAAAAATCTAACCTTTCATTGAAGTAAAAGAATTGAAAGTGGAGGGGAAATCACATTATGAAATAAATGTTTTTCTCCAAAACACGTTGGCCACAATTATTGGAACCCTTTTATTAAATACTTTTTGCAATCTCCTTTTTTTAAGATAACAGCTCTGAGTTTTCTCCTATAATGTCTGAAGAGTTTGGAAAACACGTGACAGGAGATCAGAGACCATTCCTCCATACAGAATCTCTCCAGATCCTGTAGATTCCCAGATCCATGTTGGTGCTTCTCCTCTTCAGTTCACTCAACTCATCAGGTCAGGGAACTGGGACGGTCATGGCAGAAGCTTCATTTTGTGCTCTGTAACACATTTTTGTGTTGATTTTAATATTTGTTTTGGATCGTTGTCCAGATGGAAGATCCAAACATGGCCCATTATAAGATTTCTAACAGAAGCCGTCAGGTTTTGATTTTTTATCTGTTGATATTTGATAGAATCCATGATGCCATGTATCTGAACAAGAAGTCCAGGACCTCCAGCAGAAAAATATGCCCACAACATTAAAGATCCAACGGTACATTAAATTGTACACATGGGGTACTTTTTATCCTTGTGTGCACCAAACCCATCTAGCGTGTTCGCTGCCAAAAAGCTCTTTTTTTAGTTTCATCTGACCACAGAAGCCTGTGCCGTTTAAAGTTCCAGTCATTCTGACAACTGAATATGCTGGAGTTTGTTTTTGGACGGGCGAGGAGGATTTTTCTTGAAACCCTCCCAAACAACATGTGGTGATGTAGGGGTTGTTTGATTTTTTTTTAAATAGGCTTTCTGACCCCATGACTCAAGTAATCTCTGCAATTCTCCATCTGTGAATTCTCCATCTGTGATAACATCTTTAGTTGATTGTAACTTCTTGGTTATTGCCCTGATGGTCAAAATGGGGATTTTCAATTATTTAGCTATTTTCTTACAGCCACTTTCTATTTTGTGATGCTCAACAATCTTTTGATGCACATCAGAACTATATTCTTTCTTTACTCATTGTGATGGATGAATAAGGGAATTTGGCCTTTGTGTTTCCTCATATTTAAACTCCTGTGAAACAAGAAGTCATAGCTAGAGAGTTTCATGTTCCTAGTCACCCTGGTGTGCTAAAAAAAAGGTAAACATTAATGGGAATATACTTCAGAGATATTTTACTCGTAAAAAAATCTAGGGGTACCAATAATTGTGGCCAACGTGTTTTGGAGAAAAACATTAATTTCATAATGTGATTTACCCCCCACTTTCAATTCTTTTACTTCAATGAAAGGTTAGATTTTTGGCAATTTTATGAATGAAAGATCAAAAGGATAAACGATGCAGATTTATTTTTTACAGCCAGTTTTGATCATATTTACCAGGGGTGCCATTAATTCTGACCATGACTGTATTTACTTTAAATCACCCAGTATTATACTGCTATTTCTCTTTACAGTAAATAACTGTGATTCCCATTGCATCATGGAAAAATAGGCTACAGAATATTTCATTTTGTATTGACAGGTGCAATATTTGAAAATCGATAATTATTTTATTATTTTTAAATTATATTTATATCTGCATTTATGTCTAAACCTATAGACTTTCAAACATAAAAAATTGTATTCGTGTCAAAATGACATATAAACATCTTTTTTTGTCGTTCATCGCTTCCAACACGCTTGCATGTCACGTGATAAATAAATAGCGTCGGTTCTATTTCTAGCATGAACGCGTTTTTTTATTTTTTCAAATTAAAGAAATTCTAAATCATTAAATAACTGTAAACAAGACATAACTCTCGGTGAGTTAATGTTTATAATAAGCATTTATTAATTCAAGTTTTAAACATGTTCATTTAGCAGAGCACAGATAAAAAATATTGCATTCATGCTGCCTTTTACAACAGAATTATTAAAGCTAACTGATCTCAAGTTTGTTTGCAGACAACTTAAAAATAATAATTATTTGAATTTGTACCTGTGACATAAACAATGGGGGTTCTACTTACTACACTAACAGCGAAAAGGATCTGGAACAAGGTTAGGATCCAGAAAAAGGGTTATTATAGTTTTGCATTTTTTAAATTAGTTTTTATTTTAATATGCTAGGTTATTTTTTTTTTTTTTTTTTTTTCAGTTTTCTGCTCAGTGTGGTAGGCTATCCTGTCTAATATGGGTGGTATCTTGTTTAGTTTCACTTGAGATGGTTATCTTACTTGGAATTAGTCTACATAATCCATAGTACATTAGCATAAGCCTAAGGTCTAGACATGATGGAAATAAGTATTTGGCCATTTCTGCTTCAGGGCTTGTCCAAACAGAAAGCGGTTTTGTTTTAAAACTCATGGAGGTGACCATTAGGACACCAACATACAGACTCCAGTGACCCAAGAAAAACAGGATCCTACAAGACCAAAGGCCAAATTTCCGTCCAAACAGTATTCCACACAGCACGACAGGAGCCAAGCAAAGGGTCAAAGCATCAGAGACAGCAAGGTTTAGCATTAGACTTAAGGTAAAGCTCAAATTTATGTTCCACTCACGAGCAATGCTGATGATTACTGCGATATTGCTTGGCAAACCCACCAAACAGCACAAACCCAGAACTACAGCAGGAGCAATCTGTTCTGAACCCAAGTCAAGTCATCTTCATTTATAAAGCGCTTTTAGTATGGATTGTTTCAAAGCAGCTTTACAGTGATAATAGAAATTACCATTACAGATTGTTTAGGCTTTATCACAGCTCTAGGACAAAGTTATTGTCCAGCTAAAGATAGTCTTGACTGATTCACTTCCGTTGCAAAGATCATTAGTTAACTTAGGGGCCGCTAACACAACACCGTTCTAACAAAAAAAACCTAACGCGCTCCGGCCGCCCATCCGCAGTGCTGTTAGATGTGGAATTGAAGCCTAATCTTAGCTCCATAATCAAAAATTGTTTTGGTCTGGAAAATGATGAATCTAAGTTATGACTGCTTGACGAACAGGGGCTATGTTGACTCCTTCCACCTCTGTAAACTAAAACCACATCTAAGCTCTTATCTGAATCAAGGATCTGAATCATTAATTAATTAAAACTCCCCTTTGACTCGCTATATATATTTTTTTCTAAACGAAACAATACAATTCAAATAAAAGATACAGAGACAACATTATGAACTCACACTTCATCTTTAAAGGGGTCATATGATGCTATTTTAAACGTTCATTATTTTGTTTATTGGGTGTAATAGAATAGGTTAACATTTTTCACATAC
The DNA here is from genome assembly GCA_026230005.1 of Gila orcuttii. NCBI lineage: Eukaryota > Metazoa > Chordata > Actinopteri > Cypriniformes > Leuciscidae > Gila > Gila orcuttii. Next base: position 9,200,196 of record JAPDVR010000005.1, on the reverse strand, counting down.
TGTACATTATTGCTGGTTGTTAATCGATGGTATTGTTGAAGCCTTCTATTTGCATTATTTTTTAGCTTATTTCTAAAATAGCTGTATTCTTCTGGTTTGTGGTTTTCAGATGTTTCTTTCTCTTCTGTTCTTCCTTTTACTATATTGCAAGCTGCAAACATCTACCTCATATGCTTATTTATTAAATAAAAAAACATTAAAAATCTTCTTATTAAGCCCATAATAATATATAACGCCAAGGTAATATATCACTTCTTATAGGATGTTCTTAATTCTAAGTTTTACAGTTTTTCTCAATCACTTTGGCTCAGTTCTCGAATGGGTTTGTCTCTCAAAACAATAAGATCAGATTTCTGAACAATTAGTTTCTGGTTCACAACATATTTTAATTTCTTATTGACTTAAACAAATTGCATGCGTTTTGGCATATGTATGCAAAAAAAATAAGTACAATTGTCTTCAATTTGAACAATAACTAAATGCAGCCAAACCACAAGAAACCTATTTAGTTTTTTCCAAGGCCCATATTACCGAAATATAGAATTCTGGTAATCCATACTCTGGGATACTTTGGTCTCTCATGAGACCAAATCAATAATTTTGTATCATGTAAGAATGAATGCTTGTATGAAATGCAGCCAGATGAATGTTGAATATTGTTTCTCCGTCAACAGCATGTGTTCATCTACTGCAAAACACACAAGAACAGCAATTATTTCTTTCTGATACATTTTAGAATATTTCCTGAAGAGACGACATAAAGAAAAGGATCCAGACAGCAGTTTAGCAAAGCCAGAGTCTTGCTTGTATCACCATAAACTCTACGGAAGGACTTCAATTGGGAATGAACGTCTGGATGAGATGTTTTAGTCAGAGTAGTAACTATATCAATCACATTTATGATGTGCACAGGAGTCCAAAACAGAAAGAAAGCCACAACGATGCTGACCACAAGTCTTTTCTTGTAAGTCTTAACGTTTGCCCCCTGATTTCTGGGTTCCTGGTCCTGAGGAACTCTAGTTAGACTGGAGCTCTTGGCTTTTTGGCTCAAGCCTTTGTGCAACCAGAGATAACATGTTAACATGATCAAAAATGGAATGACAAACCCCAACAGGATCTCAAGAAGCAAAACAGACACTTCTACAGACCGTGACTCCATTGTCCTCTGACATCTTTGCAATCCATCCTTGTCTTTGAGTCCTTGAGTGAAAAGTATTGGTAGGGCAAAAACAAAGGCTAGAATCCAGATGCCAGTCAGATGAAGGTGTCCGTGTCGTCTTTCCAGTCTGTGCAGTAGCTTCCTGTTAGTGACTCTTGACTTGATGACATTGTGATAGCGGTGCACACTCATGGAGGTGACCGTCAGGACACCAACATACAGACTCCAGTGACCCAAGAAGAACAGGATCCTACAAGACCAAAGCCCAAGTTTCCATCCAAACAGTATTCCACGCAGCACGACAGGAGCCAAGCAAAGGGTCAAAGCATCAGAGACAGCAAGGTTTAGCATTAGACTTAATGTAAAGCTAAAATTTGTGTTCCACTCACGAGCAATGCTGATGATTACTGCGATGTTACTTGGCAAACCCACCAAACAGCACAAACCCAGAACTACAGCTGGAGCAATCCGTTCTGAACCCACAGCAGTGCTGTTAGATGTGGAATTGAAGCTTACGTTGAGCTCCATCATAATCAAATATTTTGAATCTCTTGTTAGAAACAAAATATACAAGTTACTGAGAGAACCTCTCCCACTAAACAACATATGCCAAATGGCATGCTCACCTATACCTGGAAAATAAACAAACAAAGATTGCATATCATAATAGCCACAAGCAAAGGTTTTAGTAGCACTTTCATTAATAAGTTATTAGCAATATGACAGTATATCATTGTATGATAAAAGATCAGTAGTTACTGTACAAACAAATATGAATAAATATGAAAATGTGATCGAAAATTTAATGACAACTCAATTTATATTTACATTCATTAATGATCTGTTCAGGATTATAATGCAAAATCATAAAGTTATAATACACTAACCAATACTGTTTTTTTAAATACCTGCAAATTCACATAAAATTAAAAATATTTTAGAAAAACATAAATAGCAATTTAAAATATGGTAAAAAGCAAAGGCTGTAGAAAACTTTTAAGGGAAATATCAAAACATTGTGCTGTTCCTAACTGTGGGGCAGCACATGTGTAACTTTTTGCCTAAAGTTTATTTTTCTGATATAAGTTCTGATTCATGTCAGTCATTTAACAGACTGTTTAGTTCCTAGGGTCAGAAAGAGTGTTTACATTGGCTAAAACTATTGATTGTATGACTGTTTTGAAATAATTGTTTTGGGTCAAATAAACCTGTTAGGCATGAAAAAGAAGAAAAAACACCACCATTAAAGGAGCTTAATGTATTTTTAGATATTATTTAACATCAAATATATCATTTTAATATTTTATTTTGGTCAGTTATTTTATTGATAATACCATATTCTATGCCATAATTTGCCATACAGCATATCAGTTTAATGCCAAAAATTAAAAATTTCCTTCATACACATTAACAACAACAAAAAATATATAAAACAAAGGAAATCTGCATAATCTCAAAGAGAACATTTTATTATAAAAAGCACTGACAAATATACAAGGTTAAAAAAAAAGATCACTGAAACATTGTTTTTTCTAAAGACATTGTATTCATCACTTAGTTGAACATAAAAATGTAGTTACTTGATGACAAAGTTCAATAACAAAGACTTACAATGTATCTATAAAGGAGAAAAAAATGCACACATTTCTACGCAATGTAATGCCTCACAATGTAAAACCTCGGCATCACCGAAACACCAGCACTTTATCTGTCACCCGTGCCTTCCCATCAGACTGTGCTCACAGAGACAGCCCACAGTCAAGACAAAACCATTTGCTTCTCAATTGTAGATGAAGTTAAACCTGTGCAGGGGAAAGAATAGGTTGAGCAAGTTAATAAAAAAAAGGATTTACAACATTAACTCTTTCCCCGCCAGTGTTAAAAAAAGTTACCAGCCACTGCCAGGATTTTTGATAATTTTCACAAAACCCTTCACATAATATTTTGTTGCAAAAATATCTGAACATGCACTGTTCAGTATGCAAAAGACAAAACAAAAACTCTGTTTAATTCTAGCTTGAAAGTAAGTTTCATAAAATAAGCAACATTTTGAACAAAAAGCTGAAAAAAATCATGTTTTTGTCAAAAGCCCTTTTCAGACGATAATTGATTCTCATGGGGTCGTAAAGTATTTTCAACATTTACAGGGGCTAGTCAGTGATTTTACTGCCGGCCGAATCCAGAATGTCAGTGTGCTTCTCCCACCACTTGCATAAAAATCCCCGACCGAATTACCTACTGTTTTTTGAACAAACAACAAGGTTGTGTGGTAATTTACTTGCCATCCAAATCCACATCAATTAAAAGAAGAGATCAATTAAAAAGTCACTTTTTAAATCCTTTTTTACCACTGACGAGCACCAAACGGTTGTGCTTAGCTGTAATTTGGATACATTTTAAAGATGTAGCCTACACTTTTTTTTTAAATGCTGGAAAGTATTTACAAGAATGATACTTCACCACTGCTCAAAGGAGAAAGAGAAGAAAAGCATGTGAACATTTGAAATGGGCTGGCACGGCAGCAATTATATAGATTAAAAATATTAACCAAGCAGCTTTGTTCACCTCATGTAAATAAGAGGCTGTATTAAATTTCTGCTAATTTTTTAAATGACATCCACCATTTTGAGATGCAAGACAGAAAACCATTTTAACTATAGCACATCTGTCTTCCTGTTTTTAAACAGGAGATTTAAATAATCAAATAATAGGATATTTCCTTATATTAAATTAAATATGAATTTATTTTTATTATTCCAAGCCTATTAATTACAGCAGACAATCATGCGACGGACCACATGAGCAGCACATTCCCGGGTTCGTAGAATCACAAAACTTGCTCCTCCACCAAGAATAAATCGGCATCTGAACGCATGAGTTTTATTACTGAGGTGCCATGCAATTTTATTTTTACGGACATCCACATGAGAAACAATTATCGTCCGAATAGTGATAAATACTACGTCTGGATTGGATTCAGAACAATGATCAAAACATAGATGGAGTAGATCACTTCTGTCAACAATCCTATACCTCATCCTGGGTTGACATTTTATTCAGTAACCTTATACAGTTTTGATTTATATGTGGTTTAATGTTTGATGATTGCGCTATTTTACATATGCATCTGCTTACATATGCTATCACTTTTTTTCTGCTGCTTCTTCGCCTATGTTTTGATCCTGAGATTTTGTACTATTTCATAAGATGCATTACCTGTCAATGGCGGGGGAAAGAGTTCATTTAATTACAGGTCCTTCTCAAAAAATTAGCATATTGTGATAAAGTTCATTATTTTCCATAATGTAATGATAAAAATTAAACTTTCATATATTTTAGATTCATTGCACACCAACTGAAATATTTCAGGTCTTTTATTGCTTTAACACTGATGATTTTGGCATACAGCTCATGAAAACCCAAAATTCCTATCTCAAAAAATTAGCATATTATGAAAAGGTTCTCTAAACGAGCTATTAACCTAATCATCTGAATCAACTAATTAACTCTAAACACCTGCAAAAGATTCCTGAGGCTTTTAAAAACTCCCAGCCTGTTTCATTACTCAAAACCGCAATCATGGGTAAGACTGCCGACCTGACTGCTGTCCAGAAGGCCATCATTGACACCCTCAAGCAAGAGGGTAAGACACAGAAAGAAATTTCTGAACAAATAGGTTGTTCCCAGAGTGCTGTATCAAGGCACCTCAGTGGGAAGTCTGTGGGAAGGAAAAAGTGTGGCAAAAAACGCTGCACAACGAGAAGAGGTGACCGGACCCTGAGGAAGATTGTGGAGAAGGACCGATTCCAGACCTTGGGGGACCTGCGGAAGCAGTGGACTGAGTCTGGAGTAGAAACATCCAGAGCCACCGTGCACAGGCGTGTGCAGGAAATGGGCTACAGGTGCCGCATTCCCCAGGTCAAGACACTTTTGAACCAGAAACAGCAGCAGAAGCGCCTGACCTGGGCTACAGAGAAGCAGCACTGGACTGTTGCTCAGTGGTCCAAAGTACTTTTTCCGGATGAAAGCAAATTTTGCATGTCATTCGGAAATCAAGGTGCCAGAGTCTGGAGGAAGACTGGGGAGAGGGAAATGCCAAAATGCCTGAAGTCCAGTGTCAAGTACCCACAGTCAGTGATGGTCTGGGGTGCCATGTCAGCTGCTGGTGTTGGTCCACTGTGTTTTATCAAGGGCAGGGTCAATGCAGCTAGCTATCAGGAGATTTTGGAGCACTTCATGCTTCCATCTGATTTCATTTTTCAGCACGACCTGGCACCTGCTCACAGTGCCAAAACCACTGGTAAATGGTTTACTGACCATGGTATTACTGTGCTCAATTGGCCTGCCAACTCTCCTGACCTGAACCCCATAGAGAATCTGTGGGATATTGTCAAGAGAAAGTTGAGAGACGCAAGACCCAACACTCTGGATGAGCTTAAGGCCGCTATCGAAGCATCCTGGGCCTCCATAACACCTCAGCAGTGCCACAGGCTGATTGCCTCCATGCCACGCCGCATTGAAGCAGTCATTTCTGCAAAAGGATTCCCGACCAAGTATTGAGTGCATTACTGAACATAATTATTTGAAGGTTGACTTTTTTTTTGTATTAAAAACACTTCTTTTATTGGTTGGATGAAATATGCTAATTTTTTGAGATAGGAATTTTGGGTTTTCATGAGCTGTATGCCAAAATCATCAGTATTAAAACAATAAATGACCTGAAATATTTCAGTTGGTGTGCAATGAATCTAAAATATATGAAAGTTTAATTTTTATCATTACATTATGGAAAATAATGAACTATCACAATATGCAAATTTTTTGAGAAGGACCTGTAGACACCGTTTATCAATATTGCTTAAATGAAGTGAAGCCTATTTACTAGATAACCCATCCGATGAGTCTCATATTAAAAGTAACACCTCACCTGCTCAGTAGCTGAGGAAGACTAGATATAATCGGGCCGTAGCCAGGAGCATTATCATAAAGCTCAAACAAGGGGGCGGCCACCAGCTTGTAGTTCTTTGGCACAGCAAACAATGCTAAAGACACACGACACACAAGTTAAGCTGTATATTCACATTTTACACAAGGTGCATTGAGTAAACAAAACATATTCTGCCCTACCTTTCTCTTGCAGCTGTACTAGAAAAAGCTTCTTATGTTCCTTAGGTTTAGTGATGTGTGCTGGAATATATGGGTACTGTGGAAAGAAACGAGATATGAAGCAAAATCTTAGTGTGCTTGAAAGTGAAAATATTTTTTAACAATATATACTGTTGGTGATCCTGTGCGTGGTGTTTGTCTGAGGAAAAAGGAACGGAGTAGTTACCACCTGAGGTGGTTCAAAGTTTGGTCTCCACCAGTTCCCAATACAGTCATCAATGACCCAGTCCTGTTTCACTCCATCCTGACGCCCCAAAATCTTGACAAGAAAATTAGGAATTATTCTCCAGTGCATTTTTAATCAATTTCTGCTAGTTTTATTACATAATTTAGCATTTTAATGTCATACAAGATGGTACGATACTCTGGCCCTGTTTACACATGGTATTAACATGCGTTTGTCGATTGGATCACAAGTGGGCGACACTATACAGGTGTAAACGGGGTCAAAAACATTTTGAACTTGTCCACTTTCGACCACTTCCAGAGGTAATTGAAAATGCATTCACGCTAGCCATACGGGATTTAAACTTTGTCGGCTATAAACCCAAGTTTGGTTTGAAGATGAAAAACGTACCAAGCACAATGTTTTCTCAACATTCCTGATTTCTAACACACACTCACAGTTGTTCAGCATGATCTTGCGGCTATCAGATCAGAAAAGAAAGCTACTGCTCTCCATGTTTTTCCATCGTCTCCGGTTGCATTCATTTGTAAATTGCGCATGCTTATTTCATCCATTAGATCGAAAGATCTGAAAAAGCCCATACATTTACCTGCCTAAAGACCCTCCCCTCAAAGAAATCAGGACAGAAGTGGTTGAAAATGGATTAAAACCGCAGGTGTAAAAGGTGTCTCCCTCTTCTACCTGTGATCTGATCGACCATAACGTAATATCAGACCAAATCTTAATACCAGTTGTAAATAAGGCCCTCTAATAGTAAGTGTTTTTTTCTTGGCTGATCTTTTATCTCTAGAGTGAACAAATTGTAGTTAAAAAATCCTGTAAATGCCATTAATTATTAACATATTAAATACAGTCAGAAAACCAATGATACCTCTGTCATCAGTCGTTTTAAGCCCTCCACCTCATCTTCTCCAGGGTTCAACTCACCACCAGGACTGCAAAAACACAATGTGTAAACTGTCAGGCACTGACAATAAATGTTACTAGACACATTTTCAACAAATGCACAATGGATGAACAATCAAAACAAAACAAAACAATGTAAAGAAAAGCAACACGTCATAGCAAAATAATGAGCAAAAATGAATAACGAATCATTCATAAGGATAGATGCGTTCCTTTTGACAAGGTTAACCACTAAAACGGCACCTATTTGAATCGATTACATCCACACAAACTTCAGTGAAGCAGCGACCCCTTACAGTTTGAAGAAGGTGGTTCCCAGCTGTAGGAGCAGCACGTGAGGGAGTCTGTGCTCGTGCACGATCAGAACTCCCTCCACTGTCCGCCGCATCCCGATTTTCTCAAACTCCTCCCGCATCCGCTGAAAGCGTGCGGCTACCGAGCTGTCCTTCTCATAGAGCGGCTCCTTGGTGCCGAATGTGTAATTTGTTAGTGGGTATCTGCGAAAAACAAACATCACAATGTTCAGGAGTCCCATCATTTAAATAAGGATATGATAGAACGTTATTGATCCACTATTACCAATAGGCGCTCGTCTTGAGGAGCACTTCAACCCCTGATTAATTGTTGAACCCCACAAATGAAACATAAGAAAACAGTACTAACTACTGCACATGAAATGGAATAAAAAAAAACAGATCCTTGAATGCCAGTTATTTTGTACTATCGATACATGTCAAAATAAATGTACAAAGATTTGGGCAATACATGAAATCAAACTCAGTAGAGATCTCAATCAGGTTCCTAAATAGTGAATCAGTTTATCGTGTAGATGAATTCAGGCACTGGTAAGGACAGTAAAGGATGCTGGCTGGCTCACTACACATTGGGACACTGGTGTGGTGACTATTTCTGGCGATGTGACATTCTTATACAACATCACTACTGGTATTTATGAACAACAGCAGAAATTACATCTTTCTGACATTATGTTTTAATGTCATTTATAGTAAATTATGATACATATACATACTTTGCTTGTTATATACGTGCAACATTTCAGCCAGAAATAAATTATAAATTTTAGCTAGATTTTGTTAACTACCTGTCTAGTGATGTATGTTTATGTTGAGTATTAAAAATAAACATTTATCACGTGTCATTATGCGTAGTGATTTGGCTCATGTATTTTACGTTTAGCAACTTCCGTTAAGGGAACATAGTGAGAATCGATGCTCCCTGGTTTTCAAGGTGCATTGCGGGAATTTTTAGGGAACGAACATTTAAGTGAACTGGAAGGATTCTGCGATTGAGACAGCCCTTAAAATGTCCGACTCCCTTATCAGTCCCCAGACTACTGAACTAGGGAGCTGATTGAGACGCACCCAGTGTATTGTTACGCATCCAAACAGCAGTAGGCAGGACGGAGCATTTTCAAATGTCAATGCTCTTTCAAAAAGAAGCTATAAGGGATCGCTGAGCATTAGTTATGAAAGAAAAGTAATTGCACGTCGTTTGCAGTGGTTAATTCTACTCACAGGTTGATTGTTCTCTCCAGGGTGAGCGGTTTAGCCGGCTGGCTAATATATTTATTACCGAACTGATTTACTCCACGAGGCCAACCGGTAGATGATCGATTAGGAGGTACAACTGACATCGTACGACGAATAATATAGTCGCTTCTTAATCTTTGCACTAATCACTTTTTTTTTTACTGTTGATTGCGATATTAGTGGGATTGAATTGCACAGCCTTGGCGCTCGATGAAAACCGTAATACGGCTCTCTGTTGTGAAAGCACATCCGGGACATCGGGCTACTTCCTGTGTTACGACCGTGCGTTTTGCTTTACGTCATGTCTGCGTCAGCGAGGCTAATAATTATTTTATTGATTGATAAGTTAATTTTTTATATTTTATTTTATATACGTGGTTTTATTTACTTACTACATTTCTTTCTTGTTTGCTCGTTTAATCAATCTATAGTGTTAAAATATATAAATTAATGTGACTTGTCTTGACTTGTCACTTGAATAATCTACATTTATTTATTCATTGACCATTGCAAGTAATCACACGATGAAAAAAATAACCTTCTCAAAATAAACCTTCTAGTTAAACCATTGATTTGTGGTAAAGAATAACGAAACCAACTTCGAATAAAATCTAGGCCTACTAATTCCGTTATCACCTTGTTATAAAACAGTAGCTTCTACAAAAGAAAGATAGATATTTCAGTTTACATAGGCCTATATGACTTTGATGTGATCTCTTCATTCGTTTATTTTAACAAGTAAAATGAGAGATCCTGGGTCCTTTAAAATATGTTTATTGTTTTACACTTTTTGTGTTTACATATTTTTTAACATTATGGTGGTGGGAGTCAGGAACAGACTACATCCATAATTAATATGCAACATTGGTTTCCTTTCTAGCTTTCGTGCTTTTGTGTCTCGCTGTGTTCTACATTCATTTTTACTAGTGCAATTAACCACATTATGAAAACAAAGTATACAATGAAAGACTTGCAACCTATGTGAAAAAGCACGCTTCTCAAAAAAAAAAAAAAAACACTTTATTATTGCGCTTTAGGGAGTAGTCAAAAAATAAGAGTAGGCCTATAAACTAACACTGAATAAAAGCTATTTCTAATACAGTTATCACCCTTAGTGCAATTTATTTTATTCCATCATAGTTCCCATCTAAGTCATCATTAGATGTTGCATCCTTGAGAAATCATACAAATCAATGCAGCAAGACTGCTTTTTAAGGAAATCATATAAATCAATGCAACAGTATTGCAATTTTAAAATTCAACACATTTGCAAGAGATCTAGGGAATTTTGCATTGCTATATGGCTGCCCTGTAATAACAAAGTGCATTATGGTCTCTGAAATGTTATCATATGTCGTGTGTTCATTTGCCCTCATTACATGAGGTTTGGCAGGAACAATAAACACATTCTTTCCTAAAGCCTAAGGCACTGTCATAGTTAGATAGTCTCTAATTTTGTTGTTGGGTTTAAACAGTCAACTGAAAACATCAAATTAGAATACATTGTATAATAATAATTAAAATATATATATTTGTATTACATAAGTATTATGCTCATATCAAAGGCGTTAACAATTGCTGTTTTAGTCATCTTTAGCAACTTAATTAAGAATTCAACCAATGTGGTCAATATATTTGTATCAAATGAGGGCAAATATCACACAATATATCATGAGCGTAACAAAGACAACTGTTAATCCTGCAAGGCTAGTCGATCAACTTAAATATAAATTAAAACAAAAATACTTGATGTCTTAAGAATATGTTCCAGAATATTACTAAGAAAAATACACTAAATTGTGCAAAAAGCAGTGCATTATCTCAGTTTTCTTCTGTGAGGTCTGATTTTTAACCCCTAGACCTCTCACATTAATACATACATAATCTGATTAAACCAGTACTTTTATATGCCTTTAAATATATTGAAATACAAGTGTGTTGCATATATATTGAAATACAAGTATGTGCTTCATTATAAGGTAAATTTTAACAAAATATGTTATTTTTTACAGTTAAGTTTTAGGGAAAATTAAAATCACAGCTCCACAAAGCAGAAACTCCAACACACAGACTAAAGTGCATTCAAACTCGGGCCACTATAATTTATGATATATTGCATACAGTTCACATGTGTTGTCGTTGGGGAAAGAAATGCTTAATATTTCCTTTCTTTGGCATCTTCAAAATGATCTTGATGTAGCCTGAACTCCTTATAGGCTTTGAGAAAGGTTTATTCTAAATATTCCATCTTTCCAAAGAGTTGCTCCAAAAGATTCGTGAAAATCCATCTTCCACCAATGGCCTACTAAGTGAATCTTCATGAAGAGCTGGTCAGCACAAGTTTACTTGATATATCACCGCCACATCTACTAGTCAGATAAATTGGAGCCTTCTCTTCTGATGTTGGAATAGTATGCAATCCAAGTGTCATGCTTTTAAATGGATCCCTCTTAGAGAAACAATAAACAAGACAACCATAAGTGTGAGGTAGATTTTAATAGAATAAAACTATACTTCTTAGACAGTAGATTTTAACATCAAAGGGCTCTTCAGGCTGTTAGTAACTGTTGATCATTACCTGTTCATCTCTCAGGAGGGATCTGTGCTGGCTGTCATATCAGGTCTTCACTGCTCCTCATAGCCAGCGGTCGGGTACGTCTCTCCCTCCTGACCCTGAAACATGTACTGGGACACAGCAGCCGGGATTAGGGCATTAGCCAGCTCCTGCAAATGCACAAATAAATAGTTTAGAAAATAGTCCATATAATGGGTACTTGATCATGCAATTATCAATTCGAAAAATGTCACTTTGAGACATTAGCAGCTGATTATGTACAAATGACAGTAAACTCACTGATTTCAGGTTTGGGTCCATTTCTGTGAAGTTCCACTCATTCAAAGGCAGACTAAATGTGAAAGTCTGTGAGAAAGAGTAGAGGTTATAGGTTAATCGGGGTATGTGTGTTAAGGTCATTACTATGATCCTTTCATTCACTTGTATGTGTGTAAACAGTGGATTCGCTCTCTATAGATTCATACTTACATCCATTGCCGCAGCACTGCTTTCCATGCTCTGCTGGTGACTCCTCAGAAGCATCTGTAAATCCTCCAGGCTCATGTCAACGTTCTCCACGCCATCAGGAATTTCTGGTCTTTGACATATACACACAAGTTAAACTTAAATGTGAGTGGTGCTTGTCTGTCTAAAACAAAAGTCTTAACTGTGCTAAGTTGTAGATATTTGTTACTCTGACATGGATGATATATTATACCTCTCCAGCATGGGTCTTTTGGCCCTTCTCTCTCCCAAATTAGATCCACGGCCCTCTAGGACGGACTGTACCATGGCAACAGGGAGGACGGGGGGTTCAGGGCACACCTCACATGAGCCGAGTGGTACACCCTCTCCCCGTCCCTGCACCCCAGGACTCGCCGGCTCTTCCTTAATCAGCATCAGACACTTTTCCCTAAACAAACAGATCACATATTAATCCAAGGAAAACTAGGCTCCACTGAAATCCATTTGCCCCCCCCCCCCAGACCCCTCCCACACAAAGTATTATCAAAACCGTTGGTAATCAAACGATTGCATTAAACATTAACAATTTAATTAATCTTTTAAAGCACTGCAAAACAGATGCACAGATGTTTCCTGGAAAAATAATTGTGATATTGTGTGATATTTCTGGGGGGGGGGGGGGGGGGTATATTAATAAAATATTAAAATATATTAATATTTAATTAATATTTTTAATTAAAATATTAATTAATTAATATTTTATTATTACTGTGAGAAGTACATTCTACTGTACAATAATATCTTAATTTATTTCTGTTATAATTTCTTCAAGTTTAACCGAACTTTTATACAGTAAATTCCATTTTTATGACTGAATTCATTCCGTGAATCCATATGCGTTTTTCGCATTGTAGAAATCAGGGCCCTACTAAACAAAGTGGCTAAAGGGATAGTTTGCATTGTTTTCTCATCCTTTATTTTTCCAAACCTGTATGACTTACATAGGCTACTTGTGTGGAACACAAAAGAAGATATTTTGAAGAATATTTGTGTGACTGTGTCCATAGTCCAAGTCAGTGGGCTCCAAAACAACATGAATATACAGTACAATTTTAATGTATGGACAAAAACAGTTTTTGGGTGAACTATCCTTTAACCCTGAAGGTCGGCCCACTCACCTTGATTCCTCTGCCTGCATTTGTAAAGCCATTGTGGTGGACTGTGAAATTTCAGTGACATCAGAAATGATTGGCCCTCCTGTCATCACACTGCTAGTGGAGCAGGATACACTTTCTGTGGATGGCTGGTAGAACATGAGAGAGATTCTGTGTTTGTCATATTTTATTGATCAAGAAAGCCATCAAAACACCAGTTGAATACAAGGCATAATATAGTGAGAAACATCTTCTCTGTCAGATCTTCAATCTTTAATATGAAAGCTTTCTCACCGACTGGATATAGAAAGATTCTTGCAAGGACTCCATGGAGTGGCTATGGCTGAATTTGGAGGCAGGAGGGGTGGAGCAGCCATCATCCAGCATGAGAGGACTGAAGAGAAGGAAAAATGCAGCATATCATTGAAAGAAGCCACATTATTATCAATAAGGGTCAAAGACAAAGACCTTATGACTACTGTTGAGAACTAAAATCCTATTGCACCCTAGTGGTAAGACAGTGATAGAAACGTTGGAACAATGAACAATGTTGTTATTAGTTAGCCACTTAAAAGTTACAGCGAGGTAAAGAGCTCTGGCTCTTGCGGTCCCTCTTACCCAGTTTGTTCTCATGCGTCACACTAGCTGATGGTGCACCTTTTAATAGAAGGTAGAGGGTCATGCGCTACAATTCAGGTGCGTGCGTGTTTATGTGTGCGTGTGTGAGGGCAAGAGCTCAGGAGGTCTGACTCAGCATTCAGGTCCATTCATCGCAGCGAGGGCAGTGAATTGTATCAGCTGACTTTTTCCAGCTGAGTTGGCTGTTCCCTCTACTGTGTTTGTGTTGGAGCATCAGGCAGTTGATTGCTGTTTTCTGTTTGCTCTTTTTTTGTTTGTGAATATGTCAATACAAAATCGAGTGCTTCAGATTAGTGTTTGTGTTGAAGTGTGTGTAACAGATGAATGGGTATACTCACAGCTTTCTCTTCATTCCCACAGTGCCGGGAGTGTTGGACTGCATCTGGCTAAACAGAAACTGAATCAGCTATGGATAGAACAGAGAATCAGAGAGTGATTAAGCATTACTCAGTCACTAAATCAGCACATCAGCATCTATTCCAATAACAGCCAGTGTGGGCATGAGCTGTATTTCTTACCTTGTTCATGACTTTCTGCTGCTGTGTGTGATTCTGCCTCAGTGACACCACCTCCCTCCACAGAACATCATTCTGCCTACAGGATAGATAGATAGATAGATAGATAGATAGATAGATAGATAGATAGATAGATAGATAGATAGATAGATAGATAGATAGATAGATAGATAGAACATACATATAGGCTGTAAACTAGAGATAATTTGTACACTACTGAAATGGTAGGTAATTGTTTCGAGGAAGTATTTGTTGATTTCACTCTGATTCGAGTGCAAGGTGGTCTGCAATTTATGTTTTCCTGTTGATGTGGTCCACCATCTGAAAACATTCGAAAACTACTGAAATAGATGATTATTCAGATTAATATATACACATGGGTATATGATCAGACCGCTGGACTCCACCTGTCACGTGAGGTACTGAATGTTCTATTGAGGAAGCTTAAACAAAACACCATACCACTGAGATTCACAATGCAGAGAAGCCGATGAATGAGCCAACTGCAGAAGTAGGTGAAAAGTTACAGGGATAATAGAGGTGAAAAGTCAAGTTCTTGTTTGGGGTTCAATTGCTTTGTTAAGTGTGAGGAAAGGCAGTAAATGATGCCATGGGATTAATTGGGTATGTGTGCAAGATGTGTGTTAAACGTCTTACTGTTTCATATCCTGCATCTGCATCTCCATGTTCTCTTGTTGGCTGCGTAACACCTGCACCTCATACAACAGCTTACTCAAGTCCTCTTGCCGCACTTTGGTCTCCTCGCTTTTCACTATTGACACCTGTGAATACACAAACATATAAACTATCGTACAGTAATGAGTAAACAAACCTCCAGCCTTCTCCTCTGTGTGTGTGTGTGTGTGTGTGTGTGTGTGTGTGTGTGTAAGAGCCTCTGACTCAGAGGATGAGAGCGAATAAAACAAGAGTGAGAATCACTTAAAGATAAGACGTCTGACCTTGCGCTTAATGTGCTCAAGCAGATGCTCATGGCCCTGGAGGAAATAGAGGTGCTGGAATTCGGTGTCATCTCGCTCTGGCTTTACCAGCCCGCTCTGCTCAATATTCACCACCTTCCTGAAGCCGTCTAAGAGAGAAGTGAGAGGTTAGCACAAACTCCTTCAATCTGGAGTGTCTGTGAGAGTTTTGGGATGTTTGTCAGGGCAGGCTGATACTTACACATGTTGAGCTGACGTACAAAGCTTGCCATGTTATTGTGTTTGAAGTATTTGGGCAGAACCTCCTTAGCAAATCTGCCCTGGTCAAAAACATGGAAGCTGGTGCCCGTCTAGAATGAGAGAAAACAAGGCCAAATGGAAAATACATCTCTGCTTTTATTATAGTATGAGAGGGGAGTCTTTTAATGTTTTTCCTTAAGCTATGTCTGAAAGACATAGTTTAAATGCAAAACTGAGACAGGATTGTGTTAAATCAGAGAGAAGCATCTGCTAAGAGCGGTGTGCCTAAATGCCATGGCCTGCCTGTTTTTCAACCTCATTGAGTTTTTACTGTCTTCCAGGTGTTATTTATATATTGGCCTTTTTTGCACACACAAGCAGAATGTAAAAGATTTTTGATACACAGGATTTCTAGCAAATTAATTAAAGTGTGCAGTACTGATGATTCATTGCCAAATTTATGTCAGTTAAAAAGAGATTGCTTTTTCACCAGATGATTATGAATATAACCATTATGCAGTCTCAAAGTATTGATAAAAATTAATTATCTTAAAGAGTTTGCCAATGATTTTTGTGGTTCCGAGTTCAGTCAATAATTATTTTTTATTGGCCTTTGATTGGACCTTTCATTGATGTCCATTTAAAATGAATTTTAAACATTTTCATCTGGATGCAGTATGAATAGCAGAATGAATAAAGAGAATTTGATTGGTTTCTTATTAATCATTCTGATGACCTCAGCAAGATCATCACTAATAATAGTGATAAATCCACCTTCAGTCTTATTTTAAAACTTCATCAACACATTTCCTCAAAGTTCAACACTGATCAACATATTTCTATTATGAAGAATAATATGCTATTACACAAGGCATTAATATAAACTGTTAAATGCATGTTGTAAATATACTTTGTATATGAAAATTTCTCTCAAATTTACAGCTAAAACAAATTATCAAAGTATTTGCTTAGTTAACAGTGTAACATTGTAAAAATATTTTTTCTACACTAAATTTCAACACCAGACAGATATTTTTATACATTCAAATATTTCATATATAGTTTTTCTACTAAAATTCTTTTAAATTTTCCACTGACCCCCTAGAGCTCTCTTATAGCTCTCCTCAGAGAAAATTTTGAATATATATATATATATATATATATATATATATATATATATATATATATTCTCTGATATTGCAATTTGAGGTAAGAAAATATTTATGTTAACCAAATAAATATATTCCAATATTTTAGTCATTTGTTTTAGCTGTAAAAAATGACATAGTCAGATTATTCAATTTAGTAAGCTTACTGTTTTTCACAAACATTATAAAAGGGTCTTTATACATGCCAATAAAGCATAGCTTTGAATACATAAATTCATAGCTGCCATTTCATTGCAAGGGATCATCATATTTGGAGGTTCTTGGCATTAAAATATTTAAAAAATCTTAATCTTACAAAAACTTTTAAATGTGTTTCTTTGGCTATCTACTCAAGGGCCCACAACAGTCCGACAAAAAATCCATAATAAAATGGTAGAGTTGGTTTTCTTCCTGATTTTCTTTCTATTTTAGATCTACACAATTTATCATCAAATATATCAATCAAATAGGATGCCATCAGGATGAACTCACAGTACTCCAGCAAATCAGATGACTGGTCTCTGGGTCCTCCACGAGAGTCCAGAGTTTAGTGAGGAAAGCAGGTACATTGCTAGCGTACGCTCCATCCACACCTATAGAGCCTGGGTTCTCCTGCATGACTACACTTGGACTTGAACAGATGAGTCTAAAAATTCAGAAGTATTTTAGTCCATTTCCAAAACGATGCTCTCTTGGGATGTGCGTTCCTGATGCTGTTCCTCTCTCCTTCTCCTCCTCTCTCTGTGGCCTACAGTCATAGGGCCATATTGGTCCCTGCCATTTCCACAGGTCAGAGTCAGCATAAAGCAATGCCCTGCAGCATCACCACTATACCCCCTCACTCAACAAAGGATCCCACAGGAGAACAATACAGACTCACACAAAGCCTAGAATAATGCCACACTGTCACGCCAAACAGCACAATGACCAAACGCAACCTGCACAGGAGAGTGTGCTGGGCAGATGTGTGGGGTTTTGTGTGGTAATTGTCATTCGTGATGTTAAGGTTGTTGTTTAGAAGAAAAAAAACTGCTCGTCTTCAAGAAGTGGAATATTTACAAATACATTACTATCCACCTGAACAGGTGGTCTGTTTGTATCTGTATGTATGTATTTATGTAAATATGTATTCATGTATGTATTCATGTATGTATTCATGTATGTATGAAAGTATGAATCTATCTATCTATCTATCTATCTATCTATCTATCTATCTATCTATCTATCTATCTATCTATCTATCCATCCATCCATCCATCCATCCATCCATCCATCCATCCATCCATCCATTCATCCATCCATCCGTAGCTTTATTGGCATGGTAAAAAAAGAAGCTTTACTTTGTCAAATTATTAGAAGCACACAAACCAGTACATATACAAATAAAAACAAACAAAAATGCTCTACCGTTATCTAACTAGAAGGGTTTTTTATTTTTTTTATTTAATTTAATTTAATTTAATTTAATTTAATTTTATTTAATTTTATTTTATTTTATTTTATTTTAAAAATAAAATAAAATAAACAAAATTGCTCTACCTTTATCTAACCAGCAGGGGGACCCATAATCCAGATCTTCGGTATTTTTACCTCTCTACCTCTCATTACCATGCAACACAGTCATAATTTTAACAGATAGCTTTTTGTTGTTGTTGTTGTTGTTGTTGTTGTTGTTGTCATAAAACCGCACATGTATACACGCATAGGTATGAAATCCAAAAAGCTAACTAGGTTACTAAAGAGTTGGGGTGACGCAAAACTTATCACAGCAATTTCAAAAGGAAAACAGATGGCTGCATTACTATAATTTTCAATTAATCTATTCTTGAGAAAAAAAAACAGAGGTTCTCAACTCTATAGGCATTGAATACATGGTGACAAAGACATTATAAATGCTTCCGTAGTCATTCAGGTCAAGCCCGATTCAGTTAAACATGATTAGTGGCTGACGCATGCAAAATTAAAATCACTGGTCAGCATCTGTATATGCTAAACAGGTCATAGGCCTTCATGACGACTTACTTCCTCATTTTCAAGCTGTAGCATTATGTCACCTCAAGTCATTTAAAGGGGTTCGTTTAGAGAAATCCCATGCACATCCTGTAGTTAATGAATGAAGATTCAGCATTAATTTCAGGAGTCAACATCAGCAGCAGTAAGTAATTGTTCCCATGTATCCCTTTCCACTAGGTACATTTTAATTAGTGCTACAGGAAGAAGGAAGTGTTTGATTTGCATGAGGATGTGCACATCTGTCAGGTTTGTTGTCATGTGGGAGGTAGGTCTGTGTTTTTGTGTGTACCCACTAGGTCAGGGGTGTCAAACTCAGCCACAGCCCTGCAGAGTTTAGCTTTAACTCTAATTAAACACACCTGATCCAGCTAATCAAGTCCTTCAGGCTTATTTAAAAACTACAGGTATGTGTGTTGGAGCTGGTTGGAACTAAACTCTGCAGGGCTGTGGCCCTCCAGGAATTGAGTTTGACACCCCTACACTAGGTAGTAACTTGTTAAGGGACTATTTGCTAGCCATTAACAATAGGCTTTTTAGTTGCTAGGCACTTACAAAATATTGTTTTCTAAGTAGATTAATTAGACTCGATTATGGATAAATCTTTGTTGTTTTTCAGCAATTTCCGTTTTATTATAAATTTTCTCTATCTCCTGAAGTAATCCTGCATCTTTACAAGAGCATTTATTGTTCTCTCTTCTGCTTCTGAGATAAATCACAGTTAAGATATTGACTCCTCACTGTAAAAACCAATAGTGGCAGTACTAATATTAGCGCTAGCCGACCTGCATGGACAAACTGCATCTACATTTCTGTAATTACATCTACACTGTCCTTAATGTCATATGGCCAAGTTTGAATTTATGAAATTACATTTGTTAGGTCATTATCAAAATTTATTAGTCATGAAAAATAGCCAAGAAACTTAATGCAAAAGGCATAATTTTAGCATTCTATGAAAAAAATATATGAAATAATTTGACTATATTGTTTCACATATTTAACGAAACATTTTCAGGTGCCTAAAAAGTCTTTGTCCCATTAATCATCTGGTACTCCGCTTATGAGATTTACAACTATTTATGTATTTTGTTTTTTATTTACGTTTTAAGCATTAGTGCAATGTACAACAATTGTACAAAAAGCTAATTAAAGTAAGTAAAAAGTAAAAAAAAAATGTAATGAATAATCTAAATAATTTAAGAACAATACATGATTTCCCTTGTTTGTTTTGTGTCATTGGCGTAATCAATGTTGAAAATCTATTTTAAAAATACCAAAATTTGAAGAAAAGTACCTTCAAGTCAAAGTTCAGAGTAGGAAGAAACTTGTTCAAATCTTATGGTGATTTTCCCATCATGTTGCAAAAGTTATAAATTTAAATGTATTTTTCCCCCTAAGTGGTTCATTTAAACACTGGTTTCACAAGCCTAATTTGTGCAATAAAATAAAATAATAAAGAACAAAAGTCAAGTTGTCCTTTATAATTAGTTATAATGTCAATATATTAATAAATAAATGCCATCAACTTTCAAACCTTCAACATTTTGTAAGTCTGAAATGTCAGAATCCAGTCATAATTTACAAATAAATAAATATTTCCTAAATCCCTAATCTGCCACAGTATGTCATGTAAGCGTCACAGGGCCACGAAATCACTGGCCTGAGGGTCAAAGAGCACATGATGTAAGATTTAAAACAGCCATAAGTGACTGCAGCTGCGAGGTCAATCATGATCTTGTTATTAATAAAGTTGAGAGCCGGGATTAAACGAATGAACTGGTGGCCTCGGTTTGAACAGCCAAGGTTGCAACGCAGCTGCGTTTATGCAGCTTTATGCTAATGCTAATCTGACCAAACATATAATCCATTAGTGATTAAACACTACGAGGAATTTGTACCACGGACACATGTCCGTCCATATCCTTTTAGAATCTACTTGGTGACCCTGAGGGTTTGTCAAAACAGATTACAGACTATAGAGATGAGAAATATGAGGGTGGTGTGAGAGAGAGAGCAAATGATTGAGAGAGGAGGTATCCAATCTCACACACTTCAGTTTGATTGGTGTGTTGGGACTGAGACGTTTATAAGGTCATAAGTGAGATCAAAGCCACACGCTCTGAAAAAGAGAAACAAATTATTCATATCTAAAACTAGTCTGCATTTCAGTGTGTGAGGGATGAAATACAGAATGATATTGATTATTTTAGCCTCATCTTGACTATTCTTCATACTGTATATAGCCTACTACCTTTCAAAATTTGGGGGTCTGTAGGGTTTTTATATTTTTTGAAAGAAGTCTCTTTTGCTCAACAAGGCTGCATTAATTGTATAAAAAAATACAGGAAAGTTGTGAAATATTTCAAATGTAATTTATTCCTGTGATGGCAAAGCTACATTTTCAGCATCATTACTCCAGTCTTCAGTGTCACATGAACGTAATCATTCTAATATGCTGCTTTGATGCTCAAGAAACATTTCTTATTATTATCAATGTTGAAAACAGCTGTGCTGTTTAATATTTGTGTGAAAACCAAGATAGGATTATTTGGTGAATAGAAAGTTCAAACGAACAGCATTTATTTGAAATAGAAAACTTTTGTCACGTTTGATTATTTCTAAATGTCCTTGCAAATTAGCAATGTTCATTTCTAAAAAAAATCAAAATTTTGAATGGTGGTGAATATAAACAGATTCACAGATTTGAAAGGTACCTCATATCATACAGCTTGTTGAGAAGACAGGTGGACATCCCTTGTCCGACTTTCTCCTGCTGACTTGAAAACATGCAAAATAGCACAGTGCATTAAACTGCCCCTATTATACTTGTTTGAATATGACCTTTTATGTAGTGTGTAATATAGCTGTTTGTAAATGTAAAATGTCTGCAAAGTTTTAAATATCACAGTGCAAAACAAATAAAGTTATTATTGTCTTCTAAAAGAAAGAACCGATTCTGAACTTCTGAAACGAGTCATCACCAATTTCAGTTTCATTTCCGTGACGTCAATTAACTAAAAACTTAAACACTTCTGATTGGTCACTTTTTTCAAAAGAAATGCCTGTGATTGGCTACAATACTCAATGCTGCAAAAATCACGTTGTAAATAGAAACATTTGCAGCGTCCTTGTTACGTGACACGAATATAACAACCAGATCGCATTAAGTTATGAAGACAGGCAAGAGTGAGACCCCATTGGGGGGGGTGGGGTGTTTGGACGGGTCGCGGGAATGGGGGTTGTTTCATGACAATTTTCATTTTTTTCATTGGTTGTTCCGTTAAATCTTACCCAGATACAATAGTGCTATGTTCTGATTGGCTATTGTGTAGATCGACCAATAACACCAGGGGAGACACGCTTGATTCCTGCCGGTTCCATAGTGAGAGCGGCGAGGCCAGAGACAAAGTGACAAAAGACCGAAATGAGTGACTGTCTCGCTCAATGCGTGACACTTGAGAGCCCTGCATTAAAGGGGACATATTATGCAAAATTCACTTTTACATGGTGTTTGAACATAAATGTGTGCTGGCAGTGTATGTACACAACCACCTTATAATGGTAAAAATCCACCTACTCCTCTTATTTTAATCCCCATAAATCATACGCAGTGTCTCAGAACAAGCCGTTTGCAGTTTCTAGCTTTTGTGACGTCATATTGCACAGGCCCCGCCCACAAGTGCTGACGGACTCTGCCCTATTAGCATAGACCCCGCCCTGAGTGAGCTGTACACAGTTCGCCATGTTTATCTCCCCTCCAGAGCATTTAACAGCAGCATTTAAGTAAGAAATGTATTCTTATTAAAGCTACTAAAGTTAAGAGCAGTGAGTGATTTTCTGTTTTTCTTTTGTTGTTTGATTCATATTAACAGCATATATAGCAGGTACTGTATATTACGCTGCTTTTATTTTAATACGGATGTACTATACACATGCAATTTCTTTACTTGCTTTTCATGTTTACAGACATATTCGACTGTGTTTATGTGAACTTTGTGTGTTTTTGACATAACCTTGTGTGTATGTAACAGTTTAACAGTTTTCGGGGGCAGTCATGGTCTAATGGTAACAGAGTTGGACTGGTGACCCAAAGGTTGCTGGTTCGATTCCAGTACCGGCAGGATATGACTGAGTTGTCCTTGAGCAAGGCACCTAACCCCCAATCGCTCCTCCGGGTGTGTGTATCAACGTTTGCAGTGTGTGTGTGTGTGTTCACTACTCACTACTCTGCTCCTAATGTGTGTGCACTTACTTGGATGGGTTAAATGCAGAGGTCAAATTCCAAGTATGGGTTACCATACTTGGCCATCATGTGTCACTTTCACTTTCACTTAAGCACAAAAACACCTGAAAGAGAACTTAGTTTAATACTCACGGGACGCGCCGTCTGACATCCAGCTTTCTGTGCGCATGCTTCAGATGTGTGCGCTCAGAAAAACATATATCAGAAGTTTAGACAGATATGACTTTAAAACGCTTGCAGATAATACATTTTCACGATGATAAAGAACTGCAATGTCACTTGAGGGTCACCGCGAAAGAGATGATAATCAAAACCAAACAGATGTTTTAGTTTTTGACCTACCCTCTCTTCTGGAAAGCAGGGTGGGGACCAGCAGATCATTTCCATTTAAAGATACATACACGAAAACAGGATGTTTTTCCTTCCACTCAAAAATCTGCATTTACAACATGGTATGATCAATGATCTGTGGTGTATTTTGAGCTGAAACTTCACAGACTGATTTGTTGCACATAGTAATATCGGTTAATGCTGCAATAAAAATGTTACTTTGCATTGACCTGACCAGGCACCCTGCCATACCCTGATGTAACAATGTTACTTGACTTGACTGAACAAAGTAACATATGTAATGTGCATAATGCCAGCCATATGGTCTTCATTAATTGCCCCCGAATTATGTCTACTTTGACCCTCCCTCAAATACTGTATAATACTTGTAGCTGAAGCCAAGAGTTTGGTTCGTGTTGTCGATATATCGAGAAGACGCTGTTTTCAGAGCTGAGAATGCACTTTGCATGCTTCAGAAGGAAGATGACTCACACTGGAATTGATATGGAAAAACCGACGCCATTGTTTGTATCACTTTGTATCAAGCACTGAGGAAGCCTTCGGACCTGAAATTCAGATATGTTCATAAGCGCTTAGTTTCCGACAAGCACTGTAAGTGGTAGACCAATCACAACAGACAGGGCTGTTTGACCAGTCAGAACAGAGTAGGTTGGTGGAAAGGAGGGGTTTAGAGAGACTGCATATGTATGTATGTATGTATGTATATATATATATACACTCACCTAAAGGATTATTAGGAACACCTGTTCAATTTCTCATTAATGGAATTATCTAATCAACCAATCACATGGCAGTTGCTTCAATGCATTTAGGGGTGTGGTCCTGGTCAAGACAATCTCCTGAACTCTCAAACTGAATGTCAGAATGGGAAAAAAAAGGTGATTTAAGCAATTTTGAGCGTGGCATGGTTGTTGGTGCCAGACGGGCCGGTCTGAGTATTTCACAATCTGCTCAGTTACTGGGATTTTCACGCACAACCATTTCTAGGGTTTACAAAGAATGGTGTGAAAAGGGAGAAACATCCAGTATGCGACAGTCCTGTGGGCGAAAATGCCTTGTTGATGCTAGAGGTCAGAGGAGAATGGGCCGACTGATTCAAGCTGATAGAAGAGCAACTTTGACTGAAATAACCACTCGTTACAACTGAGGTATGCAGCAAAGCCTTTGTGAAGCCACAACATGAGGCGGATGGGCTACAACAGCAGAAGACCCCACCGGGTACCACTCATCTCCACTACAAATAGGTAAAAGAGGCTACAATTTGCAAGAGCTCACCAAAATTGGACAGTTGAAGACTGGAAAAATGTTGCCTGGTCTGATGAGTCTCGATTTCTGTTGAGACATTCAGATGGTAGAGTCAGAATTTGGCGTAAACCGAATGAGAACATGGATCCATCATGCCTTGTTACCACTGTGCAGGCTGGCGGTGCTGGTGTAATGGTGTGGGGGATGTTTTCTTGGCACACTTTAGGCCCCTTAGTGCCAATTGGGCAATGTTTAAATGTCATGGCCTACATGAGCATTGTTTCTGACCATGTCCATCCCTTTATGGCCACCATGTACCCATCCTCTGATGGCTACTTCCAGCAGGATAATGCACCATGTCACAAAGCTCAAATCATTTCAAATTGGTTTCTTGAACATGACAATGAGTTCACTGTACTAAAATGGCCCCCACAGTCACCAGATCTCAACCCAATAGAGCATCTTTGGGATGTGGTGGAACGGGAGCTTCGTGCCCTGGATGTGCATCCCACAAATCTCCATCAACTGCAAGATGCTATCCTATCAATATGGGCCAACATTTCTAAAGAATGCTTTCAGCACCTTGTTGAATCAATGCCACGTAGAATTAAGGCAGTTCTGAAGGCGAAAGGGGGTCAAACACAGTATTAGTATGGTGTTCCTAATAATCCTTTAGGTGAGTGTATACTGTACAACAGTATAATAATTTAAACCGCTGTTTTTTGAAATACCTCATGAAGTGGCATGCACAATCTCAATATGATTCTGTCAATGAAAAAAGTCAATGCATGAAATTAGATCTATTTACTTTAATAGACATCTATGATTTTCCTCTATCAAGTCTGCTCTGTTTGATTAACCAGGATAATGTAGGTTATTGTGTGCTGTGATTATTGGTTAATTTGGCTGATGATAAAGCTGAAGTGTGTAATTTCAAGTGTGCTCCCTAGAATCACAAAATGTCATAGCAAAAATAATTATGGTTTTCAAACAGGTTACCCAAACACTCCTCCATTCACAGTTGTTAACATAAAATGTGTTAACTTCACAGTTCAACTTCGACTCAAATTGTTGTGCTAATAATTCATTTATATTTGTTATATAAAACATATATATATATATATATATATGGTATCTACTTTATCTTGTTGTTGTCTTTGTGTTTTTGTATTTTTGTAGCTTTGTCCATGCACTTTCTCGCTCTCCCTTTCTTCTTTTCCATGCTAGCTGCTTCTTGCTCAAGTGGTTCTCTGGCTGTGTTTTATTCAGGAGGCAACTGGATGACAGAGGCGCTTTTGTGGTCTAAGCCTCCTGTCTGCTCAATCTCCCCTCCTATGCATGTGCATTATTCAGAGACATTGCTAGTAAGAGCCAAGTCCCCAAAGTAACATTCCTTCTGCTCCACAGAGCTGCTCCTGAACCTCAGCCGCCTCTCAGACACCCGAAAGCACAGTGGCTGAGACAGCTAATCTCTTTTTATTCATGGAGATGTAAAAGTTGGAGCAACACATATAATATCAGTGGCAGACTGCTGAACATGATGGTTCTGGACATGTTTTGAAAGTGCTGTTTCTGGGGATTTCAAAACAGATGGCTTCCTTCTTTGGTGTAAACTGAAAACAAAAGGTACCATAACACTTTTTTTGTAATTTTTTTTTAAAGAAAATGTTCAGCTTACAGCTTTGAAATTTAGCCTCAAACATCTGGACTTGTCAGCACATTACCAGTGTCAATTGTATTTTTAACTGAATCACATTGGATACAATTAATTTACATTGGTTACATTCATAACATTTATGCGGTATGTATTGGGATGTGTGATAAATGTAACAATGAATAAGACCTAATATGTAATATATGTATTTAATGTGTAAATATATATATATATATATATATATATATGGTAAAAACATCATCAAACTCAAATTTGGATTATGAATGATGGAGAACTAAACAAGCAGCAAACAAATAAGCAAGAAATATACATAATCGTTAAATCACTAAATGCACATTTGAATGGATATCAACGTCAGTGAAATAAAAATATAACTTTAAAATCTACTCCTGAATACACACTTTAATATTTTCTGAAGAGACATGATCGCTTTATATGATGAACAGATTTAATTTAGGCTTTTATTCACATATAAACATTCATCAACGCACACATCAGATATGATAAATGGAGGCTCAAGCATGCTTGCTTGACATGCAAGAACCAGTGAGGTTCATTCTTGTGTTACACAGCACATTTGAGCTTCTACAAGAACTTGACGTGTGATTTGTCAGGCGTCAAACAAGTACGGTTAAGCTTCTGTTTATGTTTGCTGATCAATGTTTATGTGAATAAAAGCCTAAATCTTTTCATCATATAAAGCGATCGAGTCTCTTCAGAAAATTTGGACTTAACCGCTCGATTCACATGGATTAGTTTTACAATCTCTTTTTGAAGCAACAAAGTGGTAGTTATGTGGACTGTCAATAGAGGAACAGAAAGCTCTCCGATTTAATTTAAAATATCTAGCGAAAGTGTTACAGGTTTGGAACAACATGAGAGTAAGTAATTGATGACAATTTTTTCATTTTTGGGTGAACTAACCCTTTAAATACAAGCCAGGTTGTACTCTATGCAATTTTCATATGCCAATTTTTAGGCAAAACGTGCACACAACCCATTTTTCTGCTGCCCTAGACGAAGTGGTTACATTCATGGCATATAAAAAAAATCCTCTTTGACGATCATAGATTGACATCCTTTTCTAATGAAGTAGAGTAATGAATTATGTGTGTACAGACCTAAGTCTCTATAGTTTTCAATAATCCTTTTAA
The DNA here is from genome assembly GCA_026230005.1 of Gila orcuttii. NCBI lineage: Eukaryota > Metazoa > Chordata > Actinopteri > Cypriniformes > Leuciscidae > Gila > Gila orcuttii. The sequence continues at coordinate 9,172,894 of JAPDVR010000005.1, read as the reverse complement.
AAGAACATTCTTGGATCAATTCAACTTCAGCACAATCGTAAGGATTTGTGGCATATTAATTATCCACTTGTTCCAACTTTTCTTTAAACTATTCATGATTATAAAGCTAAAAGATAAACCATTTATATCTAAATTAAACTGTGCTCTCTTTGTTCCTCTCTTTATATCTGAATAGTTGCCCAGCAAAGACTAAATAGTGACAACGTGTTCCTGGAAACACAGAGGATTTAGATAAGCTATTCCATGTAAGCCAGATCACTAAAGCAACGAGAGCCCATGACAACACTTGTTTCAACATCTTGTCACCTGATCTGACCAGATCAAAGGCCTTCATGGGCCTTCCCCAAAGAGAAGTGCAATTTTTGTCTATAAAGCATTCTTAAATCTCAAAACCCTGCAGAACACATTCAATTGGTAAATGCTCACTCACTGTATACTCCATTAAATTAAAGCTTTTGGGAGCTTTTTAGAAGATACTGGCCATTACTGTGGAATCTTCATGTGGGTGGTTTTGAACATGTAGAATCAGCGAATATGAAAAAGTGTGTTTTTTATTAAAATAATGGTTTTAAGGGAACTGCAGTACATTGTATAGAATTAGTTCTTTTTGAAGAGTGTAAACGGCAGGGACACATATGCTGTCATGTGTTTGTGCTGAACGTCCAATCATATGCTTCCAGTGTTTCATGGGATTAGAGTGGATTTATTGTAAATGCCTGTAATTTCTAAAAGGCTTGAGGGATTATAAAGAAAGTAGACATGACATTTTCGTTTTATCACCAAAAAGCAAGACCTGCATGTTGTATGTTTAATGCATAATATTCTCATACTATCAGTTGGGCCTAATACATTTGTCACATACAGTATATAAATGCAAGTTTTAAAGTGCAACACCTCTGATCAAAGTAACTTTGAAAGGGACTTCATGGCTCTAAATGTACAGCACATTTAACAGTATTTGGTATAATGCATTACTGAGTGTTAATTACATTTAACTTAAAAAAGGAAACTTAAGGATTTCTCTTTTTTTCTGTAATTTAATTACAGTTACTTCTTATGTTGCATTATGGACTATAGAATAATTTTGTATAAAACAATATAGGATTTAACATCAAACATTTTAACATAGAAGTTAAATTGTGTTTTTAAATGTAACCTTCTCCCTTTTAATACTTTGGTCAGTTCTGTCTGGGAATACCAGACTCGGAGACAGAGAGTTAGTTCAACCCAAACAGGTATTTAGGTATTTACAGAGTCTTTCTTTACCAGGTTTTAGTGTTATAGACAGTGACTGGAGCGTGATGGAGCAGGAGAGCACACACTTCTTCGTTGACATTGGTAAGCAGCCAGGGAAGTGGAGTTCACATGACAGAAGATCGTTTGATGTATCACAGGTAGATATTAGGATTCTTGTAGAGATCGCTGGAGTATCACTAGGTAATCATAGGAGACTTCCAAGGAGAGTAGAGCCAGTAAGGAGTCAGTAATCCACATTAAAGACCAGGATGAGTGTGTGTGCTCTTGTACTGTTGTACTGATGTGCTGATGAAGGACAGGTGCAGGGGATCAGAACTCGGATGAGAGTGTAGGTGTGCGTGAACCTGTGACAAGTTCAAGAATAATTTATGCAAATTCATATTATTTATTTGAAAGAATTAAAAGAGCAATTTCATGTCTATCCTTGTATTGTTCAACTGGTCGAGGTTGAGATAGATACATTTAGAAAGAAATTAGTAATAAGTAATGCAATATTTTGAAGACAGAGTAATTACAGTAATCTAATTACACTGTTGAAGATGTAATTAGTAGCTAATTAATTACGTTTTTAGAGTAACACACCAAAACAATGATTTTTCATGAGAATTCTCATTTCTGTATCTTAGGATACACTCTCAGAAAAAAATGGCACAAAATCACTGGGACTGTACCATTATGTAAATTTGAGGTACTAATATGCACTCTTTGTGCACAAAGGTGCTCCTTTTGAAAGGGTACCGGCAGCTTATACCTATTTTTCTGAGAGTATATACATTTTACACGACTATGATGCACTTAAAACGGAAAAGTTATTCCTTTGCATTTTTTGCGTACAGACGACAATACGTTGTCAAAATTAACCCAGTTCACACAGAACTGCAAAAACTATTGAAACCGCTATGCTGCCAGGCCAGTAGTTGTCGAAAACACTTTGTAAAGAAACAATACGTGCCAATAGACTGAACATGTATAAGTATGAGCATGATGTCGATGTAGTTTACATCGAGTTAAAACTTCGTTTTAGGCCCCCAAAACGCCGTTGTCGTGTAAATGAACGGCCAAAACGCATAAAAAGGTTTTCCGTTTTTAGTTGAAAACTGTGTCGTGTTGAGCACAAAAGGCAGACTTTTAAAGTCTGCTTTAAGAGACTTTAAGAGACTGCTTTAAGAGACTTCTCTCATTAAAGTCACAAATGATTTGCTCTTATCATCCGATCGTGGTTGTATCTCTCTATTAGTGTTACTTGATCTTAGTGCTGCATTTGACACCATTGACCACAACATTCTATTAAATAGACTAGAAAACTATGTTGGCATTAGTGGAATTGCACTAGCATGGTTTAAATCATACTTATCTGACCGTTATCAGTTTGTAGCAGTAAATGAAGAGATGTCTTATCGCTCAAAAGTTCAGTATGGCGTACCACAAGGCTCAGTACTAGGACCGCTGCTGTTCACTCTGTACATGCTACCGTTAGGAGATATCATTAGGAAACATGGAATTAGTTTTCACTGTTATGCTGATGATACTCAGCTCTATATTTCCTCAAAACCTAACGAAACTTACCAATTCACAAAATTAACGGAATGCATAGCTGATATAAAAAATTGGATGACTAGTAATTTCCTACTACTAAATTCTGAAAAAACAGAGATTCTGATTATTGGACAAAAAACTTCCACACGTAATAACCTAGAATACTGTTTAACACTTGATGGCTGCTCTGTTAAGTCTTCGTCGTCAGTTAGGAAACTGGGTGTGCTCTTTGATACCAATCTCTCATTTGAAAGTCTCGTGTCTAGTATCTGTAAAAGCGCATTTTTCCATCTTAAAAATATATCTAAATTACGTCATATGCTCTCATTGACAAATGCGGAACAATTAGTTCATGCGTTCATGACCTCAAGGCTAGATTATTGTAATGCCCTACTGGGTGGTTGCCCTGCACGCTTAATAAACAAACTACAGCTAGACGCAGCCACTAGAGTTCTTACCAGAACCAGGAAGTATGACCATATTAGCCCGGTTCTGTCAACACTGCATTGGCTCCCTATTAAACATCGTATACATTTTAAAATATTGCTGATTACTTACAAAGCACTAAATGGTTTAGCTCCCCAGTACTTGAGCGAGCTCTTAACCCATTATAGTCCTTCACGTCTATTGCGATCTCAAAATTCTGGCCAGTTGATAATACCTAGAATATCAAAATCAACTGCTGGCGGTAGACCCTTTTCCTATTTAGCACCAAAACTTTGGAACAATCTTCCTAAAATGGTCCGGGAAGCAGACACAGTCTGTCAGTTCAAATCTAGACTAAAAACACATCTCTTTGGCTTAGCATACACATAACACATTATAGATTGCTATAATTCAATGTTAGGCTGCATAGTTTAGATCAGCCGGAACCGGGAACACTTCCCATAAATCCTGATGTACTTTGTACATCATAAGAAGGATGGCGTCTACGCTAATATTAGTCTCTCTGTTTATCCCGAGGTTTACCGCAAACCGCCGGATCCAGGCCATATCCAGATCTGAGGAAGGACCATCGGACACAACGACAACGCATCCCTGAAGTGCCAGACCCATCAACACTGTGAAGGCCTCATGGACACCTCAACAAACTCGTCTCCATACTGGCGTGATGACTCTGACCCCTAACCAGATGAACTGGATAAATATTGTGAAAGTTCTGATCCAATCTGACTTCTGACCTATTTTGCCGCCTAAATCATAATCATACACTGTTCGTTTGTTGGCCAAAGGAGGACTGGCCCCCTGACTGAGCCTGGGTTCTCCCAAGGTTTTTTTCTCCATTCTGTCACCTGATGGAGTTTTGGTTCCTTGCCACTGTCGCCTTTTTTCGCCTTTATTCGCCATTGGCTTTTGGCTTGCTTAGTTGGGGACATTTAACAATTAATTTTGAATTTAACAATATTATTACAACTTTACTTTCCTGTTATCTCTGTAAAGCTGCTTTGAAACAATTTGTATTGTAAAAAGCGCTATATAAAGTAACAACTTTGTTCTTGACACAAATGTTTTTTCTACAAATTATTATGTTTTATTTTAATTTAAGCGGTATACTTCACTTTGAAATACTTTTATCTGATGCATGTGATTATGGAAATATTACATTAAAGTCTGACACAACGCACAAAAAACAGTGAGTTACAGATGTTTTAACAAAATACATTACAACAATCACTAGTCGCCCGAGTCATGCCTTAGAACAGGGGTTTTTAGTCTTGCTCATAGTCTAGATGCCACAGACCTCCAGCTATGATCATCTTCATGTGAGGAACCCCCTTTACTTTTTTAATGAAATAATTGCTTGCCAAATTGTGTACTAACCTTGAGACGACTGTTCAACACAATAAGACATTTTCTTTCAGATATAGGCCAAGATTAAATAGCTTGAAAATTGGTTGATTTGAGTGTGAGCCCAAGTTTCTCAATATATTTCAAATAAGGACAAACACTGCAATGGTGCTCCAAAGGTTTTCATGTGATTCATTAAGTCATGCTTTTGCTTAGTGTCTTTCTTCTTGATGAAATGAAATAATATTTAGTGACAAAGTCTCTTAATTTGGCCTGTCAGTCGCTGTGAGACTGAGTCTGGCTAGTGTGAATTAAATCCTTTCACATCTTTCGATGTGTTGCTGGACACCATTTTTTGTCTCTCTCCCTATTTCTTGTGCATTTTTTTGTATTATAAGCTCCTTTTCCACCCCCACCTTTTTGGACGAGATATCCTGTGCATGAAGGAATTATATGTTTCTGTAAGTAAAACCTGAACTAGTTGGTAAATGACGTTTGTACTGAAACATCGCTTTGCAACACAGGAAGATGGAATTTCCTCTGATGGAATTACACTGAAGGAACTGAAAGTCAATAGTTAGAGGATGTCATGAATCTGTGTGCTTAAAGTGACAGATTTCTTGAGTTTCACAGTCTGAAGTGTAAACCAAATGTCATGTGTATATTGGTTAATTTAAAAAAAAAAAAAGTCAGGGTTTTACCTGCTTGAACTTTCAGTTTATGATCTGAAATGAAATTTCATGTCAGCTCATATATTTATTTTAACATAATAGAGTTTCTGTACAAAGTTATTTTTTTTGGAGGTCACTAATCTTTTAAATAAATATATCTTCCTTATGTCCATTTTACAGAGCTTATAAGACAATCAAAATGCGTTCCCACCCATACAGAAATGTAATATGTACATATATCTTTTCACTCTATATGAGCAAATATTTGATATATAGATATTTCATATGTCAATAAATGGTACGTATATGTCAATATATTTATTATACAAACATTCATATATATTATATGGGATAAATGTATATGTTAGTATATGGGATTGTTCCCATTTCTAATATGTTTCATATATGTCTTTACATGTACATACGTCATATGTTTACACAATATGAGCATATATGTCGTGTATGGATATTTAAAATATGACAAATATGTCAAACTATGTATTATACATACATATATTATATGGGATAAATTTATGACAATATATACAGTTGTTCCAATTTCTAATCGGTTTCATATCTGTGAATATGCATTTTTTGAGGAAATATTTCATATATGAGACATAGTATGTCAAAATTTGCATTATACATACATAAACATATATATTTATAGGGGATATATTTATGTCAATATATGGAATCGTTCCAATTCTAAAAGATTTTATATACGGTTTTACTTTATATGAGCATAGTCCATATATTGATTCATACATGTACATATATGACATTTCGTAATTGTATTGAACTAACTATTGTATTACATAACTGTAATTTTTAAAGAGAAAGTTTGAAAGTTTGTGTCACGGGTGTGGTGCAGGCTAAAGAATAAGATGGAGACCAAAGTTCCAATTTAAACATTTACTGGTTCCAAATATCACAAAACAGGTACAGGCTGGCATACAGGCAGAGGGTACACACACGATGCAACATTAACGCACAAGAACCGACAAGGACTTACAGAACAGAAGGAAACTAAATACAGATACAAATCAACAATAACAAGGTGATCACAGGTGACACGGATGATGAAAACGATGAACAGGTGGGTAATTAAGGGAGTGAGTTCAGGTGAGAAGAAACAAGGGATTCTGGGAAGTGTAGTGCAGACGAAGACTGTGACAGTTTGTGCATCAGTTATGCTAATCTCCTCCATTTCTTAATTTCATCAGTCAATTTCAAAGGCCAACAAAGACTGTTTTACTTTTAAATCTTTAAACCTGAAAATATATATTTTTTTCTTTCACAGGAGTACTTTCTGGCTACGTCAGCTTTTATGTGAAGTATGGCATTCCTCAGTACTAATCTGAAAGGCAACTCAGTGTGAGACAGAGACATGTCTCACACTGGGTTGCCTTTCAGATTAGACCATTTAATTTATCCTTCTGTGTATGTGTTAAAAATGGAGTTATGAGTTCTAGTGCATGGTGAAATCTCATAAAGCAGTCCTTCTCCAGAGAATTGCTAAGACAACCAGTGAAACTGCCACCTGGTGCTCATCACTGTCATGGGCACCTGGTTGAGCTCTATTTAAAAAAAAACAAAAAGAAAGTCTGGTGCCTCCTTTAGAACAGCTGGTTTATTCATAAAATACTTCAGGAATTCAGTCTTTTCATGTTTCTGTAGTGAAACATTTTTTGTTCCCTTGATAAAATGAAATAACTGGAAAGATAGTGGTGATGCTATTCTTTTGGAATTTCAGGAGGTTAGTTAAACAAGTTAATCAGATATCATTTCAGTCAAGTGCTACATAGAGAGAATAGGAGAACGCAAAACTGACTGTATTGACAGTAGAGGGAGGTCAATATCAAATCACCAGTTTATTTATAAATATGGAATGGTATGTAGAAAATTATCCAATTACCTAAAAGATGTCAGTAAAATAACTGATATGCTGATCAGCCCTATAGCCTCTGTAAACAATACAATTTAAAAAGTTTTTGTTTAGTCAATCATAAGGCTGTGATGCGCCTTCTGCCTGTCACTCATTTTACTTGTTCACAACTGACAGTCCATATATGGAAAGGCAGAAACTAGAGCGCAATAGATAAAAATGTTTTATGCAGTTTAGAGGGAGCAAAATATGTGAGCATAATTTATCATTTGTCATCAATGGCTTACCCATACGGCTCCAGGGAGGTTAATTAAGGTCATAGGTCACTCTTCAGCCAGAACTTCGTACAAACTTTCGTACAGCTGTTACCGGAAGCCAGTGATTATAGTTTATAAAGTTATGGATATTTTTCTTACAAAAACCCATCACTTCGCTTCAGAAGTGGGCCTTTATTTTTATAGGCCTTTATTAGCCCCCTGGAGCCGTATGGATTACTTTTATGATGGATGGATGTGCTTCTTTTGGGCTTCAAAATCTAAGGTACCATTCACTCCCGTTATAAAGCTGGGAAGAGACAGGATATTTTTTAAATATAACTCCAATTGTGTTTTGCTAAAAGAAGAAACTCATATACATGGCGGTTGAAGCAAGGAAGCAGGATTCACTTGCAGCACACACTTTATTAAACAAACTCCAAACTTGACAAAGACTCAGGCTAGGAACAGAACTCAGAGAAAGCACGACCAACATTGACAGAACAACACACACAAGAACTCACAAGGACTGGAGGGCTTATGCCGCATTCAAGGGCATACCTGTAACCCGTGTTTTTCCAACCTTATACCCATGAAAGTGCACTGGAACGGCAGTCAAACCCGTGACTTCCCACCCGTTAACTCGTACTAGATCGATGTACTCCCAGTTACGAGCTCTGACGTCACATAGCCTGCGAAACCATACAAAACAACAATTGCAGCCCCCCCCCCCCCAATACACGTGAGAATACACTTTAGGACAATATAACGTTTCAGTCAAATTAATAATAATATAATAATGATAATAATACACACACGATTATGTATTACAATTTTATGTGTCTCTGAAACAATAAGTATATATTGCGCTCAGGTAGTTTGGCGTGACTGGCCTGGAACGCTACAAAGTCGTGAGTCGTGGTTTGAAGTCGTGATTTACGTGCTCAAAAACCTGCCTGGAACACAGCATTAAATACAAGGGCAAACAAGCTGAACAAGATAACAAGGGGCCGTGGTTAATCTCAAACACCTGGACATGATGGGGAACTACTAAGACAAGAAATGACAGGGGAACACAGACTGACATTATAACAGACACCTAGTAAATTATGGGATCATTTTCATTTTTGAGTGAACTAACCCTTTAATTCGGTGTTATCAAGTTTAGTGAAAGATCTAGCATCATTTGACCATCACAAATTAAACACGTAGTGATAAAAACATATTCATTGGCCACTAACATGTGTACACTTAAATCACACTTTAAATGTTTGAATATCTTTTTGTACAGCCAATGTCAAACCGAGCTGCATTTATTTTAATGATAAAAGTGCAAGAATTTCATGCAAAATGTTTTTCACAAACACACTTTCATGTAAAACATTTCACAAACAGATTATTATTATTTATTTATTTTTCAAACGTTAGGGTAATTTGATGGGAACTGACATACTGACATACATTAAAGCATTTCAATATGAAAACTAGCTCTGAAAAGTGACGTTACTGTAGTTTTTACATTATTTGTTTACAGAAACTTGTCTAGAAGTTTCTAAATACTTTTAGGGCCACTGTATATTCACAAGTCTTGATGATAAGAAAACAGACTGTATCCAAAAGATGGGAAAATATTTGCATACAGACAGGAAGCTAAATGGTAAGTCTTCTCGGTTCAGTCACACCAAATCAGAGCTGGTGCTTTGAAGACTGTAGAGATGATTGAACTTCAGTTGGAGCTCCAGAGCCTTTGCTTCAGTCAGTCACTTGACTGTGTCTAAAATTGACTCCTTCAAGGTCTTGCAAACCATAATCATACAGGGCCTTAAACTGAAGACTAACCCTGACTCTGTTGTAGAAAAGTCTCAACTGAGGATTTACTTTCAGCTACAACTGAGCAAATTCAATTTGGCGCAGGATTTAATGGTTCAGTTCTAGAAGGCAATCATCAAGTTCACCACCTCCTGAAAGGGGTCAGTCAGTGCAAAGGAGACAAAAGGCTTCAACGCATTATTTGTTCAGCAGAAAGAGTTTTTGAGCACTACTCTGAAGAAAAAAATGGTTTCTCCCTTTCCATTTCGTTAATGTTTATTAAGTGCATTTGAAACATTTCTACAGTAGAGTCTACTGAGAGTCTACTGTATGTGGTCATATAGTAGCACATTTAGCTATTTATATTCAGCTTCATTGCAATTTTCATTGTTACTGTTATATTTGGGAACAACATACCAAGTAAACTGCCTCATAAAAAAAAAATTCATGAGTTAACTCAGTTCTGACTTTTACACCAGTAATAATCTTGTGTTAGTTTGTAGCCTGAGAGCTTCCCTTCTCTCATGCCACATCCTGACAGTCATCATGGCATAAAAAACCTCAAGCAAACCGCATTACTGCTAATCGCATACATCACTATAAACATAAACAGACATATAATGATAGAACATGAAGTTATTGCAATCCCAATTCTGTTTCACATTGTGGAATTTCTCTTGCTTTCACACTCTTTCTTTTTCTGAATGTAGTCTCTTTGCATTAACAAAACAGTTATAAGCCACTCATTTTTAGCTTGTTGGTCCTACTAAATAAAATTATGACACACATTTCCACACTTGTTGAATAGATTGATTTGAACTTAAGTTGTACTGATGTTAATCTTAATTCAATGTGATCACACCAATTTCATATGACGTATTCTGTGAGCATTCCCTGAATATAAATCACTCTTGTTAATCGAAGCAGTCATGTGTGTGAGTTTTTTGTTTAATGAGTTGTCAGTGATCTTTAAAAGAATTTATGGAAGTTCAGAGTTTTTTTTTTATTGATTACTATTGTGGTTAAGAGGTGAGTTTATGCTTAAGTTGAGATGTAATATGCAAATAAATGGAATAAACAAGCAATCTGATTTCATTTGACATAATACAATTTAGTGCAAATAACAAATATGTAAAATTTAAAAATTTTAGATGAGCAAACAGCCAAAATATTATTTTGTGTAAATTTCAACAAGATCACTAACAACAACTGAAAGAGGTTCTGTTTATAAAGGTCTTTAGTTAGAATTAGCATTAATGTATGATAACAATCATCTTTAGAGTGTCATTGTGGTTTAACTAGTCTCACAATCATGCAGACCATTATTCATGCATAATGATGCTGTCACATGTCTGTCCTGTCTTGTGATCTACATGGGTGTTTGTTATGTTGAGCCATGTGCTCTTGTCATTGTTTGATCCCTCCCCCTTGTTATCTGATTATTGGTTTATTTGCTCCACCTGTCTGTCTCGTTACCCTCCTTTGGTTGCCTCTCTATTTAGTCTTCCTGTGTTTGCTCTCCTGTGCTCGTTCGTTGTATTTGTTACGCGTGTTGTATTCTGTGCCTCTTCCTGCCATGCCTTGTCTGTTTTTGGATTTAGATTTGGTTTGTTTATTTTATGTTTTGTCTTATTAAAATACTTCTGCTCTGCACCTGAATCCACGGAATTATTCCCGGTCCACCCGTGACAGATGCTCTTGATATTCTTACATCAGATGCATTGATTGTGTAAGGTTGTAATGGTCACTGTGTCATTCCTTCCACACTGTGTTTCTGATGATTTTGAACTGAATGACACTGGTATCCATTTATTTTGGTGTTTAATTCAAAACAGAACATTTGTTATCTTCCTTATCATCATTTTGTAATGAATGCTAAAGAAACAATGGAATTGTAAGGAGTTGAATGCTTACGTCTGCTTTTCGTGAACAATTTATTGCATTACCTCTGACCCTTGGGTTTGATCACACACACCATTCTTTTTTTGTGTGACTCCAATTTTCCTTTTCCAATGGCAGTGATAGTAACACCCTAAAATACTGGCGTTATTTGGTGGTTGATTTCCACTGTAAGATAATTCAAATGTTGTAAGGAAACGAATGTCAGTATGGTGGATGCATGTTTGCTGTAAATAGACACAAAATTATGTCATATTTTGTATTTTTCATAGTTTATCGTTAATGTAAAAAAGTATTTGGCTGCTATAAAACTCAATGTCCTGTTTTCACAGAATAATAAAGTTACTCATGGAGTTTTTCCTTTTTAAATTTAGAGCGTTAATATATCATTCTATTAAACATTTGTTACTACAGCCCAACATGTAGTTTCATTTCAGGCTGTGTACAGATTTCACTTTCAGGTAACGGATTATAGGAAATAAGAAGAACTGATTCTAGTCTGTTGTCTCGCTTCCGTCTCTATTTTCTCATGACTTGTTTAGATACAAAAACAATATAACAGGTCAGTGTCTGGCACACTGACAACCATCTCAGACTAAAAATCATCTTAGCATTCAAAATTTCAACCCTTCTTGACATCCATTTTAAACAGATAAACAAAGGATAAGCTACATAAGTCGCATGACATGTATGTGTAGTGAAGTTGAGCATGTCAGCAGTTATGTGCATGTTTATGAACGCTGAAAACAAGCCTGGGCAAACTGCTTCGTAAAGGTGCGTGGGTGGATATCCACTGCCAGATTCACAGATTCAATCACCTCTACCACTGTCTCTCTCACCTCTTCTCTGTCTTGTAGGGGAATAACTGTTAGACTACATAAGGACATCAATATGCTCAATGAAGACCAGGAGTCGAAGTTGAAGTTCAATCAGTTGACACAGAGTTTACTGAAGACACATGCTGCATCTCAATTCGCCTACTTATACTACGCCCTAAAAGTACACTGTAAAATGTAATAAGTTGGCTTTACTTAGAAAAAGTGAGAAAACCGATTGCCTTAAAATTTCCAAGTAAAGTAGTGTATTAATTTTTAGTTGGCACAACTTAATAACATTTGTATAGAAAACTTGTTAATCAATATACTCAAGTACTGTTGAATCAAAAGCATTAGTTGTGTTAACTTCTCATTAGAGTTCACATTACTAGAAAAATATCTTAAAAAGAGCAAGTAAAGTGAAATAGGATTAGTATGTGGTACTGACAAAATGCTTAGTTAGTATAGTTCACTTACACAAGAGTTCTAGTAACTAAAAAATAACTGTAGAGAGTACTTGACAATTTACTTTAAATACAATTTAATTGTTACCATTGTTGTGTTTTGCATGCTGAATGTTGAAGTCTGTGTAACTCAAGCATGATCAATTACAAGATTGTCACTTTTATATTTAACTTTTACATGGGATTATATAAATCCAATTCAAAGTTTCACAAGGTGTTTAGGACATAATAGATAATTAATAAATAGATAATTAATTGACATGACATAAAGTTATACATCAATCATACACACACATTTATACATACATATGTAAACATACACATATGTGTGTATATGTATGTATATATATATATATATACATACATATATGTGTGTATGTATGTGTATATATATATACATACATTCATTCATATATTACTTCTCTGCCTTTAAAATCATATAATTGATTTCTTGTTGCATCACTGCATCAACGGTAAGAGAATAATAATAATATAAATGAAGTTCCAAGTGACCAACCAAAGGGAACATTAATCGCCATAATGGTGACTAAAAATATTTTAGGAAAATCAACAAGTCAGCTGATGTTCTCTCAAAATTGACAATTCAACATTCAAGATGACTTTGGGAAATGAGTGAATGCAAACAGAGAGAAATACCTGCAGAAGTGGAGGAAATTTGTGAAAAGTCCATTAAGATTTTTCCCGCCACAAAAACCACACTCAAACCAATCAATTAATCTTCACTTGGGTTTTCTGAGTAAACAAAGCATAGTGTGTGAATACATATTACTAGATTTTTACAATTAAGTTAAGACATTAAGTAAAGTTTACTAAAAAGTGTTAGTTAGTCTAGTCAAGTAATGTTTACTTGGGTTTTCTGAGTAACAAAGGCATAGCATGCAAACAGTACAGATTACTAAATTGTTTTAAGTAAGTTCAACAAATTATAGGAAATAAGTAAAGTTAACTAAAAAGTCTTAGTAAGAACAACTGTTAGATTTTACAGTGTATGTACTCTTTTGTGAAGAAAAAGTACATACTTTTGAGTGTAGCAGAAGAGTAGACAAGCTTTGGGACATACTTCCGTCATGTCATAAAATAGCGTCTTTAACGTTTGCTCTCTGTCGCTTAGTTACACGCATTCTGTCACGTAAACTGACCTGTCAATCATCTTGTCAAAGAAAAAAAATCCTCCACATTTAATTTAATTTAATTTCCTACTGTATCGGAGATAAATGCAATAGCACGTTGATCTGCTAGTCACGGGTCTTTCATGTGGAGACTCTCCTCATATTCAGGCATAACGATGCATTTAAAAGTTGATGGCCTAAAGGATCTTTATAAAAGTTCACATTGTTGTTGCAATGAAATATAACATGGATAACATTACATAAATATTTTTTTTTAGCTTAAATGTTGATTATTAGTCACTCAAACCCCTTTATCTAAACCTTTCTACTTAACCATCGGTCGTGCACATCCGCCATGTTTTGTAGTTTTCTGAATACTTTTTACTCTTGTTTGTAGTTCTGAACTGGATCATCCTCCAAAGTGCAATGGGTTTTGGGGAATATTAGCTGCTATAGTGAGCACGGATCCACACTTCCAAAATCCACCGGAAATAGTAGGCCCTCCGGGGACTTCTGCTGGCATACTCTTTTCAACATACTATGCTTTGGGACACACTTATTTTAATCTCACATACTGTTTAGAATGAATAGTATGGACACTGAGACGCAGGGAAAGTTCTCCACTCTTTTCTCGTTACTTACCCCCCTTGTTTAGTCCTTGTTTGTTTGATTGTGTTCACCTGATCCTCATGTGCTGCTCCCTTTATACTGTGCTCCTTTCCCTCATGTCTTTTCTTGGTTCGTTGCATGCATGCTTTGACTGAATACTTTGTATGCATTTTAGCTTACCTGTGTGTATGGGTCTATTTAGGCTTGTATTATTTCCATTTGGTTTTTCTAGGGTTTCTTTGTCCCTGTTTGATTGCTTTAGTCAAGTCACGGTCTTTATTTTTGCTCTAGTTCTCACAAGCCTTATTTCTTGGTTCTCTCTAGTTTTTATTGTCTGTTTTTCCCCTTCTCTAGTTTCCCTTTTTCTTAAAAAACAAAAAGTTTATTTCTTGAACTATTTCTTGTTTATTAATTTTTATTTTCTTCTGCAAACTTAGTTATATTTTTAGGGTCTTTTTTTCTCTCTAGTACTAGCTTTTGCCAGTTTTTATTTTGTTTATGTTTTTATTTATCTCTTGTCTTGTTGGTCTCTGCCCTGCTTCCTGTTCCTGGTTGTTGACTCTCCCAGTTAGTTTGGAGCTATGTCAAGCCTCTGCCTCTGGCTAGTCTCCGTCAGTGTCTGGTGTGGTCTCACCCCCAACCAGCCTGTTGTGTAACCAGAATTACACATGCTAAGTGCATATGTGTTAGTGGATAAATTGTTGACCGTCATAACCTTAAACACAGTTGTCTTTCATGTCTCAAGCAGCTGTCATTAGAAGAGCAGAATAAAGTTCAAACGGACAATTCTCTTTCTGCAAAAAATAACTCTTGATTAATTTGGCTGTGTAAGCAAATTAATAAATTACAAAATAAGTACATATTTATCCCCTGGAAGCTGGGCTAAATGAGTAAACACTGTCACTGTATTCCTGACATGGGACAGACCCTCAATCACCTCTCAGATTCAGACATTGCCTATAGCATAAATGCCAGAATAGATACACTGTTTTTAAGAAAACTATGATTTCCAATTCATTAAGAAGAGGGATTGTAAATCGACTCCCTTCAGTCTTATCCTTTTTGGTCTCGCTCTCCTCCCTTCCTTTCCTTTTCAAATCAAGTCAAATCAAATCAACAAAGCTTCACTGGCCTAATTGTTAATAATAGAATATTATTACAAAGCATCAGAATGGTTGCTATTAGCCATAGTGGCAGATACATTTATTTTTAAGATGATCCTTTAGAAATATTTCTGGGCATATTTTTTTAGTAGTGTGATATCACCAAGTCATAATAGTAAATTACTGTCAATACTGACAATATCACACCTCTGAGTTTGTGTGTAATGTGTGAATATACACCCCTCTACAGTTCAATGGGTCGATTCAAGCCAAATGAAATAAATGACACTGGTGTGTTTATATTTTGCTTTTTAAATTCCTCAGTTTTAATAATAGTAATTGACTGTAATAGAATAATTTACCTGTAATGAAAATACTTTATTTAGCATTGATCGACCCAGACAATTAAATCAGTTCATACCCATAACAGGAAAGTGTTGACAGAGGCAGTTAAATTGAAATACGCAGGCAATAAAATAGGAATAGGACTTCCATACTCAATTCCATGCTCATTAGATTATACAGACCATTTCTAGACCACTCGCGCTCATGGGTTTATATCATAGTTTTTGTATCAGGAGAATACTGTGCCACTTGAATTTTTAATGCAATTGAATTTCAAAATGAATCTTTCAAACCTCATTTCACATTTCCCCAAATTGTCAGAAAAAGACCAAATGTAGGTTTTCCAGTTCCAGTCATGCATTGGCATTTTTGAACTGCATGAATGAATAAATGAGGCATTTATATAGCGCTTTCATATGTACATGTACTTTCATATGAGCTACTCATCATAGCCTAGAGTTATCCGTGCATCTGTGAAAATATTCGTTAATGCCTTTGACGAATGTTTATTTCATTACTGTATATTGCTATTCTAGCAGAGGGATCCAAAAGGCTGCTGAACACCTGGTTTGGCTGACTCAGAGATCCAGTTTATTTATTTAATCCTGTCTTCTTTTTCATCTGGTAAAATTTAAATCTCACAACACGTCCCACAAAGGTTATTATGTCTCACAACGGTCCTTCAAAGCTATATAAAAGCATTTTACCATTCTCTAAATGTGGTTTAAATTGGGCAGTCTTAAAACATTATGCACCCTGTTGACACCTGTATTTAGCATTCTCCACTAATCTGATGCAGCGAAATGTATATTCATATTTGGTGTAAACAGGGCACTAAATATAGGTTATTAGGTTTCAACATGGTTTTCAAATGTTTTAGTAACGACAAAAGTAAAATTAGCAGTAGGCCAGTAGGCCAAATAAAGGCTAAAAAACCATAGGCTCATTGGAAAATGTGCCTCAAACTACATTTTTACAAAACTCCAAAAACATATTTATAGATGCCATTAACTAAATTTTCTAGCTAAAATGAACACTAGAGGCAGTAAAAGCACCAATAACCTTTAGGCTTATTCCTTTTCTTATTTTTGCGGGGGTTCCTTGCACTATACTTTGTTATAACCTCAAATCATTATACCATAGTGCATGATTTGTAAACTAAATATTTTGCCGTTTGCATTATATAACCAGCTCCATATGTAGCCTATGGATTTTCTGACGTAAACTCAGATATGTCCCTTAAGACAATAATCACGATAAAAGATATTCTGACGCATATGTCCAAGTGAAACAGCTTCTTGAATGTGACTTGATTTTCTCTATTGGGAATTGATTGGATAATTGTTATTGTTTGCTAACTACTGAGATCTCATGTGTGACAAGTTGCCGAATAGGCCCTTGCGGCTGTGCACACGTCATCAGAGAAGAGATGTATTTTTTTATTAGAGATTACGAGGGCACATTAATTTAAAAAAATTATGTGCATGAAAAAATCATTTATAATAGGCCTAAAAAAATGTAATTGTCATGTTTGATTTCATAGTAACTTTAAAGCATGATAAGAACACATATCACTTTATTATAGTTTAACATAATATTATAGTTTAACAAATATAACTTTTTAAACAATTGGATAACATTTAGCTAGCTGTGCAAGTGATGCTACATGACAATTTGGGTTGCACATAGGCCTATATATATATATATATATATATATGTGTGTGTGTGTGTGTGTGTGTGTGTAGGTGTGTGTGTGTATTTATAAAACCGTTAGTTCCAGTCCTTGATTCTGATTGGTCAATAGCTGTGTTTTATTCACGATAAAACACTGCAATGACCGCTTCACCGGTTCTATGCATCACTACACAACAACGCTATAGCAACCACTCTTAGCAACTTTAACATATGTTTGTTCTCATTGTATGAGTATTATATGTTTGTTCTCATTGTAGAGTATTGTGAGAGATCTAGTAAGTGAATGCACCTGCATTTACAGTAGATATAGCATCTTCCTTCAGGTCAGTCCTATATTCGTAATAGAAAATCCGTTTGAATGTCCGCTGCGATATATATTGTCCTTTTAACAGTTAAAGGTGCATTGTGTAATATTTCTGAGGATCTATTGACAGAAATGCAATATAAGATCCATAAATATGTTTTCAGTGGTGTATAAAGACCTTGCATAATGAACAGTTATGTTTTTATTACCAGAATGAGACATTTATATCTCCATAACCGCAGGCACCCCCGTGGGCGATATTTTTTTCCCCAGGATGGTAGGGGAAGGTACCGTCTTTTTCGCCTCTGATTGGCTAGAAGGGCTCTCCTCCGATTGGTTCCCTTTTTACATCTGCACTAAAACCTACCCTTCGTTTTTCAAATAACCAATCGGAGAAGAGCCCTTCTAGCCAACCAGAGGCGAAAAAGGCGGTAACTTCTCCTACCATCCTGGGAAAAAAAATGTCGCCCCCCGTGGACATCCTATGGAGGTCGACATATCGTGTCGTCATGTTTCTACCGTAGCCCTAAACGGACAAATGCGTTTCGTTACTATGTTGCTCTTCGTGCAAGGAAGCAAGCTTAGTTCAGTGAATAAAACACTGACACAATGATGAACAAGTAACAATAACATTCGCAATAATATATAGTTTTACTGAATAATTAAGTAAACATAATTTCTTAATGTATCCTTGTAAAGAAACATTGCTGAACTGGCTACTCTCTGCCTTCTAAGACGATGACATATTTTCCTGTCGGCCACTGTAACTTTTGTTGGTTGCAATTCGTAACCTCACCACTAGATGCCGCTAAAAATCACACACTGCACCTTTAAGGGGTTTTCCGTGCCCTGACACTTGTAATTTTGTCAGTAATGCCTTGCTTGCTTCTCCTTATTCACAAAAAGTTTGTCCTTTCAATATAAAAGTATTTTCGACTGACTCACTCAAAAAGACAGTCTTTGCTGCCATCTAACGGCGAAATAATGTAACTTCTAATGTAACTTTTAGTTAAGGCTTTTAGTGATTTTACTTTATGAAAGTTGCACTAATACATCTTTTTTGGCTTTAATATATGTATTGTGTGGTAACTGCTAGTGCTGTGGCTGAAGGGGTTGCAGGCACTCCGCTTTGGCACACAGCCTCTCGTACTATTGCTTATAGGCTAGCCTACATATACATATATTTATGTAGGCCTATGTTCAACACAAATTGTAAATTAGCATCACTTAGCTAAATGTCAATTATCCAATGTATAGGCTATACAGTATAGTTATATATATATATATATATATATATATATATATATATATATATATATATATATATGTGTGTGTGTGTGTGTGTGTGTGTGTGTGTGTGTGTGTGTGTGTATAAAAATACCTTCGGCCTACATTTAAAGTTGAATTACTGTATTCGACTCTCCTGAAAGTCATTGCATAATTTACATACTGGATTTGTTAAACAACTTTGCCAATAAAGTAGGCTACTTTGAAAAAGATTAAGACACTTTTTAACATTTCAATTCCAATACTTTGTTTATAATTTCGTCTCCCATTCTCATCAGATTTCTTGTCATCTGGCGTTGCTGTTACAGGTTGTCGACACTAGGCTAATGGCCACACCTTTCTGTGATTCTTCCTGTGACCAGGGCCCGCTCATCGGCTTTAAATCATCCGCTCCCCTCAGAAACACAACACTGATCCCATAGTCGTGCTCACACACCGTTTAACAGCGGTCGCGTTGCGTGAAATACCAAGAAAAGCGCATTTATTCCGCCTGCAGATAACGGCATAAATCTAGCTGTAGTTAGCGGTGCGCGATTCGAATGCTCGCTCGTGCGCGCGCGCTCGCTCGCTCGCTCTGTCTCTCTCCTTCTCTGCTCCTGACGTCAGCGAGATTGTCTGAGAGCGTCGAGTCCAGCGCGTTCTCTCTCCATACTGACCCTCCATTGTGAGCACGCTAACGATGCCAGCGCTCGCAGCAGTCGCCGCCGCCGCCCAGTAGAGACCTCCAGCCCGAGGACCGAGCACCACGACCCCGTTACACAGACCGAGAGCGCGCGCCAGAGACTTATGTTCCAGCCCAACGTTGTCTTTTGCGGGATTTAATGCTCTAGCTAGTCGCCGACAGGGAGAGAGAGAGAGAGAGAGAGCGAGCGAGAGAGTGTGTGTGTGTGAGAGAGAGGGATAGGGACAGCCATAGAGAGGAATAAGGAAGAAACACCGAGGATATTTCTCACCCGGACCATTTTGGAGATAAAAAGAGCCGAGGTTCATCTAGTCATGGGATGTACACTGAGCGCAGAGGAAAGAGCGGCTCTGGACAGGAGCAAAGCCATCGAGAAAAACCTTAAAGAAGACGGAATGACTGCTGCTAAAGATGTGAAATTGCTCCTGCTAGGTAATGCGGAGTGGAGCCCTTCAAATCTAGCTGTATCCTACACATCGCAGTGTCTCATCCGATGATCAATGCACATGTATGGGATCTCTTCATTGTGTCAGGCGATCTTATTCCCTTGTGTCTGTCTCTTCTCCACAGGGGCCGGGGAATCTGGGAAAAGTACCATCGTGAAACAGATGAAGTAAGTGGCATGTTTTAAATGACATCCATCAGTCAGTGTGCGCTGTGTGAGACACACGAAACCACCCACCCACACACACACCCTCTATTGCTTGATGGCGAATTCTTAGGTCCGCCATATTTTCAAGGAGTTCATTCTCCACTAGCGTGTTACATACATTGTAGCAGTGACATGATGATGATATGGTGTAGCAGATCCGCAGTATGTATATTAGTGGGTTCGGGAAGACGAGACGCCGTCGATGTGCTGTTCACGAAAATGGTGCTGAAAGTCAACTGGGGGACTGTGTATCCTTAATGCTCTATTGGCGTCCACTGACACACTCCACCCCGATTTCACTTCATCCTGTGGGCATTTACGGATGTCTCTGATGTCTTCCTGTGCATTTGTTGATATGACAAACGTCATAAATCAATCAAATATATGCATGCATTAACGTTTATTGGTTATATATATATATATATATATATATATATATATATATATATGCTACTGTATACTCAGCACAGAATTAAATGGTTGTTTCAGATTTGCAGCATCACTTTAGAGATTAATATTCTTTTACCTAAATAATATGCAGTAGAGACCGATAGCCCTACTGATTTGACCCATTTTTCTTTAACCATATTCACACTTTTCTGCTTAACTAGTTATAGGTTCTTCAGTATTGGTTTCTTCAGTATTAAATGGCGTCCCCTTAATAGTAAAGTACTGTTTGCAAGCTTTTACATATCAGCCATTCATTTTCAATTAAGTGTATATAGCATTTTAAGCTTAGTAGTCTAGCTCTAAAATAAATTTAAAGCCATTTACATTCACATAAATAACTACATAATAAAATATAAGCTAATTAATTTATTCATAATGCAGGTTATGTTGTAGCCTATTTTATTATAGTCCAGTGTTTATAGTATTGTGTCAAAAATCAGGAATAAAACAATTAAAAAAGGTTCTGCATATTTTATTTAGCTATTGTAAAAGTAAACGTATACCCCCCCCCCACTATCAGTCGGTTTATACTATGCAGTTAATAGGGTGTTAAGAGCCTTCTGTTGGTTGAGAATGGTGAAGGCAGAGCTTATATGGCAAATGGTGCCTGGAGATAATGCTGTCGGCTGTGTGTGCATGGCGTTGGTGCAACATGAACAGGCCTTCATGCTTTTGTAGTCTGTGTTGGGTTGATGCTCATATTGAGGGAAGAAGGTTTGACACCCAACCAGCTCAACTTCCTCACGGCCATTTTTATGCACTGACGTCCTCTTTACGCTTCACTGAAAACGATCTGTTCATCTACCTTGTGGTTTGGATGTCATATGCTCATTTGAACTGAATCTTAAATGCAGCTCCTGTAATTAGCCTATATTATTTGACTCGTTTTGGAATAATCCATTTTTTTATAGTCACTGTCTCCATCTGGACATGGTGTGTGCTATAGAATTCATATAGGCTAATGATGTATGGTTACTGATAAATAGACGTTATAATGTAGGCTAAGTGATGCAAGGGAGATTTTTAAACGTCGAGCTGTAGCAAGCTTGCTCAGTGTAAAGCTTTCGATGAAGAAACGCATCCGTTCTCAAATGTGTGCACGAGCCCTACCTTTTTCGAATCGAAATCTGTAGCCTTTGGATAATGCCATTGTATCGGCTATATGGTCTGGCTATGCTATTATATCACGGTGTTTTTTTAATGCGTTGCAAACAATTGTTATGGAAAATACACGTAAAGCTTGGAAATGTTGTGAAATTGTACATCGAACGATTTCAGGCGGTTTCAGTGGTGGACAGCGCCCAGCAGAGTCTTTTTCCTGTGATCGGCTTTCTTCGGCTAGTTTCGGTTTTCTCTGTTGTTAAGAGCCTTGAACCTGTGGCGAGAGGGAAAACAGGGGATGGATTTCTGCGTCTTGTGCTCAGGGAGAGATATACCCACCTTTTTCGATTCTTTTGTATTATATTGTGTGTGAATGTTTTACTCAATAAATACAATGCTTAGCTTGTGACAAATATAAAAATAACCTAAATCAGCTGGGGAGCAGAGGAAGAAATTTGCAGGGCAAAAATGCAATTTTAAATTTAAATTTGTGGGTGCATAAAATGTCCCCACAGTGAATTCCTCTTATGTAGGATTTGATATTTTTCAATATAGTCTAGCATAGTGTTTGTGTTATGATATCTTTTTATTCAGATGGAGAATTTCTAATAAATCTGTACAATTTCTCCCAAAAGGGAGAAAGATGAAAATCAACAACAGGGTATATATCGCAAGTTAAGTTTGAGGATATGGAGAAACCAAAATGATATAATTTTTCAATTTCAAATTGCTTGGTCAGCTGAACAAATTAATGACAGTATACACCACTGTGCTTTTAAGCCATTGTAGCTAATGCCTCAGGCATATTTCTAAGTCATCCAAAGAGTGATGAATATTTCCTCTCTAAGGATTCATTGTTGCTCTTATGTGCTTAATTGGGTAATAAGAGTGTCTCATGACGGAGCTGGTTAAACTGTTTGGCTCCTGAAGGAGTGGAGTATTCAGCTCTGGGATTCTTACTGTAATGCGCCATGAATTAGTTGTTTTTCTAGGGCTTTTGATGAGCTTAACTAGACTGTTAAATATTCCGCCACTGTCACTTACTTGAAATGCTTTTTAGGATATTGCAGCTTTAATATAATGTATTGCATTTAATGTAGGCTACTTTTAATTATGTTGCATTGTGAAGTGCGTACAATAAAAAGCAATTTTACAATCTGTTATATGTTATTAGAATCCAGAACAAACAAATTAAAATTCCAGTGGCATTCTTATGTCTCTTAAGATATATACATACATATATATATATATATATATATATATATATATATATATATATATATAATTTTTGCTCTAATGTGAAATAGCCGATCTCTACATGGTTGACAGAGCTGATTTTATTTATATGTATGTCATGACATGTTTCAGGAAATGTTATGTACATGCGATAAAATCAGAGCTATGTTGAATCTAGATCAGTGGTTTTGGTCTGGCCTTATTGTCAAGGCATATTAGACATAACAGAACCACAGCATTTACATTGCAACAAACTAATCGGAACACTTCCACTGTGTGTGTTAGATGGTTTCTAGCCTTTAGTTAAACAGTATTTTGTATTGCATGGCTTAAAAAGTGTGGATGAGACAAGGAGGTGTGCACTTAACATGTCAGAGTAAACCAGGGAACTGGGTGATGTGTGAAAGATGGTGAGAGAGAGAGAGGGCGCAGCTTGAGGAGGGGAGATGTTGGTAAACCCTGTGATTATGGTGTAGTCAACAGTGCTTCCATCTGCTTTATTAGTTCAGTGTGAGAGGGGAGTGTTTAAGTGTGTGCAGGCTGCTCTCAGTATCTGATCACATCACACATTCACGGCACTCTCTCTCTCTCTCTGTTCCTGCGGTCATCTTCCTGGCACCTAGTCCTATGGGAATGAAATATAAGCAATTGAAGATGTATTTTGTGTGTTTGGGGGAGAGATAAAAATCTGAGTATATGGTGATGGAGAACAGTTTTTAGACCCTGGAGACGGAGCTGTGTGTGTCATCATCGTGCATGTCACTTCCTCACCCACGCGTGTCATGCATGGATGATCAAAAGCCTTCAGAAAACAGATAAAATGTATATACGAAAAGTTATATGGTATGATGTGCGCACGATTGTGGCATATTAAAGCAGTATGTCGTCAGGTCCCGGATCTGATTCTTGTTTATAAGGCTGTTAAACATAGACTAGGTGTTGCACTGACTGTAGTTGAATATTTATATCAATACTAATTTTGTACACTGCCATTTAAAAGTTTGGGGTCAGTAAGATTTTTTGGGAAATAAATTAATACTTGTATAACTAGGTTGCATTAAATTGATCAACAGTGACAGTAAAGACATTTATAATATGATAAATCAAATTTATTTCAAATATATGCTGTTCTTTTTAATTATCTTTTCATTAAAGAAGCTTAAAAATGTATCACAGTTTTAACAAAAATATTAATCAGCACAACTGTTTTCAACATAGATAATAATAGGAAATCTTTCTTGAACACCAAATCAGAAGATTTCTGAAGTATCATGTTACACTGAAGACTACTGAATAACGCTAACGATTTTAAGTATAGAAAGACGGGGCACTCATATTACTTATGAATGGGAGAAAGTGCAGTGGGCAGTTTGGCGAAATAAGTCCTGCGTTCTGAAGAAAAAGTCAATTGCTGTCAATTGCAGCTTTGCCATCACAGGAAAATGGCACAGTGGATAAGACACATGCCTTTGGTGTGAGAGACCCGGGTTCGAATCCACTGTGAGACACCAATGTGTCCCTGAGCAAGACACTTAACCCCTAGTTGCTCCAGAGGCGTGCGACCTCTGACATATATAGCAATTGTAAGTCGCTTTGGATAAAAGCGTCAGCTAAATGAATAAAATGAAAAAATTACATTTTAAAATATATTAAAATATAAAACAGATATTTAATAATATTTCACAGTCTTACTGTTTTTTAACTAGTAAATATGTTCAAAAACATAAGATCTTACCGTCCCCAAACTTTTGAATGATAGTGGTGTGTATTAAACTGTCAAACTATGTTATTATGAAGTGACTATAGAGTGAATTTGGAGTGCAGTTGCATTCACACATCATGCAATAAGGGAACCGTGCTGGTATTGCAGACATATGAGATGGTCTGAGTTAATTTGAAGTGAAAATACAAGTCAAAATTCTTGCAAACTGCCCTGATACTAATCAAGTGTCATCCTAATCAAGTGTCATCCCTGTTACTAATCACATGTCATAGAGTGAGAGAAACTGAAAGCGAATGGGACATGACAATGCAGTCTGAATCTAATGGGTGATAAGAAGGAATCTCAATAACACACTCTATGTGAATAATGTTGCAATTGCAAAAAAACACTGATGCTATAATATTCTAAGTCAGATAAAATAAACATTTACTGGATTACTACTTTTCTGGACAACTAGCCGTGTATTAAAAATGAAATCCTAATTTAGACTATTTTACCGTCTGATCATCAAGTGGTTTATTGTCTAATCTGTGAACTGTAATCCAAGGCCACTCGTCATATCATCCTTTAAAAGCGGACTTCTGTTCATGGATAGACTGGATAGGATTAAAAATGTTTGTTTTTTCTAAAGTGATCTCTGCAGCATGCAATATGCCGGGCTGTCCTGTAGCTGGCTAATTGAAGGGTTGAAGCAGAGGACCCAGCTGTTCAGTT
The DNA here is from genome assembly GCA_026230005.1 of Gila orcuttii. NCBI lineage: Eukaryota > Metazoa > Chordata > Actinopteri > Cypriniformes > Leuciscidae > Gila > Gila orcuttii. The sequence goes on along the minus strand of JAPDVR010000005.1, from coordinate 9,147,482 downwards.
TTACTCCATCTGTACATCCATGCAGCTAAACTATGGCCATCCAATCGAGTAGCAGAGCATGAAACATTACTGTATGTCTCTAGTGTCTAGAGGTTGACATGTGTTGAGTGATTGGTGTCTGATGAAGGTTTAGATGAAGAATTCTGTAAGATACTGCTATAAGAGTGGCACAGCTTAATTAAATGAGTGTGTGTTTCGGTTCCCCTAGAAGAAATACTTCAACTCTACAGCATTGTAAATTTGAATTGCGACATTCTAGAGCTAAGAAAACTAAATGTTAGCAACGTTGATATATATACATGCAAGTATGGATTGGATACTGAGTATATCAGTGCCATTTTTGGCTGATATGATTCTGATGACCTGGATAACTCTTACACTCGTAATTTAATAAATTTAATCTTAGGCAGATTTCAAAATGTATGTTTTTTATAGTGAAAATTGTATAATATTGTGATGCCTAAATTTGCCTGTGGCATTTAAAAGAACTGAATGTAGTGTTTTCTTTTTATTAAATACAAATTTTACAAATTTTATTTTAAAAAAGAAAATATACTTTTTTTACACACACACACACACACATATATATATATATATATATATATATATATATATATATATATATATATATATATATATATATATATATATATATATATATATTTTTATAATGACCATTTATAGGTTATCAGCCATAACATGAAAATAATGATTTGCTTATCAGTAGTGGAGATCATTTTAATATCGGTGGATCCATTAATATATGATTTCATATTATGAAGTGCAGAAAGCTATTTCTTAAGTACATATTTGTAAAATATGGTTCAAAATCATACAATTTCTGCATTTTGCTTCCTATAGGAAGATTATATATTTTAATGTATCAACAAGTGCAGTGGGTTTGGGTGGGGCTGTGAGTGCACACACTTGCAACCATAATGTGTGTGTGTGTGTGGGATTGGGGAAGCTCTGAGTCACTATAAAAAAAGGAAGGAGCTCTGATGTAACACACAGGCTGGTGAAATGAACAGTACAAACGATAGTTTCCCCGTCCATTTTTGCTTCTCTCTCTGTCGGTGATCTTTTGACTGTTTGTCTGACACTCTGTCCCTCTGTAATAGAGGGGGGTTTTATGTGTCTAGCTGATGTGATTGGAGTTGACTGAGCACAGGGAGAACAAACGGTTCTCATGTGTTGATTTCCCAGAGCTTTGAATGTAATACTCTGGCATGATCCCCTCTGGCTCGGCCCGCAGACACAGTGTGACTGAACAATGCACACCTCAATTCTTTATGAGGTGGAGATGATGTTAAATGAGTGTATATTTGTTTCTATACTGTGCCATGGCAGCATGTATTTTGCATCTGATTTGTGAACGCTACTGGGTAGTATGCAAAGTTATCAAACCTACATGCAACATTCCGATTTTCTATACCATGGTTTTTATTGTAAACTGGTCAATTTATTGTATTCTTTAATGTAACTACTAATTTGGTTTGAGAATAATTGAGAGTATTGATGCTGTATTGAGAACTAAAATAGCTCAATATTTGGGAATAAAACCCCACTTTTTGTTACGTCCTGGCTTATAGAGCCATGTATCCGTGTTTGTACTTAAGATACTGTGCAGTAATTTTATTCTCACTTCTTGTGAGTAAAAAACACAGGTAGAGAGGAAGTGTTCAGCTCAGGCAAAAAAAAAAGTGTCTCTATTTTTCGTACTCAGTCACACACCCAAGCAGATTTCTCTTTACGGCTGTGAAAGAGTCGATGCCTGAAGTTGGGCCGGAGAGTGGGAATCAGTGGGGCTGGAATGTCAAGTGCTTTCCTGAACCCCTCGGTGACCCATTGTTTTCCCACCGGTTCTTTTTTTCCACCCTCTCCATCTCTTTTGGTCTCTCTGTGGTGGGTCCATATGTACTTGCCGTGTAGGGAGTTCTGGCTGACCCATGTGCTGGTGATCAAACAAAGGGTCTTTGTCTTAGTGAGGTGTTTGTGCTGGGGCCATAATGCAGGTCCTAGGCCAGCCCCTTCAACACCAACACAAAAGAGCTTTATTGGGGTGGCAGTCAGGGCGGTTCTGCTCATCTGATCTGAGGTCAGCTGATTTACAGCATGGCAGTGCAATGTGAACTCCACTTATGGTCCAATTACATAATGCGTATCTGGATCAGATTGTGGCATAGTCCTTAACTCTTTCCCTGCCAGCGTTTTAAAAAATAAAAGTTGCAAGCCACCGTCAGCATTTTTGCTGATTTTTACCAAAATTTTCATGGCCCCTTGAGTAATTTGTTGTATGAATATATGAACATGCAAGATTTCAGAACAAAGAACCGAGCCTTTGCATTTAAAAAACAAAACTAGCTTTTTTTCTAGCTTTATGCATTCTTTTTTTATCAACACTTGAATGTGGGTAAGTAAAAGCAACATTTTAAACAAAAAGCTGAGAAAATCAAATTTTTTTCAAAGACTACAACGTGCATAAACAATGCTTTTATCGCTTGTTTCTGCTTCCTTCTTGTCTGTGTTTTTATCTGGAGATCCAGTTCTCTTTCAGAAGATGCGTAATAGTGCCCCTACCGTATAACGGTGAAAACACTGAAAGCCGGAAAATTCTGTCAATGTTGGGAAAAGAGTTAATTAAAAATATACTAAATAAGAAGGGATGCAACAAAATATTATATACTTTCATTATAAAAATAGCATGTATATTAATATGTAATTTATTCCATGATGGCAAAGCTAGATTTTCAGCAGCCATTACTCCAGTCTTCAGTGGTATGTTAAATTATTCTGTTATGCTGATTTAGTGCTCAAGAATGTTTTTTTATTGTTATTATCAATGTTAAAAACAGTGCCGCTTAATATTTTTGCAGAAACCTTGATAGATTTATTTCAGGATTCTTTGATGAATGAAAAGTTCAAAAGAGCAGCATTTAGGCCTATTTGAAATAGAAATCTCACTACTTGTATAATTATATTTTCACATATATCTTTTCCATTCAATGATTCTATATAATGCTCATACTGTCCGCAAGCTTTGTACAAGTACTAGAAAAATACCATAAAAGAGGAAAAAGAGCCAGCTTACTTATACTATATGGAGAAGATCTATGTGAAGATTCTTTAATTGTTTTGTTTGTATTCCACAGAAAAATAACAGCATACAGGTTTGGAATGACATGAGGGTGGGAAACAGAATTACAATTTTCAAGTGAACTGTCCCTTTAAATGTTAGAATGTCACATGCTTCTATCTTTCACACCTAGTTGTGTGCAAGCGTTAGTGGGGCACTGATGAAAAGTGTGTTGTAGGGTGATGTGAGTGAAGGGTTTTAATTGCATCCTGCTGTGACTGTGTTTTGCCATGTGTGTATCATTGTAACCTTTACCTGTTGACTGCAAGTAGGTATTTGGTCTGTCTGTTGGTGGTTTCCAGCAACCTTTGGCCCTGGGTATTCGACACACACACACACACACACACACACACACACACACACACACACACACACACAACACACACACACACACACACACACACACACACACACACACACACACACACACACACACACACACACACACACACACACACACACACACACACACACACACACACACACAGAAACGCAAATGAAGCTTGGGTATTACACAAGCAACTTTTAATTAAGGTATAATTGTAGATTCAGTAGGGACACCGCCTGTGGCCTTTTGTTCACACCCCGAGTGGAGCATTTCTGCTTTTGCAGTGTTCGCTTCCTTTTTACTGACTGCAAAGTACAGATGTTGCCCCATCGTTTACGGTAATCACACGTAACATAATTTGTCAGGAACAGCTGATGGTTTTTCTCTTACAGTGAATGATGTGTGAAATTGTAGTCCATAAGTAACGGTCGGTGCTTTCAGCTGCGTGCATGTTCCTCTGGCGAATGTTAAGAATGTGCTACCTCATTTCATTTACCCGTATGTATTCCCTCCCTCCCTCTTTTCTTTTCTTTTTCTTTCTGTTGCCATGGAGATGACAATGGCTGCCATAATTAGAGGATGACAAATGACCCTGAGTAGATAAGGGGAAGGGGGAGTTACTGCGAACCGTGAATCAGAAGAAAAGTGGGAGGGAATCAGGGGGTTGGCCGTGGGGAGCGTACAGGATGATGGCTAAACATATCTGGGTGTGAGTAATATTATGTATTCACAACCAGTTCGTGGTAATCTGTTAGTCTGGTAGTATTAACATTGTCCTGCTTTTAAGCAACATGAAATTAAAATTGACCCAGTTTACTTCCTTAATAAATGACTGGTATGATTCATCTTTGTGTATTCAAAAGCATATATCAAAATGTTAATGTAAATTTCTCCACTTACGAAATTACTTTTCATTTCTGTTTATATAACCAAGGCTGAGTGGGTGCAGAAAAAGTAATATTAGGCTAAATGTCACATCATGTAGGTATAAAGTGACATATTTTTTTCAGGCTAATCAATCAAATCATATAGAATGCTCTACATGGGCAACAACTCACTGTGCTTCAACACAAATATTGCGCACACACACACACACACACACACACACACACACACACACACACACACACACACACACACACACACACACACACACACACACACACACACACACACACAACACACACACAACACACAACACACACACACAACACACATACAACACACACAACACACACACACACACACACACACACAACACACACACACAACACACATACAACACACACAACACACACAACACACACACACACACACACACACACACACACACACACACACACACACACACACACACACAACACACACACACAACACACATACAACACACACAACACACACACACACACACACACACACATACTGAGCCTTGTGTAATTGCTATTCAAAAACCTACCCCTTCTTCATTATTCTTAAAGCTTGCTTTTGACATAACTCTGCGAGAAAGGCAGAGAGAGAAAATTGGATGTTTGGGAAGGAAAAGAAAGAGGGAGGGATATACAGACCCATCATATTCGGCTTGTTGTTTCATAATTGTAATTACGCCCTGTAGTTTCCCTTTTCTTTGACAAGCATTTCTGTGAATTGATCCAATAGAACATGACTCGCATACATCTGCGCACAACAGAAGGGATGGCCAGCCTACATGTTGGGCAGATGTTAGGCTTTAACAGGGAAGGGTTGACCTGCGAACTCTCTGTGTGATTGAGAAAGCGAAGCCTTGGTTATTGTTATAAATAGATGTCCCTCCCGGTGTTTAGTGGGATAAGTGGCCATGTCCGGAGGGTGATGACAGAAACAGCACTCAAAAACACCATCAGGACAAAGGATTCTCTTACAGATGACATGAGCCAGCTTTGGGAGATAGGAGCAAGAGGTAGTGTGGGCCGTTGAGAGTATGTGTGTGTGTGCGTGAGAGTTTTTATATTTCTATTTTGGCTACCGGTGTGCACTCTTGAGATCCTTTAAATCACATTCCACCTCACTACTTTAAAATAAAACCTTGTAGACATTCAGATCGGTGAGTTGCTCTATAGATCGTCTTCTCTTAACCTCGCTGATCTGATAAATGGAGTTCCATCCAAACCAAAGGTCAGGAGGAGCATGTTTATTTAGTCCTGTCAATCACAATGTATGTGTACTTCATTCATCTGACTTTTTGTATCATCACTGGACCATTCTAAATTCATTAGGACAGCCAAAAACATTTACCTAAAGTATTAGTTTACCAAAAATATTGCATAAAATAATAATACTTCTATTTACTCTTATTTATTAGCTGTTTACAATCTTCAATAAAGTTTTTCATATAGGTCTATGTTTTCATTTTATTTTTTCGCTTGTTGAGTGGTTAAGGTCTGTTTCTCACAGAGAAGCTATTAAATGGCTTCAGAAGTATTGAAATATAGTGCAAAAGCTATGTGGACTATGTTCTTTTTTTTTTCTTTTTAAAGCTTGACAGTCCCAGTCCCCATTTACTTTCATTATATGGAAAAGGGGAACTTGGAAATTCTTCTAAACCATTAGCCTATTTTTGTGTTGTATGGAAGTAAGACATTCATATGGGGTTGGAACAACATGAAGAAAAAGTTGTACAGGTTTGAAATTACATGAACATTTTGAATTAATCCTTTAAATCACTCAGCTATCCATAGTACTGCACTCTGCACATGCTCTTCACGTTGATGAATGCTGTGATGAATTGTCCCTTTGTGTGAATAAGGTTGAGTGTACTCAAACCGAGTTACAGGTCACAGAGCGCAGTTGGCGTGATCATGTAATAACCTCAGCAGGAGCTCGTGCTGGCCAGATCCTCCACGTCTCAGGACACACACACACAAACACATATACAGACAGCCGCAAGATGTGGGAAATTAGTCTTCATGCATGAATGCCATAAGTTTTCCAATCTGAGATGATCCTTTCTCTCACTCTGTTCTCTCTCTTCTTTAATGAGCTGTTCTATAATAAGTTCATCTGAAGGAAAGGTTGCTGTAATGATGTCTGTCCTCCGCCCACATGCTGGCTTTCAGAGATCAGCCCTTATCAGTGGAGAGGAGAAGATGAAAATGACTGTTAACCTCACACAAACTTTCCAAGAAACTCCCTCGTCTTCTCTCTTCTTGTTACAACTCTTCATTATCCTCTTTTTTATGGGAGTCCTAAAATCACAGAAGCTGTTAGAACATAGTTTGACGGGGCTCTTATGCCTGTGTGGGAATGTTTGTGATGTCCTCTGGTGGTTTTTGCTGCTCATTAGACAATAGGGTGAACTTTCTACCGTAATTTAAGTGGGTGGGCTTGTATTACGATATTAGATTAATATTTGGACAAAAAAAAAAAAAAATACACTGTTCTTTGCTTGCATTAAGATTTTCATAAAACTTGCGTTTATGTATGTGTTGAATAGACCCATTAACAAAGGAAAAACAAATTGTTATCCAGATGTGATGAATAGAAAGTTCAAAAGAACATAATTTATTTGAAACCGAATTTTCTTTACTGTCACTTTTGCTCAATTTAATGCATCCTCACTGAACAAATGTATTAATTTCTTTTAAAAAAGTCCCAACACTTGAGCTGCACGATTCTGGATAAATTAGTAATCACGATTTTTTTTGTATAAAATAGAGATCATGGTTCTCCCATGATTCTAAACATATAACTAAACGAAACAACATGATTTAGGCTACTACAGGTTCTGCCAAAATTTTAATTGCTGCAGTCTATTTTAAACATATTTTATTAATTTGAATCAATTATTTAAAAAGATTGGGTTGAATGAATGATTCAGTGACTATACATTGACTGTACAAGACCCAACACTAGAGCTGCATGATTCTGGATAAATTAGGAATCACAATTTCTTTTTGTATAAAATAGAGATCATGGTTCTCCCAAGATTCTGAACATATAACTAAACGAAACAACGTGATTTGCTACAGGTTCTGCCAAAATTTTAATTGCTGCAGCAGTCTATTTTAAACATATTTAATTCATTTGAATCAATTATTTAAAAAGATTGGGTTGAATGAATGATTCAATGACTCAATCATATAGACATCTTTTGTTTTATTACTGGATGTATCAACATTTTAAACGAATCTCTTGAATTAATGTTTCAATGACGAATACATTTAAGTCACTTGTCGCCACCTACTGGTGTAACGATGTAATTGATACAATCTTTATTTGAAGCATTAAGTTACATGCAAAACGTTATTTCCTCTACTTTGATTGCTATACCGTAGACATCAGTGTTTATATCTGAACTATAAACTTTTATCCAATACAGCTCTACCCCAAACTTTTGAACAGTTGTGTATTTCAAACATTTGTGTCTACATTTGTTACATTTAAATCAGGTAAGCATTTTGTAATGTAATGATATTTGTGAAAGGTGTTATTGAAAGCGTTATCAAGAAAATCCGGCTTTTCTCTAAAACGGTCCCTGCAGGGAGTCTGGATCTGTAAACGTTGAAGTTCTCTGTTTTATAAGATTATAACAGCCCTTGACTGTACCACTTTTTTCATTTTCCTTTTTATGTATTGCATACATTTTTGAAGACACTCATGAGGAAGTGACTATCTATCTATACATGCATATATTTTGATCAGGAAGTACTCATTGTTCTGTTTACATTATACTCAAGTGTCTTTGTCTGACCATAAATGTAAGCTTAGAGCTGAACAATTTTGTATGTGAACTCCATATCAGATTGTTTATAGCTGCAAGATCACGCCGAACGAAGTGAATGCGTGTTAGATCAGGAATTTTAAGAGAACATTGTGTTTGCTATGTTTTTCGTCTTCAAACTAAACTTGGGTCTTCAGCCGACAACGTTTAAATCCTGTCTGGCTAGCACGCTTCCCATAACGTTTATACATTAAGTCAGTAGGCGAGGGTACACTTCCCATAACGTTGTGGCTGTTCGAGCATTCGACCACATGCGTGTCTACACTACGAACGCTAACCGATCTAATGCGTTATCAACAACTACTTCCGGAAGTGGTCAAAACTGAACAAGCTCAAAACATTTTAGACCCCATTTATACCTGTATTTTGCGTCGTCCACTTGTGATCTGATCGACCATAGTGCATCTTAATAGTGTAAACAGGGCCTAATACAGTGTGTGTGTGGTTCAGGTCTACCCCACGTTATGGGGACAAAGTGTCCCAACAAAGATGGCAATTTCTGAAATCCTTGTCCTTGTGGGGACATTTTTTTGAAAACAGCTTATAAATCATACTAAGAGATGTTTTTTGAAAATGTAAAAATGCTTTATTTTTTTTAAGGGTTAAAATTTAGTGTTAGGTGATATAATAAACAGTTTGTTCAGTATAAAAAACATTATGTCTATGGAAAGTCCCCATAGAACATGAAAACCCAACATTGTGTGTGTGTGTGTGTGTGTGTGTGTGTGTGTCAGGCCCTTGGTCTTTGCCAGGTCGACTGGAATAGGAGCCCTCTGAGTGAGAGTCTACTTTCAGTGTCTCACATTTGAAACAGATCAATGTTTCCATCCTCCTGCGGGAATCAAAAACTGATGTCCTTATTTATATTGCGACTTTCAAAAGACCCTAAACATTTGTTTTTTTTATCACCTGAATTATTTAGTGGTCATCTGAGAAAAGTGAAAGAGTGAGAGTGACAGACAGACATATAGACATATTTTGGGAATGGCCACAGAAATCTCACTGGTTTTTATTGGTTTGCTAGCACCAGCTGTTAATTGCTCATATTGGAAATGTATTATATATATATATATATATATATATATATTATAGATATATATTGAATCCTATACATTTTATTATAACTAATTTAACGGTTTAAATCAGTTTCATCTGATTCCTGAAAATCAGTCATAAAAAGAGCAGTAGCACAGGTGTTTCAAACAATCGAACAGTAAATGATAGAGTCGTCATTTTTAGGATTTTATTTTTATTTAATTTTATTTTGTGTTATAAATTGTATTTGATTTTTATTTTATATTTTATTTTTTAGCTTTTTTTGTGTTATTGTGATTTAAATTAATTTTAATAGAAGCACCAGAAAATTTATACTTCAGTATCTTCAAGAACTTTTTTTAGCAAGTAATTATTATTTAATCTCTTTATAATTTTCGTAGTTTACCACCAGTGACATTAATAAAACATCATCTGTCGTACATTTTTTTTATTTATTTCTTAGCAAAGACACTGAATGGTTTGAAACTGAATGCGATTCACGTTGTATTTTACACTTCGTACACCAAACTGAGTTACTAAATTAAGCATTTAAGATCAATTATGTAAACTACAAAAGTGTTTTATGATTAATTACTTTACAAAATTGTATATAAGATAATAAAATATTAAATAATGTTACTGCTGCTTCAATAAAATGAATTGTAAACTGGTTTAGAAATATAATTTCACAGTAAGAGTGGTTTTGGTTGAACTAAGTGCAATGCTGAGCTAATGATAGACAGGTAGCAGCCTTCAGGTCACCTGGGATTCTGTGTGTGTGTGTGTGTGTGTGTGTGTGTGTGTTTGTGTGTTTGTGTTTGTGTTTGTGTGTGTGTGTGTGTGTGTGTGTGTGTGTGCGTGCATACAAGTGGTCAAAAATATCACCCCCAAACACATGCTTCATCACACCTCTCTCTGGCACCAGTCTAATAAACCAGTGTGATGTCTGGGTCTGCATAATGCCAGGCTTTGCCAGTCTGTCTGGCTTTTCTCATGCCGCACTAACACCATTTACTAAGACCAGCCGAGCGCTGATGTGATAATTCATTGGCTTTCGCTTTTAGGCCAGACAATGCCATTATCCATCAAAGAAATGCATATAATATTATTTGAAAAGGGGGGTCAAAGCCTCATGATCTAAAAATGACTTGCCATCTTTCAGTATTGCAGAACTGACAGATGTCCAAACCTAATTTCAGCTACACCAATTGAATTAGGGGTTTTCGCCACAGAATAACCTAGTGCCATTGGGGCCCCCCTTTGTAGTTTGGCTCCAGCGGGGTCATATTCTCTGTGAGAAACCCATCCCTGCTGTTCCGAATGCTGTACTTTCCCCAGATCAAAGTCAGGCATGCTGTCTATCGAAGAAATAACACCATTTGATTGTAGCTAATGGGCAATGAGGTTCAAATATTAAATGTGAGAGTGAGTGAGGGAAAAGGCATTTAATTAGAGACAGTAAAACCCATGACAATGTACAACATAACTTAGGAATCAGGAGTATGTCTACATAGGACACAATGTTGGATGATAGAGACACAACTAATGCTGTAATCCACTGAACATGATGATTAATACCCCCTCCTCATCACAAAACTTCATCTTCCACTGGTTTTTCAGTAGCACAAAATGAAGAGACAATAGCTGGTTATACTGTGGCAGTGTGGCTACAGTAGTAGTCAACTAATAAAATCATTAATCATTCATCAATTGTATTTATCATTTAGAAGGCACTCGACATGTGGCTTTTGACATGCGTAGTTATGAATGTATACTAATTAAAAAGTTGTAGGAAGATTTGTGGGGGCGGGGGGGGGTTAGGGGTGGGGGGTGGGCAGTCTAATATGTAGCCATAGAGACATCATAATCTGATGACCACGCCCACAGGGGGGAGAAACGATCCAACCGTCTCCATTGACTTTGCATTGCGAGAGGCTGCCTCCTTGTCATTTATGACATAACAAAAGACAGAAAAATGCCTAAAAGCTGCTGTGTGACAAGGTGTACAGCAAACAAGCTAAAAAACCCAGAAATACATTTTTATAAGCTTCCAAACCGTAAAAGCCATGGGATCCTGACACTCAGTATGGCTACGTGTGCACAATATATCTCCTCTCAGGTTCACATAGGGTGGTGAAATAAGCAATCGACATGGTTAAAATTATGAATTTTTTTTTTTTACAATATCATGTCGCGAGTAGTTCTAGAACTAGTTGCGCTCTGTCTCAATTGATCAACTTTTATGTCCTGAAACAACCCGTTTTTTGGGGACGACAGCTTATAAAAACTTATTTCTGGGTTATTTAGCTTGTTTGCTGTATACCTTGTCACACAGCAGCTTTTAAATAAATACGCTCTGTCTCTATTCATTGCCGAAGTATTTTTTTTTTGCCACGACAAATCAATCACTCCTTTACGACTGGCTGCCTGCACATTCATTCATTGAGCTCGCGGCTGCTGCAACTTGAGCTCTCTTCACGACTCAACCTCCACGGCCAGTTTTTAATGTTTTAGCAGACAATAACTAGGCTACTCAAGATTTTGCTTTAGTATAATTTTCGGGACAATCAGGGCCGGATTCGGGATTCGGGACAACAGCTTAGATTTCGGGACTGTCTCGAATTTTTCGGGACTTCTGGTCACCCTATGTACGTCTCATATATCATTTTTATTGACAATGTGAATCTAAAGTATTCATCACTAGAATGCCTGTGTGAATGCGTCATCCAGACTTTACAGGTCCTTGATTGCTTTTGCGAAATGTTTTGCATAACATAATTTGCAGCATTAACAAAATGTTGCAACACTCTTTTTTTTTTTGACTGACTGACTGACTGACACATAAGGTGAAATCAGCTACTGTCAAATAGATTGATCTGGATGGGATTTGTATCTCTGTAACTACTAAGATGAGAGTGTTTGTTTTTTTGAAAGTGAGTGTTGCTCACTCATAACTTTTGATGCATCGGTCTAATTTAATCATCTTCATTTATTAATACAGATTTGTATGCATGAATTGTGCATTTCCAGTTCTCAAAACAGTTAATAACAAAACAAACAAAAAAACTTTATACAAAATACACCATGCTATTCTTCAAATTGACATTAAGACCTCTGTTTAAACTAGGCCTAGGCTATATATTAATGTCTCTCTATTTCAGTGTCATTCATGTGTTTCAGTTCAGTTCTTTGCTTTTTTTTTAAAACGTCATATAAAATACGCCATGCTCTCCTTCAAATTGATATTAAGAACTCAGTTTAAACTATATGTATTTATGTCTCTCAGTTTCAGAGTCTTTCATGCTTTTCAGTTCAATTTCAGGCACTTTTTTCTTTGGATTGTGATCTGCATCATCCGAACTTTCTTCTGTCTTTCGCTTCAGCCAGCGGTCCATATTTAAACTACGCTAACCGAACAATTCATTGTCTGTGGCCGTGTTTGTGCGCGCGGGAAATATGCTGCGCATAACAATAGAAAACAAGGAGAAACGCGCAGTCACATGCTCAAACAATTAACAACGTCGCTCTAGATGTGTAAAAACAAGTGGAAAGCGCGGGCGCGCCGCTGTCTCCTCCTTTCCACAAGCGCTTGCTCTCCCGTGGCGTCTGTCGTTACTATGCAACCATGAACTGCGATCTCCATGATGACAAGGAAGTATCAGCAAAAGATTAATTGATTTATAACCCTTGCATTAGCTTTACTACTAGATATATTTATGGAGATGAAAAATAATAAGGCGACCTGTACAGCTATCAGCTGTTCGGCCGAGCGTTCAATGTTGTTACGCTGTAAGCTGATCAATTGGTTCGTTGCTGCCGCGCTCTATCACTCGCATACCATAAAGAGCAAAATGGTTTTTAATGTTTCAATTTCGTGATTAAAATGACATAATTTGGAAGCGGATAATTTCTTCACAAACAGCTCATTATGACTCAATGTTAGAATGCTGCACCTACACTCGATAGTGTGAATAAGATAAGCGCAACGCAGAGCACTGTATTGACAGCGTGAAACATGAACTGTCTACAGCCAGGGCTCAGCGGAAGACAGAGAATGCCGGTCCAGTGCTGATTGAGGAATTAAATTCGAAAATAAAAGACAGTTTGACATCCTTTTTCTCGCATCTGTGAATTTAGTTTTTTAATCATTTGCTGAGATAAAGCAAATATATTTGTGCGGGAATTTCTCGCACTATAAAAGCTAACCTTGCGAGAATGGTTTAAATTATGCGCAATCCCCGCATTCCCGCACCGAAATTCAAGCCCTGGTGAACATTTCAGTGAAATGGGACATGATCCCTCCCTGCTGACTGGAGTTTGGTTCCTTTAGCCAGGAGCGCACACACACACACAAACACACACACACACACACACACACACACACACACACACACACACACACACACACACACACACACACACACACACACACACACACACACACACATTGCATGCTATCTAACATGGGTTCTGTTATGTGTGTAGGATTATCCATGAGGACGGTTTCTCTGGTGATGATGTGAAGCAGTACAAGCCAGTGGTCTTCAGCAACACCATCCAGTCTTTGGCCGCTATCGTGCGTGCCATGGACACACTGGGGCTGGAGTACGGAGACAAGGAGCGTAAAGTGAGTACAACACAAACCCTGATAAACTGAAACACTCAATAAAGAGTGGCATTCCCATTGGCGATTATAACCTTATGGATTATAATTAAAACACTTATGATCAGCTGTAATTTCACTTTACTTCAAAGCAAGACCGATGGACATTTATGCAAGACAAATATATACTGTTCTGTGTAAGATGATTCAGGAAAATCAGATGACATGGGTAAATGACAGTGGCTTGTAGCCTTAGCTTTATAGTTTCTGTGGCTGCAACTATGAGCTATAATGAATTGAACTCAGTAAGGATACATATGGTTTTAATGGGAATGGTAAAACATTTTTTTTAATAGGAATATTCCAGGCTCAGTTTATTTCATTTTCTTAAAAAAATAGCAATGAGATGAAATGGGGCCATTTATATAGTATAGTATAGTGAATAAATAATATAATATAGATATCATTAAAACTTTTTATATTATTGTTAAAACTTGTTGTAATATTTGAGCTGTAGAGCTGTTTAAATAATTTCTATAGTTGTTTTACGGTGTATGGTATTGCGTTATCGTGGCAACAAAGTTGTAAAATTGGATCTAGTTTTATACAGGTTCATATGTTTTTTTCTTCCAAACTTCAATCATGATTCATGTTAAAGGGATAGTTCACCCCAAAATATTTTTTGGGTAATTTACTCACACTCGTTGTTCCAAACCTGTATGAATTCTTTTCTTCTGCTGAACATAAAAGAAGATATTTTGAAGAATGTCTGTAATCAAACAGTTGACGGTAGCCATTGACTTCCATAGTATATTTATTGGTTACCAACATTCTTTAAAATATCTTATTTTGTGTTCAACAGAAGACAGAACCTCATACAGGTTTAGAACAACTGGAGGGCGAGTAAATTATGACGGAATTTTGAACCATTCCTTTAACACACATATTGTTTAAATCTTTGGCTATACTGTTGAAACATTGAGCATTTTGATTACATTATTGTCAATGGATATTAACTTATACTGAACCTGGAATGTTCCTTTAATAATAATAAAAATCATTCTACTAAAGACTCTATGCATTAAAGACACAACCAGTAATCTAATCTAAAGGAAAACAGATGTGGTAAACATCGATAGATTCCAGCCACTTCAGATATCGTTTCCCTCTGCCTAATATATAAGTAAAATGGTTTGGTGCTGATGGGAAGCTTCATCTTTAGATTCCTCTGCTAATGCATTCTATCAGTGACAATATAAGACTCATAATCCCATTGTGCCCTTTCCCAAAAGCTTTCTCACTATAATGTCATTATCAGTGAACTCATTGACCTTTAGCAGGAAGAAATGTTTCACTTTAATCAAACCAAAGCTATCAGTATGGAGGGAACAGTCATCTGAAATATCCATCGATTTGAGATATTTTCTCTTGTGAGAAATAGAACATGTCTTCATTTCCAGGTTGAGTTACAGCTCAGGAAGCCGGCCTTGAAGGGCATCAGATCTATGTACCTAATAAGAGAGGTTACAGATAGCGATGTGGCATAATGTGTAAGTGTGTTGGAATGTGACTACTGGGCCTACATGGAACCTGACTTTTCTGCTTTTCTACTGTTTTTTGTTGGGGAGAAGCACAATTTGGTACAAGTTAAGCTCATTCCACAGCATTTGTGACAGCATTTGTTGGTTATCTTTAAAAAAAAGAAGATAATAATTATTATCGGCATCCCTTGTTTTCTTAAAAAAAAGTAAAACCAAAAGTAAAGTTATATCCAAGTAAACTTGGATATAACTTTACAAAAAATGTTGTACAAAACATGTAATGTTATTACATTTTTTAAATGAAAATCTTAATATATATTTTTGTCACACACACACATATTGTTTATGTTTTTTGGCTATAAACGGTTGAAACCGTTTATGGACTGGCCCTGTTCACTTCCATCGTAAGTGCCTCCTCATAAACCAGATTTTTGCCTTTTTTAAAGAAAAGGAATGACCTTAATTCTTTTGTTAATCGAATGTTGTCAACAGTGCTTAACTTGTACTGAACCCGTAACATTCCTCTAATACAGCCCTGAGCAAAGTCTGCATAGATCCTTCAGAGTTTTTTGTGCACCAATTCCATGTGGGCTGAGTTCTGTGTTCCAAAGCTATAGAGAGAGGATCCTATATGACACTTTCCTCATTGTAAATCGCTAAATGACTAAATGTAAGTGCAAACAGTATGTATACGTTATTCCTGAGAACAGATCACTTACACACATCCACACAAACTCTTCAGCCCTCTGTTCCTTCAGGCTGTGGAGGCCAGCTGGCTCACACATTTTTAATCTGAAGTGTGAAGCTTTTATTGGAACAACCTAGCCTCTATAGATCTGTTTTTTCTTTCTTTCTTTCTTTCTTTCTTTCTTTCTTTCTTTCTTTCTTTCTTTCTTTCTTTCTTTCTTTCTTTCTTTCTTTCTTTCTTTCTTTATTTCTCTTTCAGTCTGTTTCCTGCTTTTATACCTTCTCAGCTTCCCGCTTTCACTCTCTCTCTCACTGAACTGTCCGTCTGTGTATGCACAGGTACAACCCTCTCTCCTTCATATCTCCCTTCTCATATCTCCTCTTCTCTCTCACCAATCTGGCCCTGTTGCCATGACAACCTCTTGTTTTGTCTCTCTCTCTCTCAATGCATTCCACAAGTCTGTGTCCATGGGCAATGTCACTCGCATGCACTCTGCCCAGCACCAAAGAGGCAACAATCTCATGTGACCATAGACGCAGTGTGTGTGACCAGAATGAGAAGTGGGCCACACCCCCTCAAAGAGTACAACACTATTGCGCTGTTCCAAAACATGTGAATTGCATGCTCAAAAGCTCTATATAGAGAGACTTGAGTTGCAATAAATTTAATTTGAGTTTGACGCTATCATGTTGCTAAGATAACTGTGTGAAAAAATTATGTAATTGTTGATTATAAAATATTTAATTATATTATGTATTATTTTTTGACCTTTGACATTTTTGCAATAAATAAATTAGTATTATTTATTACACTTATTTATTTATTGCAAAAATGTCAAAAGCAGTTCCAATAGTAGTTCAAATGATGATGTGTTGCAGTCACAGTATATAACAGTTATATAACAGTTTTGTATGGTTAAAAGCCGAATTTAAGTTATCTTTGAAAATCTTATCCCGATCCACTTTTTGAAGGCGCACATTTCTCATTTAAACACACATCAACGGAAACACGGCATGTTACAATCTGTGACGATACTGACGAAGCAGGCAAGAGCCAATGAGCATTTGAAGCATTTAAGCATTTATGTTCAACAGCAAACAAAATAACAATTACTTGATAAATAATAGTTAAACGATTACAGAAATGTTTTATGTTAATTATGTAGTTCTTCGAAATGAGTTTGCAGCAGATTTCACAGAAAACAGAGCGTAATGTTATCATTTAAAAATATTAAGGCCATGATTTTAATATTAATTTATCGTTATCCGTAGACATGTCAAGCATAGCGTCAGTTCTGGTAGGTCGCGTTAGTCAAGCTCGCATCAGCTGACTCTCAGCTGATCCACGTCTACCTATAGGAAGACGACGCCTATCATTAGTGCTGCACGATTAATCATATCGCAATCGCGATGTCAAGCCTATGCGATTATATGACGCAAAATGCTGTGATTTTATGAAATAAATGCTTGTGTGGACAACCCATTCTCTCTGAGAGCTGTTTGCCTATTTTCTACACCACTAATAAAAAGAAGACCAGTCAGTTTTAGTTTAGGCAGTGGCACGTGTGGCGCGTATGGTCACGTCGTGATTTTTTCCGGCAGCGCGGAGAACAGGTAAAGATGTATGCCGAGCAGACGGGCACTGAACTGGTGCCCAGAAAAAAAATGCAGATATTTTGTTAAATGGCGATATTTTGGCTATAAGTTAACCGACACTGAGCAGAGAGAGCAGGGCTGCCAACTCTCACTCATTCAGCGTGAGACTCACACAATTGACACTTTTCACATGCTCTCACGCTACACATTTCTAATGCGGAGAAAAATCGCAAATTAAAGAGGACACTGACACCGACAGACTAGACAGAGGTTACTTTTGACATGAAACAAATCATCAGCTCAGATTCTGTCAATTTTATTACGAAATTCAAACAATAGTGGTTTGGCGCTTGTAAATGTGACGTGACAGATCGTGGTCGTGAACCGAACATTACTCTTTACTAGTTAATAGTAAATAAACACAAATGAACAATAGTTGTGTTGAAAGATACAGTACAGCTATCCGAAATGTTTATGCCTCATACATAAAATCGATCAATCAGTGTTTTTCACCCGCGGAATGAGGTCAATAAAACAGCTGGAGAACAATAGGCTATGTCACATAATTTTACATTTACCTCAGGAAAGCCATTTGATGATAGCACATTAGTTGGCTAGACAAATTATATATAGAGAGGAGTATTTTGCTAAATAGGCTATGTGCATTATATTACATATTTATTATATGTTTACTTATATCATTAAAATATTGTAACATTGCTATTATAGCCTAGTAAAAAACTAATTATATTTAATTTGAGTTGTTATTTTTAACCTTTAATAATAATACCAGCTGACAGGGCTCTCTGGATGTTTACAGCATTAGGTGAGTTTTTTTTTCCCTTGGGAAAAATTTACATGTATCTACTGTACCGAATATTTATCCAAAATGAATCGATATTAAATCAAGATCAGAATCAAATCACAAGATCAAGCAATAATAAAACCAGTAGCCTACCAGTCATTGTACCATGTAAACATTGTAACATATTGTCACTAAACTTAACAAAATTCTGTTTAGCTACCAAATGTTTTGACAATCACAATACACTTACACCAAAAATGATCCACAGACTGAGTTTATACAAAGTTACATCATGCTTAAATGCCCGTTTGTCTGGACAGAATGTTCAAAATATCTTATTTTCATGAGTATTCAAATTAGGGATGGCCCGATACCATTTTTTTCAAACCGATACGAGTACGAGTATTTACATTCGTGTACTTGCCGATACCGAGTACCGATACCGATATTTCTACCGCAAAAGTAACTATAGGCTCCCAGAAAAGAAGACAGAAGACTATTTTAGAACACAGGTTAGAAGACTGTTTTTATTTTCTTCTCTGCTTGTTTTAACAAGTCTAAAAATAAATAATAATGAGTAAAATAATAAATGTATTAACACACAAACCACTGTTAATTTAACATAAAAGCAAGCAGTTACTGCGTGCATGGTCTGACATGACTGAATGCGCCCAAAGTGCGCTCCCTTCCTAATTCCTAAAAAGCTGACAGTTCATCGCGATCTCACACATCTGTTATTATCAATGAAGCTGACTGCACAATGAATCTTTCATAATATCCACACTTTGTTTGTTATAATTAGAGGATTTGCCAGCATACAGAATTCAGCACTGAACAAAAAAGTTTTGAGCGGTGAGGGGAGTCTATCTTAAATGCTTCTGATTGGCCATTGCGTTCAAGAAATCAACACATATGTCTGTGATTGGCTACATCGCTCAACGCTGCAAACATGTTATGAATAGAAACTCTGGCCTGTAAATCGTTTCTATTTTGTTTTAGTTGTTCTTCTTGCTTTTCTGCAACAGATGAAAAAAAATCTATTAGTTTTAATATGCTGTATTCATAGATATTTCTAGTTTGCGGGAGTCCCGCGAATCGTTTTATTCTCCCGGAACCCGCACACAGAGTGAGTGCATTACCGCCGGCGCCCGTGCCCGCACTCGGCCATCAGATCTAGTGCCGCGCCACACTCTATTGCGTTGGGAGTGCACGTCCCTATGCCTCAGTTCACCTCGACAAAGCACTCGCGGGGGCCAGTTTCGTTTCGCAAAATGTATGTGGTATCGGGGCGTGGTATCGGCGAATTTTTATGAGTACGAGTACGAGTATATGAGGACAGTATCGACCCGATCCCCGATGCCAGTATCGGGCCATCCCTAATTCAAATGTTCTTATTTATTATTCTATATGTTTTATACTATTGTACTATTGAGACAATAACAAGTTTGCAGTAATGCAAAAATGTCATTATTTAATTTTGTAAAAAATATTATTTTAATTTGAAAACACTGAGTTGAGGAATACACATATCAGCATTATCACTAATCTGTGTGTGCATTTTCCTTGAGAACTAAGCAAGTTGACTCATTTGTTTATTAGATCGCATCTTCGGCATCGCATTATTGACCTCAATAATCGCAATATGATATTTTCCCCAAATCATGCAGCCCTACTATCACTGGTTACATATATAAGCTCCTTCAGTATTATCAGCAGCTATCGCGTTTCTCAGAAGCCAATTACCCTCCTCCATCCCCAGCTCCTCCTGTCTCAGTCAGGATTTGGCATTCTGATTACCTCTTAAATCAGACTAAATTCTCTATTATGTTGTACATTAAAATCTTTATTAATTAATGATATCTGCAATACATTCACGTTGGTTCTGTTTACCCTAAAGGGGGGTTATTGCTGCTCTCCCTGCTTTTATCCATGCTAGGCTGCATGGATGCACAGGGAGTTCTTGCCCAGAACAGAACCATACCGTTAATCCAAACTGTATGCTAATTGATCAATCGTATTTGATGATAGTGGTCCTACGAAGTTGTTCATATGTAAATAATTTACAATTTTAGAGCTGTTAATACGTCAATATTGTACGTTTCAGTGTCAGTGTAAAGTACAAGTGGAAGAACCACACGTTATGTAAAAATACATATGAATACTCATGAGATCACATTGATTAAAATAAAATATAAATATTAAAACTAAAATTAAAATGAAAACTAAAAATATAAAAATAAAGGCTTTCTTAAAATATTATAATAGTATCTCAATAATACTAAAATAACACTGCTCAGTTCAACATGCATTCTGGGTTTTTATAATATGTATATGCATTACCATTCTGTCTCTGTCATTTTGGAAAAGAGCATGTATCTGCCTCATGCTTTTCTATAAATCCATACACACTTTTCTACAAAACACCCTGTCTAGGCTTACCACACATTTGCCAGCGTAAGCGAATGATGCCGATATCTGGATATGTTATGCTACGCTCTGTGATAATTTGTTACAGGAGTCAATTTTCAGGAGCTGCTGTCTATTTTTATATGTTCTGTATATGCCATATATACATGACACACATATTCCATATACATTCTTATCATGTCTCTATACATGCAGCTGTCCTGGTAATCACCCAGGATCCTTTTTCTTTGTAGTGTAATAGTGGACGATGTTATGGCCTGTGGCAGAAAGTCCATTCATCCTAGTTTGATTCAGAGCTCACCACAGCTCACTCACACAGCTCATCTCATTGCTGCCATGTTTATGGTCCTCTACATTACAGCAAAATGGCTGCCGTTCTGAGCGGAATGGGTTCCATAAGGAGTTCCAACATGTTGGTGTGACCTTGCCAGGGTTTCACACATCCTGAGCCACACCACGACTGATAATATAAATGGCAGTCTGTGGTGGGCAAGGGCAGTGAGCCCAGTGCCTGGCACCCAGATGGACACAGATGGGCTTTGCCATTCAAGCCCTCTTGAACCCCTGCTTTGACTGCAGCATCATGACGAAGCGAGTGAAAAACTCTACAAACCCAATTGGGTGTCACCAGACTATGTGCTAAATACATGCACATTTATATAAAAAAATGGCCCAAAATAGAACTGAGCAGTAGGATTGCAGTCAGAATTAGGAGTGTTTGCTCATGGAATGACTTTAAATTTAGAGCTTTTCACTTCCGTCTCTCACTCAAAGTGATTTATCTCGCATTAGTGCTGACACTTTGGCGACAGCTCTCCTCTCTGGCCATTTCTATTACTTATTCTCTTATAACGATAAATATGTGCATGCAGAATCAATTAAATGCATATTAAGTGGTGAATTATACATTTTCTGGGTTATACAAAGAGTTAGTTTATGGATGGAGTGCTGCAGTGTGTGAAAAATCTGTTCTTTCAGGCAAAACTGATTGGATGCGGGCAGTCACTCATATGAATTGCTGTCTGTGGCCACTGGGAATATATCGACAAACAGTGGCTTTTAAAGTATTGAGACACATTAATGATGCTTTGTTTTTCCTTTAAACTTAATGAAAATCCCATAGGTGGCTTTTTGCAGTAGTTCATGACTTGAGGCAAACTGGCATTCTTTGTGTTTAGTTTGAGTAGGGCTGCACGATTTATTGTATTTTAATCAGGATCACGATTTCTGCCTCTCTTGATTAATTATGCATAATTGGCCTGCTCTTTATTTATTTGTATTTTTTTTTTTTATTTGACATTTCTTATCTTGCATTGTTAATAACAAGCCTCCACAAGCTTTCATGCTTTGAGTTGCCAGATGCCACAAGTTTAAATCTCCCTTCACTTAAATGGGTGCATTTTTCAACGTAGTGTTTTAACTATCTTCCCCACCTGGCGACCATGCAACTAAAAGCTCTGATAATCACAGACAAACATGCATGTTGGAGTGTAGCGATCTCCATTTAAATATTCTGCTCAAATGAAAGTGTAATACAGCCAGTTTGTGTTCCTCTATGAGGCTGCTTGTATTATTTACTGCAACTACTGTAAATCTATGAGCAGTGACAAACAGTAATTCCAAACATAAATCTCGACCATATTGTTTACAGTTGTGGTTGCTGAATAAATGCACTTACGTAACCTAATACAAAGTATTTTTGTTGTTTTAATAGAAAAACATTAACATAATTAGGAATTATTGAATATTATTTGGAATTACGTTTCAGATTTGAGAGAATCTTTTTAAAGTTTAATTAGTTTTTATAATGTAGAAAGTGTGTTCATTTATATGATAAATGAAATAAATCAGGAAACTACGGTAGATGAGGTAAATAAACCCTGCATATGAGTTGACGTACTCTTGATTTGTGCTTTTGTGAAAGTGCAATAATTCTTATAAAATGTAAAAAGAAATTTCTCAAATGAGAACAATTATGATTAATAATGGTGATTATAATTTTTGACCAAATAATAGTGGTTATCAGTTTAACCATTATCGTGCAGCCCTAAGTTTTGGTTTAGATCCTTCATTGCTCTCTATGCAAACCGTCACTGGGGTATTTGGTAGTTTATTTTGTATGAGTCTGCAGGCTTCTCTGCGTGTGTCATTGAGGGAAAACAGTTGGGGAATAAGGAAGAGAGGGTGCTGGCACCAGAATATTCCCTGCAGTCCCGGCAACGCCCCAGTGGTGCTCACGCTCCCACTCATTATCCAGAGAAAACTCATCTGAGCAGCCTCATCATCAGCTAATAGTCTTAATGTAAGGCTGACCTGGAAAAAAACAACAGGCTTATATACTGGTATTTAAATAAGAAAAATGCCTTGTTAGAAGACTATAGCAGTATTCAGGTTAGTTTTCAAAACAACATTTGAGTTACAGTTAGGCTACTAACACAATCTATCTGTTATTTCTTATACTGCTTCATACTGAATTAGTGGGATATTTTTCATCTAGAAGCGTTATGAGATTTGATGAGGAAAAATAATAATAATATACTGCAAATGACAGACATTCCTATTCCTAATTCACAAAGAACCTTTGTAAAACACAAATCTACCTGGGAAAGCTAGTCACATCCAAATAGGGCCAATGACGTATAGTTTTACAAATAGAACTTCAAGGTAAAATCCCTTTAGATGTTCATAGTGAAAACTTACATGCAAATGATGTGGTTCAATGTGCTACATTTTGGTATTGCATGTACATGTTTTGAGAACTGTGTATTATCATTAGGGATTTATTTTTGTGCACATGATACATCTTTCACTTGTGTGCGAAACTCTTGGCAATGATAAAATATGTTAATAACTACACCTTTAAAAGGTGAAAAATATGTAGAAGGGACTGTAGTTTTACTTTTTTGTAAAGTCGACATGAAACAGAAGCTGCAAAAGTCTTTTTTCCATATTGTGACGTTTATCCAAGTGATGCGGCTTTTCAAACAAGAAAAAAATTAAGGCTGGTCTTGTCCATCAAGAATTGATTGGATTGTTAGATTGTTGTCGTTTGCTAGGTTGTCCCGCTCTCACGTAAACATGAAATCAGAGAAGAAAATGGATGTCGCTGCAATTGGGAGGGTAATTAAATTTGATAAAAGATTTTAAAAAAGAATGATGCCCACAGATAATTTATAATAAATACTGTAATATTCCATAGAAACAAGAATTGTCGATTTTGATTTCATGGTGACTTTAAGATAAGCAGTTTAAGGAGAAAATAAACTCCAGTTTGACATACACAATATTTTAGTATACTGCTTGAGATACCCACATCCTGTTCTCCATTAATTTCTTTCTAAAATGTTGTGCAGTTTCATTTAGTGACTTTAGGTAAAAACATTAGTATAGATTGTATATACTAACAGTGGCCATGGGAGTAGTAAGTAGTATGAGTTGGGTGTTCTCCCATTATATAGTCGTAAATTCACATTTAAACATCCTGAATGTGAAAATATATGCATATTGGATACTCTTTTTGGTCTAGATCACCCTGTATTTTGGTACGTTCTTTGTTGTTGCAGACAGCCTGTACCATTGCTAAAAATCAGAGGGGAAGGTAGGTGTATTTATAGGATGTGTAAATGAATTTTGCGTGAGGCAGAATGAGAGCCCTCCAGAATTATTAACAGATATCTATCCCAGCAGATTACACTGCAGCCTCCATTTTAATTGAGACTCTTTTATGTCATGTCTCTGGTGCTTGGATTTAGTAAAAGGATGCCTGGGTCCCTTCTCCCCAGCCTTACAGCTCATCTACACAGATCCCAAATATAATTATTTCTGACGCATTTTAATTACATATTGGGTTAATCAGTTTACCTCAGTGAATCTTTACTCAGGAGAACCTACTTGGTTTTCCCGGGCTGTTGCTTTTTTAATACAAGTTGTAGGCTATGTCAGGAATATCACCTACTTGTTTGGGATCATGGTACACTTGGTATCACAATAATTTCCGAACCAAGGACCCCTTTCACAATCCTAAACTGTTTACAGACCCTACAGTAAATTTGAGCTTAACTTTAATAAAAAAAATAATTTTTTTTTTAAAAATGATTAATAATAATAGGTAAATGGGTATTTTGCACACTTTGATAGAGCACTCTCCCCACAACCTCAACTGTCCCGAGTCCCGACTTACTTTTTTTTATACATTTGAATCTATATATATATATATATATATATATATATATATATATATATATATATATATATATATATATATAACATAATATATATATATTACTTTACTTAATGTCAGTCATTTTATAGTGTATCTCTATCTTCAGTTTTTTACATATATGGGTAAAATATGTAAGTCTACAATTTTCATTTAGAATGTAGGAGACTGCAATCCAGACATAATTTGTTTTTAGTAGGCTTTAGTAAACTAAGCAAAATTGCAACTGAACCTGATAGGCGATGAAGATGCATTTTCCTTTTATGGAAAATAGCATCTATTGTTTTGGATTGTTTCAAATAATTAAAATCCAAAATTTTGAATTATCAAAGACATTCTTAGACTTTTACAATACTTTTTTTGGAAGTCACATTCAAAACACACAGCTCAAAAATCTGAGGAGGTACGTGTTTGAATGGGTGTGATGCTTCTGAGCTGAATATTACGTCCGTGTTTTAGCTGGTGCATGCCTCAGCAAGGTTATTTGTGCAATCAGCTCAGCATGAGTTGTCTGAGTTTTACTTTTGCTAGCAAAATGTGTTGGCAAAGTTCTAAAACCCAATCAATGAAGTTGGGTATGATGAATGTGTCTCCCCAGTGCTGCCCTTGCCCAAACTGTGCTGCTGTCACTCTCTAACAGATCTGTGATCTTAATTGGAGAGCCAAAAATAAAGCGATCAGGAACAAATATCACCTCAGCCAGATGGTCTCCGTTAGTGGGCTAGCGAGCCGGACACGTCTTCGGCATATGGCCAGCTCTTATTACAACAGACACATCAGTCTTTGTGTATGTGTGTGTTTAAACATGAGAGTGCACATGTGAGAGTGTGATTGTGACAGGCTGTATATTTGCCCTTGAGTACTGTAATAACATTAGAGCTTTACTGACAAGATGTTTGACATCATGGGAAAAGACAGAAAAAGAGGATGAATGAGTTTATAATAATAATAATAATAATAATTTTTATAGCGCTTTTCTGGGTACTCGAAGTGCTTTACATGGAAGGGGGAATCTGGATGATGCTACGGCAGCCATAGTGCGCCAGAACGCCCACCACACACCAGCTTATTGGTGGAGAGGAGACAGTGATGAAGCCAATCAGTATATGGGGATGATTAGGAGGCCATGATGGACAGACACCAAGGGGGAAATTTGGGATTTTTAATGACCACAGAGAGTCAGGACCTCGGTTTAACGTCTCATCCGAAGGACGGAATTTCCTTTATTGTTGCTCCTTAGAATATCGGATCTGAATCTCTACAAATGTTTCTTTATGGAGTCGCTGGTATATTCCCTCATAGAGAGTCTAGTCAGCCAGAGATCAGAGTGTAAAATGGTTAATGCAGAGTCATGAAGGAATAATGTCTCTCAGCAGTTGCAAAGGTTACACTCCATTCATTAAAGCTTCATAGAGTGGAGGATGTATGGAGTCCTAACACTTTAATATTGGTATTAGTCGTCATTTTTAAACCTTCTCTGCCATGATATGAGACATTGAGAAGAGTATGTTTCCTCCTAAGTTAAAAGAAAGTGTCAAACATTAAAGGGTTAATTTACTCAAAAATGTAAATTCTGTCATCATTTACTCTCCTTTATGTTGTTCCAAACCCGTAAAACTTTTGTTTATTTTCAAATTCAGGGCTCCAGACTAACTTTTTTCACTAGGAGCACAGTGGCCCCCAACTGAAAATTTTAGGGGCGCAACCAGAAAATTTAGGGGCACACACCGTAAATCAACATGCTGACCAAATATTTACATTTCTACTAATTTCCACTGTATTACTAATAAAAATCTTTGATAATAGATGCAGAAATTACAATGTGCTGTTTCAAATTCAGTGTCACATTTTATTGTGCACTTTTGAAGATGCAACAACAAGGTAAACCGACAGCACCATTGCTGTCATGTCAGTACAAATAGGAAAATTTCATTTCATGATTATAGTGAACAAACTGATTACGGTTATCACAGAATCCTGTTAAAAAAATACTAATACTACACAATAAAATCAATTCAACTCAACAAGTTTTATTTCGAAAACCAGCAAATAACAAATACAGGTCCTTCTCAAAAACTTAGCATATTGTTATAAAGTTCATTATTTTCCATAATGTAATGATAAAAATTAAACTTTCATATATTTTAGATTCATTGCACACCAACTGAAATATTTCAGGTC
Source organism: Gila orcuttii (assembly GCA_026230005.1). NCBI lineage: Eukaryota > Metazoa > Chordata > Actinopteri > Cypriniformes > Leuciscidae > Gila > Gila orcuttii. Next base: position 9,120,168 of record JAPDVR010000005.1, on the reverse strand, counting down.
TTTTATTGTTTTAATACTGATGATTTTGGCATACAGCTCATGAAAACCCAAAATTCCTATCTCAAAAAATTAGCATATCATGAAAAGGTTCTCTAAACAAGCTATTAACCTAATCATCTGAATCTACTAATTAACTCTGAACACCTGCAAAACATTCCTGAGGCTTTTAAAAACTGCCAGCCTGTTTTATTACTCAAAACCGCAATCATGGGTAAGACTGCCGACCTGACTGCTGTCCAGAAGGCCATCATTGACACCCTCAAGCAAGAGGGTAAGACACAGAAAGAAATTTCTGAACAAATAGGCTGTTCCCAGAGTGCTGTATCAAGGCACCTCAGTGGGAAGTCTGTGGGAAGGAAAAAGTGTGGCAAAAAACGCTGCACAACGAGAAGAGGTGACCGGACCCTGAGGAAGATTGTGGAGAAGGACCGATTCCAGACCTTGGGGGACCTGCGGAAGCAGTGGACTGAGTCTGGAGTAGAAACATCCAGAGCCACCGTGCACAGGCGTGTGGAGGAAATGGGCTACAGGTGCCGCATTCCCCAGGTCAAGCCACTTTTGAATCAGAAACAGCGGCAGAAGCGCCTAACCTGGGCTACAGAGAAGCAGCACTGGACTGTTGCTCAGTGGTCCAAAGTACTTCTTTCGGATGAAAGCAAATTTTGCATGTCATTCGGAAATCAAGGTGCCAGAGTCTGGAGGAAGACTGGGGAGAAGGAAATGCCAAAATGCCTGAAGTCCAGTGTCAAGTACCCACAGTCAGTGATGGTCTGGGGTGCCATGTCAGCTGCTGGTGTTGGTCCACTGTGTTTTATCAAGGGCAGGGTCAATGCAGCTAGCTATCAGGAGATTTTGGAGCACTTCATGCTTCCATCTGATTTCATTTTTCAGCACGACCTGGCACCTGCTTACAGTGCCAAAACCACTGGTAAATGGTTTACTGACCATGGTATTACTGTGCTCAATTGGCCTGCCAACTCTCCTGACCTGAACCCCATAGAGAATCTGTGGGATATTGTGAAGAGAAAGTTGAGAGACGCAAGACCCAACACTCTGGATGAGCTTAAGGCCGCTATCGAAGCATCCTGGGCCTCCATAACACCTCAGCAGTGCCACAGGCTGATTACCTCCATGCCACGCCGCATTGAAGCAGTCATTTCTGCAAAAGGATTCCTGACCAAGTATTGAGTGCATAACTGAACATAATTATTTGAAGGTTGACTTTTTTTTGTATTAAAAACACTTCTTTTATTGGTCGGATGAAATATGCTCATTTTTTGAGATAGGAATTTTGAGTTTTCATGAGCTGTATGCCAAAATCATCAGTATTAAAACAATAAAAGACCTGAAATATTTCAGTTGGTGTGCAATGAATCTAAAATATATGAAAGTTTAATTTTTATCATTACATTATGGAAAATAATGAACTTTATCACAATATGCTAATTGTTTTGAGAAGGACCTGTATAATTAGCATTAATATGCACTTTTTGTTTACATAAACATTAAAATAACAACATTAAAAATGATGGCCAGATTTTAAATGAGTGTCTTGCGACATGTTATCTACTAACATGTACAAGTTCAAATAAAGTTTTGACAAAAAAATTTATAAAACGAAACCTCGCATATTTCAGCCTTTAAATCATTTTTATTAAAATAACGAGTCAAAAAAGATGAATTACTGACGTTTACAATGCACATTAGCTTATCTTTTATTATTAATAGTAAAATTCGGTCCGATTTTCCCGTGGCGTCTGTCGTTGCTATGCAACCATGCACTGTGCTCTCCACAATGACAAAGTTTTAATGGATTTTTTCATCTCGCTGCGCCTGGAAAAAATGAGTGCGTTGCTTCAATTATGAGCGTCCTACATTTGAAATAACGAACTTGAGCGCGCAAAAGACGAGCTACCTCCAATCAGGCCACGAGCTACTGGTAGCTCGCGAGCGACGTGTTGGAGACCCCTGCCTTCTAGATGACCACTGTAGACTCTGGCACTGGCACACTAGCCGCAGGGGGGGTAAATATACTGGTCGCACATGGATGTAAAAGTCAGTCGCACACTCTCAAATTTTGGTGTCAAAATGCGACCATTTGGTCGCAGTCTGGAGCCCTGAAATTACAAATCAATTTATTTTAAATTTAATCTGATAGATTTCTGTCCCTCCATTGAAAGTCCACGAAACTACCACTTCGACGCTTCAAAGAATTCACAAAGAGATTGTGAAACTAATCCATATGAATTGAGCGGTTTAGTCCAAAATTTCTGAGATTCATTCTCGTGTGTAACCCAATGAGGTTTGTTCTCACACGTCAAGCAAGTATGGTTGAGTTTCTTTTTATGTGTGGTGATCAATGTTAGATGTGAATAAAAGCCTAAATTCAATCTGTTCATCATATGAAGCGATTAAGTATCTTCAGAAAATTTGGACTAAACTGTTTGATTCATAGGTTTACAATCTTTTTATCAACTTTTTGTAACGACAAAGTGGTAGTTGTGTGTATGTCAATGGAGGGGAATAAATCTCAGATTTCATAAAAATATTTGTGTTTTGAAGATGAACATAAGTGTTACGGGTTTGTAATGACGTGAGGGTAAGTAATTAATTTTCATTTTGTGTGGACAAAAAAAAATCATAATTCAACTTCTATATTGAATGATACGATGACTTGCACTGTTCATCAAGTATTCAAGGAAAAATAGATAAATAATTCCATTATTATTGAGACAAAAACCTTTTTTTAATAAAAATATTGCAGTATTAGGGCTCCAGACTAACATTTCAGAGCACTGACACCGGTACTGCCAACGGAAGGTGACACCAGTACCTGATTTAGTGAGAAAAAAAAATCATAATATTACATGTTTTGTCTCATTGAAATGTATATTTGACAGTAACTTGTGCTGACAGTAGCAGTAGCTTAAGTTGGGATGTGATACAAATGTGACCTAAACAAAGTTAAGTCACACCGGCAGGAAAAAAGTTAGCAAAATGTACGTATCCATTTTGTTGCAGTCTGGCTTGCATGAAATATTTATGGCCAGTACAGTTACAGGATCACCCTCAATGTAAAATTACATTATTTTCCTATTTGTTGTTATTTCCATACCACTGATAGTTTTCCTCATGGTCTCTGTTGTTTGTAGCCTCTGGGCAGACTAAAAGGCATAATGGTTTTGTTGAAAGTATGACCAACACATGAATATTTAAATGGCCATCATGACACCCACATTGTACACGTCTCTGGAATACAGTATGACAACCAATTTGTGTTCGCACAAGAGAGATGAAGACCTCCTACTGTTTTTTTTTACAATTACTTTTCTAATTGGCCAAACCAGAACCAAATTTTACTGTCCACCACTGTTAAGCTCTTTAGCAACACTGTATTAAAGTAAATGACCCAGGAAAGTGCTCTTTAAAACCGACAAAAATGGAAGAATGAGAGCATAACATTGTAGTATAAAATCGATTGGTGGACTTGAACCCGACCCACAAAGCTCCCCAAGGGTAACAGGAATGTCTATTTTGTTCAATGGAGGCACAAATCTGGCTTGAGGTGGTCTTATTGGTATTTATTTTGTTTTATTTATTTTATTTTTTTATATTTTATTGCTGATTTATACATAAATGCCATTCATACTGGCTTTATTCGCAGGCTAACAATCAGTAGTTGATTGGCACCCTGAGAATGGCATTACTACAATACATCATCAAGCCAATCAATTATCCTAATCAATAAAATGGCCAAGAACAGAATAGGGAAGCAATTTGTCCATCATCATTGCATAAAAAGAATATAGCTTTGGATTCTTATGAGTCTTATTTAAGGCCACAAAAAATGGCTTTTAAATACAGCTACTCCATGTTCAAGGCAACAGAAGGGGTTTCAGATGTACAGTAGAAAACCTGGATACTCTCGGCCCAGTAACACTCTAGTCTCTACATGCGTGTGTGGATTTCAGCCTAATTGACATGGCAGTATTTTTTAGTTCTGGCCTCATTCAGAAATGCCTCTGCATTCATCCCATAACAGCCACAGCTTTGGGGCTTATGGTTTTGATCTGAATTCGCTTTGACTTGTTTTTCAGAATTTCTCCTCGTAGCACCCTCAGAGACATCTTTGCCTTTGTTACCAAGAATGACTCCTTCGCATCATATGACCCGTCCCATGAACAGCATGTCCAAAATGGACATTCAGGCTAAAAACAGGTTCATCACCCCTTCCTTCAGTACCTGCCCATTTGTTAAAGCCTTCTCAACCCCAGCCAGATTAAACAAGCACAGTGCTGAAGCTGGAGAGCAATGAGGTTCTGTAGTGCTCTGGATTTAGATGTAATTGGTGACTGGTAGAACTACCAGCACCATTAATAAAATGGAACAGGACTGGGAGTTTGGGATTTGACGCTTCTGGGGATGTAACAGCACCAGCACCTGCAGCGATGATGTTTAGAACAGCACTAAGCCTCCGTAATTACAAATGGAGAAATGATTTCTTGCACTTACCCTAAAAATTGACAGATTTTGCCAGATCTTGATGGCCCTTGGGGTGAGATTACTGTAGATGTGAGAAATGATCCAGTGGAAAATTTGAAGAGAAATAGCACATTATATTGCAGTGAGGCCACTGTGATTGCCTAGTTTCCTGTGGTCACAGTGTGGCTCACACTTAAGCTCACCTTGTTTGGTCGAAAGATTTGTGATGATGCTTTACACTCTTGATCTACTTTCCAAAAAAAGCCATAGTGTATTTGACTGTACTGTGGATCTTTCCAAGATCTTTTAATCCAATCCTAATTTTAGTCAAAACGGTCCATTTTATAATATGAGTTTTACTTTGAGTCTTTTTTTTTTAGTATTATATATTTTGAAGCTGTTTTTGCACTGATGCCAGATTTTAATTTTTGTGTGCAAGGTTGGCTGCGCAGATGCATCTGCATATCAATTACTGCTTGAGGAAAACTACCAAAAAATTAAAAAGCTACATAACATTTTGAAACAGACTGCTTAGAATGTCTTGTTTAGAAAGATCATTATCAAGTCCCGTTTGAACACAAAACACTTAGACATTTTTTTTTTTAACCTCTGTATGGTCTGGACTCTCTTTCATGCTGGTTCAGCTGATATTTTCTCTTTGCTGCCGCCTGTCATATTAGAGAATAGTACAACGGAGAATGTCTAAAGTAGGAACTCTAGAGCTTCGTGAGCAGCACGCAACATCTGCATTGGTTCATAGTCAGTGCATCAGGGATAAACAAGGCATTAGCGGGCAACTCAGCTTACAGTTTTACAGATAGTGACTGGCCCTAGTGCTGTTCTGCGGAGTCTCACTCTGGCTGTTTATGGAAGTAATATAGTGTATATATTTGTGTCTTTCAGAAGAATTACGATAGTTAGGTGAGGCTTTTCCTATTAAGGGTAAATATAAACTCTCTTCACCATTTACTCGCAATATATCAGGTGGCTTCACCTCAAACACATTTAGAGTGCTGGCGTGATCAACAGGAAGAAAAAAATGTCTTTGGTGAGTTAGGAGCTCAGAAGAGATTTCTGCACTGCATCACTGTACAAGCTGTCCTAAATCCTACAAAGAGAGTATAAACTTCAAAGAAATAATATGACAATTAAAACATGTTTTTTTATATACATCTTATACAATGTCCAGGAACAAAATCACTGGGAATCAGGACAGTTTTTATGTGCTTTCTCACAGACGATTCAGTCACACTAAAGCATTTACATGAAATGATAAAAAGATGAATTATGATTCGGAGCGACTGAAGTTGAGCTGTGCATGTACACATACTTGTGTTATTGTACCAGCTCACACTGGGAGGCTCCAGGTAAAAGTGAGAATGCTTTTCAGCATCAAAGGACAAGTCCTTGTCTTTTGATGGCTCTTGTGACTGAAAGAAAGACATCTAAATGGTGGACATGAGAATCTGCTGGACAGTGTCCTCAATAGGTTTGATGCTGTATAAATACAAAGTAATGTCACTTACTCTATCTGATGACTATGTCATCTTGACTCCCAGTCATACTGTATTGAGATAATGGGCTCTTGAGCTATATAGCACTGATGATGTCAGAAAGCCCAAGCTAGCCTGTTAGCATCGCTTAATGTCACAATTAAACTGAAGTAGCGAATTAACATTACAAGGAAAACAAACTGTTCCAAAAATAAACATATACATGGGTGAATCGTTCACAATAAGATAAAAAAACATGCATTTCAAAAATCGATAGGGTGAATATTTATTTCATGCAGACTCCTTTCTCATTTACTTTTTACTCACAGTTTTTTAGGCTGATTTAATCATCTAATCTGAGTTCCCTCTTGTTGTGTAATTTCATCTATAATTAGAATCTCTATAGAGGTTCTTTAGGGGGGGTGATCATGGGTCACCTTTACGAAGGAATTTTTTTTTTCTTCCCTAACTGCTGTAAGTCTTTCCTTATTGGCCTTGATTTTACTGACATGATGCAATTTTGTTTTTGTGATGGTTTTATTTTATTTTGTTCAATGAAGATAATCTGAATAAGAGCTTTTGCATTTATATACAGATTCTTCTGGATTCTTAAATGCCTTCATGAGAAGATTCCCTTTTCTCCCCTGGGCCTCCTGAGCACATTGTGTCAGTCACTCCATTCTGTTAACATCTCACAGTAATGTCCATGCCATGAAAGCTCCTCGACCTGTGTGTCTCTGTGGAATCGAGGCATTTTGCGTGCCTGGAAGAGCAGTGCACACCCACCCCCGCCCCCACTCCCATCTTGTCCTTGCGCCAGGGCTGGCAAGGCATTGGGAAACACAATGTGTGCTGAACTGGACTAATCCCGCCAGAAAACAGCTGAGCCTCCACCAGTCCGGCTCTTAACCAGAGCTGACAAGACAAGGGGCCACAGTGCTCTTTCAATGAAGCTGCTTGCTTCACACACACACATACATGGATACCAAGGCACTGGCTGGGCTTCAGACAGAGTAACAAGGGGTTGAAAAGATGTGAGGGGTGAGTAAGGGGGGTGAAAGGCAAAAAAGAGGGGTAGGGAGGAGTCAACTAGTTGCCTGACAGTGAGGCTGGCTAGTGTAAATTTAAAAAATATGTTTAGCAACAGTGCTAAAATGTAGATGAATTAAGAGATGCAACGTCTCTGAGAGGGGTTTTATGGTGAAAAATGTCATGCCTCTATATTGATCCTCCTTAAAGCAGTAGCATTTGTGTAATAATTTCATTGTATTCAACAATAAATTTCAAGATTACGGTTAAACTTCAAAACATGATCCATAGGTCTTTGATGTAATAGTTTAGTTCTTTTGGTCTATGTAGGTATGCAGAGGAATGTCTTTAGCCATTGCGTTACATCTGTTTTTTTTAAACAAAACCCTAACGCATTGTTGCAGTCTGTTCTGTAGATGTGTTTAAAGAAATATAAAGTTCTGTCATGAAACTCTAGATGGCACAGGATGATTTAGGTCCTTAACTCAATCTGATTGGTTCCTGCTGTATCAGTAGCCAATGAGCTACTGATACAGATACTTTTTTTTTTTTCGAATACTTTTTTAGTTTGCCCTCATCAGAAACCCTCTCATCTTCCCCAGCTCCACCTGTCTAAATCTGCTACGGGTAATTCACGTATCCTATATTATACAGCAGCAGCATGTCTTACTTGCTCACAGCAGCGTGTCGTACAGTATGTACTGGCAGTAGTCCCGTACAGCAATAACCTACAGCAGCAGATGTATTCCGCCAAGACCAAACGATCAACATTGTAATATCCATTACCATACAAAACACTCAGAGAGTTGTCATGACAGGAATACACTATCATTCAAAAGTTTGAGGTCAGTAAGATTGTATTCAAAGAAATAAAAATAAAAAATCCACCAAGGACGCATTAAATAGATCAAAAGTCACAGTAAATACATTTATAATGTTACAAAAGATTTCATTCAAATAAACAAAGCTCTAAACCCTGAAAAAATGTATCACGATTTCCACAAAAAAAAGTTAAGCAGGCCAACTGTTTTCAACATTGATATTAATAATGTTTCTTGAGTACCAAATCAGCATATTAGAATGATTTCTGAAGGATCATGTGACACTGAAGACTGAAGTAATGATGCTGAAAATTCAGCTTTGCAATCACAGACAATATATATATATATATATATATATATATATATATATATATATATATAAATTGCCATTTTAAATTGTAATAATACTAGACAATATAAAAAAAATCTGAATTTTTGATTAAATAAATGCAGTCTTGGTGAAAATAAGAGCCTTCTTGCAGGTCTCTGGACACTTCACCTGCAAACAAACAGAGTAATGTTTTGATAACACCACAGACCACACAGCCACATTCTGAATAATTTTCTGGCAAATCAACCTTCAAACGAATTACTTATAGTTGTCTTTTCATATTATACTGGGATTACAGAAGGTATTTTAGCTATAAAGTATTACATCATCTTTAAGATGTGTTCATTGTCTATATAAGTTCATTAGCACAAATCTCTACTTATATTTGTAAGGTGGGGGATTGTGGTAGATTTTTCTTCTTGTTATTTTCTTCATATCTGACAGCCATAAGGGAGTTAGACCGAGTGAGCGAGCAAAGTTTGTGTTAAATCAAAATGGAGGACTCTTTATGTGTGTGCACAAGCATATATAATGAAGCTGTCTAACACTGGTTTGTATGTGCTAAAAATAAAAAGAGTGTGCCATTAATTTGTCTACCCAACATCCTTCATCAAAGAACCCCAAAGATAACTCTAAAACAGGTTTTAGGTGTGCATGTCTTTGTGTGTGCTCAAATGAGCTGTGTTGGGATTTAAAGCTGGAGACAGATGAAACATTAAAAAACAAAAATGCACGGGCCCTGACTTTAAGAAAACTTTGGAAGTCAGGGTTGGAATGGAAAGAAAATTAAGCAATGAAGAAGTAAGATGGATGGAGATTAGGGGTGGCACGGTTCACAAAACCCACGGTTCGGTTCGTATCACGGTTTTAGGGTCACGGTTTTCGGTTCTGTACGGTTCTTGTTGTTATTTTTTCTTTTAATCTTTAACACTCCAGAAATGTACTTCAGCATATGATATAGGCTATAGCTTAATTATCCACAATTCAGGATACAGTATTAAAAAAAAATGTATATCATGTAATCATGCACAAACTGAATTTGACTTGACTTTAAGCACATTATTGAGACCATGTCTGAGGAAAGCTAGGTGACATTTTGATACAGCAAGAAAGACATTGATGAAATGCTTTTGTTTATTTGGCAAAAAAGGAGAATGTGTATTGCTATCTCTACAGGGACTTATGTGCATTTTTAGCACACAAAGATTAAAATTAACTTGCATTTATCCCAAACTGTCAACTTCAGTGTAGCTCTTACAAAATGTTTATCTTTTAAAAGAAAAAGAGAGGAACTCTTAAAGCACTATCTTTTAAATAAGTCAAAATATGTTATACATAATTGCCTATAATGAGGCTATAACAATAGCAAAGGCATAACCATAAAGTGAAACATAAGTTCAACCTCAACAAAAAAACAGTATCAACAATGCTTCTATTCCCTGAGAGTGAGGATACATTTTTTTCACTTGAAATTAAAGTGCAGTATTTGGAAACATATGACTGGAGTTCTTATCTAAACTTGGTGTCACTGTATATTTTTAAATATCATAGGTAACATGAAATTCAAAATGTTCCCACACACCGGACTTATACGACGCTGGCGCATCCTCCAACTCCGGTTAGCCTTCCTTATATCTCCCACTTGCCATTTCTATACGTGACGAGACCTGCAGCACTCCATACCCCACTTTTACTGTCTATATAGTTGTTCGACTTGAACCGGCGCTGCACAGACCGATCGGTTTATGACATCAAAGTACCGCGAGAGTGATTGAAAAGCATACGGAGCCGTTGCTCTCGCGGTACTTTGATGTTATTCATCGATCGGTCTGTGCAGCGCCGGTTCAAGTCGAACAAGCCTCATATGCATGTCCATTGTCATGTCCACACATCTCTTATTTTAGCGCGAAAAGTAAACACACTGTCTGAGGTCACAGGCACGAGGTTACATTGCGCATGCGTTGAACCGTGCGACGCACACACGCACCGAACCGAGACAAGCGAACCGAACGGTTCGGATGTTTTTTCATGTACCGTGCCAACCCTAATGGAGATGTAGTAGAGACTGCAGATAAAATAAAGAAGAGCAGCTCGGCTCATTGATGGATGGATAAGACGAGTTTAAGAGCTGCATGCTCCTCCAGTCTGCGTGTCCAGAGCTGGGCCGTGATGAGACTGGCAGCATTTGGGACATCTCTTAACACAGGAGCCTTTTTGCTCACACTCTCTAGCATGTCCCAGTTTTTGTTTTGTGACGTGTGCATCCCCAACCCCCACTTTACCCCCTCTTTTCCCTCAGTGCATGCCCCACCAGAACTGCCTGAGAACGACAATTTTGCTATTACTCTGAATAATACAGAATGTTTGCATTTATAATTTATGGCAGGAATAGGACTTGACCGAACTGTGCATGGCTTTATGATGGGAAGAGTGCACTGGGAGGGCTTGGGATTCAGGGAACACAATAGACTGAGACAGTATAGTGAGTTTCAATGTCATGCTTATGCATTTTGTGAGTGACAATCAAGAAAGAATGTAGCTAATGTTAGTAAGTGACGTACTCAGCCAGAAACACACGTAGTGTTTTACAAATGCATCACATGTGCAATTTCTTGTATACAACTGTACATAAGTACAGTTATATCAGCATCGCAGCGGCTTGAGACTGTCTACACTGGATGCTTCAAAGTGAATGATCCAAATCTGTTTGTCTTGTTGTCGGAAGTACACTTCAGTACAAAAAAAAAATACATAAAAATATGCCACAATGTATTGTATTAATTTGGCGGAATTTTCCGTTTTATTTTTTAAAGGTGTTTTACCGTATTTAGAATTTTGAACTTGCGTTGTGTTTTAGGGTTAACGGAAATGTCCGTAAAATTACTGGATAATTTCCGGGTAATAAGCTGCCAGTACTTTTTCTGTTATTTTACGTATTTATTTTTTACAGTGTAGTGCAAGTGTATGGAGTATGTCAGAAATAGAACTGGCCACAAATTTACTGTTGGCTCCTCGTCACGTCATGCCACATCCAGTGAAGACAACATCACTAATTATGATGGAATCTGTTTGCTTTTGACTGGACGTGTTACACTCACGTCCAGTGTAGACACCAGTGCCCGTCCTAGACTTCTGGGGGTCCTAAGCTAAACTTTATTCGGGGGCCCATGTCAGTGCGTTCAAACCCCAAAATGACCTGACTTTCAGAGCAGTTTCACTGTCAACAAACAACAGTGAGTTGAAACATTCAGTAATACAATAAAAAAATAAAAACAAAAGGACAAATACAACAGAAAAATATATAAATGAAAATTGAACCTAATACTAATAATAGCCTACTTTGCAGAAATTGAATAAGGTAATCAAATGTAAAAAACAAACAAAAAACATTGCATAGTCTTTACTGTATGAATTAAATATACATTGATTCTTATTAAAGTTACAAATGTTATTTAGTAAATAGCAGTGCATGATTCTCTCTTTTTTTGTTGTTGTTTGATTAACACGAAATGACAGAGAGAGCAGCAGTTTAAATAGGCTGCTGTCACTTTAGGACCAAATGCTCAGACCTAATACACTGACAAGCAATCGATTACTTTACCAGCTGTTTATGTCCACTGAAGACATAACTGAATGCGCCCCCAAGATGGACATTTTGACATATTTTTGTGTTTTTGTTCTTTTAAGCGCATGCCCGAAGGCCAAAGTAGCCTTTCTGTGTTTTTCTCCATCTGGGGTGGCGCGGGCAGAAAGCGTCTCTTTCACAGCTCAATACATTTTTAAACATGACGTTACATGATTCGACTAGTTTGGATGTCAAGTATGAGTGACAGCGCATCGGTTTAAATGAAAAGGAACGGAAAGCGGCATTATGTTTTCAGAATTGTTGGAGACCAAAATCATAAACGAAACTAAAACACAGCCCTAAATCATTCTTGAAAGCAAGGGGGCCCCCTGGTATTTCGGGGGCCATACGCAACTTGCGTACTTTGCGTATAGGGAGGACCCGCACTGGTAGACTGTTAGCGTCTGCTATTACAATAATAAATCTCAAAACTTTCAGTACTAAGGGTTAACTTCAAGTCTTTGTGCCATCAAATTAGGACTAATGATTTTGTTTAACTAGATCTCATTGAAAAAGATGCTCCGTTATGAGAGAAGTTCACTTGAAAGATGAAACTGGCCATAGAAGTATATGCTTATGCTAATCTGTCTATGCAATTTATTCTAAGGTTTGCTATAGCACCCCTTGTGGCAATTCTGAGAATGATTCATGTACTTGTCTTGCATTATGGATTGAGGTCTGACACATTTTAGAATGTTACTAAGTGCAAAGTCAAGCTTACATAGCTAGAAATGTTTGCATTTATTTGCATAGCAGAATGGTAATGGTTCCTATCCTAATATTAGGCCATTGCAGTGTAAATTTCAGACATAAATACTCTTTCCATCTGACTGATTGCTCTTAGTGATTTAAAGCACTGAGCACTGCTGTGGTTAATATAACAACACTCTCTTTCTGATTCATTCTGATGAAGGTTTTTGTCTCTGTGGATTTTTAAAATACCCCTCATTCTAATTTCAAGTTATTTAGGATCAAAGACCTAGGGTTTTAAAAAATGTGGCTCCCAAGAAAATCACTGTCCAGGAGGCTCTGGATGATTTGAGGTTAATTTCACTTGAGAGGTGGTGACTTTGATCCCTGTCACTGCATAAAACATTTAGTGACCAGTTAACATGAGCCTTTCAAAACAGAATCAGAAATGATCAGCAATGACTTGCTTGATGTCACGTCCTTCTCTCTCATTCAGTTGCTCTGTGTTCCCTAATCCATTTCCCCTCATCTTTAATGGATGGCTATTATGTTTAGGGAATCCTTCTGTTTTGTATTGTTTAATGCTGCATTCCGTAACTTTTTTGGGTTAAAAATGATCCAAAATAAACTTTTGAGCAGGTACATAACCAGCCAGTGTTAAAACTATCTGCTTGCCTTAGCTCGATTCAAAACGGTAAGCTTGTAATAATGTTTTTAATTCCAGTGGTACTGGTTGTAAAATGCAAAAGACTTCATTCAGACTTTGGAGTGGCTACAGAAAAAAACGAGACTGCAACTGGGCCCATGCGAAAAACAAGGATAATATCGGAAGGGGATTAAATGTAGTCATGCAATGCTGATGTTGTTAACATTAACAATTTGAGAACAAAGTATAATTTGCACGGTTTGACGTGATATGATAAGCGATCGTTAGATTTAATCAGCGTGATTTATTGCAATGCTTTTTTTCCCTTAGTTGGTCAGAACAAAAGTGGATACTTCTTATGTGGAAAATTCTTATGTTGGTCATACTTCCAAAAAGTAGAATCTGTGATTCCGAATGCCAGTATCCACACAGGCGCGGTGACTGACAGCCTCACATTCTCCTCAAAACATTGGTTTCATCCGCGCTGTGCCGTGCCGAGGCACAACCCACGTAAAGTTGATAATTCTGCGAATAACTGCAATTGCACATTTAGAACAGAGATGGCGACAGAGAAAAAAACTACGGACTGCAGCTTTAAATAGAAATGGCTTTTATGTACTGTTCAACATGCTGACTTTATTTCAGTAAGGATTTTTCCTTGTTTCTTTGGCTTGTAGGTCAGGGCTTAGCACTCTCTGCCTGTGTGTTTGTATCAATATGACACGTTCAGTGTTTACTCATGTAATGCTCGACGTCTGTTTATTTTAAGGATGTTGTCTGCCTCTAGCCATTTTAGGTCAAACACTAAAAATATTTTTTATTCATCTGTTTTTGATGTTCTTTGCAGACATTTGGAAATATTCTCACCTTTAATGATAAATCAGAATCAGCAAGATATTACTACAGAACTGTGTGTAATGAGCAGGTTCAACTAAAAGGGAAGTTTTCATGTGAGTGTGTGTTTATCTCAAAGTTATCATGAAATCAAAATTGACAATTCATATTTTTTGTATATTGCAATGTTTATTATAAATTATTTATGAGTGCACTCCATTATTTTATTTTAAAAATGTGCCCTCATAATCTTTAATCAAAATCATTAACTTCCCCTCCCCGAAGGCGGGACAATAATCCTTTCCTTCCAGCAACTTATCACTCACATAATATTGCAGCAAGTGGCAAATGACCATGATCCAATCAATTCCCGCTGGACAAAATCAAGCCCCACTCTACATTTTTTCTCATTCGAGAAGCTGTTTTACTCGGATGTAGATCACAATGTTAGTTTCATGCCGACTTTAAAGGTGCAGTGTAATTTGTTCTCCATTAGTGGCAAAAAACAGAATTACAGTCTGTTTGAGCATCCCAAGTGGGCCAAATATAACAACACTGCTTTAAACAATGGGTCAGATTGATCTGTCTGTCCGACCAACAGCAAACAATATTCACAGAAACCAATCTTAAAAGCCTGTCATTATTGTTTGCAATTTCTTTTCGTGATACTAGTATAAAAATTACCCACTTTACCTTTAAGTCATTTGGGTGTGTGTGGTTGATTCAGCAAAGTTTAATGGTCCTTTGCCTTTTGCTGTCGCTGAGTCAGTGCTTTGTCCAATATGCTCTCTTTCCCTCATCCCCCCCCCCCCCCTTTCTCTCTCTCTCTAGCTCGCTTACTTTCTTTATTGCTCTGGTAAACAGTGAGATACTACCTAGAGCATCCCCTAAATCTCTCGTTGTAGTTTGCAGGCAGCTCAGATTTACAGAGCCTCATGTAAAGTATCGCACAGATAGCATGCAAGGAGGCAAAGCATATTTCATTAAATCCGCTATTATTTGCACCGCATCGATGAGTCAAATGACTCCCGATACACAGAAGCTCTATTCCATAACTTAGCGTGCTGCCTACTGTACATACTGTAGGCTGCCTCCTTCTAAGGTAACCTACAATAATCCTAATGGACCCTCATGAGTTATTGATTTGGAATACTTTTCATAGGTAGCAGCTCCACGCACTACAAAAATAGCTCTTCGAACTGGAGACATGACTCATTTCAACAGAGCTTGGAGTTAGCATGTGGCAAAGCTAACCGTGTATTTTCATAGAGGAATTGATTTTTTAACACCAATATAAAAACTAGAGGTCGACCGATTAATCGGCCGATTTTTTGCATTTTTTTATAAACATGTTCATAATCGGCATCGGCCAATATCCAAGTATATCAAGCCGATTATTAGGCAGGCGCATCTGTGGGCAGCCTAGTGTTGTCGTGGAACACGTGTTTGACGCGCGCTGCCGCTTGAGTCATTTTCCAGCCGTGTGAGCAGACCTCATACACTGCCTAAGGCAGGAGCTAACTAAGTGCTTTGGAGAAACCGATAAGGATTCAATTCTTATAACTCCTTTATATTTAATTAAAAACTTTTGATATGTTATTGCCAACTTCAAGAAAAAACCTGAATAAGCGACACGACATTCGGCTACTTTGGATCGTAGTTGAAGTTGCATTATCACAGTAGAAGAGTTGCGATCGTGTCACAATAAGTAACGTTAAGCAATCATTTTGCAATTACAGAGTGAATCTGAGACTTTTATTTGTTCTGTTTGTGTGGCTTATATTTGAGAGGGTTGTCACTCAATGCAGAGAAATAAGTAACGTTAATAAAAAAAGAGACCAACGCACTATAGGCTAGTGACAGACTGGCTTCGCTTTGCTAGTGAAAGTGAAAGTGACACGTGATGGCCAAGTATGGTAACCCATACTCGGAATTTGACCTCTGCATTTAACCCATCCAAGTAAGTGCACACACATTAGGAGCAGAGTAGTGAACACACACACACTGCAAACGTGGATACACACACCCGGAGCAGCGGGCAGCCTTAAGTGGCGCCCGGGGAGCGATTGGGGGTTAGGTGCCTTGCTCAAGGACACCTCAGTCATATTCCTGCCGGTACTGGAATCGAACCAGCAACCTTTGGGTCACCAGTCCAACTCTGGTTCCATTAGGACATGACTGCCCTAGCGGGTAGCTACAGACAGACCCGGTGCTAATACGGCACTGGAACCTTAACGATCTTTATCTACCGCACCGAATATCAACACGGATTTCTGTGCGTCAGTTCGGTGCTACTGTTATGCCAGTGCTTCTCTTGGATGCTCAGAAAACGGACGTTAGAATAACAGAAACATCGCTTTGCTGCACGTGACGATAGTCAGCAGCGAATTTGATCATACCGTTAGTTAGTAGCTGGATTAAACATGGTTAAAATGCTGGCCAAACAGTGTAAAGTGTGACTGTATTTCACTGTAGACTAAAGGTCCAACAGCGGGATGCAGTTGTCTGAAGAACAACAGACGGACGGTGCGTTGTGGGCATTTAAAGGTTTTGTAAAATATAATTTTCCCATCTGGTGGTTGTTTTTGTCGTTCAACAGCAATTTACTAGTGAAATACGTTATTGTTATAAGTTAAATAAAATAAAATATAATAAACCTTATATATAAAAAAATATGAAATAATTAAGTTTTTTTTCCCCTTTTTGTGATAATTAGGTTATGTTCATTTGGCTTTGTCCGTCAACAAACAAAACAAACAAACCAAAAATACAGCCCATGTTTCAGGACAGTTTTTGGGAAGAGGATAGAAATGTTTTTAGCCTTGTATTACTTACAATGCACTGACATTATACATTTTTAATTTAAGTGTACAAGTGCAGATTGTTCATTGTTCAAGTGTTCAATAAATGTTTTTGAGAAATTTTGTCTATGTTGTCTACTTTCAAACAGAGGTTAAAAACAAGCACATATCGGCCAAATATCGGCCAAAATAAATCGACAGCATTAATCCCGGATTTCAAAAGATCGGCATCGGCCTGAAAAAAAACATATCGGTCGACCTCTAATATAAACAATAAAAAATACACCAAAATAACTCTTTTGCACCCGCCTGCTCAAATTACTTAATTATATGCTTATTTTGAAATAAACATCAACATATTGTTCTATGAGCATAAAAAGTTGTATATGTTTTTAATTTGATTATATCATTTGCAATCCTTCATGGGATTGTAGTTATTTTCTTCATTACAATTTTTTTCAACTGCTTACACACAAAATCCTTACTTGTCACACAATTTCTGAAACCGGACACTCAAACACCATAACTGCACACCAAATCTGCGAAACCATACACCAATTCTTGGCCTTCGACTCAGTTTTTTATTTCATAAAACACTTTTTGCAAACCACAACACACAATTCTCTATGTAACACACACAAATCTAACAGGAAGTATCTTGATTTCCTTTTTCAAACACAACCTATCAAAATGCCACACTGAATCATCAGTGCCTCACATTAACTCCTTACATGTGCAAACACTCATTGCTTTACTTAACACCAACCAATCATGGCTTTAGAATAGGCCTATAAATAGGCCAAAGATCAAGTTATAGGTTTTTCGGATGGTGTAAAACGTCTCGGGTTACGACTGTAACCCTCGTTCCCTGAGAAGGGAACGAGACGCTGCGTCGAGAATCGACACATTGGGGAACGCCTTCAGCGTGACGCGTCTAAAGCCTGTATGGAACTAGTCCAATCTTGATTGGTGTTGCGTCATGACGTCAGCCGTGACGTCGCATGTGACGGTGAGCGGAAGCTATAAAAGGGAACCGGATCATAACAATGGCAGCTTTTAATTGGTCGAAGCAAGCCTTACTCAGGAGCGCTAGAAGTGTGGCCGAGGGACGCAGCGTCTCGTTCCCTTCTCAGGGAACGAGGGTTACAGTCGTAACCCGAGACGTTCCCTTTCGAGGGAACTCGCGCTGCGTCGAGAATCGACACATTGGGGAACGAAATGCCCACTGCGCCACACTGAGAGAATCCGCCCTGGTGTGAAGCAAACTGGCACACTCAAGACGAGAGAACCCGTGAACCCGGTGTAGAGGCCAGATCCAAACTGTAGTGTTTTATAAAGGTGTGAGGGGAAGCCCAGCCTGCAGCATCGCAGACCTCCTGGAGGGAGACTCCTGCTAGCAGAGCCTTAGAGGAAGCCACTCCCCTAGTGGAGTGGGCTTTAAGCGCCAGAGGTGAAGGCAAATTACGCACCTCGTAAGCTGAAGAGATTGTCTCCACTATCCATCTGCTAATAGTTTGTTTCGAAGCAGGTGACCCCTTCCTAGGGGACCCAAAGCACACAAGTAGCTGGTCTGATTTCCTCCATCCAGAAGTTCTTTGCACATAGATCTCTAGGGCTCGGATCGGGCACAGTAGATGTAACTTCGCTTGCTCATCCGACACATGCGGTGGAGGATGGAAGGCCTGGAGAATTAAAGACCGTGCCACATTTGACGGCACCTTAGGCACATAGCCAGGTCTAGGGTGGAGAATGGCCTTTACCTTGCCGGGGGCAAACTCGAGGCAAGAAGGAGCGACAGATAGAGCCTGAAGGTCCCCGACTCTCTTTAGGGACGTAATGGCGAGCAGGAACGCTACCTTGAAAGACATAAACTTCTCAGTCACCTCATCCAAAGGTTCGAAGGGTGCCAGAGATAACCCCTCAAGAACCACTGCCAGGTCCCACGTGGGGACCCTGGACTGGATGAGAGGCCTCATCCTCCTAACTCCACGAAGGAAACGTACTATAAGTGGGTGTCTCCCCAAGGTGCCCACCCCTAAAGGCGTGTGGAAGGCAGCTAAGGCCGCCACATAGACCTTAAGCGTGGACGGGGAGAGCCCGTCAGAGAAACGACTTTGAAGGAACTCCAGCACTGAAGCCACAGGGCAGTTAACTGGGTCCACCTGACGTTCCCTGCACCATAAAGTGAACACATTCCATTTTAATGCATACAGTTTCCTCATGGAGGGGGCTCTAGAGTTTAGAATGGTCTCAACAACCTCAGTTGAGAGACCGGCATTTAAGAGTTGGTCCCCCTCAGGGGCCAAACCCACAGCTTCCATAGCTCTGGTCGAGGGTGAAATATTGTGCCCTGGGCCTGAGACAGAAGATCCCTCCTTATCGGAATTTGCCATGGAGGGCCTGCTAGAAGAACCATAATGTCCGAAAACCACACTTGGGCCGGCCAGTACGGGGCTACTAGGAGTAAGCTGATCCCGTACCGACGAACTCTCTCTAGAACCCCTGGGAGCAGAGCGATCGGGGGAAATGCGTACAGACGTTGCCTCGGCCACGTCTGCACCATAGCATCCAGTCCCAGAGGAGCTGGATGTGTAAGGGAGTACCAGAGAGGGCAGTGGGTGTTCTCTTGAGAGGCAAACAGGTCCACTTCCGCCAGACCGAACTCCCTCCATATCGACTCCTCCACCTCGGGGTGGAGTCTCCATTCCCCGGGCCTCAGCCCCTGCCTCGACAGGATGTCTGCTCCCACATTGCTGTCCCCAGGGATATACATAGCTCTGAGTGAAAGAAGTTTTCCCTGGGACCACAGAAGAACCTGATGCGCCAGTCTGCACAGAGGGCGCGATCTCAGGCCCCCCTGTCGATTTATATATGAAACCACCGACGTATTGTCTGTTCGCACTAGAACATGATGGCCTCTGAGGCCCGGAAGGAAATGTCTGAGGGCCAGAAATACTGCCATCAACTCCAGGCAATTGATGTGCCATGAGAGGTGATGGTCCCTCCAAGTGCCCCTGGTGTAACGGCCTTCCATAACCGCGCCCCAGCCCGTGAGGGATGCATCCGTGGTCAGAATTCTTCTCTGACACCGTGCCCCCAACACAGGGCCTAGGGACAAGAACTCTGGTTTCTTCCACATGACCAAAGAACGAAGGCATCTGCGCGTTACCTTGATCGTGCGAAAAGGGTTGCCCCTCGGGGAAAACCCTCTGGTTCTGAGCCACCACTGCAGGGCCCTCATGTACAGCAGACCAAAAGGAATTACGTTGGATGCTGCTGCCATAAGGCCCAGCACCCTCTGAAAGTGCTTGACAGTGATGGTGTGGCCTAATTTGAGACTCGTGACTGAGTTCAAGATGGAGTTTACACGAGCAGGAGACATCTGTGCCCGCATCGTGACAGAATCCCACACTACCCCCAGGAAAGTGGTTCTCTGTAGAGGAATTAAAGAACTCTTCTTGACATTGAGTCTTAGCCCTAAGCACCTTAGATGGCTTAGAACAACATCTCGATGTTGAACCGCCGTCTCCCTTGACTGTGCCAGAATGAGCCAGTCGTCAATATAATTGAGGATGCGAATGCCTTGAAGCCGTAGAGGGGCAAGGGCAGCATCCATGCATTTTGTGAAGGTGCGAGGCGACAGTGCTAGGCCAAATGGAAGAACTCTGTATTGATACGCTTTTCCCCCGAAAGAGAATCTTTGGAACTTCCTGTGTTGGGGAAGGATGGAAATGTGGAAGTAAGCATCTTTCAGATCTACTGTGACAAACCAGTCCTCGGACCTGATCTGACTCACGATAAGAGGTATAGTCAGCATTTTGAACCTGTATCTCCTCAGAGACCGGTTCAATACCCTTAGATCTATTATGGGTCGTAACCCTCCATCCTTTTTGGGAACTATGAAGTACCGACTGTAGAACCCGGCTTCCCTTTCTTGGGGAGGCACCTGCTCTATGGCCTCCTTTGCCAAGAGGGACTGAACTTCTTGCTCCATAACCTGACCCTGCTGTGGACTGACCAGTGTGTGAACCACCCCACTGAATCTTGGTGGACGATATTCGAACTGAATTCTGTACCCCTTCTCCACTGTGTGCAGGACCCACCGAGATATATTTTGAAGGCCCTTCCAGGCGTCTAAATAATCTACTAGGGGGATCAGCCTCTCGAGACTGACCTCGGGTGTGGTGTTTGAGATATCGGTGACCTGAAGCACTTGATTGGCAGGAACTAACCGACATAATAATTTTTCTGCAGGCCTCGTGAGAGGGAACGCAGTCGGCCGCAAAGTTTTCGGGCGGACACTGCGATTTGCGTTCGTTGAAAACCGATGCGTCCCGAAGCGCACGTAGCGGCGGGAAGCACACATCGATTTCCTGAGGGCTCCGCAAAGGAGCGAGATGTTGTTGCTCGATCACGGGGGGGACCGCCCTCAGAGGCCTGCGCAGCACGTCAGGGCCTCTTCGTTGAAGCCTTCCTAGCCTGGATGACAGTCCTCAGATCTGCCCTAGGTCTGGAAGGCTTAGGTTGAGAGTGTTGCCCCTGGCTCCAGGCCTTTTTCGGGGGAGCACGAGAAGCAACACTCTCTTTCTGCTGCTGCTGGTGTGAGGAGCTGGCGGAGGCCTCATGGGACTGCCCCCTGGCAGCAGACCCATGAGACTTGGAACGACGGCGGGGGATGAAATGCCTGAGTGCGGCTGACTGTCGTTTCGTCTCCTGAAACCTCTCGACGACGGTATCGACTGCGTCGCCGAAGAGGCCAAAAGACGTAATCGGGGCATCGAGGAGGAAAGCCCTGTCCTTCTCCCCAATGCCCGACAGATTCAGCCACAGGTGTCTCTCCGTGGCTACCAGTGCTGCCATGGAGCGGCCAATGGCGCGGGCCGTCTCCTTGGTAGCACGGAGAGACAGGTCAACCGAACGACGCATCTCTCTAATGTCGTCGAACGAGACCTCCCCGCCGTCGTCCACCTCCTTAAGGAGGTCGGCCTGGTACGCCTGCAGAAGCCCCATAGTGTGCAGGCACGCACCAGCCCGACCTGCCGCCATATATGCCTTCCCTACAAGCGCCGAAGTGGTACGGCAGGGCTTGGAGGGAAGCGTCGGAGTCCTCAGGGACGATGCAGCATCGGGCGAGAGATGAGTTGCAAAATTCTCTTCAACCCGCGGCATCGCCCCATAGCCCCTCTCCCTCGACCCCATTATATTAGAATATATATGGACATTGGGGCTAGAGAGACGAGAAGAGAAGGGCCTGTCCCACGATCTCGACACCTCGGTGTGGAGATCGGGAAAAAATGGGAGACTCCGACGTGAAGGTTGTGGCCGGGCTTGCAGGAAGCGCTCATAGAGCTTGCTTTTATTTGTCGCTTCCTGCTTATCTGGGGGCCACTCGATATTTAATTTGCCCACAGCCCGGGTCACAACCTCCAGCAACTCCTCAAAGGCAGGTGAATGAGATGATGGAGTTTCACATCCACCTGCCTCGATGTTCAAACTATCTGATCCCTCAGAACCAGATAGCTCGAACATCGGGTCCCTCTCGCGGGCGGAAGAAGCCGCTGGGCGGGCTTCCACCTCGCGAGCGAGACCGTGGGAACTGGCCGATGAATGTTGAGAAAGGGCCGAAGCCGTCTCAACATCCTCAGCCAGATCCCTTTGCGATCCTCATGAATGCAAGCGCCGCGCCACCTCGACAGACGCGGGACCTGATCCATGGGGAGCGCGTGCCTGGCCTGATTCATCGAACAGGCCTAGGCGGGAGCGGAGCGTTCTCAGGGGCAATAAATCACAGTTTGCACAGACAGCGCCCTCGAGCGCTGCCCGTGCATGCTCCGCTCCCAAACAAACAACACAAAGCACGTGAGTGTCACCCTCGCTTAAATAGCGTGGACAAGGGGACACACACTGTCTGAATTGTTTCTTTTCCATCACAATACCTTTACCGACAAACAACACCAAATAAGACACACAGTTTGACATAGACCGCTTGCTGAAGAACAGAAAGCTGCCATTGTTATGATCCGGTTCCCTTTTATAGCTTCCGCTCACCGTCACATGCGACGTCACGGCTGACGTCATGACGCAACACCAATCAAGATTGGACTAGTTCCATACAGGCTTCAGACGCGTCACGCTGAAGGCGTTCCCCAATGTGTCGATTCTCGACGCAGCGCGAGTTCCCTCGAAAGGGAACTGTATTAACAACCACAAACGCTTACAATTAAAAAAAAAAAAAAATTGTTTGGTTTCAATCTTGTACAGAAATGTACATAGAAGCTCATGAAAGAAGAGCTTTACGTTTTGAAAAACTGTTTATATGATATATCCAAAATATAATATTATGGCAAAGGTGATGGCAAACGTAAGACAAAAGTTTGCTTTTGAGATGTGTTTGTGAAATTTTTAATGCAGTACTTCGTTTAGCAAGAGATGTGAGGCATTTTGCATTTTGTGTTTGCAATTTTTGGATTTGTGTGTAAAGTTTTGAAAAAAAGAGGCAAAGTTTTGAAAATGTGTGTAAGCAGTTGAAAAAAACTGTAAATGAATTGGCTATAATGCCTTAAAATACTGTCTCTGTAAACAGCTCACTAGGTTTTAAAACAGAGCCACAATGTGCCTAAATCTTGAGTTTTTTTGTGCATTTTTGCTGTATCTGTGTGTGTAATTAATCCATTTCACTAAAGGAAATACTGTCAGTCTGTTGGTCAGTTTTTCAAATTATTCATGTCTGTGGTTTTGTCAGTAAAAAGCACAATCTTTATCACTTGTATCTGTGCGCATTTGGATGTGTGTTTGTGTGTAGCACAGGTGTGTAGGCGTTTCCCTCCTGCCGTGTGTGTGTGTCCTCTGTGCTGTAATTAGCAAGGCTGCTCTTCAATAATGCAGAGACTGAGGAAGAGTCAGTACAGTGTGTGTGTGTGTGTGTGTGTGTGTGTGTGTGTGTGTGTTTGTATGCCAGTGTGTGTCGCACTGGCATTTAGCGCTTAATCAATGCCTTGCGCTGCCTGTGGCCACTAATTGAAGGTTAAGAGATGAGAGACCTGTGTGCCTGAGATGGCGCTGATGCAGAAGAGAGGCTCCATTCCTCTCTCTATCTCTGCCCTTTAAAAATCCCCCTTTCAATCAATAATATCCACGCCTACTGTACTGTACCTGAACATATTTACCATACAGCACAAGCTTTACATCATAGAATACAAACATTAGGTAATTACAGAATAAATTTACATTATGTGGCAGAAAAAAACACTTGTTGCTAAGTTACCTTAAACTATAGTGCACCTGCTGGGCAGGTTATACTAGAATTAAGTGATTTTCTGGTTTATCAGACTGTCTACCTGAAAAAAACAAACAAACTGGTAGACCAGTTGATCATTTCATCTTAAGTCAGTCAGCTAATGACAAGTTTAAACCAGCTAGAAACTAGCTAATATTTTTCAAAACCAAGCTACCAAAATAAGATGGATTTCCCAACAGATCTTTTATGCAAAACAAAAAACAAACAAACAAACAAAACAAACAAAAAACGGGTAGATATTGATTCTGCAAAAATCCCAGTGAACATATTTTGTGATTCTAGAGGTGGAAGTTATGTTTAATGTTTAATTATGCCTTTATTAGTTTGGATTGTATTAGATTATCTAGATTATTTTCCCCATGTTTCCTCTTTTTGAAAATGTTCTTAAGTTAGAGCTAATCCTAAGAACCATTTTGCCTTCCTGAATAAAAAGAGAGACAGAATTTGAAGGAAGTGAAGGACAAGCTGTAATTTCTGAAAATAAGATTAAAATGCCAAGTCAGTAATTTTGCATTCTGTGAAACCCAGATCTTGAAGTGAGTAAGTAGATAATTTACTGTTGCTTTGTCAAAGATCAATGAAAAGGCTTTTGCATGTGAGTATTTCTTTTTCGTTTCTTTGCATACAATAAAAAAAATCTCTCTTACAATAAAGGTGCAAGTGAAAATGAGATAGCTAGCAGGTGATGAACAGGGTGTTTGTGTGTGTTTGTGTGTAATCACACCCCCAAGCTTGTGTAACCAAGTGTCTTCTGATTGGAAATGTAGGCCTTCATTTAATGGAATCCATTTTTTATGAGACAGGCTCTATTATATTTTGCAAGCAGTCAAGGCATTGTGCAGTGTTGCATCATGGGTTGAAGCTCTACAAGGGGAAATATTTGTGCACGTATATTTGAATTTATGTGGACATAAATGTATTTGTGTTTATGAGCATGTGCTTGTGTGTGTCCTAGGTAATGTGTGTCTGTGCAGTTGTGAGGCTCCCAGCATAAAGCCTGAAGCATTTCCATTTGGATAAGCTCGGTATGAATAGTTCAAAGCCCAGTTGGGAGATGCTGTGTGTGAAGAACATGCATTCTTCTCTCAATCGGTCACTGAAAATCTTTTCAGCTCAAGAATGTACACTTTACTTTCCCACCACGAATCGACCCATGGTGCTCCAATCAAGATAGACAATGGTTAAGCAGCAAGGTGTGGCATCTGTCTCTAGCTTTTACGAGCATAGAGGAACAAAAAGAAGCGCCGGTTCTTTTCCTGTTTTCTACAATGTTCCACTGGTGGAGCGGGCCTCCTCTCTGAAGTGCAGAGACCACATTTTGAATTATTCACTCCAAATAAAAAGCTGCATCTGTCTGTGGATGAATTATTTACGTTTAAAATGGGTCCCCCTGTCGAGGGAGGGAGATGGGGAGGGGGTGTTGAGTGAGAGGTGGGATCAGCTCCACATCTTTATCAGTCCGCTATGAACACAGATGGCAGGTGTTTTTATTGTACTTGTTAGTATATCGCAATTTTTCCTAATTGAAATTTAAATTAGATTCTATTTAAATATAAATGTTATATATACAATTATAATTATTTAAAAAATATATTATAAATGTATTTACATCTTTTATTTTCTTATTTTATGTATATATATATCACCATCTGAGAAAAACTGATGATACGTATATATATATATATACATAAAGAAAATAAGAAAATGTAAATACATTTATAATATATTCTTTAAATAATTTTACATTTGGGAAAATTATAATTTAATGTTTAATGTGTGTGTATATATGTATATATATATATATATATATATATATATATATACGTATATCATCAGTTTTTCTCAGATGGTGACCCAACTGATTCAATAAAACTTATTACAATTGTAAAACAAATATCCTTAAAATCTTGTAAAAGCATAAGCAACAGCAGATGTGTAATTTCAGTTTCACTCATTAAAAATAAAAGCAAAATAAAATGTATTTGTATATTTAATGGTGCCAAAATGCAATAAAGTTTGATTAAATGCACAGCAGGATTTTGACATCAGCAAGAAATCATACACTAAACATTTCCCCTCCCTTTTAAAAGTTTATGATCCTTTTTATTTTGCTGTCATAACTATGCATCTTTTTAAAGGTTAGTTATATTTTATTATTTGCATTTACATTATTTTAACCTGCTGTTCACAACCCTATCATACTTGTGATCCATTTTTTGGGTTATGACCCACTGCTCTACTTGATATTGTGAATGAAGATACTTAGTTTCCCCTCAAAAACCCCCTTCCATTTATATCTAGTTGGATTTGAGCTTTTAATGGACTTAATGCATGAATTAACATTCATATTATCTAAGTAAGCAATGAGGGCAAACGGGTACAGGAGTTGGAGCTCGAAGTTCCCTTTGGAACCAATTATGAAATTGAATATAGATTTGAAGTGGAGAATACCAGTAGAATTGAAAAGTGAGCTGAGGTAAGAGGTTGTTAAATGTTTTTTGTGTTGCGATTGGCTGGATAATTTCAAGCTCCTCCCACCTGCGCTGTGTCTCAAACACCCATTAAAAATCACCATAAATTCCTCTTCACATCCACACCTCTAATGGGAACACTCAGAAGACTTTCTGAAAGCTCTTCGCTTCTGTTCGGCTGTTTGTTTTTTGAGAACAGTATGCAAATCCTGAAGGTGTGTGTTGTTGTGAAGCTTGGCCCATAATGAAGCCCCAGCTTCCCTTTGTGCCCAACTATAAGTGCTTATCTATTGATTAGATGGGAGAGGATGAGAAACAGAGAGGTGGGAGATACTGTGAGATGATACAAGAGGAAGGCCCCAATGTGTCTGGGCTCCTAATGGACTGATCCGATGCACTCTCGCTCCGTCTCCCTTCTCTTCTCCATTTCATTGTTTTCACTCCTATTGTTTTGTGACAGTCTCCAGGCCGCGAACTGTTTACATCGCTGTTAACGGCCCGCATACTCCAAACATATCCATCGCTACCTATATCTACACCTCCATCTGTGTTGCTCCACTGTAGCCGCTCTCTTGATTTATTCATATGCTGAATTATTTACAAGCAGACAGTGGGGAGAGATAAAAAAAAAATCACAGTTCAAGGAAGCTGCCGTAGAGTGAACGCATTCTGATTGAATGTAGAGGAAGATGGTTCCCTTTCAAGGGAACTCGAGCTGCGTTGAGACGCGGTGGGAACGCTCTGCGTGATTGCGTCGTGAAGCACGTGTATAATCAGTCCAATGGAAGAGCGAGACGTCATAGGCGGGTGACGTCATAGACCAGGAAGCTATAAAACACCCCTGAAAACAGACCGCGACAGCTTCTGTGCCTTCAGCAAGCGATATGTGTATTATGTCCTTGTCATATTTATTGTTGTCTGTCAAGTTGCAATATATATATATATATATATATTATGGCAAAGAGAGCAAGCAGCTTTGTGTTGTTCCCTGCCCACGTTATATCACGGGTGGGGACACACACATCAGCTTTTTGTTACTATTTGGGAGTGGAGCATGCCACAGTCAGTTCTCGATGGGGCTGACTGTGAGCATTGCGAGAAGCTGTCCGCGAGGACGCTTCGCTCCCACCGGGCGTTCTTCGAGGAGGACGGTTCGGTTCGCGCTCCCCGCGCGGGTCCCGCTGTTGCCGAGGCACGGCGGCGACGGGGTTCGCAAACGGATCTGACAGCGGGGTTTGGGACGGGCTCCGCCCTATCTCAGCTTCACCTGCCAGATCCAGTGCTGGCGATTTCCAGTTCCAAGGAATTGGTATCGTTAGTGTTTTGTTTAGAAAAAGAGAACAATACAAATAAAGATATTAAGAAAAAGGCAGATGTTTGAGTTTTCAATAAATAAATAAATAAGTCAGCTCATAACTCTGTTGAATAAAGAGGAGCTTTAAAAGGAGGTTTATCTAGTACTGTTGCTAGTTAAATATTTACTGGCCAGCTGAACATTATGAGAGTGAAAATAAAAAGAGTTTATTAGATGAAATATATCTAAAAACAGGAAAACTCTGTATCTCAGCCTCCTCGTCGGGGATTGCCGTTTTTTTTTTTCCCTATCTCCACACTGAGGTGTCGAGATCGTGGAATAAGCCGGTTTCTATTTATGTGTTTAATGCCCAAACGTCTAACTATAGAAATGCTATGGGTATTAAGTATCATGGTATGACAGTGCCTCGGGTTGAAGAGACGCTTGCTAGCTTTCTCTCTCCCGAGTCGGCGTCATCAATTTTAACCCCGACGTTACCCACCAGCCATCTATAAATAAATATATTTTATTAGGCAGCGCTGGTGGGTAAAGTATAAGGCCATGGATGAATGTGAGGATGTCAGCACTGACGCTATTCGAGAATTGCGCCGTGCAAAAACAGATAAACTATACTGGGGAGGGACGGTTTCGAGAAATTGTTTCTCCTCTGCTTCCTCTGGGGGGGACTCTCTTAGGAGGGTCGCAGCACTGCCAGTTTGGTTGTTTTCCTGCTGGTGGCCACGGAGTGATATATTTTATATATATGTATATATATATATACGTTTTCTGTTTTAAAAATAAAGAAAAATAAGATAAATTATGTCTGTTCTTCTGGACGCTCCGCTTTCAAAAAAACTAAGAAATAAACCATTCAGCGGCGTTCCAGAGGTTTCTTTCTCACCAATCTAATGTTCCTGAGACTGCTGGGCGGGAGCAGTCTCGGTCTACTAAGCTCCTCACAGCACAGAGTGCAAAACGAGCATCGCCATTTGGGCTCCTCCACAATCGAGGGGGACCTGGGTGGCGGTAGCAGTCTAGCCAGTTAGAGATATGCAAGATCTGAGGACTGTTTTATCTCTAAAATAGCTTGGACAAAGAGGAAGCCCTGACGCCGAGGCTATCAGGCTTCTAAGGGTGGTCCCCTCCGGGGTAGGGATGGTTTTGAGAAATCGTTTCTCCTCGGCGCCCTCTGGGGTGCGACTCTCTGAGGAGGGTCGCAGTGCTGCCAGTTCGGTTTTCCTGCCGGTTCGCCGTTCAGGGCACCAAGGTGTCAGTGTCCCCAAACAATCCTCCGAGCCAACGATCCTCCGAGGAGGGTCGTAGAAACTAAGCTATTTAGAGGTAGGCAAGATCTGAGGACTATCGTCATCTCTAATAAAGCTTAGACAGGAAGTCCTGTCACAAAAAAAAACGAGGCTATCAGGCTTCTGAGGGCTCCTCCGGGGCAGGGACAGTTTTGAGAAATCGTTTCTCCTCGGCGCCCTCTGGGGTGCGACTCTCTGAGGAGGGTCGCAGCGCTGCCAGTTCGGTTGTTCCCTGCCGGTTCGCCGTTCAGGGCACCGAGGTGTCAGCGTCCCCATACGATCCTCCGAGGAGGGTCATAGAACGGTCAGTTCGGTTGTTCCCTGCCGGTTCGCCGCTTCAGGGCACCGTAGTGACTGTTCAACCAAATCCAGAGGCCAGTCCTGAGAGACTGGTTCCCCTAGTAGAATTTCGGGCAGCGTGGAAACTACTGCCACATATTTCTCAGTGGGTCCTGCACACTATAGGAAAGGGTTCAGAATTCGGTTCTTGTCCGCCCAGATTTCTAGGGGTCCTCCCCACTGTGGTGGACCCCGAGCAGGCTTTGGTTATGGAGCAGGAAGTACTGACACTTCTGCAAAAGGAGCTGTAGAAGGGGTTCCTCCTCCCGGCAGACAGTCAGGGTTTTACAGCCATTACTTCATTGTTCCGGAAGAGGATGAGGGGTTGCGTCCTACTCTAGACCTGCGTCATTTAAACAGCAGGTTTCAGAATCTTAAGTTCAAAGTATGCTTACGCTAAATATGATTGTGTCACAGACTCAGTCCGAGGACTGGTTTGTCACAATAGACTTAAAGGACGCTTATCTATCCATCCTCATCACAGGAGGTTCCTGAGGTTTGCTTTCAGGGGCGAAGCATACCAGTATCGGGTTCTTCCACTCGGCCTAGGTTATCACCCCGCACCTTTACAATATGCGTGGATGCAGCTCTGGCTCCTCTGAGATTCCAGGGCATTCGCGTATTAAATTATATCGACGATTGGTTGATTTTAGCTCAGTCCGAGCTCTTGGCAGTTCAACATCGAGGTGTCGTTCTGTCCCACATAAGGAGGTTGGGGTTGCAGCTCAACACCAAGAAGAGTGTACTCCTCCCAGCTCAGAGGACCACTTTTCTAGGCGTAATATGGGATTCGACAACAATGCAAGCACGTCTGTCTCCTGCACGTATTTCTGCGATTCTCACAGCCGTAAAGAATTTAAAACTAGGTCAGTCACTCACTGCAAAACAGTCTCTGAGACTGTTGGGGCTCATGGTAGTTGCGTCCAAACTAGTTACTTTTGGCCTTCTGTACGTGAGACCCCTGCAGTGGTGGCTCGGGAACAAGGGGTTTTCTCCGAGGGGAAATCCGTTTTCGCATGATCAAGGTCACACGGCTATGCCTTCGTGCCTCGGTCATGTGGAAGAAACTTTGGTTCCTCGCCCAGGGCCCAGTCCTGGGGGCTTCTTGTCGACGCGTCACGCTATCGACGGATGCTTCCCTCACAGGATGGGGGGGCGGTCATGAGTGGCCGCTCGGTGAAAGGTCTTTGGTTGGGGTTCATGGCAGTTGTGTCCAACGTAGTTACTTTTGGCCTTCTGTACATGAGACCCCTGCAGTAGTGGCTCGGGACCAAGGGGTTTTCTCCGAGGGGGAATCCGTTTTCGCATGATCAAGGTCACGCGGCTATGCCTTCGTGCCTCGGTCATGTGGAAGAACCTTGGTTCCTCGCCCAGGCCCAGTGTTGGGGGCTTCTTGTCGACGCATAATGCTTTCGACGGATGCTTCCCTCACAAGTAGGGGGCAATCATGAGTGGTCGCTCGGCAAAGGGTCCGGACAACACACTGATGGTCTCGTATATCAGAGCAGATATCCTGTTGAGGCAGGGGCTGTGGCCCGGGGAATTGAGACTTCACCCCGAGGTGGTGAGCTTCTTAGGGACAACTTCGGTCAACTCAAGTCGACCTTTCGCATCGTTTGTACAATGCATTGCCCTTTTTGGGTCTCCCTCACGCATCCAGCTCCGCTTGGACTGGATGTGATGTATTGGGTGTGGTTGACGCTACACCTGTACGCATTTCCCGATATCTTTGTTCCTGGGAGCTCTGGAGTTATGGATACTGTGGGCTCGGCCTCTAAGGGGGCCCAGCTCATAGATTCAGGTCTCTCGACCGAGGTCGTGGAGACCATACTCCAGTCTAGAGCTCCCTCCACGAGAAGACTAAATATGCATTGACATAGAAATTGTTCTCTGCCTGGTGCAGAGAACGCCTTCTGAATCTTGTTTCTGCCCTGTTGGTACAGTACTTGATTTCTGTAATGAATGTTTCTTTGCTGGGTTATCTCTGAGGAGAGATCCTTAATTTCGTCTTCTCCATGGTACATGAGGCTGAGGCCTGCACGTACTTGGATTTGCACCTTGTATGGTGATAGTATTTCTTCACCCCAGGTCGGGTTGTATTTCTAGGTCCCTACTAAATGTGTGGGTCATTTGTGCTGCAGGCCTTCTGTCCTTCACCTTTAATACCCCAGATCAGGAAAAGCTTAATCTGTTATGCCCTTTCCGGGCTTTGGATGCGTATGTCCACAGAGCTGATCAGTGGCGTATATCAGAACAATTATTTGTCTGCTTCGGGTAACCTAAGATTGGTTTCCCTGCATCTAAACAGATAATGAGCAAGTGGGTAGTTGAGGCTATCTCACTTGCTTATGAAGCGGCCGGACAGCCTTCACCTATGGCTGTTCGGGCCCATTCTACGAGGAGTATGGCTGCCTCTAAGGCTTTAATTTCGGGTGTTTCCCTTCAGGACATTTGTAATGTGGCAGGGCAGTCCTCACCACATACATTTGTCAGATTTTATGACCTACACCTCTCCACTCCTGGGGCTAGGTTGCTTGCTTCTAGTGTGCGCAAGGACTTCACACAGAACGGGCATTTGTCTTTATGGCGTAGTGGGTATAGGGTTCCCACCGCGTCTCAACGCAACGTCTCAGGTTACGTATGTAACCAGTCAGGTTACGTAACCCTGGTTCCCTGATAGGGAACGAGACGCTGCGTTCTCCTGCCATACTTCCTGCATGCCCTGATCGACTTGCTTCAGGCCTTTTCAGAAGCTGTCGCGGTCTGTTTTCAGGGGTGTTTTATAGCTTCCTGGTCTATGACGTCACCCGCCTATGACGTCTCGCTCTTCCATTGGACTGATTATACACGTGCTTCACGACGCAATCACGCAGAGCATTCCCACCGCGTCTCAACGCAGCGTCTCGTTCCCTATCAGGGAACCAGGGTTACATACGTAACCTGAGACGTTCCCCTTATAGGAACACAGTTAGAGGACAAAAGAAAGGATGTGGTATTAAAGTTGCAGTAGGGAGTTTTGAGAAAATGTTGACTTAGCCTGAAAATTTGAACAAGCACAACTTCCAGGTCCAACCCCCTTGCTCTCTGCTGCTCTACAGCCCTCCCTCCACAGCTCCTCCCCCACAGCGGAGCCTGCCGTGAACGCGCAGACTAGTAAGCAGGACCACCGATGACGGCAGATTATAAACAGTTATGGAACATTCACTAATAGGGACGAAACATCAACAATATGCTTTACATTGACTATGGCTTGCCCATACTTTGACTACAAACTTGGTCCTCAAATCATTATGTATTTTGCAATACATGTAACTTTATAACGTTGCACTCTTTCTTTAAGTTATAAATAGCTAGTAAGATAACATTAAAGGATTAGTTCACTTTCAAAAAAAACTTTTGCTGATAATTTAACCACCCCCATGTCATCCAAGATGTCCATGTCTTTCTTTCTTCAGTCGAAAAGAAATTAAGGTTTTTGATGAAAACATTCCAGGCTTTTTCTCCATATAATGGACTTCAATAGGACACAAACGTTTCAAGGACCAAATGACAGTTTCAGTGCAGCTTCAAAGGGCTTTAAACGATACCAGACGATGAATAAGGGTCTTATCTAGCGAAACGATCGGTCATTTCAAAAATAAATAAAAAACTTTAAGTTTTATAAGCACAAATGCTCGCCTTGCTCTGTTCTGTGATGCACGTTCGTGACTCTCCTGTTTGAACTCGTTCATCAAAATGAACAAATCTTTTTCGAATCATTTCGTTCGTTGAATCAACGAAATGACTCCGAAAAAGACTCGTTCGAAATGAACGAATCTTTTTGCGAGTCATTTCCTTCGTTGAATGAACGAAATGACTCGATTTCGAATCGAAAAAGATTCGTTCATTTGGATGAACGAGTTCGAACAGGAGAGTCACGAACGACGGTACGCGCTCGCGCTGTGCAAGAGAGGGGTGATCAGCGCGTACACGAGCGTGATTGACACTGCTAAGACATTCCTCCTGGCTCTGATTGGTTGTTTCTGACCGGGAGCGGTGTATTTCTGCAAATGGCAATAGGACCACAGGGAGGAGCCAGAGGAGCTCGATTTTTTCCACAGATTATCTGTCTCATATTCTACTGTGAGGACATAATGACAGTTTTAACAAATATTTGTTTACAAAAGCTACCTACTGGAGCTTTAAGGTAGTCAAGTCATCCGCACAGTATAGACCTTACTCACAGCAGCTCCATCTTTGATTTTTAACGGGAATGAAAGCGAGGCTGCGAGGGATAGACATGCAACTCTTCAGTGGGTTTTACTGTTATTTAATGTGTCTTTGGATTTTTCTGCTGACGAAACACTGCAAAAATATTTTCCCGAGAAATACAAGAAATACAACTGTTGACAAATCCCCCCAGACGATTTGAGCTGTGGAAAATTATAAGTGATTTAGAAGCTTTATACATCTTTAAAAACACGTTAAGTCTATCTCTCACAGCCTCCCTTTCATACCTGTCATGGCGCTGCTCTGAATAAGGTCTATACATGACAAGGACATCTAAAACTCCTGGAGAAACTATTCGTTAGCATTCCCATTCATTTTAAAGGCAGTTTGTGACACCCGGGAAATAAATGATTTTTGGACATTTACGCATTCAGCTAATAATTTGATTACGTTAAATGTCATGTGAATATTATTGATGTCATGACAGTGCTGATTGGATAATGGCATCACGTACACTAGCAACTATTCTGACAGCTGTGACAAGGCAACATACTGGAGTTATATAAATCCATATATATTATATATAACTCTAAAACAGATCAGGCACTGCATGGCAAAAAAAGCCTACGGAATATAATGAAATATTTAAGATTTATAACATGTTTTTTCAAAATACATGGTTATTTTTGAATGGCCGTTGATGGAGAGAGATGCTTTTTGGAATAAGATAGTGTAGTTCAGTTGTTCTCATCCCTTCTGACTCCAAGGTTCCGCTTTGTCCCAAGAATAATGTGGCCATGAGCATGTAGGCTGAGATATTTCTGACAGATTCTAGGAAGGGTAATAAATAAATAAAATAATTTATTAATAATTTATTTTGTAAATGAAATAATAATTCATTTCCAAACTGAAACTCATGGTACTCTTTTTATTATTATTATTATTATTTACTCAGAAATTGCAATTTTTCATCAATTTCTACCTGAAACAATATTTTAGAGGTTGACTAGAAACACTTCAAACACATATTTATTATTGTACAATTTTTCAAGACTTTTCAAGACTCACTAAACACACGTCATCATTGCTGGAACGCCTCTGTTATCATGTGCTTTTGAACCCACAGACCCCTGCGAATTGAATGCGAGAGTGTGTTTTCTTTCTTGTAGACAGTTTTGTATGTGTGTTCTCATGCACACAGTAATCAGCCTCTCTGCATGTGTTCATCATTCATTTGTGCGTGTGTTTTCAAGGCAGACCTTCATAATTTTCCATTTGAAGTATGCATTCATGGCTCAGTTATTGTGTGTTTGTGTTTGTGTGTGTGTGTGTGTGTGTGTGTGTGTGTGTATGTGTGTGTGTGTGTGTGTGTGTGAGAGAGAGAGAGAGAGAGAGAGAGAGAGAGAGGTTTTACCTATATTTTTGAGGACCAGATATCTCCACAACAAGGATAGTAAAAACTGAATCACCTACATTTAACAGACCAGCCAAATGTCCCTGTGAGGAAAACTGCCTAGTAGAAAAAATATTGTATTTCTTTGAAGGTTCGTTTAAGGAATAGGGGATATAAAATGAGTAGCTCTGTTTAAAATCAATAGAAGTCAATGGCTGATTTGTTTAGTGTGGAACTAACAATGTGCTCTGCTGTGTATCACATGTTTCATGTTTCAGTGCCTTCCCCTGCATGTATGTATTTTTGTGTGTGTTGGTTTCCGTGGGTTAAAGGGTTAGTTCACCCAAAAATGAAAATTATGTCATTAATGACTCACCCTCATGTCGTCCCAAGCCCGTAAGACCTCCGTTCATCTTTGGAACACAGTTTAAGATATTTTAGATTTAGTCCGAGAGCTTTTTGTCCCTCCATTGAAAATGTACGTATGGCACACACTCTTTGTCCAGAATGGAAATAAAGACATCATCAAAGTAGTCCATGTGACATCAGTGGGTTAGTTAGAATGTTTGGAAGCATCGAAAATACATTTTGGTCCAAACATAACAAAAACTACGACTTTATTCAGCATTGTATTGTCTTCCGGTTCTGTTGTTGATCCGCGTTCACGATTCCGCAGTGACCCTGCTGACGTAAGACGCTGATGACGTGTTATCTGGAGATTAGGACATCCGCGACATGCACACCTACGCACCATTTTAAAAAAATATATAGCAATACAAAAATACAAACAATGTAGAATAGCTTGAATACAGCGCCCGTCTCCCTCAAACTGTAAACGAAACTCGGGCGCACCAGATAACACGTCATCAGCGTCTTACGTCAGCAGGGTCACTGCGGAATCGTGAACGCGGATCAACAACAGAACCGGAAGACAATACAATGCTGAATAAAGTCGTAGTTTTTGTTATGTTTGGACCAAAATGTATTTTCGATGCTTCCAAACATTCTAACTAACCCACTGATGTCACATGGACTACTTTGATGATGTCTTTATTTCCATTCTGGACAAAGAGTGTGTGCCGTACGTACATTTTCAATGGAGGGACAAAAAGCTCTCGGACTAAATCTAAAATATCTTAAACTGTGTTCCAAAGATGAACGGAGGTCTTACGGGCTTGGGACGACATGAGGGTGAGTCATTAATGACATAATTTTCATTTTTGGGTGAACTAACCCTTTAATGTACTTCATCATGCATGTGTGTCTGTGGCCCTCAGCAGTGCTGTATGCATTGAGCAGAGAGAGAAAGAGAGGCCATGGTCCTCAATGGAGCTGCACTGAATATCAGTAACGGCTGAAGGGGGAGGGGATGGAAGAGAGGGGGAGAAAAGAAAAAGGATGGAAGATAAAGGGGGGATATGTGCATTGAAACTGCTCAGTCAGTGAGATGGCTGGTGCAGAGCCGCTGCTTTCCAGCCATGTAGCACACAGAGAGCAGAAGTGAGCCAAGCTGAGCCTGCAGCCTTTCTTCCAAGGGTGCAGTTCTCTCTCTATCTCTCTCTCTCAGTCAGGTATCTGCAAGATCGGTCTATCTGTTCATCTATTTTCCTTTCATTATTTCTCTATATCTTGCATCATTTGCTCTGCATCTGAGTTTCATTAAGGGTACTATCCAGGAATGATATACACCTGTTTTGTCTGAGGGGGCACCATGGACAGTCTTGGCTTACTAGGAGCCCTTGGTGAGAAAAAGACTAAAGGAGGAAAATATTTAAGTATGTACTACCATCAAAGTTTGTGGTCAGTAAGATTATTAAATAAAAATAATAGTCTTATTCTGCAAACAGAGTTAAATTGATCCAAAATGACAATGAAGACATTTATACTGTAAAATAAGATTGGCTGTCGGCGCCGATAGCCTCGTGGGCAGCGCTTCGTCATATATCGCTGTTGCGCTTCGGGTGACCCGAGTTCGAATCCCGGCTCATGGACCTTTCCTGATCCCATCCCCCCTCGCTTCCTGTCCACTCTATACTATCCTATCACAATAAAGGCAAAAATTAATCTTTAAAAAAAAATTGGCCAATATCTGGGGGGATATTTGATATCTGGAAGTTAGATCAAATACTCAATATATGAGGAAAATATTTTATATTATTTAAATATGAGGGAAGATCAAAACACTTAACTTAGTTAAGGTATTTATCTGACAAAATTATTTGGCATAAAAGGCAAACTACAGCTATAGGTTTTTTTGTTGCATAGTTAATATTTTGTTGGTTATATATATATACATATATACATACAATATAAATTATTTGTACAGAAATTCATTTTGCTTCATTTTGATTTCGTAAATGTTTTTTTCCCCATAATTTTTTACCTACATTTAATCTCCTAAAGATATACATAACATTAGATAGTGATAGAAACAATCACTTTATTGAAATTAAAAATAAGACAGACAAAAATTGCAAATGGATAATCCTCAAACGTTAAAATGTTAGCATAGAAAATGAGGTGAAAATAACACTGTGTCTACATTGGATGCGACCTTGAAGATGTCCACACTGGACGCGACAAGGCGACCTTTGCATATCCGTTTGCTCTGTGTCAAAAGTTGTGCGAGTGCTAGGATTATGTCAGAAATAAAATAGGGCATCAGTTTACTCTCGGGAATTTGTTGTCGCGTTGCGCCACTTCCAGTGTAGACAGCATCACTGATTATAATGGGTTCTATTAGCTTTTGTCATGCCATGCCGCTCGCATCTGGTGTAGACACAGTGTAATCCCTAATGCAGTCAGGGGAATTTAAAATCACCCATTTAACCACATCAGACAGATTAATAACTGTCACACCCAAAGAGTGAAAAACAACAAAAAAAGACTTAATCCTAAATATCTTAATCTAGTCACCATGCAGATTGAATGAAAAAAAATTAGGCCACAGATCTGAATTCACACAATCTGAATTTGTAGTAATTTTGTGTAATAATTTACAGATTAGCCAGTGACCACACTGTAAATGTCAAAAATAAACCACTCTAATCACTTCTCAGCTTCTCCAGAAGGAAATGCAGATTTTTAATGGCATATGAATGAGAATGCAATGTACTGTACAAGTGTACTATAAATCAAAGATTAATAAACAGATTGATGTGATAGACTCAGTAACCCTGATAATCCTGGGTGGGTGAAAAATTTGTATGAGCAGTGGTTACCACTCCTAGAGAATATATTGATAAAACAACCCAGCAATCATGAGCAAATATGGCCTATTTCATATCATGTACTTCCAGGCCAGGGAAGTGACATTTATGGTTAATGGGAATGGTTATTGTTAGATTTTTCCTCCTTGGTCCAGTAACTCTAGCCTTTCAAAATAAAATTCTCTTCATATTAGAATAATATATGACCTCTCATTTAATTTAGTTTATCCCTGCATTTCTTTTTCTTTGCAGCATGCGTATGCCAAATAAATGCAAATATAAACCTTTTAAACCTGACGTTAATATAAAAGGCATATGCTATTGTGTGTATTTGTGTTTTTGTCTACCCAACACATACTCGTCAGTAAAGTGTTTCATGGAGTGCTGCACTTTGCTTGGTTATTTATAGCTAGCAGTGTTAGCATCCTTACAGTAGCACCACAATGTGTGACAGTACGATAATCTAATTCAACAACCCTTATCTTAATGAGTCTTATCATTATCAAACTAATCCAATCAGTCGGGCTACATTTATATTTAGGCCTCCCGTCAAACAAGGCGCTCTTGTTCAACTGATGATAGCGTGTCTGTTTGTGCACACTCTTGTGGGTGTGAATGTGATTTATTATTGTCTGTCATTTTCATCTTATTTTTTGTCTTTCATTTGTAATTTATACTGTTTGCCTCTTTAAATATGGACAGGAACATACAGTATTGTCTTTCTGTGTTTTTTGTACTTCCATTCTTTTTTTTTCATGGACTTTCTATCTCAGTGGGCAGATTTTCATTCATTTTTCCATAAGCTGTGTTGCGCTGCTTGGAAACTGCCGGTTGCCGTAGAGACGTAGCTCATCGACCACTTGGAGTGGAAGACTAGGTTTGCATATGTGCCATTTTAGCCTCCATTTATGGGCTTCATTTATGCCACTAATTTTCTTTCTTTCTCTTTCTTTTTGCGCCTCTCTTTTTCTTTTTTACACTCTTTTTATCTTTTGTACATTTATTTTAATGATACTGATAAAGAAATATAATCTTACATCATGTTTTGTGATGAATAATGCTGCTAATTTACTTGTTTTTGTTGAAGGATGGTAATCTAAGCCATGTTAAGAAGATGAAAAAAAACTGCTTTGGAAAACTAAACCAAAAACTACTTGATGAAAAAGCCTTAAGATCCTTCAGTACATCTTTGTAATTGGCATTACACCTCCAAATTCTCAAAACACACCCAAGTGCCCTTTACAAAGCTGATGACAGCCTAGAGATTCCACCCACAATTAGCACAACCCACTGTAATGACCCAGTGAGGCCGTAGCTAATGAGGTACACAGTGGCACTGCTCCCTTGTCTCATGCCGACCCTCAGGGATTCTTTAGGGCGGCGATATGCTATATTTGTCAACCTCACTTCACCTTAAGTCAGTTTCTTCTTTACTTTTCCTCCTGTGTGAGCACCTTGAGCTCAGCCTAATTACTAAGCCAGTACAGCTCTGACTGCAGCCTGGACCCTGACGCCTTATTTTGTCGTTATTCGCGGACTCTGTTTCAATTGATTTCAGCATCTTGTTGGCTGTTATACATTCTGGCAAAAGGGACTTAGGAGTCAAAGGTCTACACTGGGACCTGAACTTGAAGCCTAAACTTGGCCCGAATAGATGAGATGTTGTGGCCAGACCTGTCAAATTTTAAAACTGAGGGTACGTTTACATGGCAATGATGTACTAAAAACAGAAACCATTTTCCTTTACGTTTTTCGCTACAGATGTCAACGTTGTCAAAAGTATCCCCGTTCACACGGACCTGCAATTACGAGTAAAAATTCTGGTATTGCTGCCAGGCCAGTAGAAACACTATACTCACCTATAGACTGAACACGTAATACGCATACGCATGACGTCACTGTTTTCACAAATTCACATTTACACAGAGACGATAACTGTATCGGTTTAAAAAAAAAAAAACATGCACTTTGAAACTTGTTTTCGAAAGTTTGCAATTTCAGGGCCCCAAAATGGCACTGTTGTGTAAATGAACGGCCAAAACACATAGAAAGTTTTCCATTTTTAGTTGAAAATAGTGGCGTGTAAATGGCTCCTAAATCTGACAAATACCGGCCGCTTTATTAGGTACACCGGTTCAACTGCTCATTCATGCAGATAATCTAAACAGCCAACTAAACAGCAACTCAATGCATTTATGGCTAGTAGACATGGTCAGATCTCCTGAAGAATATATATATATATATATATATATATATATATATATATATATATATAGGACACACACACACACACACACACAAAATATATATATATGTGAAAGCCTTCTTTTAGAATAAATGTTAATCGGGTCACTGATGGGGACAACTGTGTGTATATCAGGGCACTGATGGGGCTTAAAGTGTAAAGGAAACTTTATGGTGTTAAAAGCATAGTATTTGGTAGCATGATAGCTTTTTTTTTGGCCTCTGGCTAAAAATAAATATAGTTAAAAGAGGCCTGCAGTGGTGGCAGATCAGGTATGCAGCAGAGAGGAGCGAACAGCACACTTTAATAAATGCCAGGCCTCAGCAGACTCCACACAAACATGCAGGCCTGTAGAGAGAGAGAGAGAGAGAGAGGAGGAGGAGGGGGATGGGGGTGGGGGGTGGTGGGTGCTAAGAGACAGTTCCGTCTTGTCTGTGTCAGTATCTCTGTGGATGAGAGAGAGAGTGTGAAAATCAGCAGAGGAAGCACATGAAAACATAAGCATGTTAAAGGGTAGTTCAACCAAAAATTAACCAATGTGATTTTCAAATATGGAACAATGAACCCTAATGTAGCATTTTTCAATACAAATAAAATAAATAAATAAAAGAACATTGTAAAAGTGGCTAATACAATGGTGAGCCATACAGTAAATCTCCTCAAGCCATATGATACTGTAGCTCTGTGTGAGACCCTGACAAAAACACAAGTCATTGTACAAGTCACAAGTCGTTTTTCCCCTTTTAGCAAGCTGTTCTGAACTCAAGATCCATTGTGACTCGATGGTTCACAGAATGTGAACTCTGATTCATGAGGAACAGTCTGATTTCTAAACGAATATTTGAGTGTGATTCCTAAAGGAATTTTCAGTCTGATTCCCCTAAAACTGTTGTAACCTGATCATTGAGTCTGTGAGTGGAGCTCTGATTCGTGAACAAATTGTTCGATCTGATTTATAAACAAATCATTCAGTACGAATCCTAAACTAATGTTTTAGTCTGATTCCAGAATGGATCATTCGTTGCAAACAGCATCAACTGGTTAATTGAAAAGAACCATCCCAAAAAAAAAAAAAGAAAATCAATGATTTGGTTCTCGACTCAATGGTCCAATTGCTCTGGTTCTCAAGCTGACTAGAGAGGAAGACTATCAGTCAACGATGACTTAAATTACAGCACTTAAATAGGGCACATGAGTCGTATGAACCACTTTGATGTTATTTTTTTTTGGAGCTTATTGTCTTTTTTTGGACCCTTTATGAGAAAATAAAAATTTTGTGGGGCACTATTCCTTTAACCAGACATTTTTTTTTCTTTCATAACTAATCCATTTTTCTCCAACCTGACATTAATCAAATAAGTGCTTCTGATGGTAGGTGGGGGGCAGGGTTTAGAATGTGATTATTAATGTGAATGTAATTATTCCTCCATAAATCCCAAAAGAGAATTCCCCAGAGTGTTGGTGTGCTCCTCTTCAGGAAGAGTTTACTAAGGGAAGGTCATAGAGCAGAGGGAGGGCCAGTGTGACCCCCAAATTTTTTTTTTGAGTCTCTGAAGAACCCATAGAGGGGAAAGAGAGACACAAGGAAAGAAACTGAGATATTTTAATGTTGATTTCCCAGTAATGGAACAGTACACCTTTCCTTTCAAATGCTTTCGGCTCAGCTTTATTTTCTGGGAGAACATTGCCAGGTCAGGCTGACATGCAGGAGGTTTAACGTCTCTTTACTCTAGGGGTGTCATGAAAGCAAAATTTCAGCAGTTTATATGAACACCAGAATTTTACAACCATCAATATCCATTTCAGTACTTCAGCAAAAAAGCAATAGGCTATGAACACACTACTTGTGTGTGTGTGTGTGTGTGTGTGTGTGTGTGTATATATATATATATATATATATATATATATATATATATATATATATATGAGAGAGAGAGAGAGAGAGAGAGCAATTATTCGAGTAAATGGTCGCTACCAAAATAAAAAAGCAGAGAAACTAATTAGCAATAGAACAATTAAGTAAACCAGTTACAGTACTTGACATTTATCTGAACCAAATATTCAAATAAACATTCAGAAATTACACAAATAAAAATCTAAACAAAGTTATTATTGTGAAAATTATTGTGTGAAGTTACAGTACAAGTTATAAGTAGCATACTTTTTGGTGAGAGTGCAGTGACAGCAATTGGTACTCTGTATAACTGATATAGTAGAAAGATATTGTTAATTTTTTTTTCAGTATCGACATTGTACAAAAAAGTCCAATAGCCTTTCATTCTCAGCAGACAGACATTAGCCAGTCACAGAGATGGATTAGGGGTTTGTGGATGCTAGAAAAGAGAAAATTGATCTTAAAATGGACTTATTGCTTAAGGAGCATTGATTTCCTTCTTCAATAACTATATGT
This sequence comes from Gila orcuttii, assembly GCA_026230005.1. Taxonomy (NCBI): domain Eukaryota; kingdom Metazoa; phylum Chordata; class Actinopteri; order Cypriniformes; family Leuciscidae; genus Gila; species Gila orcuttii. The sequence continues at coordinate 9,077,245 of JAPDVR010000005.1, read as the reverse complement.
TATGAGAATGACAGATGTGAATGATGTTTGAAGCAGTAAGAGAGAAAGCTTTCTTGTGGTCACAGTGCCAGGTGGGTGTGGCCTCTCTAGTGACGGGCATCCGTGTCGGTGAGTAGATCGACAGAGGTGTGGTCTCCACTCTGGGCTTTGAGGACCTCCTGTGTTTAGGCCACAACTGGAGCCTTCAGCAGGAGAGAAGAATAACATAAATATTTCATCAAATCAATAATTTAACAGCTGCCATGGGAGGCAAATAAAGAAAAAGAGGGGAGGAGATAGAGTGAGAAAGTGGGAGGGAAGGGTGAGATACAGAGAAAACGAAAGAGAGAACAGCAAATCTGCAATCACATTCCCCAAGAAAGGCCCAGTAACCATAGTAACAGGAGATGACTGTCACATGATGCGGAGGAGTGGAGCAAGAGGGAGGGGACCTATGAAAAGAAGAGGAGAGATGATAATCACGGGACGGAGTGAGTTGAGAGCAGATTGAGTCGAGTTCTGTGTTGCCTCAATTCTGCTTCATGTCAGCGGAAACCAAAAGCCTCCCCATCTCCCAGACTGCTTACTTATGAGTGTGACATAACAATTGTGAAGAGAAAGAGAGTTAAAAGATGTTAAGACTGATGAACTGAGATAGGAGGGGGCAGGGGATGATAACGAGGATTGTAGCGTAGTATGAAAACCAAAGATGTCATCTTTCTTTTGCTGTTTTATCCTGCGTCTATTATCTCAAGTGCTAAGCATGACCAAAGAAAGACCATTTTCTGTTAGCTAATACTGGCCTTGCTCTGCTCAAATTGTATTTAGCTTTATGAAACACCTTTCATAGTGGTGCTCTTTGATGGCTAAATCCTTGTAATGTAGATGAGCATCAAAAGGATTCAGTTTATGTTGTAATTCCATTTTTGTTCTTGGCAGCTCTGTATTGACGAGGCTGCTCTGGAATTGTGGGAAATATCCTGCACACTTAATTAGCAAGATTTAGATGTTTTTGATCCAAGTTCCCACACACATCATGTTCAGTTCAAGCATATTACATAATTCACAATATATAATTTGTGTAATATAGTATGCCTATAGTCTGGAGCTCTATTCCAAAACCTAGTGAGCTGCCTATCACCTACATAGAAAGCTGACTTCTAAGGCACCATACTGACTTGTTGTAAATCATAAATCACTGATTTGAAGTTTTCTATGTAGGCAGCGACTCTGTGCGCTACACAAATAGCAACTAGCAATTGATTTCATTAGAATTTGATGTTAGCATGCTGCTAAGCTAACAGCTAGGTACCCTAATACACAAAAAATGAAAAGCACAGACAAATATTAGGTAAAATATTACGTTTACTTTGACTGAACACTTTTTTTTTTAATCATTAGATCTCGGTATTGAATTAAAGGGGCATTCGGCAACTATTTCAACTTAATAAAACCGTTTAGAAATCATTTGGATGGTTAAATAACCTGTTCTGGTGAGAATGGTGACTTTCCCCGTTCCCCCCAACGTTCCTAGGCGGAAAACCAACCTTGCAACATGAGGATTAACATCCCGGTGAGTTGGAAATAGGAAGTCTCGAAAGAAGTGAGAACGAGCGAGAAACACAAACTGCTTCACGGCAATTTGACATAAACACACACGCCCCCCTCAATGTGTATGATGTATTACCCACCTCGGTAGACATAGCTCCTCATGATAAAGTTGGCCGGCTCCGATAATAACAAATGCAGCGGTAGAAAGGGGGAGGAAGGTGCCGCAAGTGAGTTTTCTTACGACATTGTTGTGAAATATACGCCTCACAGCTGTAGGGGGAGCTCGCTGAGAAAACATGCGACAACAAAAGTGAAAATCAGAATGCCCCTTTAAATACATTTTAACAATAATTTCTGTCATCTCATCTGCCTACTTCGATTTACCTTTTCATAGTATTTGTTGCAGTACATTCTGGAATTGCATCCTTCAAAAAAACGTCTATGGTTACGTATGTAACCCTCGTTCCCTGAGTAGGGAACGGAGACGTTACGTCGGATGACGACGAAATGGGGTTTCGCTTAGAAAGCCTATCAACTTCGAGTATTGCAAAACGAGCCAATGGCAAAGAAATGCCATGGGTCTGCGGAATTTGCATGACATAACTCCGCCCCACCTCGTGGGTATAAAAGGAGGAAGTCCGGCAACATGCAGATATGTTTCTTCGCTGAGGAGCCAAGACTGAGCTCAGGCGATCCCCGCGGTACAGCGGAAAGTGGCAAGCAGACGTAACGTCTCCGTTCCCTACTCAGGGAACGAGGGTTACATACGTAACCATAGACGTTCCCTTTCGTTGTCACTCCGAGTTACGTCGGATGACGATGAAATGGGGTTACCAGTCTAATCACGCCACCTTCTCAGCTGTCTTCCAGTGCCCTGAATCGAGATCCCTGTCATAGACGGACGAAGGACTCCATTTAACACAGGAAACCAAGGTACGCTGGGGAGCATACCTTGGTTTCAATTATGAAACCAAGGTATCATAAGTATGCAATTAATGCCAACCCGGAGGGGGGGACTTAGAGAATACACATATGACCCGAAGTGAGCATATGGAGAACACTGGGGTGTCCAGCCGCAGGTGGAATATTTCAACCCCAGGGGTGGCAAGGTGGCTTGCCAAGGGAAAGACACATGCTCAGAGAGGCTTACAGTGGAAATACACATGTGGGGGTCGCTCAGGGGAGGGACCATGCACACGTGAGGCACCTAGCCGACGCGCAGGCAAGAGACACTGGCGCCGACGTCAGGAGTGCTGGAGGAGCTCAGGGCTTTCGGGAAAGCTCACCTGAGGAGAATATCGCATGTATCCAGTCCGTGGCGAGCAAGCGAAGACACCTGAGCGGGTCCGGTACTAGCTAGTTGAAGCGAGTACATGAGAGGACACAGGTTCCACTCGGAGATTATAGAATCTGGCGAATGTGTTAGGTGTCGCCCAGCCTGCAGCTCTGCAGATGTCTGTTAGTGAGAGCCCAAGAGGATGCCACACTCCGGGTGGAGTGGGCCGTCACACCAAGGGGGCACGGTCGACCTTGCTGCTGGTATGCCAAAGCAATGGCGTCCACTATCCAGTGAGACAACCTTTGCTTGGAGAGAGCCTTTCCCTTCAGCTTCCCACCATAACAGACAAGAGCTGGTCTGAGGACCTGAAACACTGCGTTCTGTCTACGTAGGCGCGGAGAGCACGTACTGGACAGAGCAGTGCCAAGGCTGGGTCTGCCTCCTCCGGGGCCAGCGCTTGCAGGTTCACCACCTGGTCCCGAAGGGAGTGGTAGGAACATAGGGCACGTATCCAGGCCGGGGTCTCAGGATCACGTGAGAGTAAGCCGGCCCGAATTCCAGGCACGCTTCGTCGACGGAGAGTGCGTGCAGGTCCCCTACCCTCTTGATGGAGGCCAGTGCAGCCAGGAGCGCTGTCTTCATTGACAGGAGCTTAAGCTCGACTGATTGCAGAGGCTCAAAGGGAGCACTCTACAGGGCAGTTAGAACCACTGAGAGGTCCCAAGAGGGAACGAGAGGAGGCGAGGCGGATTTAGTCACCTCGCTCCTCTCAGGAACCTGATGACCAGGTCGTGCTTCCCCACCGACTTACCTTCGATGAGGTCATGGTGTGCGGCAATGGCGGCAACATAGACCTTCGGGGTGGAGGGAGACAGCCTTCGCTCCAACCCCTGTTGAAGGAAGGAAAGCACAACGCTGATCGAGCATCTCCGGGGGTCTTCTCGGTGAGAAGAGCACCAGCTGACGAAGAGGTTCCACTTCAACGCATAGACGTGTCTCATGGACGACGCTCTAGCGGAAGTGCTGGTAGCCACCACCGCTGGTGGTAGGGTACTCAAACCTGCCTCGTCCCATCCAGGAGCCACACGTGGAGGTTCCAAAGATCAGGACGAGGGTGCCATAGGGTGCCCCGTCCCTGAGAAAGAAGATACTTCCTCAGAGGGATCGGCCAGGGAGGTGCTGTCGCGAGGAGTACTAGTTCGGAGAACCAGGTCCGGATGGGCCAGTAAGGCGCAACCAGAATGACCTGCTTCTCGTCCTCCCTGACCTTGCGCAAAGTCTGCGCAAGAAGGCTCACTGGTGGATCGCATACTTGCGGCCCTGCGGCCAGCTGTGCACCAGAGCATCCGTGCCGAGCGTGCCCTCGGTCAGGGAATAAAACTGGGCGGAATGGGTCGAGTCGTGAGAGGCAAACAGATCTATCTGGGCGTCCCCGAACTGGTCCCAAATCAGCTGAACCGACTGGGGATGGAGTCGCCAATCTCCAGGGAGGGGCTGAAGCCGTGAGAGCTCGTCGGCTGCACAGTTCAGCGCTCCGGGAATGAAATGGTTTTGAAGCGACCTCAGATGCTTCTGACTCCATAGGAGGAGGTGGCGAGCGAGTTGTGACATACGGCGGGAGCGTAGACCACCTTGACGGTTGATGTACACTACAGTAGCGGTATTGTCTGATCGGACTAGTACGTGTTGACCCCTGAGCAACGCCCGGAAGCGGTGCAGGGCAAGGCGTACTGCCAACAACTCGAGGCAATTGACATGCCATAGCCGCTGGGGTCCTGTCCAGGAGTCCGCAGCAGCATGTCCATTGCACATGGCGCCCCAGCCCGTGGTGGAGGCATCTGTTGAGACAACAACATGCCGGAAAGCTTGTTCCAGGGGGACACCCGCCCTGAGAAAACTGAGGTACGACCACGGGGTGAAGAACTGACGGCAGGTCGGAGTAACTGGTACTCGGGGCGTGCCTTGTTGCCATGCCCACCTCGGGACTCGGTCGCGAAGCCAAAGCTGAAGCGGTCTCATATGAAGCAATCCGAGCGGCGTCGCTGCGGCTGCAGATGTCATATGCCCCCAGAGACTGCGCGCGCTCGCTCATAAGCTGCGCCTTTTACATGGCGACCGAGTCGATGTCCATACCGAGAAGGAGATCCTCTGCATGGGGCAGAGTTGCTCTACTCCCAGTTGACCCGAAGGCCCAGACAAGCTAGGTGCTGGAGCACTAGGTCCCTTTGTTCGCAAACCTGATCTCGAGAGTGAGCTAGGATCAGCCAGTCGTCGATATAACTCAGGATGCGAACCCCGTGTTCCCGAAGGGGAACAAGGGCAGCCTCGACGACCTTCGGGAAGATGCGAGGAGACAGGGCTAGCCCGAAAGGGAGGACCGCGTATTGGTATGCCTGCCCCTCGAAGCAAACCGTAGGAACGGTCTGTGTCGAGGAAGAATGGAGACATGAAAGTAGGCGTCCTTCAGGTCGATCGCTGCAAACCAATCCTGGGGCCGAATGCATTCGAAAACGCGTCTGGCGGTGAGCATCTTGAACGGCAGCCTGTGAAGGGAGCGGTTCAGCACGCGCAAGTCCAGAATTGGCCGTAACCCACCGGTTTTCTTGGGGACAAAGAAGTAGGGGCTGTAGAAGCCGGACCTCATCTCGGCTGGAGGGACAGTCTCGATTGCACCCTTCGCCAGCAGGGTGGCAATCTCTGCTCTCATGATGGGGGCATTGCCACCGACCAAAGTGGAGCGGACTCCCCTGAAGCGGGGAGGAGACCGCGCGAACTGAATCGCATAGCCGAGCCTGACGGTCCGCGCGATCCAGCGGGACAGACGGGGAAGCTCTAACCAGGCTCCCAGGAACTGAACCAGCGGGATCATGCGAACCACAGGCCTCCCCCCGGAGGGGCAGCGAAGCGGAGTAACTGGCCCAGACGTGGACGGCACAGCGGTCCGGTGTGGGGGCACAGTTAGCAACCGCGCCCTGGCAGAGGGGGCCAGGGGAGGACCAGGCTGGTCGTCCCGTGGTGGACGAGGAGAGCACGGCTAGTGGGCGGCGCTCTGTGTCGTCCGAGAACTCTGTGTGCTCAGAGACGGGAGAGTCAGTTCTTTGGAAAATAAGGATTCTCAAGAGCGCCGCTTAACCCGGCGTGTAGCGGGGGGCGGGGCTGGAGACTGCTGAGGCATCCGACCGCGGCCTCCAGAGCCGGCCCGGGTGAACGGGCGGGGTGGGAGCCGCGGGGGGGCGCGCTCGGCGGTGGGCAGACCGAAGGACCTGAGCGGACGGCGGGGCCGTCAGGACAGAGTCAATCTCAGCCTGCACCATCCCCGAGGAGCCCGTCTCAGGAGCGCCGCTTACCCCGGCGTGTAGCTGCGGGCGGGGCTGGAGAAGGCTGTGGCGTCCGCCCGCGGCCCCCAGAGCCGGCCAGGGTGAACGGGCGGGGTGGGAGCCGCGGGAGGGCGCCTTCGGCGGTGGGCAGACCGAGGGATCTGAGCGGACGGCGGGGCCGTCGGGACAGGATCAACGTCAGTCTGCTCATGGGCGGCTGAGAGCTGTTGGGCAAGCCCTCAACCGCACCGCCGAAGAGGCCGACCTGGGATATGGGAATGTCGGACAGACGGGTCTGCGCGACATCCAGCACATCAGACAGGTTCAGCCACAGAATGGTGAGCATCACCTGACCCAGGGAGCGTACGGCCACGTTCGTCGCTCTGAGAGCAAGGTTAGTGGCGGCGCGCAGCTCAGTGAAGAGCCCTGGGTCAGTCCCGCCCTCGTGCAGGACCATGAGCATCTGGGTCAGGTAGACCAGCAGAATGACCATGGCATGCAGTGAGGCGGCTGCCAGTCCCGTGGCGCTATAGGATCTCGCCACAAGCGTAGACGAAAAACTACAGGCCACGGAAGGGTGCTTAGGATTGCGCAGAGAAGAAGCACTCTGAGGACACATAGCATCGCAACAGAGCGTTCAGCCGGGGGGACCCCAGTGTACCCATGGGTAGCGGCCCCATCGAGGGGAGGAAAGGCGGATGAGATCAACGAGCGGTCCCTTCTAGGACTTCGAGATCTCATCATGCACGTCCAGGAAGAAAGGTATTGGGGTTTGCCGTGGACGAGGGTCGGCGGCCTTACCCAAAAACCAATCGTCCCGGGAAAGCATGGCCGTCATCTCCGGATCAGACTCAGGCACAGCCGTTGCACCAGAAGGTGGCAGCTGTGACGAGTCGTCACTTCCAGGAAAATCAAACCCACCTAGTGAAGCTGCTACAAACATAATATCATCCTCTGAGCTTCAAATGAAACACACGGGCCACAAGAGGGTAGACCCGTGGGAATCACCTGTTCACTAGCGGGCACCGTCATTGAAGAGGGGGGCTGAGGTCGCGGACACATAGTCGGCGCCTTGTTCCAGACCGAAACCCTCAGGTCACCCTGGCCACCAGCCGAAGATCGGGGGGTGCATGAGGGGACTCTCACTCATGTGAGTTCACTGAGTCTCGACCTTAATGACGCAATGGTCATGTTCCCACGGAGAAAACATGAGTCATCCACGAGCGCTGCTCTAGCATGATCAAGCCCAAACATACTAGACAACGCTCGTGCCCAACAGAGTCCGATACCAAGCTGCCGCACCATTCTTTTTTTTTTTTAAATGCACGGGCGAGCCTTCTTTAAAACGACGTGCCGCGTGCGAGCTCTTTTAGTGAGAGAAAACTCAAGTGTTGAAGCACCCGGGGAGACACGCACCGACTGGCAGACCACTGCAACAGATCAGCAGGAAGCAGGCGCTCGCCGTAGATCACCGTCACACCAACACTCGAGGTACTCGTTTGTGAAGCTGACAATCCAGAGATGGCTTGTGGAGAGAAGAATAAACTTGGCTCCGAAGCGAAAACATATCTGCATGTTGCTGGACTTCCTCCTTTTATACCCACGAGGTGGGGCGGAGTTACGTCATGCAAATTCCGCAGACCCATGGCATTTCTTTGCCATTGGCTCGTTTTGTAATACTCGAAGTTGATAGGCTTTCTAAGCGAAACCCCATTTCGGCGTCATCCGACGTAACTCGGAGTGACAACGAAAGGGAACTTAAGTTGCTTATATGTCATGCCTTTAAACAAGTAAACTTTTTTTGATATGGCTATTATACTAAAGCACATGTAAAGTGCCTGATTGTAATTTTAACTGTAGTGTTATTCGATATTATATTTAATATTTAAAGTTTCAATAGAAATTACATTAAAGTATATTTTAGTTTACCAGAAATGCTTTTGACAGTACACTTTAACCATATTTTGAAGACAACAGAAATAATTGTGTCCTATTTTAAGGTATAGTTCAAGAATGTTGGTAAACAAACGGCTGGGCCCCATTGACTTTTGAGGTATTTCCTAAACTCTTAACACAGTTAGCACTACATCCGTCTGTGTAAGCTATACTATTAACACATTTCTTGTTGCTTTAACACAAAATGCATACAATTAACACAAATTTAAAATGCTTGAACTTCTTTTACACACAAGCTCAAACAAGACCAAAACAATGGATTTTTACTGGCAAATTTACCAATGCTTTAACACTGTATGTCAGAACAGATAACACCATGTTCTAAACCTAACCCAGGCTAAAGTCAAGGTAAACAGCTGTTTATATTGTGAATTGAAACACAAATATATCCCCTGTATTTCATTCTATTGTTACTGAGAAACAGCTGATTGAATTATGCAAATATATAAATTTAATATTTTTATTTATTTTCTTTATTGCAGCAATTCTGTCTGTCTTCGTTTTTTCATTCCAGTAACCGTACATTCTATAAAGCACTCTGAGATGGGTCTTTTTTTATTGAATTTCTGCAGCAAAAGACCTAAACCCAACAAAACTAAAATGTAGAGAGGCTTCAAAAGAAACTGCAGAGCAAAACACAATCTATGATCAATACAATATACTGTCTGTTGTATATGCACTCAAAAAAATGGTTTTGTGGCACTGTTCTTTTTCTGTTTTGTTAAAGTAACACACATATATTTATTTTACCATCAAAACACTATTGTATTGCGTTTAATTAACCTGTATAATTTTCAACTATACTTAATTATCATTCGTTAAACTAATGTAAAGAGTTTAATTTTGCGATTCAAAAAACCCTGGATGTGACTATTTCCAACGTATTGGATGAAGATGCCGTGTGAAGAAAGTGGAAAGGGGCATGGCCTCAGAGAAAATATAAAGTTAATCTAAAGGCAAAGTCTTTCATTTCTGTGAGTATTTCGGAAAGTCTGTCCTGGAATGCTTTAAATATATTGCAATGAAAAAAGTATATTTTGGCTGCTTGTTCAAATTGCTTCAAATGAGCTTAAGCAACACAATTGCTACATTTTGTCCAAACTTAATTTGATTGTGTTCAATCTGCTTAAATATGTAAAATTAAAGTTTACTTAATCCGTTTGTGTTGGATTACATGAATGATTTGTGTTGCATTAACTTAAACTGGGCGGTGCTTGTTAGTTCCCAGCATGCTTTTCATATAGCTGAATTAAGAGAGAATAAATGTTGAAATGAAGTGTTATTTTATGTGTTTTTGAGAAAATGAGGAAAGGGGAAGACTTTATGGTGTGTAATTGTGTTTAATGTTCAATTACATTGCAATTATTAGAACCATTTAAATTACAGTGGGTTACCATTGTGGAGAAGAGTGGAGCATTTGGTTAGGATGTGGACTGATTAATAAAATATAACTCTTGTTGCTGAAAGAGCATTTACATCTTAGCATTTAATATGTTAATAAGTGCTATTATATGCTAATAGCAAACTATAGTATGGAATTTCAATTGAGAAATTATGTAAATCCTACATACTTTTATTTGTCAGTGAAAATTTAAATAAACTAAAGCATATTCACTAAACTTAACCGGTTTGAGTTACAGGGAAGCAATTCCATTGATTTGTTTGGACTCATTCAGTTGTGTTGTCACAACACAAGGAGCTTACATAGATTCAAAAAATCCCATTAATGTTAATAAAACGCAATTTGCTTGTGTGGAACCACTGTCCGTAATTAAATTAAGTAAGTTTAAAGAGTAATTTTTCAATTCAAAGTGTGGGCATACCTGACACATATAAAATAATGCAGTTTCTGTAATTCCATCTGATATGATTGACTAAATCTTCCTGTTGGACGAGAACATATGTTAGTGTTTTGAAAAATTATTTGATTTTGAGACATGTTTGCAGTGTTTTGGTAGACATAGTCTATTGCTAGTGTATTATTGTATTTTGAAAATTAGTGTTGGAGTTTAGTTTACAACAGTGGTTTTCAACCTCTCCTGCAGGGACCCCCTGACAGGACATGTTTTTATTTTCACCCTGAAATGGCACACCTGATTCAATTAATTAAAGGTTCAAAGGCTTAATGTGTATTTGACTAATTGAATCAGGTGTGCCATTTCAGGGTGAAAATAAAAACATGTCCTGTCAGGGGGTTCCTGCAGGAGAGGTTGAGAACCACTGGTTTACAATGTGTGATTTTGAGCATGAAATTAACTGTTTTGCCAATTGTGTGTTGTAGGTGTGTTGGTGCGTTAAGAGTTTAGGAAATTTGTTAAAAGTATTGAAAAAATTGTCATAGCGCTTGTAAAAAACTGTAAGTGTACAAAAATATTTCATTTTAGAAATATGCTAAAAGGTAGTTTTTTTTCACAAGTGTCGACAGATTAAAAAGATGTTCGAATTCAACTGACTGTTGTAGATCTGCAGTTGAATGCTTGTTAGTAACAGCGTGCCTGTATATCAGATCAAATCATATAATCTTAATGAGTCAGTGATTTGTCATCGTTCTGGTGTCATATTCAGTCTTCTAGACCTAGAGGACTATAGTATTAGTCAGTGCAGGCCTCAGCATGCCTGACCCATATTAGAAACATGGTCCTGTCCTGTCCCCGTGTTTATTTATGCCAATGTGCATCAACAGTCTCTCCTGTTGTGACTTTCTCATTGTGAGTGAACCAGACGAACCCTGCAGCTTCTTAATAATGCAGGTCTGCGTATGTCTGTATGTCTATCTTATTGATAACACGATATCTGACTGTCTTAAGATGATAAAGGCAGGAGATGAATGGTCATCACTGCACAGCGTGCCATTCTGTGGAACATACAGCATCATTCATCTACATCATCAAATTTCTTGTCATGGGCATTCCCTCTCTTCCACAGAGACACAGCTCAACAACAATTGATTTAAATAATGGATTTGCCTCTGAAATTTTAGCCTTTTTTTGGGCTTGTGTTTTTTCTCACTCTGTTTTAAATACGGGCTGATTATGATCATATTATTTCGATTCAATTTCTTTATATTTATGCATTTGGCAGACTCGCTTATCTAAAGCAACCTGCATTGCATTCAATTTTATTTCAAGTTTGTGTAATCCCTGGGAGCCATACTGTACACAACATGAAGGCCAAAGGGATGCTTTGGAAAACTAAAAAAAGGCTAGTTCTCATAGGCCACGTACTGTACACACTGCAGCTCTATTCTGTTGTCAATTCACCTTTTAGTGCCTAAACCTATTCTGTACATACAGAGTTCAGTTATTTATGGAAGTGACAACAGCATTCTAAAACAAACAACAAGCTCAAAAACACTTTAGATAAAAACACTTAAAATAAGTGGATGAACCAGCCTTCCAATACAAAGCATGAAGACTCTGGTGGTTTAGTTAAAATAGTTTTTTTTTAACTGGTGGTTTAGTTAAAATTGCGGAAAATAACAAGTCTTTGGTCTTTGTAATATTACTTCAGTAAAAAATATTGCGAGATGCCAGAACCTTGCTATGCCACTGTGTTAGTCATCGCAATTTAGTCGAAAGTGAGTCGTAATCCGTTCACATGATAATTTAGATGCGATTTTCACTACTAAATTTTACAGTGTGTACATGGGTATAGACCCAAACAACAAATCCCTTAAATATATTAACATGATTAGCATGATACATTATCATCATTGGCATGTTTTGATAAAAAACGGTAATGACCCAATGTGGTTCCAGCTAGTGAAGTATATAGTGTTTTTTCGTTTCATACAGTACCTCAGGGATCCTCTAGGGCTGCACTGTTCTTTGTTTATATGTCTTTGAGTATACAGTTTGCATTCTGGAACATACCAAGATAATTTGACGAAGTGTATGAATGAAGGAATCTCTTGTGAGTCCCTGATAAATGAATCGAAGATTTCTTTAATGTTTAGCTATAGCTATTCTGTTTTATAATGAAAGCACATTCATAATGGTTGTGTTTGTGTGTGTGTGCGTGCATGCGTGTGTGTGTGCGTGCGTGCGGTTATCTAAAGGGACTTTGCCTCCATGCTTGACTTTCTCTGGCTTTCACACCTCTGTGCTTTTAATATCGGCAATGGTTACTAAAGGATGTGCGGCTAGTAGCATTTCCCTTATTTCTTACAAGAAATGCCATGGACATTCATTTAGAAAAAGTAATAATTTATTTGAAACTTCTTATGAGGACATTTGTTAACACTCAAATTATAACAAGGATTAGGAAACCGAGAGGTTCTCAGAGAATCCAAAACAAATACTAGTGTCTTAACAGCTGACACTAGTGAATAACGAAGTATGACATGTCTCCTTTGGCTCTCTTGAATTAATTTAGTTCTCATAGATACATTTTGGCACTGCTGTGAAGGTCCATATTCACAGATATGGTGGAAACTAATGGATTATTTATATTATTTATGTGTATATTATAATACAGTAGCAATATTATTTATCTGTATTATAGTACAGTATACCAGTCAAAAGTTTGGACACTTTCCTATTGGTGTGTACAAACTTCTGATGGGTACTTTACACAGTAGCTATAAACAGAATAAATATATTTTATAAACACTCAAATGTGGTGATCAAACACTTGTGACACAGATATGTAATGGAGGCAGGGGGAATGATAGAATGAGAATTATACAGTTGAGCTGTAACCAAACTAGTTTGCATTGCATGTTATATTATATTAAATTATATTCTAAATACTGTTGCATAATCTTCACTAACGACTTTGTCTTTTAATTTAGTCATAACTTGTATCAATAAATATATAAAAAGTGTCACTGACAAAACCTTATTATCTTCTATTTTTACTCTTAATTCCTCTAATCTCTACCAGTGGAGGAAGAACTCAGATCTTTTTACTAAAGTAAAATTAATAATATCATAATGAAAACGTTTTTAATTACATATGTACAGTACTTTTATACTATTTTAAATAATTAGTAAGCAAAATGTACTAAACGTGAAACTAGGCTACTCTTAATGCAAAATGGCCCTATATAAAGTGTTATAATTATATAATTTTTTGGAATATTGCTTGATGTTGTAACGTAGCGTTATCAGGCAGAATGAGCTTTAACACTGTGTCTACACCGGACGCGGCCGTTACTGCTCGCGTCGCAACAGCTGTTTACCCTAGACAAAGCAGAATCAGTTTACTGTCGGAGATCGCTCGCGCCACGCATTTTAATCAATGTTTCATCAACCAATTGCCTTAATAAATAAGAAGTAAATATAGCAGACAATATAATAAGGACTTCTCAGCTGTGCGCTTGCAATAGTCACAAGCTCACACAATACGTGACAGAGGCTTGTATCAGAGAAATCAATTCTGTGAATTACACTGCGCAAATCACAAGTAGGCTACTACCCACTGGATGAAGAAGGGTTGGCTCTCAGTCTCCACAGGCTACATAAAATATTCATTTTATTTTATTTTTCGTGTTCGCATTTATGAGGAAAAAACAATGTTAAAGACTCGACAGTTCAGCACTACGGACGTGAGCGCTCTGAAAGCGGCACTAAAATATGATATGAAACTTTCACATAGACATCAAACAGAAAGCACAAAACCTTTCGTTTCAAAGTGAATTTTGTTTTGTATTAATTGTATCTTAATTTTAATCAATGTTTCATCAACCAATTGCCTGGATTTAATATATAAGAAGTAGATAGCAGACGATAGATAATCTCGACACGGAGGCGCCTGCGGGTGAACTGGAGCTCGTCTCATGAACCGAAACTCAGCGTATAGACCTGAGAAAATTGAAATATATCTATATTGAAATATATCTATATATCTACTTTTAAACAGAACAATTCAAAACGAAAGACAGACAGACTCATGTAATCGTATGAAATGTGCATTTCTCTCTGGCACGCGTTCACTGAAGATCGCGAGTCAGCATCGTCAACTTCATCTTTGGCTGACACTGACTGAAAACACTTGTTTGTTAATAAACAATTAAAATGTCTCCTTGCTATATTTGTTGTATTCATAATCATTACTTTTGCCAGTTTTTGTGACAGCTTTTAGGTGCTTTATTGGCAGCGCCACCCTTACATGAATCACCGCACCCGCATTTTTTTAAATATTCATTTATCTGCCATTATAAATGCAGATACCGATAGTTAGGAAAATGCCTAAAATCGGCCGATGATATCGGCCCGCCGATATATCGGTCGGGCTCTAATTGAAATTCACTAAAAATCTGTTTTTTCTTGACCTCTCAGCCTTTTAGAAGTCCACCCCATGCCAGTGGTTGTAACCTTGAAAAGACGATTTGTAGTTTAAATCCATGTCAAGGGAGTTATGTCATGGACTTTGATAAAATACTTGAGCAGGGTCTATACATCTTCAGCAAAGCGGAGCATCTCTCTTTCCTCTGTGCTAGTTTGAAAGGGAAAGTTTCATTGTCAGTGATAGATTATTAGACCACAGCCCTTGGGGCTGATAAGGAACTGTATGTTACTCTCCTGTTCATTGCAAGATTAGAAGCAAACTACAACTATCACTAGAATACCTACAACACTAGAGTGATTATGCCATATTGCAGTTGAACTTCATTGTACTTCAGATCATACAGTTCCATCCGTCTGTCCCTCATCTAAATAATTTGAAAAACTGAAGCATTTCTCAGTCTGGTCCGAGCCACGTTTACGAAGCACACGGGAGGCATTGAAACTGATCCCGCATATCCTGTCTCGTGGACACGCTGTGTCCGTCTCAGCTGTGATCCAAATAAAATGTCACATAATTAATCGTGACATGTATTGCGATGTGTAACATATCATAAGGTAGTTGCAGATACCCTAGCCAGTGTTGCTATAACAATACCAGACACAGACATCATCATGTTGTGTCAGCCAGCGACACCCTCAGCACTCAACACTCAACATGAGAAGTGAAAAAGCCTAATGATTCTCTTGAGGAATCCAACATTTTCTGTAAAATGACCGTTCTATTGTATGTGTGTGTTCACTGTGCCTACTTGCGTCACTCTTACAATAATTGTATTTTCACCAGGTGCAGGGTCAGGGTGTCTGTAAGGATACTGTCCGTCACGCCGGGCTACTGACTGATCTGCGATTCAAATCTACAGAGCGTTGAGTTCTCTCCTCGCGCTGTTTCCTCTAATAAATGAATGCTGATGGTCCATTCTCTTTAGTCTGTGCAAGGGCCATAATGAATAGCTATTATGTGTCTCTATGAGCCTGATCTAAATTCAATAGGCAATCACTCAGGAATCACATGGTCTTTCGGTACCGTGTACCTTCCCCAAAAAAACTAAAACAGAGGTAGAAAGAGAGAATGAAGAATGAGAGGCGTGACCAATGTCGTGACATTAGAGACAGACCCACCTGCAAGATAGATGCAGAGAGAGACCAGAAACAGGTGCATGCCTGTTGAATCTTGTCAGCTTTTTGGGTTTATTCTTGCATTTTTTTCAATCAAAAGAAAAATGCATGGCAAAAACGTTCCCGTCGCAAACCTCTAGCCCTGGGATCAAGGCATCTGTCACTTTAAAGGCTCAAAGAGCCTCTGGACGCCAGTTTGATGTCCCATAATTCCCCGGAAGGGGTAATGTTGAGGTAATCCTCTGGTTCATGTTGTGTTGCAAAGCTGAATAAATTCATTATTCTTATAGATTATAAGACTAATTTTAACCATTAATAGTACATTGTATTCTGCTCATATTATTACATTCATTTTTAATTTGTAAAAAAAAAATATCTGATAGAACCATCTATTATGATTTATTGCAGTTAGAGTATGATGTGTGTGAGTTATAAGGGCTCAAGAAGGTTTAGTCATGCTGAGTTCAGAGGACTTGCTCTCAAAGGTCACACTCACTGGGGGAGAAGGAAAGGGAGGCTCCCTCAGCCAATCATACGGCCTCCTGCTGCTGATGCTGCCCCCGCTGAATCACCATGGAGATGCAATATCTGTCCCTATTGACAAGTCATACGGAAAATGCATCCATTTTCATCATTCAGATAAATATGTCTGCATCTTCACAGTAGAAAAACTTCAAAAAATAGCATTTGCATTAATTGTAGATTAATTAGCGACATCCATGCTTTGTTTCTTCCCCTCGTTTTCATTCCCAGGCCCCCCATCTCACTCCTTTTTGTGTGTGAACGCTTTACTCTTTCTCACCGCAGATAATGGAGAGGGTGCAAGACCAGCCTTCTTGAACTGACCCCCATCTTCTCTTCCACTCTCTATTTAACATGGGTCTTTTCTTTTCACTCCACTCATCCAGTCCATTTCTCACGCTCTCCTCTTTTGGCTTCCGTAGTTGCATCTCTGTTGTGAATTTGCGGGATGGCGGAACCCCGCCCCTTCGAGTAGTAAGCTCGATTGTGATGTCTTTAAAAGAAACTAAACGCTTCTTTCAGAATTGGTTACTGCTGTCAAGCTTTTTAAATTTGTTTTTAAAAGGGAGTGATTTCATAAGTGAGAGGAAGAGGGAGGGAAGAATGAAAGAGAAACAGGAAGTCATGCAATGTGTATATAATATATAATAATAGTGTATATAATGTGTATATTTCTATCAATAAAACCCTCGGAAGAGTTTAGCATGGTAATAATGGATATGAAACTGATGTTAATGTATTTGTTCTTGGCAGAAAAGATCTGCTACGCTGCTGCTGCTGTTATTGCTGTTACAACAAACACTTAACAACTATTTAAAATTTGAGCAGCAAGCTCATTGGCTGCAGATGTAACAGCAACCAATCATCTTGTGCCGTGTAGTCTACATTGGAATTGTAAGCAGGTTGCGTTAAAGTTGCGACCCATCAGCCTGCTCCATCGAGTTTCATGACAGAACTTGGTATGTGTGTGTATATATATATATATATATATATATATATATGTGTGTATATATATATGTATATATATATATATATATATATATATATATATATACTGTATATATATTGTGCGTGCGTGCGCGCGCGTGCATGTGTGTGTTTTTCCCCCTCTTAAAATGGTGAGCCGTATCAGCTGATAATCTCAGACAGTAGTTTCGCTGTATAATAAGGGCTAATCATTGCAGAAAGGGTGATTAGGGATCAAGACCCGATTTATGAGTCACAGCTTGTTGTGCTTTTGGCTCAGGTTGGTGGGTTTGCATGCAGTATATTCTCAGCACTGTCATCATCATTAAAGACCTGCTATGAGTCGCTCCTTCTCAAAATCCAACACATTTGAGTGTGCCCTTAAAGTTCTTCTCTTTCAAACAGAACAACTGTATGTAAATGAGGAATAGCACATCCAATGATTATAATAATATGTTACTTTCCGTTGATAGTACTAGAATATTAGCTGACTCTGTTATCTGTTTCCTTCCATTATGCTCTCTCATTGTGCCCTTGCACAAGTTTGTATAACCCAAAGTTACATGCAAAAATAACTGACCAAAGAGGTCTTTTTTTTTTTTTTTTTTGCAGGAGCCAGCTTATGGACAGGGCTTTATAAAACATTTAGTGCCAGCAAAAAGAATTTGCCAGTAAAAAACAAACAAACAAACATTTAAAACAGGATACATTTTTTGAGCAGCAAAAAAGTGCATTATAAACCCTACTTGTTTTCAGAACACACACCTTAAATCAAATGGCGTATAAAAAAAAAGTTTCCAGGATGTTTTAAATATAAACCTCCATTTTGTGAGCAAACAAGCATGTTTATTGGAAAGCAAGACAAAAAAGTTTCTCTCTAGCATCAACTTTGCCCCACGTTTCTGCTAAACTTCTTTGGAAGGAATAAAAATAGGCACAAATGAGTCGATTGTTGACACAGTAAGGCCACAATCACACTGGCAGTGAAAAAAATAGCTGCAGGTTATGATTCTCAGTGCTGTCGGTTGCTAGTAGGCGTTCCCATATCGCAACACTTATTTGCTTAAAGTTGAACTCTGCTTGACTTTGTCTCATCACCAACGGCCGTGGTTGCTCATGTCACTGGAACATTGCAAAATGAATGTCCTTTGTTGCCAAAAACAGTCATTGTAAACAACCCTGAAGAGGGCTTTGAAATTGTGATGAGAAATGTTGGAGTTCATATTTAAATCTCAGACTTTTAATTGCAAACTTGCAATTATTACAATTTAGAGCACAGTTTGTGACTTAGTGTTCTTGTGTTTGTAAGTCTCTTCTGTGTGTTTTTTCTGACAGGCTGATGCTAAGATGGTCTGTGATGTTGTGAGCCGTATGGAGGATACCGAGCCCTACTCTCCAGAGCTGCTGTCCGCCATGATCCGCCTGTGGTCTGACTCAGGCATCCAGGAGTGCTTCAGCCGTGCCCGCGAGTACCAGCTCAATGACTCCGCCCAATAGTGAGTATGGCTCTCTGCTGGGAAGAGCCATTAGTGCTTTTACGCTTCATTAAGAGCATTCTGCTTAAATATACGCATCTGTTATTATATCATTGACTATCACACTGCAGTCCTGCTCATTTTAGAGGCACAGAGCATATATTTTATGGACTGTAAATTAGGTAGCGTCTACATTATAATATGTATAGTCTTTATTTTCTATGCTTGTTTGAACAGGGAGCTTTTAGAGTATTACATGAGATCAGCAAAATGTCACTCTGAAGTGAGAGAGATAAATTCACAGATGCAATTACAGTATCTGCTGATGAAAGGTCTTGAGGTTGTGTGTGCATTTGTGCTGTACAGTATGTGTGTGTAATAACATTGAAAGAGTTTATTCAGCATTACATTTCAGATTTTGTGGTTAGACAAATTACTTGCTCACAGATTGACAACATAGATTATGTTGCAATGAAGCACATGTGGGGAGGAAAAAGACTTAAATGTAGGGAAGGTTTTTGTTATACTGGTTGATACCTGATAGCAGTCAATAATAGAAGTGGTCTAAATATTAAAACATGTACATACTGTATATCTTCTGTGGAAGTCACAGGACCAAAAAATGTTCATCTAATAATTGCATTTGGTCCGAATGCAATGATACGATGTTTTGTCAACATATGTGTTTCCGTAAGTCTGCGCACCATTCTTGCGCAGACATCACACGTCATCACCATGAGGCAATGCAGAGTTGTAGACAGACTGGCACCGAGCGCCGTTAACAAACAGCAGCCATCTTTTACAGTTCCTCCTGAACCAAAACAATGAGCTTATACTGCTTTTGTGTTTTGAAGGAGGCGTGGCTTTGTGCTTTCAAAGCTTGGTTGCTATTGCTTGCCTCTCCGAAATTGCCTACCATACTGTTAATGTTGAGGGTACCAAAAAATAAGTTTGCTAGACAAGCCTAGGAGAGACAATTTCTTCCTTATTATTTGCATAAATATCACCAAGTCTTGCATAAATGTTCTGTCTTTTGTTCAAGCCAGTATATCACATGAATGATCAGTAAGACAAACAAAGTTTCCAGTAGTGTTTCAAGTGTAGGTGAGATGTATGAAAACAGAAATTCCAAATGGTGGAAGGACAATAAATTTAATTTTAGGATTTATGTATGTTTTGTGATAGATTGCTGTTAGGAACTGATAGAGATGCACGACTGAACTACATCACTATACGACATTTACTGTTAACAGGCTTTTTTTTATATTACCGTATTCAGTTGAGAATTTGTTCATATTCAGTAACCTTGCTAATTTTTAAAAACCTTTGATTCTTTAGGAAGAATTAGATTTCAGTAGATGCTCTGAATGCAAACCCACACACACGCACACTTTTTCCATTCATAACCTGCATTTGTTCGCACATTCTTTTTTCGGTTGACCCATTTACAATGTCTGCAACACTTTCTACTGTGCAGCAGTGTTTCCTAATTAATTCTGTTTAAAACAATACTATTTTCTTCTTACATAATCATTTAATATAATTTTATTTCTATTTTCTATTTTCTATTCTATTTATTTTATTTATATATTTATTATGTTTTATCTTTTTATTTTATTCTTTTATATTATATTGTGTGTTTTAATATTGGCCGCACTGTATGTTTTTGTGTATGCCAATATAAAGAAGTCATGTCTCTTTTTAGCGTCTTTGTTTTATTTTGCAGTACCCAGTCTTTTTATCCCGTCACATTTAATTCAGACAGTTAACTCACAACAAATGAGTGCAAAATATATTTCCTGTGGTTGTGCTCTAGATTTAGTAGCTACGCAGTGCACAGGAAACACTGCTGCACACTAGTGTTTATGTTTCTTAGCTTGCGTGTGTGTGTGTGTGTGTATTTACACTAAAGACATGACCAGCTTGACAGGTACAACTTGTATGTCTAAATCATTCTTTCACATCAATCATTGACTGTAAGAAAATGAGTTTAAGAGAGATTGAAGATAATTTCTTTTGGGCTGTTTATCTACACTGGCGGTGCACGGTGTGGAGCACACTGGCTTCCTCTTGTCTTTTGCTGTAGTCTTGTCTTTCCCAAAGGTCCATTGAACTGCTGAATATATCAGGAGACATTTCTGAACATTTCCGATTGAGGCGCAGTGGTCTTTTACAGAGTGAGATTCTGTAACAGGAATAGATCAGCCCTTATAGTATTCTGAAAACTTCTTTCATTATCTGAACTTCTTCCACTATTTCTGTCCTTCCGCTCATTCTTTCACACTCACCAGCTTCTTCTGTATTACTCTGATAACATCCACTTTATGGTGCTATGGATGAGTTCATCCACTCTTGTCCGGCCTAACTGACGGATGTTTTAAAAGCTCCTCCCTTTTTAGACCGCAAAACACCCCAGTTGTGTTCCTCTTGTCCTCTCAGTTTTGTTCCTGATCAGTTTTATTTTTGTTTTTGACTTCTTCTTTTCAATTCTAGGTCTGCTAATTTAATTTCTTCAGTATTCTTTTCTGATAATAGAGTTAAAGAGAAAGATGTTCTACTTTTGTTAAAAGAGATGTGCTCCAATCTGACTGTGTCATAATTGCTTGTGGAGGTGCTCTTGCCTGAACTAAAACTTGCTAGATTTTGTTTTTTTAAGTCCAGCACCTTCATTTTTGACGTTTTCAGAGCAAATATAGGAAATCTCTATGTTCTTATTTAAGTCTTGGACAGTGTCATTTTTCAGATGAACTTTCATTGGCTCTGCCTTTAGAAGATGTAGCAAGTTTCATTTATTCTCAATTTTTTTGTGGGTGTGATAGTGTATCTTCACTGAATTACTGTCAAAATCAAAATAAATTGTATCCTGGCAAACTAGGTCATTTGTCATTGTCAAGAAACGTTCTCAACAATGAGAGATACTGGTAAATTATATATATATATATATATATATATATATATATATATATATATATATATATATATATATATATATATATATATATATATATATATATATATATACACACACAGTATATATACCCTAATGTATTTCATTATATGGACAAAAATAGAAAGAAAGTCATACAGATTTGGAACGACATGAGTGCGAGTAAAAAAATTTGGGGTGAACTATCCCTTTAAGCAACAGTACAGTAATTCCAGAGGTCAGAGGTAATATCAGACTTTAGATGATATTAGTAATAATGGCTCATTGTAACATTCTTGCAGCACCCTGAATTTCCAAACCTTTTTGTTACCACAATACATGTGGTAGCAATGTCTCAAATGTTCTGTAGTTCTTTTTTCCTGCACATCTGTCTGTCTGTCTGTCTCTCTCTCTCTCTCTCTCTCTCTCTCTCCGTGATGGGGAGCAGCAGACAGCAGGCAGGCCGCTGAGAGGTGTTGCCAGGCAGAGCACTCAAGCAGCAGCAGGAAACAGAGGGAGGGTGGAGGGAGAAAGAAAGAAAGATGGTGTATGAGAGAGAGAGAGAGAGAGAGAGAGAGTGTGAGAGAGAGAGAGAGAGAGAGACGGAAGGGCAGAGCTGGCAAGCAGGCTGAGTGGTAGAGAGATACGAGTTTTCCATACTAAAAAGAGAGAGAAGTGAAGAAACCCTACAGCACAACCCTGCCCGCATGTCCATTAGGCCTAAAACGACAGAGTAAAGTCCACATAGTGACTTCATATTTATAAAAGATTTACAATAGTACATACAGCTACTCCACAGAACACCATCAGGGCATTAAGTTCATATGTGATAAAAACAGTAGTCCTGCTGCGAATGACAAAATGCACTTGCGCACACGTACTTCAACAATTCTTCCTTACTGAATATACTACAGCCAACTAAGCAGACAAGGAGTTGAAATATTTTATGATATTTTTTGAATATTTAAAAATAATAATAATGTATTTAATATATATATATATATATATATATATATATATATATATATGTGTGTGTGTATGTGTGTGTGTGTGTGTGTGTGTGTGTGTATGTATGTATGAATATAATGGCTAAATAAATACTATACAATACAATTTTATTTGTATAGCACATTTAAAAACAACTGACGTTGACCAAAGTGCTTAACAAAGCAGTAAAAAGATAGACAATACATGCACGAAACCAACAAGTACACGTCAAAGAAAGAAGACAGACACATCAAGGTACATTAAAAGCTAATGAAAAAAGGTGCGTTTTCAGAGAGGTTTTAAAAAGTGTCAGAGTTTGGGCAGATCTGATATTTAAAGGTAGGCAATTCCATAGCTTGGGTCCATAGGCTGCGAAAATACTGTATTTCAAGAACTATTTCAGACAATTTTCTTTTGCATTCAAAGATTTTTGTTCTCTCACCCAAAGGCAACACTTGTACCTGTCTCTGAGCCATGACTCTAGTGAAATTTGCATTTAGTCAAATTTAATGAAAGATTACCAATGCTTATAGTGGTTTTATCTGGCCAGTGCGGACAGTTGCTTTCTAAAAAAAAGCTTATGGAAATCCTCAGTTAACATAGCCGCCCTAAATCTGCTATTTGTTAATAGACAAAATATGCTGAGAGGGACGCGTGCACAGCCAGCAGATACAGGTCACAAAGGAACGTGCCCCAGAGAGAGAGAGAGAGACAGCACTAACTCTATCAAAGACAAGAGAATGTGTCAGTATACAGTCATCCTTATTATTGCTGTTCAACTGATGTCCCATTTGAGACTGTGTACTATAAGAGCAGTTCATACTTAAGTACATACTGTGCCAGGTAGACTTGAAAGAACCTGAGATTAAGTGCCACTGACTAAGCGATCCTGAAAGCCAAAAGTGCCACTCATAAACATTGATACAACTTAGCCAGTTACAGTCACAGCAACAGCACCCCCTAGAGCCAGTGTAGTGAACCATAAGAAGAGAAATATGCAAAATACACATTGAGGTTTCTTTCAAAAGCTCTTTATATTGTTTCCATATATGGCTGACAATATACAGGGGGTCCAGACATATTTTTTTATTCAATTATTTTTTTATTACTGCAGGTTTGTGTAAAACCTGTGTCACCGTGACTTTGCCAAGCAAGACATGTTCATGGATCAACATAGTTTGTCCGAAAATGTAGTCCTAACCCTAACCCTACCCCTAAACCTAACCCTACCAATAACTTATCCCTAAAATCATAGGGAAATAATATGTGAATAACACTGATGTAGAGGCACCTAACCCTGGTTGTAAGCCTAAACTTGTCATAAACTGTAAACTTGTCCCTCAAATCTGATTGGTTGATTAGAATATTGTTGAATGTTGTTGATCCAGGAACATGATCCAGCATTTAAGAATTGTCAAAGGAGCATTGTGTTTTAATGGAAACAAGAACTTCTGACCCTTTGCCCTTTTTAAAATGCTAAAACGTTCTGTTTATTTCCAGGTTTAAAATAGATTTTGTTTCCCAGATCATCCCAGTGGTCTGAGACTTTTGGACCACATTACATAGATCTTGCCCTCACGTGCTGTGTTATTCGTTGTTATTTTTTATTTTTCAGTCCTCTTTCTATTCTCTCTCCCTCTATTTCAGGCCTTATATCCATTTTAGCCTGTGTCTGAATCTGGCTCCATGTCACTACATCTGTGGAGACTTGGCACAGGGAATTTCACATTATTATCAGAGATTTAACTGCTGTTTATCATGATTTAGTGTTTAGTGATGCTGCATGAAGTCTGTGGAATTATTTGGTGGAAGGGAGGTTATGAGGTTAGAAGGCTGTACGTGTAGCCAGGGATGGTACAAGGGGGAAAGATGGATAACTTGTAGTAGAAAAATTAATGTGAGAAACTGTAACGCTTAATATCTGGGGGTGTCCCGCCTTTTCGTGCCATATGCCATTGTGATAGACTTGTTTTGCACATCAGCTGCACAAACCTGATGAATATTGGGTTTTTAAAGCGTGATTTGAGCTAGAGAAGAAACATTTACGGTATGAAGATATTGTTGTCAGATTTAAATCTAATATATCATTGCCAAATAATATTGACGAACAGTTTTGGATATTTCGGTCCCAATTAGGTAAATTTAAGTTGATACCTAGATACCTACAGTAAAATAAAGTACTAACCCCAAACGGTAGTGTTTATAGAAAAATATCAACAATACATTTTCCAACTGAAACAACTTTGTTATCCACCTTATTGTTCAACACAGAAGTAAGCTATATGTCCTTTGAAAGTCTGAAACTTTCGATTCATTAGCCGCTATAGTGAAATAAGAAGAATAGAACAGTGTTTCCCCTACCATTGTTTTGGGGGGGCGGCCCGCCCCCGCAAAACGACCCCCCGCCCCCCCTAAAATGCTGACGAAATACAGTCATAAAAAAGGAATTTAGTGTAAAACGCGGAATTTCACGGAATTTGTAAATTTGAGGAAAAAATAGAAAGCAGTTCAGTACACTTGAAATCAAATCGCGATGTAGACTAGTGTGTGTGAATATTAAAACACAAAGACTATTTAAATACGAATCCTGCATGTTCTGTGTGAATGAATGGTGCCCCGACGCGCAGTTTAATTTACCACACACACACTGAAGCACGTGTGACGCTTGCGCTGTTATTTGGCCTATATGAAGGCACAAATGCATGAACTTCCTCTCCAGGCTCTAGATCCACTCTGAAAGTCACTTCGTGATCATTTCACCGCTTCATTTGAGAAAAACTATCATCATGACAAACACACAGAACCTCAAAAGGTCTTCACGGCAACCCGTCAAAATAAAAGTTCGGTTTAACTTGACAGAAATATATTACTGTTGTACATTAGAATTTAGATATATCCCAATGTAATAATACACTAACACTAATCCAAATAAATTATCATCAAAACTGAAATTTTTAAGGAATAATCCATGTTTTAATTTGAACAGTTAGGCTAAAGCTCATTGTGCAGCCAGTTATTTGACAAAAAGTTTATTTAATTTCATATGATTAAAATTGATGATAAATGCTAAAATTTGTGTTTTATGTCTTCATTTTATTACCAGAAAAAACACAACACAGAATTAGTGTGAATTTTTTTTCCATATATATATATTAAAAAAAAATGTTGTATAAGTTTAATGATTCATAGTACATGATTTCAATTAATAATAAAAAACAAATACACCACGTATCCGTAACACGCCCGCTTCGCAACACTAGCAGTCCCCCCCCCCCTGAAAAAAAATCCTAGGGGAAACACTGTAGAAGAATAACAAAGTGCAGTCAATGGTATACCTATTTGCACTACAAACTCAGTGTGTTTATAATTAAGACAATGCATTAAAATAATATAAGAAATACCAGTTTGCAATATCAATAAGCATTAACTAGCTGTTTTGTACAGCTAAAAACATTCTATTTACGAATCGCCGTGCTCGCTTTTACGTTAAAAATAAGTTGGATAGGGGAAATATCCAAGATGCCTGTTGAGTGAACTAACTTGTCTTAAAGGGACTTTGTTAGTTGAGCACTGAAGACAGTAGTGACAGTGGAATGTTCACATTTCACTGCAGAATTCTGTTGCAACCAAGGAAAGCTTCGACTGCAACATCTTAATGCCACAGATGGACAGGAAAAGAAGGGAGACAAGAAAGAAAGAAAGGGAGGCAAACAAAATAAAAAGCAAGTGCAGAATGTACACCGAAGCATACAAGATATAATTACACAAGACACAAAATGAAAAATCGAGCTGATCTGAAATTTCAGCAGAAATACTTGCAGTAATTTTCCTCTAAATGTGTCAAAACAGTTTTGAAATTGCATTTTTGATGTAATCATCCATTAGATGTCTACTGTCTACCAGTATTACCAGCCACATGCTTTGATGGATGTTTCTGCGTTTCGTGGTACTCAACCTTCAATTCAACTGGCATCCAATTTGGAAGCACAGATATTCATCTGGAAGATAAATGACATCCACGGCCTTAGAAAATATACATCACACATTGTTGAAAATCAGGCTCGGTCCTTCAGGTCTGCTTGCATCACTGTTGTGTTTTGAAGAGGTAGCTTGTGTATAAATGTGTCAACTGTGAGTGGCACTAGAAGGATGTTTCATGTTTTATTTTGACTCATAGTCCTATAGTCTGATTGACTGTCCTGTGTTTAAGATTTTGTCTTTAGTAGGGATGGACTCTCATCTGATTTGTTGACTGTCACTATTATATGAAAAGCAATAATTTTTCTGTCAGAGCTGACATAAATGAGAATCTGTCAACAAAATATGAACTCAAGGGAATTCACTATGGAGCCGTTTACACAACAACGTTTTTAACCAAAAACATGTTTTGGCCATTTATTTACATGACAACGGTGTTTTGGTGTTTTGAAAACGGCTTTCAATGTGCATGTTACTCCCTGTAAACTACAAAATTGTGAAAACGGTGACATCATGTTCAGTCTATAGGCGCGTAGTGAACGGGGATTGCGAAAAACGCAAAGGGAAAACTTTTCCGGTTTTAGTACATTGTTGTCGTGTAAACGTACCCTACGAATTTAAAGTCTCCTATACTCAGCAATACAGTGATATTGTGAAATAATATTATGATTTACCTTTTTATATAAATATGTTTTAAAATGTAACTTATTCCTGTGATGGCAAAGTTCCAGTCTTCAGTATTACACGATCCCTCAGAAATCATTCTAATATGCTGATTTGGTGCAAAACAAATCTTACTGACCCCAAATTTTTGAATGGTATAGCATATGCCTGATTATAATATCATCATTACTGATGAATTACAGATGTCATGGTAAACACAATAAACAGTGTGTTAGTTGTGCTAGGTAAATAAATAGCATTTTTTTAAATAAGGCACAAACTATAATAAGCCTAATGTACATGGAAAATATGTTGTTGTTTTTTTTGTAAAACTAAAATGACCGTTACTGATTTTAAATACAGCATAACACTATTCCAGTGCATTTAACACTTGATTAAGCTATTTTGTGGCTGATTTAGTATATAAAAGATACGTTTTTGCACTGAAATGCAGCATTGTTTCGTGAATTCACCCCACAATCTCTTAAGAGACTGATTCATGATGCTTTTATGATTTGAGAAAAACAACAGCACTTTTGGATCTTCTTGGTTGAGAAGTTACTAGTATCTCAAGAGACTTTTATACATCATGTGAATGACAGTTGGTCAGATTCTGTGGAAAACTGTGGGTCCTAACATACTGTCTTTCATTCTTCTTCCAGCTACTTAGACAGTTTAGATCGGATTGGTGCTCCAGACTACCAGCCCACAGAGCAGGACATTCTGCGAACTCGAGTGAAGACCACCGGGATTGTAGAAACCCACTTCACCTTCAAGAACCTGCACTTCAGGTGAGAGACTGATTGGTGTGTTATTTATGCATCTGAAGGTACAGCGTGTAATTCAGAGCCTTTCTCTGGCTGTTAGAGTACTACAGTTATTATCATTTTCACTCATTCATGAATCATAATCAGGCTATGGCTAGATGAAAAAAAAAGTCTGATTTAATATATGTATACTCAGACTCTTTTCAGCAGAAAGTGTTTTTAACTCTCGCAATACAGCTGAAGATTAACGCAGATGATTATCTCCAAACACTGCCATTCTCTCACTTCATATCAGCTCCTCATTCACAGGTTTTTTTTCACTTTCTCATCTGATAGCACATGAAAATAGAAGACTAAAATAAAAGTGTTGATGGGGGTTGGACAGCAGAGCTGCCACATTATTCTAAAGACAGATGTAGCAACACGTCATATTGTTACGGCAGAAACTAGCGTTTTTACAGAAAAGGGCAGTACCTCAGTGCACAGCAGAAATACATGTTCTGAAGCTGATACTAGCATGAATGACAGATCCACTCATGATATTGGGTGAAAATCATTACAGATTTAATATTTAGGGCTTTTTAAAGCATATAGTTATATAATAAAATACAGTAGTGACCAAATGTAATGATTTTTATTTTATTTTTTTTTTTTAAAAGATTTTGTAATCATATTGCGTAGTTGTGCTTGGATTCAATCGTTTTATTTGTGATAACACTATAAAACATGCCAAATTGTATGGACATAATTTTTGGCCAGGCTGTCATACAAAGAAATTATGAACACGTGCAAGAATAAGAGAGAAACAACAATGTATGTAATAAAACCTGTAGTTGTAGTTTACCCTTTTTTGCTGAATAATTTTGTCAGACCTTAACCAAGTTTAGTGTTTTGTTCTTTCCTCATATTCAAATGGTTTAATCAAACTCGTTGGGTCATTAAAAACAAATCCCCTAACCAATCAGACATCACTTTTGGCCACTACTGTTTAAAGATTTTGGTTTAATGGATAATCATGTTGCTTTAGGAAAGTTTTTGAGGAGAAAACGGCACATGTTAGCTGTGGAACAGGACTGTTCAACAGTTTGGGAGCGGAAATATTTTTTTATGTTTTTGAAAGAAGTCTCAGAAAGGCTGCATTTATTTTTTTATCAAAAATACAGGGAAAACTGTAATATTATGAAATGTTATTAGTTTAAATAACGGTTTTCCATTTTAATATATTTTATATCTGTTGTGGCAAAGCTGGATTTTCGTTAGCCATTACTCCAGTCTTCAGTGTCACATGATCCTTCAGAAATCATTCTAATATGCTATATTTTCTATATTCTATGATGAATAAAAAATAACTGCATTTGTTTGAAATAGAACTCATTTTTAACATTATAAATGTTTAACTTTACTGTCACTTTTGATCAATTTAATGTGAATTATTGCTGAATAAAAGTATTAAATGATACTATTTTAAAAGTTCATTATTTTGATTGGGTGTAATAGAATAGGTAACATGCTTTGATGTTCAAAAAACATATTATTTTTCACATACTGTACATTATTAAGTCTCCTCTATTCCCTGTGAGAAACTCACTGGTTTCTACAAAGCCCCTCCTTCCTGAAAGCTCAGATTGCTCTGATTGGCCAGCTGACCGAGTGCGTTGTGATTGGTCAAACACATCAAGTGTGTGTCGGAAATGTAACGGCCCTTACCATAATCGTGAGCTTCAGCTTCCAAGGCTTCTATAGGGTTTGTAAACACAGTTAATAATAATGTCGTTGGTTACCATATCAGTTTGAGTCTGAGTCGGATTGTGAAAATGCGGATGTTCAAGCCGTTCGATTGGAAATAACTTTGCAAACACGACATGAGCAGAACGTTTGACAGTGGTAAGCAGTCTGCGTTGTGTTCTCCCAGGTTCAGGAAGCTGGCCTCTGTAAAATGTGCTGTCCACAAGCAAACATTGAGTTGTACTGCTCAGGAACAGCTTTATGAACAAATCTTAACCTCGGTTTTGCTTTCGCATCCAAACACACAACGCCAAATACACACTTCAAATCACTGAAACCTCGCCTTCTTTCTTTGTGTATGCCTTTAGACGGGCATTATGCTAATATTTCACATTGCGACTTGGATGTTTGATGAAGTAATATCTGGACTTCGACCGAGGTGTTTTAGGCAGATCTGGATCATTGTTCTCCGTTAGATAAAATAAACCACTGTGTTGGGAGACTGTAACTTTGCAGATCGTATACATGCACAAACAAATACATTGCACACAAACAAATACATTACACACTAAAGGAAAAGAAAAACAGTAAAAGGTATTATATGACTCTTTACTTTCTTCAAAAAACAAAAACAAATCTTACTAACCCCAAGCTTTTAAATGGTAGTGTGTGTGTTGCTCATGTAATGCAGTGCATTATTGTGATTGTGGTGAACTCATGTTGAGTTGTGTCTTCTCAGGCTGTTTGATGTGGGAGGTCAGAGGTCGGAGAGGAAGAAATGGATCCACTGTTTTGAGGATGTGACTGCCATTATCTTCTGTGTGGCTCTGAGTGGATACGACCAGGTGCTCCATGAAGACGAGACCACGGTGAGCACTAAATACACACGCACAGACATGCATCCATACACAAACACACACTTCTGTGCTTATGCTCTGACACACACAGGCTCGTGCACTGTTTCAAATACACTGTGTGCACACCTAACAAACTAACAAAAAAATTCATGGGTATTTGAACATGTTTTCTCATTTGTAAGTTGCCTCAGATGAGATGTTTATCACAAATCCTGATGGTCATGACGTCTTGATGCAGGCATAATGATCTTCAAGTTGATTAGAACACTGTAATCACAATCATGTTGCCAATCATGTGACCATGATCATAGTGTGCTGTGTGATCATCCACAGCCTTATAATTAAATAAGGGCCACGGGACCTTTAAATAGCTGTTTTTTAGAAATTTTTAAGGTCAGTGGCATTTCTAAATCAGCCTCCATTATGAACTCCCACACTAAGCGGCACATTCGATAATGCGTATACTGTGTATGTGTCATCTTGTGCATACTGTAAAATTCTTAGAAATAGTAAATAATAATGAAAAATTCCTCCACTCAGTCTGTGGAGCATCTGTGCTTGTTTGCAATGCAAAGGTAAATAAAGAAATTTTTTTTTGAATAAGTACAGTATTTTCTTAACTCAAGAAACACTATATATATATATAACTGAACGTCCACACAGCTACAGTAAGCTTTATAACCTGTATGGTGATGAAAACGTAATGCTATGCACTTACTGTCTCAGATGAGGCCTTTCTAATGATGGACAAAGCATGTACTGTACGGCTCTCGCAGTGGCGTAGAAGCAAACTTTGCTCTAGAGTTATGGCGGCGAAGAAGTCTCAAACCCCAGTTTGTTATCCACTACAGAAAGTGAAAGTAAAAACTGACCGAGCTTTTGATATCTGACAAATCCTGTTGATAAGGCCGATAGCTGATGCTTTTGACAATATCTCTGCTACAATATCATCGTCTATGGGCGCAATCTGGCACAGGGCTTATCGCGGGCCCCAACCACCCACCCCCTCGCAGTTCATGCCCTGTGTGCCTGTCCGCTACGCCACTGGGCTCCAGGCCCCGCCCTGCTTGTCACATCTAGGTTTCAATAATGGGTCATGTTTTGGTTCTCCACACACTGTACCATCATTATTGGACCAATTACTTGGACAAGTCTAATAACGGCATAGCTTTGAGTATCGTGTCTGTGTTGCAAATGCTTGGCTAACTAACTGTGCATATAATGGGTTCTTAAAGTGCTGGAGCTCCCATGTGGTCACAAAGGTTCAAATATATATATTTTTTTTTTGCTAACACATTTTCTAACTTGTGATGTCAGGATGCATTTGTCCCACATGTTAAAATGCTAATTTTGTTGATTGTTAACCTAGTCAAGTGTTGGGATCAGCGTAGGTTGTCTCCTGGGTGTTCATGTGATGTTGTCATTAGTTTAAGACAACAAGTAGTTTCCTCACCACATCTGTTTGTTATAGACAACGTGAGATAAAATGGTAACAACTCAATAAGTTCCCATTAGTTAACATTATTAAATGCATCAACTAATTTTTTTTTACAATGTTTATTAGGGGTTCTAGCACGTAGTGCTGAAACCCTATTGTAATCAATCTTTGTTAATGTTAGTTCATGTTATCTCAGGTCCATTAAATAATGTTAAAAGACACAAGTTTTGTTTTAAATAATGTATTTCAAATAACATTAACTAAGATTAACAAATGCTTTACAATAAAAATAATTGTAAAGCATTTGTTAATCTTAGTTAATGTTATTTTTAATTAATTTTTAATTAATGTTAACTAATGTTATCAAATGGAACTACATATGGAATATTAAATAATATAATAAGTAGAAATAACTAAATTAAGGAAACAATTAAGTTGACCCTCCTTTAAGTAATCAAGTTTTATTAATATATATATATATATAGGCAAATTATAAATTATGACATCTTGTAAAAGGCAATATGTTTACATAAAATAATTAAGTAGACACATTCATCTCAAAAAGCCATACAAACTTATTTTTAAGGTCTTTGAACACTTTTACAGTGTCCTTTAAAAGAAGAAACAAATAATTGACACAATTGATTGATTTTGTGACCGTACCAATTGAATCACGGCTGGTGTGATGAGTCATGTTTGGACGTCTGTGTGGCACAGGCCTCAGATCTGCCTTGACACACTCTCTCTCGACAAACTCCGATAAGAGAATTTTTACAACATCAGAGAGATTTACGGTGATGTGTTTTGGATATAGAAGGGCTTTTATGGCTAGAAAAGAGGACGCCCATAAATACAGCAACCCTCACGCGCCCATATTCACCTGATCTATGGAAGTGATAAAAAGAGAAGACAGATTCTATTATTCTGTAAGAAAGTCCTGGCGAAACAAACGGACAGAGATAAACACACATACAGATGCTATGAATACACGCTCTCAGAACGTGTCTCCTGTCAGTGCTCATCCATTCAGCCCTCTATCAGTGTTTACGCATTTGTCGTCTGACATTCTGTCCCAACATTCCCTCCTGTGTACCCTGTGCCCTTTCCTCCTCCATTTCAACGAAAAACATACGTTTATTTCCTTCAAACACTGTGCGGTCCTTTCCAGTTTGACCTGTGTGCGACTTTTTTCATCTGTTTATAGCTGTTCCTTTCTTCATGTGTGACAAAGCATGGAACGATTCTGCATTGCTAGACTATTGTTTAGCATTTCAGTGTGTGTGTGTGTGTAAATGTACGTGTGAGTGTGAACAGCAGTGGGGGTGGGATATGTGAGTGAAGTGGTGAAGTGTTGGGTTCTGGTGCATGTCCGGTTCCGCTCAGCTGCTCCTGTGGCCTCCAGTGGCCACCTCTGCATCTGCGTCTCTCCTTCAAAACATCTCAGCTGCTCTCCTGTCATCTCTCGCCATCGGCTTTCTTCTCTAAGCAATCGCTAAACAATCCAGCCCAGCTCTACAGACGGCCCTTCCACAGGTATGAAATTATTGTCAGCAACCTCAATTGAAGTACATACTAAAAAGAGTTGGAAGCAGTAGGCTTTATGTTGTGCCTTGCGGTAAATTAAAGATAAAATGAAAATTCTGTCATCATTTCAACAATATTCTACATCCTTACAATGAAAATCAATTGGGTCAAATATTGTTTTGGACCTCTTTGACTATCATTGTATGGATGAAAACAATTAAAAGATAATCTTTTGTAGTTCACAGAATAAAGAATAGACCATTTGGGAGCAGATGTCACAGTTGTGTTACTTGCAACTGTGTGCGCATTGTTGTGGCATAAAAACGGTGGTAACAAATGGATGAAAAGGGGTAAAATCCCTGGAATAAGATAAAAATGTCTTGATGAGCCTTTGGATGTCAGAATCGGAATGCAAAAAAGATAGTCTTCATTTTTATAGAATACCGTGTTCAAAGACCCTTCGGACTTAAACGCTGATGTTTGCGGCCTATTACAGCATGAATTGGACTACATATTATTAACATATGCTTTTCATAAGGGACATCATGTATTAACCCTACAGTTACAACATGAAATAATATTTAAGCCTATAACATTTTACATGGATAACATTTTACATTTTTATATCACAATTTTATATCACGACTTTTTTCTGCAAGATTATATCTCCCAATTTGGAATTTATAACTTGCAATTGCAAGAGTTTATATAACAATTCCGAGGGGGAAAAGTCAGAATTGTGGGATATAAACTCGCAATTCTGTGGAAAAAAGACAGAGTAACGAGTTTATATCCTCACAATTCTGATTTTTCTTCTCATAATTGTGAGAGATAAACTTGGAATTGCGAGAAAAAAGGTCTGAATTGTGAAATGTAAACTTGAAATTACATTTTTATTATTTTATTCTGAGCTATCCCTTTAAGTGTTTGCTTGTGTGCTTGTTTCTGAAATATCCCAGCATTGCTGGTTCTTTCCAAAACCACAACTTTTAATAGGCTGTTACTGGTAAAAATGATCGTCTGACCTCATTTCCTTCTGAAATGACCGGACACATCAAAGAGAGAGTCACTGCTTCCAACTCTGAATTCATTACCATTCAGATGACAAACAAATAATGAGCAGAATAATCATTTATTAATCACATATGGAAATAAGGGCAGTGTATATCTTTACCCTTTTCCCTTTATAAATAACATGAGATTCACTGTATATCATCTGATTATGATGAGATGAGCAATTCATTCTTCAGTTAGCGAATATGTTTTGTTTCCTCTTCTGGCTTTTTTGCTGTTCCTTTCTTTTCTTTAAATTTCCTTTCTTTTTTTCTGTTCATGTCTGACTTCATATTCTAATTTTGCACTTAGAGAGTGATTACACCTGAGTTAGTGTGTGTGTGTGTGTGTGTGTGTGTGTGTGTGTGTGTGTGTGTGTGTGTGTGTGTGTGTGTGTGTGTGTGTGTGTGTGTGTGTGTGGGTTTACTTTGCTATAGTTTGGAGACAATTTTGTGAGTTAAATCTGACAAAACCTTACTATATAGCTAAGTAAATATGTGGATGTTTGTGGATTCATGTCTGTAAATGATGTTGATATCTTATTTTTCTTTCTGCAGAACCGCATGCATGAGTCAATGAAGCTGTTTGACAGCATCTGCAACAACAAATGGTTCACAAACACCTCCATCATTCTCTTTCTCAACAAGAAGGACATATTTGAGGAGAAAATTAAGAAATCTCCCTTAAGTATCTGCTTCCCGGAGTACACAGGTAAACTCATTATACACCGGTGTTAAGCAACAGAAAGAAAGGACAGATAGGATGAAAATACAAAATAATTGATGAGGAGAGGATTGGAGAAACAATCTCCAGAAGCCAATTAGCACAATAAATCTTCAGAACCATCCTGTTATTTTATTCATTTTGGATGGATTCTCACCCTTAATCTGGACAGCGTGCATTTCTTTATTCTCCAGCACTGAGGAGAAACAGTCATCTGTTATTTCCTCTTTTTTTTTTTTGTTTCTGAGCTCCTCAGCTTCCTCCATAGCTGCTCTTAAACATTTCCTCATTCTCATTATACTGAATGATATATGGGAGACAAGCTGCACAACCAATCACAAATAAGTTTGAGAAACAGAAATAACTTTCTTGAGCATGTGCTGAGGAACTTTATATAATAAATAATTTTCTCTGCCTGAGGAAGTTTTTTTTTTTTTTTTTTAAATAATAATAAAAAAAATCCTACAAGATTTTATCCTTTGCTGTGAGATCGAGGGCAATTGTAACTCTAGTTATGTAATATATTTTGAACTGAAAAATTATTCAATTATAAAGTCTTACTTTGCTGACCTTTGCTGTAAAAATACTTTCAGACAGCTAAAATAATTTGTATAATATGTAAGTTATTATAAAGCTATATAAAGTATTATAGCAATTATTTTATTACTTTGTAAAATATAATATGCACATATAATAAGTGTTCAGTTTCCAGTTTATATTTACCACAATTCTTTCTACTCTCTTTTGCTGTCTTTCCAAATGGTCCTTTATTTAAAAAAAAAATTCTGTATCTCCCACTGTTTTCTTTTATTCACTCCTTCCTTTATTCATCTGCTGCTTTTCCATCCTTACCTGACTCATCCTGTGCTGCAGGTTCGGACACATTCATGGAAGCGGTGAACTACATTCAGTCCGAGTATGAGAGTAAGAACAAGTCAATTGAAAAGGAGATCTACTCGCACACCACCTGTGCTACAGACACAGACAACATTCAGTTCGTCTTCGACGCTGTCACTGATGTCATCATCGCTAACAACCTGCGCTTCTGTGGTCTTTACTAACTCACAGTGTGGTCCAGCTCTTTTACAGGCCCACAATACAGTGGCAAGTGTTGTCGGATTTGTGACTTTTTGTCCTTGTTTTATACTTTCAATTGTCTCTATTGGTGCCCATCAGCTTTTGATGTTCTTTTATAAGGTGGGAACTGGGTCAAATCTGGTTATAGTTCTCACAGAGCTGTTTTTTAATGTATGTGCTAAATTTTAACCGAAGGTCTGAACTATTGATTTAGGGATTTGAATGTCCTTCCTGACACCTTCCTGGTGTGTAAGAGATAGGTCAGGAGATATTTTGAGGAAAATTGGTGCCAAACTTCCACTACTTGCTACTTTTATCCTATTGTAACTGAGCTTGTAAATTCAGACCTATCCTTTGGTCCTTATTACATGGTATGCAGATTAATGATACCAGATTCAATAAGGTTATGGCAATATTTTAAATTCTAGTGATTATGTAGGTGGCATTATTATGATTTTCTATACACACATTTTTCAGATTAATGCATTTTGGATATGAATTCCACGAATATTCACAAACTGGCTCATTTTACATGTGTTCTGAATTGGCATCTCAGAGTGTTGATGAAACACTAGGCTTGACATTTACTTGGCATTTAGAAGAGAGTGCAAATGTCCTATGCCCTGAGCCAAACCACAAAAATGTTAGCCTCTTAGCATTCAAAATAGTTACTCTTCAAAATTGGATTTTGGACCTTGGACCCAGAACATGGGGGGGGGGGGGGGGGGAAGTATTTTTATTAGCTTTTTGTATTGTGTTAAGAAAAGACAAAGCTGATTTATAAGGAGAGAATAACTACATGATATCACAATATCACATTCATCCAACTGAAACCGAATAACATACTATAATATATACAGTAGTGGCCGAAAGTGTTGTCCGGCCTTCGAAATTGGCATCTTCACACTTTATTTAACTTATTAAAAATGTGTTATAGGTTTTGTAAGCATATTGCTTAGTTGTGCTTTGAGTCAATAGTTATATTTGTGATAATGCAATGAAACATGGCACATTGTGTGGACATAATTTTTTGACCAGTCATAGAAAAAAATTATGAACACATGCAAAATCAAGAGAGAACCAACACAACTGGTTATGTTGTAGTCAGTATGCTTTTTCTATGCATTTTTTGCATTGTAAAATAAAGGCTGTAGCTACACAGTTTTTCCCCAAATAATTGTCAGATAAATACCATAATCAAGTTTAGTGTTTTATTCTTCTCTCATACTGTATTTAAAAAATATTAAATATTTTCATCACATTTCGATAGTGTAATTTAACTTGTAGGATCATTAAAAAAAAACACACACACACACACACACACACACACACGCACACACATATATTTACAGTGGTGTGAATAAGTTATTACCCCCATGCTAAAATTGGCTAAAAAGAGGAATAAAAAATCATCTTTTGGAAATTGATCTTAATGCCTTAATTAGAAAAATGAGGAAAAATTCAACCTTTAAGGACACCAATTTTCTTTGTGTATGAATAATGTATCATAAATAAATAAATGTTCTTCCTTAAAATACTGGGTGCATAAGTCAGGCCCCCCTATGTTAAATTCCTTGGCCTTTGGAATTAAAATATTCACACATCATCACATTCCCTTCACCATACCTAGAGATTGGCATGGTGTTATTTCAGTTAGCCTAATAGCTGGTTTGATTTGCATTGAAAGATGATCTTATGGAAAGTACCCCATGCCAATCTCTAGGTATGGTGAAGGGAATGTGATGATGTGTGGATATTTTAATTCCAAAGGCCAAGGGAACTTTATCAGGATGCATATTATCCTGGATCCATGAAATAACTGGCCTTTAAAAATAAAAATCTGCCTGACTCTATGGGAATTTAACATAGGGGGGGCCTGACTTATGCACCCTGTATTTTAAGGAAGAACATTTATTTATTTATGATACATTATTCATACACAAAGAAAATTGGTGTCCTTAAAGGTTGAATTTTTCCTCATTTTTCTAATTAAGGCATTAAGATCAATTTCCAAAAGATGATTTTTTATTCCTCTTTTTAGGCAACTTTAGCTTGGGGGAAATAACTTATTCACATCACTGTATATATATATATATATATATATATATATTTCAATAAATAATCACAATTGATAGCACCTAACTAAGATTTGTAATAATTTTTTATATTATAATACACATTTTCACATTGAATCTCCAAATAAATGTAGAAACAACAAAGACGGTATATTTGTTTATTTTCATCTTTTTACTGAGTACCATGAATGAAGGCCAGTAATGCTACTGATGTCTCTATTAAATTGATTTTTTTCTTAATTTCTGGAGATTAAATAAGTAATGATAGCCGTTCAACATTACAGTATAATTGAAAGCATTAATAGGCTATAAAAAAATCTTCACATAAACCCATTCAGTGTCACATTTAGCTGTGCCTCTCTCTCTCTCTCTCTCTCTCTCTCTCTCTCTATATATATATATATATATATATATATATATATATACATATATACACACACATTACATTTTAGGGTTGGTAAAGCATTTTTTATTGCTTGGTGGAAATCTCTCATGCTTACCGCTTCTGCATTTTATTTGATCAAAACTAAAAGCAGTAATATTGTGAAATATTACTACAATTTGGATTTTTTTCTATTTTAATGCTTCTTTTTTTTACTTCGTGTAACGATGTAAAACGTTTTACTGTTACTTTTGATCAATTTAATGCATTCTTGCTGAACAATAGTATTAATTCCTTTTATACATAGAAAAAAAAATCTTACTGACCACAAACTTTTGAACTGTATGCACACACATACAAATAACACCAGAATCACACACCTGCAACAACTGGAGCAAGTATGTTTTGGTAAGACTAAAGTGATAGAATCCCTGAGCTGTCTCACCACACGTTGCTGTTTTGTGTGTAATGCAGTCTGTTTTATTCTATCTTGCTTGATTAACTGGTCACAGTATGCAGTAGGCTTAGTCATATCTAGAGGTGACAGTTTTAACTATAGAGCAACAAGCTGTGACATTAGTCATAGCAGGAATATGACTGCAACAGGAACTGAAAGAACCGGAGCTGAAAAGACGGATGAGCTGATAAACTGTTGTTTGCTCTAGAATAGGCAGACACGTGCATTGCATTGAACTAAGGCCTTGACCATTAGGCCTGCTTTTGAGTATGTGAAAATACAGATCTGTAATTGGCCATAATTCACAGTGCCATATATGCTTTGGACGTTTGCTGCTATGAATGTATGTGAACAGCACTTTTAATCTTCATCTCTCTAAACAATCACTTTAGTCAGTGTGTGTTAATTATACATCAACTTTTAGGGAGGATGGCAATTTCAAAATTATTATTATTATTAAATCTTGTGCAACACAAATTGGGGTACCACTTTATTTTGATTGTCCACTTTAGACAGTCTACTAACTATGAGCAACTTTGCATCAACATGTCAACTAACTCTCAGAGTATTAGTTGACTGTAGACTTAGTAGAATACAGTTTGTAGATAGTTAGGGTTAGATATTAGGGTTCGGGTTAGTAGAATAAGTTGACGTAGTTGCAAAGTTACTGATAGTCAGTAGAATGTCTGTTGGGAGAGCGTTAAAATAAAGTGTTTGCAGATATTAAGCCGACAGTCTACTAATACTTTAATGAGAGTTAGTTGATATGTAGTTGCAAAGTTACTTATAGTTATTAGAATGACTAAAGTGGACCATTGACATGAAATGCTACCAGAATTGGAATTTGGCACCTGTAGCACAGCATGACTAAAGTAAAAGACCTTTTTGCTTTGACTGTCTTTGGAGGTTTCAAGCGTAATAATTTGCACCCTGACCTCAGGAAAACATCATCTTGTATGACTTTTAAACCTCAGTCCGTTATTAGCTACTGTTAATCTATGGGAAATGTGATTGAATTCAATCAACTGCTTCAGACAGCAAAAGTACAGTGATTCCTTTCACACAGAAAGGTCAAAACAGTAACCATTTGATTTAATTAGATCAAAATTAAGGGGTTTCCTTGTACTGTAAAAGATGCTGAATTGTGCCAGCTATAAGCAGTTGTGTGTATTGTTAAGGCCAGTGTCAGTACTGAGCACAATTCAGTCATTGTTTAGGTCCATTATTGGTCAGTTCACACATTATTGGTCAGTGCATATGTGTTGGCGTATAGTTACTTTCATTCTAGAAGCCAAACAGAGATCCTAAAGGGAAAGCACTTAGTAAATGCCTATGACTTTAATCCCAAATTGATCAGCCATAAAATTTTGATTATTATTTTTTAAAGAATGTAAAGTAACATGACGGATGGATAATGTACATCAATTACCAGATCAGACACATAATTAGTTGCCAAGATAAAGAAACTCAAGGGTAATTGAGTCTGTCCGTTGCTGAGGGACAAAGGCCAATTTGTTCCCTGGCCTTTAGCCACCATAGTACAAATAGCTGTTGGTGATGTATCCAGAATCCTTTCATCAGACTGACAAATGTAATAAGTTTAAGTGGTACGTTACAGTATGTAGCATAATTCACTTGAAATGGCAATTACATATAAAATAGTGTGTTCCTTTATAGTATTTAATTAATATTTGATTCTGATTACAAACAGGAAGACAAGGCAGACAGGAGCCAGATTCTCCCATCAAACATCTTACTGTACTCCTACCACACATCACTTTTTGTATGTTTGTTTTTGTCAAATTGCTGTAATTATTGTTTGGATGTGTCTCACTTCTGTGATTATTTATTGAACAATGGATGTCTATTTATATGACATGAATGAATAAAATAGTCATGAAATCCGAAGTGTGGCGCTCATTTTTTAATCCTGCATCTTCTGCAAATAAACCGTTTTTGAGTACTGCTTATTTCCTCTGCATAATCGAGGATATAGTGTGGTGAATCATCATTATTGGAGTGAGCAGATAATAATCATTTCACCAAACTGTTACCAAGACTTGTATTCATAATCTGTACTTATCTGTGATCACATGATGTGGCTAATGCCAATATTTTGACTCTAAGAAGTTGTCTCTTTGTGGTCAGTTGATGTTTTGCTTATTGTGGGCTTCCGCTAGTTGCTTATCTTGACTCTTGCTGTTTATATATCTCCACTAAACTTTTTTTTTTCGGGTTTTTCTCTCTGCCTCTTTTTCTCTGTCTATCTTCCATTCTGGTTTCTTTTCCTCCTGCAGAATCGCATGCACGAGTCTCTTATGCTGTTCGATTCCATCTGTAACAACAAATTCTTCATTGACACTTCCATCATTCTCTTCCTCAACAAGAAAGACCTGTTCGCTGAAAAGATCAAGAAATCCCCCCTGAGTATCTGTTTCCCTGAATACACAGGTAAGAATGCCCTTTGATGTTATGGTCAGGTTTAACACTAGACTCAGACCACCCTACAATCTAAAGTCACTGTAACGTGGGAGGCAAAGGATGTAGAGCAGTATCTGAGTCTTGCATGTGCAGTCATGGGTAAAAGGTGGGCACAGAGGGATGTCTGCGGGTCTGTCAGAACACAAGTCACTGCATCCGTTAGACCCGTTCCACCCTCAGTGTTGCTTTCGATGTAAAAAGCATTCGGTCACTGAAGTCGCAAAGAAAATGTGTTTTTCCTTATTTGCAAATATCTAACCAAGTGTTTTTAAAGCACACTTTTCAAAATTTTAATGAATGAATTAGTTACACTATGTTTTCAATATTATAATAATGAATGATTAAATAGTACACAACATCTTGCAATCTTTATATAGTGTTTAAAATTAAGACAAAATCATTTGGACAATGACAGTATATGTAATTAAATGAAATCTTGAAGTTATGATTAACTTTAATAAATTTAGTTTTAAATAAATAAAGTTTTAATTAATTAATGATTATATACATTAAATCTTAATATATTGTTTAAAATTAAGATGAGTATTTGGACAGTAATAGTATATGTATTTAAATTGAATGTGTAAATTATTTTATGATTATTTATATTTAATAATCCATTCAATTATTAAAATTAATAAATAATATACAACATCTTGATATATTGTTCAAAATTAAGAAAGAAGTATAGGCAATTACAGTATATGTAATTAAATGTGCCAATTATAATTATCTTTAATCATTAAATCAGTTAATAAATATAATTATAAATTAATAAGCACATTATTAACAATATACAATATATCATCTTGATATATTGTTCAAAATTAAGATATGGGACACTTTGTGGTTGTCAAACATTTGTGGATCATGTCTTTAATATGATAAAGTCCATCTGTTTACATTACTAGGACTCCCTGAGAAAAGGATCATCTAGTATTACCTTTATGTAGATGCCGCTTATTTTGGTATTTTCTTTCTAATGCAATGGAATTCAGACATTTTAAGTGTGACTTAAATTGTCCAAATCATTTTTGGTCCAAAAGGTCTCATACATAATACATAGATTCAGCAGCTTTTACACGAAGCACTTGCTTCATAAGGATGCGTAAGAGAACAGAAGAGAAGAGACATTTGTGAATGTCAGAAGTCACCGAGGTCATTTTAAAATATTGGGTTAAAGAGCGTCTGGAGCAGGGGTGTCCAATCTCACTGTCCTGCAGAGTTTAGCTCCAACCCCAATTCAACTCACCTGAACCAGGCATACTAGAAACTTCCAGGCAGGTGTGTTGAGGCAAGCTGGAGCTGAAGGACTGAGACTGGACAAGATCATTCATTTAATATCATAATATTAGAACATTCATAGAATTCATAATATCAGAACATCTTTCTCTCACATATTCATTTGTTCTCTTTCTGCCTCCGTAGGTCCAAACACTTACGACGATGCAGCTGCTTACATTCAAGCACAATTTGAAAGCAAGAACCGCTCGCCTAATAAGGAGATCTACTGTCATTTGACCTGTGCCACGGATACAGGAAACATCCAGGTGGTGTTCGATGCCGTGACCGACATCATCATCGCCAACAACCTGCGAGGCTGCGGCTTGTACTGAGGCCCACCCCCTCCCTCTCGAGCCACTTCTTTGGAAATGATTACTA
This sequence comes from Gila orcuttii, assembly GCA_026230005.1. Lineage (NCBI taxonomy): Eukaryota > Metazoa > Chordata > Actinopteri > Cypriniformes > Leuciscidae > Gila > Gila orcuttii. Next base: position 9,034,019 of record JAPDVR010000005.1, on the reverse strand, counting down.
TTGAAAATGCAAGTTGGTAAATAATGATAATGATAATTTTAAAATAGGCATATACAAATATAAAAATATATTATATATATATGAAATGTTTTTAGTTTGTCTTTCAAAGAGCTGCCAACAGAACTGATTTCTTATAGAAACCCAGCCTTTATGGTTTTAGAACAAAGTAGGGACCTTTTTTGTGTTTTTGTTTTCCTTTGCTGTCGTACGTTTCGTTCTCCCCCGTTTTCCATTGTGTCTTTATCGTTTGAACTAAACAACCCTCATTTTCTTTTTTTTGATAAATGTCTTTCTTTTACTATTTTTTATGTTTTATGTCATTGTATGTATATTTATTACATGAATATCAGTTGGGGGGGGGGGGGTGTACATGTTTGCCTGGCTATATGAATTTACTTTGACGATAATGTGACATTAGCTAAATCCACAGTTATGCTAGTCTCAAGCACTATGGTTCAAGTCAGTTGTAGCGTGTTCCCGCTCCCGATTTGTAATCACTGTAGTACCGTTCGATATCGTAGAGAATGGAAACACCCAGGATCGCACCCACCAGGCTTTTCTTGCGTTTCGTCTACCCGTCCCCGTCACTTCCGTAGGTCAGCTTTCTGGGGAAGGTCCCGGCGCAGCTTAGCGCCTGTCGAACCAGTCCGATGATTGCAAGTATCATATCAGTGCCAACCTTCTGAGAATGACGTGTCTGGGAATAGTACTAGAAACACTAGGTCACTGTTATGAGAACTTATTAACATTTGTCTTGTAAGGAACTTTTACTTTTGTATTGTTGTTGATTAATTTATTAATTTATTTATTGATCATCTGTCCCACACACTTCCTTTGTACTTATTACACCTTGTCCATTCTTCTACCTCTCGTCCATTGTCACCCTTCCCTCTTCATTCCTTCTCTTTCCTAGGTTTCTTCCTGTTTTAGTTGGCTGGGTAATGGAGTCCCCGTCACTGATAGCATGACCCCTCAGCCTTTGTATAAAGAAACAGCTAACTGCTTCACATAGCTAATGGTGCGAAAATAAAGAATAAAACATGAAATAAAAAGAACAAAAAAAGAGGAAAAAAATAAAACAGAAAAGACAGACGCAGCAAAAAGAAAGGGCATCATGTGGGCGGGGTTAGGGGGAGGGTGGGTATATGTGGGGCTCAGAGAAATGATGTGGAGGCTTACAGACGAAGGTCATTGGGCTGTCAGTCTTTGTAGAAAGCTGTAGATCCTCCAGTTCTAGAATCTTTACGAGTAGAAATAATTGAGAAAAAAAAAAGAAAAAAATGGATGACAATAATAACAACAAACGATGATGATGACGACAACGATGATGATGATTACAAAACCAATATCAATGATTATTCTGTAATATTATTAAAGGTATATTTCTTGTGCTTTGTAGCTACAGAACTTTTTTTTCCCTCTTTCCCCCTTTTTTAAAAAAAGAAAAGAATTTTGCAAGGGTTCCTGTGATCCACTCTTGAATCGTTCTTACTGACTTACCCATGTTGATGTTGATGAACTGTACTGATTCTTTTTGCCTGTTCGCCCTGCATTGCAATGTCTTTACTTAGCCTGAATTACAGTATATGTATTGATTTTTTTATTTTTATTTTTTTATTTTAAATTTTCTTTTGTTTTTGAACGAACCACTTTTTGGTGGCACGGCCCCGTCCCCGGTGCTGGAGAGGGCGGGGCTGTGCACGGCTGTACAGATTCATGCGCTTTCTCTTGGTTTTTTGAGAATTGTACTCAAACACCTTCCAGGTCTGCATAGAAAAGCACAGCTCTCACCTATCACACGTAGATTTGGAAAGATGTATCTATCCTCCCTCTCTGCCTTCTCAGTTTGAAATCAATGAAAAATTGAAGAAAAAAAAAACCCTGTACAATTACCTACACTACTGTTAATTTTGATTCTCCTTCCCTTCTTTTTTAAATCCTTTCTTTTTCCTCTCCAAGTGAATGCTTTTGTGCTGCTTTTTCTCCCTCTTCTTTAGTGAATGGTTGTTCTTTCATGTGGGATGTTCGTGCTGGAAAACCAATCGAATGTAGTGTTTACATTAAAAGCCACAGTTTTCATGACTACAACCTGGAGCTTTTTGCTTTTGATTGTTATTCATTTCTGCTTTGTCGTTTATATATTACACTGCTGCCATGATCGCTCAAATGAATGAGGGCTCCAAGATGCCTTATGACTCTAATGAGGAGATAAAGATACCAGCAGAGATCAGGTAGCGTAAGAATGAAAGGATTCGAGAATGTCTTGAGCTAAGGTAAACTTATCCGCCATTATTCCAATACTATGGGGCCATTTCAACTAAAAACTAAAAACTTTGAATGCATTTTTAATGCAAACTTTTGAAAACGGGTTTCAAAGTGCAAGTTTTTGAAAACGATACCATTACAAAAACGTGAATCTGTGAAACCGGTGATGGCATGGACATGCGAATTACGTGTTCAGTCTACAGGTCCTTCTCAAAAAATTAGCATATTGTAATGATAAAAATTTAACTTTCATATATTTTAGATTCATTGCACACCAACTGAAATATTTCAGGTCTTTTATTGTTTTAATACTGATGATTTTGGCATACAGCTCATGAAAACCCAAAATTCCTGTCTAAAAAAATTTGCATATCATGAAAAGGTTCTCTAAACAAGCTATTAACCTAATCATCTGAATCAACTAATTAACTCTAAACACCTGCAAAAGATTCCTGAGGCTTTTAAAAACTCCCAGCCTGTTTCATTACTCAAAACCGCAATCATGGGTAAGACTGCCGACCTGACCTGACTACTGCTGGCCATCATTGACACCCTCAAGCAAGAGGGTAAGACACAGAAAGAAATTTTTGAACAAATAGGCTGTTTCAAGGCACCTCAGTGGGAAGTCTGTGGGAAGGAAAAAGTGTGGCAAAAAACGCTGCACAACGAGAAGAGGTGACCGGACCCTGAGGAAGATTGTGGAGAAGGACCGATTCCAGACCTTGGGGGACCTGCGGAAGCAGTGGACTGAGTCTGGAGTAGAAACATCCAGAGCCACCGTGCACAGGCGTGTGCAGGAAATGGGCTACAGGTGCCGCATTCCCCAGGTCAAGCCACTTTTGAACCAGAAACAGCGGCAGAAGCACCTGACCTGGGCTACAGATAAGCAGCAGTGGAGTATCCACAGTCAGTGATGGTCTGGGGTGCCATGTCAGCTGCTGGTGTTGGTCCACTGTGTTTTATCAAGGGCAGGGTCAATGCAGCTAGCTATCAGGAGATTTTGGAGCACTTCATGCTTCCATCTGCTGAAAAGCTTTATGGAGATGAAGATTTCATTTTTCAGCACGACCTGGCACCTGCTCACAGTGCCAAAACCACTGGTAAATGGTTTACTGACCATGGTATTACTGTGCTCAATTGGCCTGCCAACTCTCCTGACCTGAACCCCATAGAGAATCTGTGGGATATTGTGAAGAGAAAGTTGAGAGACGCAAGACCCAACACCCTGGGTGAGCTTAAGGCCGCTATTGAAGCATCCTGGGCCTCCATAACACCTCAGCAGTGCCACAGGCTGATTACCTCCATGCCACGCCGCAATTTCTTTCTGTGTCTTACCCTCTTGCTTGAGGGTGTCAATGATGGCCTTCTGGACAGCAGTCAGGTCGGCAGTCTTACCCATGATTGCGGTTTTGAGTAATGAAACAGGCTGGGAGTTTTTAAAAGCCTCAGGAATCTTTTGCAGGTGTTTAGAGTTAATTAGTTGATTCAGATGATTAGGTTAATAGCTCGTTTAGAGAACCTTTTCATGATATGCTAATTTTTTGAGATAGGAATTTTGGGTTTTCATGAGCTGTATGCCAAAATCATCAGTATTAAAACAATAAAAGACCTGAAATATTTCAGTTGGTGTGTAATGAATCTAAAATATATGAAAGTTTAATTTTTATCATTACATTATGGAAAATAATGAACTTTATCACAATATGCTATTTTTTTGAGAAGGACCTGTATAGACGCATAGTGTTTCTTTACAAAGTGACATCGCCACCTACTGGCCTGGCATGAATAATACAGCGATTTTAGTCATTTTTACAGATCCGTGTGAATAGGGATCATTTTGACAGTGTTGTCATCTGTACAAAGAAAAAACCTTTCCGTTTTTAGTACATCGTTGTTGTGTAAACGTACCCTAAAAGGACAGACCGTATTCATGATTGAGGTGATCTGTTTAAGGGGATGTTTACACAACACACTTTTCAACTAAATCATACAAATTTGTGCGTTTTGGCCTTTCATTTACATGAAAATATCATGCCTGAAAACGCAAATTTATGAAAATGGGTTTCAAAGTGCAAGTTTTTGAAAACAATGCCATTATTCTCTCCGTGAAAACGGTGACATCATGCGCATGCGTAATACATGTTTAATCTATAAACGCGTAATTTTTCTTTACAAAGTTACGTCACCAACTACTGGTCTGGCAGCATAATACAGCGTTTTTAGTTGTTTTCACAGATCAGTGTGAAAGGGGTCATTTTGACAACGTCTTTACATGAAAAACGCGAAATAAAAACTTTTCAGTTTTTAGTACATCATTGTTGTATAAACGTTTCCTTAGATATAAAGTACTACAACTTATTCACAATGTGTGTTATATGTACTATAAACAAAACTGTCGACATCATAATATGCAATATAGGGGACATGGAGGAAGTGTGGTTGAATCCCAAGGGACATAATTATGTTTTTGTGCCTCTAAAAGTGTCTTCAGCCAGACGGTCCTGGAGAAAGAAGAAGGAGATGCTCAGTGTCTATACCACAGCTTCAAAAGAGGAAGCAACACTTTGTGCCAGTCTGATTGGATGGTAATTGCAATGAGAGATTCACGTATGGATAGAGAGAAAGAAAATGAGAAGAAGAGTTTGTGTGGGTTTAGATAAGAGGATGAAATACAGACCATGATGGGAAACTGCAGAGGTAATTGGCATCGACTCTGTCCACCCAAATCAACACAGATGCTTTATATAGCTTTAGGGAAATTGTCCTTCCCCCTCTTCTGGTGGTGATCGGTAGTCTCTTAGCTATAAACACAATCTCAAAGTCAAGTCCACAGGTTTAGATTGTGCCAGGCTCATGGGTGTCACCAACAGGTCTACTGCAGAACTACTGCATGAACCCTATGAAGAATTTAGGATAATCATGTTTAAATAAATATAGCATATATTATGTCTCCACCAACATTTAAACTAAACCTAAGCTGCTGCACAGAATCATTCATACTAACTGCCACTAATTCTTTAATGAGATTACATGAACACTGTGAGTAACTAAGATAAAATGACTGGATTCTGTTTGATCACTTATCTGATCATCACTATAGTCGCCGATATTGTTTGCTCTGATGCTTAAGTATTTCATTCTTGTAACCACAAAATGACGAGTCAGTGTAGTGTCTTGGTATGTCCTAAAATTCAATCCCAGGACCTTGTCCCTGTCAGCTATTTTTCCACAAACACACGCACACACACACAGATATTTATAGTGCAGCACCATAGTCTGTCTGTTGCTAGGAGACAGCCTTGTGCAGATTTCCTCAGCATGCAATACCTAATGCTTTCATATTTTGTCACAAATTGTATAGTGTGAATTTGTTATTTCACACTGCATAAAACCATTCAGTCTCTGCATTGCCACAATACAGTCATTTTGTTCTTCTGTTCTAAACACATTATGCGTCAAGCTGACAGCCTGCAGGATAATAATGGACATTGTGCTAAAGAGAGCGCAAGAGCAAAAAGGAAGTGGTGTATGTGTGTGTGTGTGGTGGTGGTGAGCAATGAGAAGGCCAACAGAAAATGCTGATTAAATTTATGTCACAATTAAAGGTCAAGACCCCAAAGTCGCTGTTGCCATGGAAACTGCATCATTTACTCCTGTGTCCTCACACTGCTGGAATGATGCCGTCTGTTCTGTTCAGTGCAATATACCTGTCCCTCTCGCAATCACTCCTGGACTCTCTCTAATGAGGATGCAAATGCCATAATCCTTGAAGTACGTCCTTAAAAAGAGGACATTGATAAATGCAAAGTTGCAAAGTCGTCACAAACAGTAAGTTTTATCTCAGTAATTATGATAAGGTTCCATAAGTCAAAAGTCAAAGTGTTTTCTTTCATAATTGTTTTACTGTTTAAATTTAGTTGAAAATGGCAGGCTCTATTTTGACATCTTACCTCATATAGTGTGTCTGCAACATGTACCATGAAATATGTGACAACTCGCTCTGGGTTTTGTTTTATTAATACAGTGAATAGTTTTTTCTTGATATACACTGTACCCCGAAAGAATGGAAGTGAAATGTGACAACATGCCCCATAGTTGGGGTGTGTTGTAACATGTGAGGAGCACATTGTAACATGACCATATGACAGCTTAAAATGCTATCTGATCTAATAAAAAAAAAAAAAAAAAAAAATATATATATATATATATATATATATATATATATATATATATACATACAAGACAAACTAAAATATTTTCTCAATAAAATACAGTTATTAACTTTTTTATAAAAAATTATGGCATTTTTTTATAATTAAAAATAAACAAATTTTTGAGTTTGACAACGAACACACCGGGAAATGCAGCTATACAATAGTTCAAAACATAATAATAATTAATAATTTCTGAACATTGACTCTCAGTCTTTATTCACATTTTTCTCATGTTTTCTCAATAGAATTCATAGAATATAATAGCAAAGTTCTAATAGGGGCACATTGTAACGCAGTGTTACAACATGCTCCACAACTGGGATTCTTCTGCTAGTTAGCAAAGCATTAAAGAACTATATCAACTGTTAAATAACATATTGGAGATTAAAATAATATCAGATGTGTCTAATTTTAAATAAGCAGAAAAAAATAATTATGAAAAATTAATATAAGTAAGAAATTTACTTCTGCTATGGTTAAATAAATGTCCAATCAATCAATCAATCAATCAAACTTTATTACAGACTCAGGGTCCAATTTTTAAAACACACCCAACATATAACACAACAACAATAAAAATAAATTAATTAATTAATTAATTAAAACAGAACAGAACATCAATTCGTTACAAAAATACAAAAGTACCAATGTTTCCACAGCTGGTGTTGTTCAGTGATATCTTCCAAAGATTTCTGAAATTTGGCGCAATTTTTTCTCTATAGCCAATTGTTGATATGACAACTAGTAAAGTTGGACATGTGGGGAGAGCGGGGCACAACGTAACGCTTTTTGACTTTCTCAGTTTGTGTAAATCTACTTAGGGTTCAGAGTGTGTGTGTGTGTGTGTGTGTGTGTGTGTGTGTGTGTGTGTGTGTGTGTGTGTGTGTGTGTGTGTGTGTGTGTTTTATTGTTCTCTTGAAGAAACAATTTCCAAGATTGTTCTCTTGAAGAAACACTTTCCAAGACATTTCAGTTAGACAACATGAGCTGTGGAAAGTTATAATTGATCTAGGAGCTTTATACAGCTTTTTACCACACTATTGAAAACACGGTAAGTCTATCCCTCGCAGCCTCGCTTTCATACCTGTCATGGCGCTGCTCTGAATAAGGTCGATTAATAGAAGCAAACACGCGATCAAGCCCGCCCTCCGGTGGACAGAATCGGAACTGAAAGAACAGTCCATGTAGGCTACTCGACCTCGCCGACAGACGGTCACAGTGACATTTTATTTTCTAATACATTTTCTCTCCCAAATATACCTGGTTATAAAAAGAAGACCTACGTGTGAACTGCAGTCTGCAGAAGTCACAAGTCACTATAAAAAGCACGTTAAAATGCTTGCCGATTGGGGTTAGTCTTCTTTAAATGTCAGATGACATAATCATTTGGCCTCTTTAGACAACAAACGTGACGTGAAGTAAGATTTTATGCCACTCTGAAATAAACAGAGCCTCAGGTATCACACCTCTTCACACCGATGGCGACTCGCGAATAACAACACTGAAGAACAGACGCTCATATTTCAGGCGGGAGAAATGCTCCCGCCTGAAATCTGAGAGTGACTTCAACTGTAGTTATTTAGCTTTGTCTCAATGGGCGAGTCGCCTCAGTCGGGCAGACTGACTGACGGACACCAGTGCCAAACCCGGCAAGTCTCGCCGTCTGACCTTGCGGCACTCCTTCGGTTTCCTCGGGGAAAGAGTACAACAGCAACAACTGTCAACCGCCGTTTGCGCGCGTGAGAACCGGGAGAGCCGTGAAGATTCGGTAACAGCGTTAATCATCTCGAGCTCAAACTGCTGTTGACTCACAGTCACTGACGTCGCCTTCTGAGAGCAGCCTAATAACTAGTGTGTGTAAATACAGCACACATACGTGCACTCCCATAGATAGACAACACTGATTCTTAAATAGACTTCTAGGACAAAACAGGCTAATAAATACAAGTTTATGTATCAAGAAATTATTTTAGATTAATCATGTTCAGATGTTTTCGGAGCACGTTTTCCTTATCACTCAATAGACCTATGGACCAACACTATATATATATATATATATATATATATATATATATATATATATATATATATATACTATATTTATACTATATACTATATTATTTTATATTATATTATTTACATGTATGTATATAATATGTATTTATATATATATATATATATGTATTTATATGCTGGAGCTGTCATTGTTTTGACAGAAAATAGGCCTGTTAGCCTATTGTTTATATTATTATTGGTAACATTTTACAATATCGTCTCATTACCTAATGTTAGTTAATGCATTAACTAACAATGAGCAATACATTTGTTAAAGTATTTATTAATCTTTGTAAATTCTATAGTTAATAAAAACAACTGTTCATTTTAGTTTATCTTACCGCAGCTCCATTAAATTATGTTAACATGCAACTTTTGATTTTTACAAATGTATTACTAAATGTAGAAATTAACATTAAGATTAATAAATGCTTTAGAAATGTTTTTCATTGTTAGTTCATTAAAACTAATGTTAACCAATGTTAAAAAATTAAACATTCGGTAAAGAGTTACCTTATTATTATTGTTTAACTTCAAGCAGGTGAAATATGGAAAAAGAATCTTCAGGATGGTGACTGACTTTGATCTGATCTAATTAGTGTTTACAAAAAAAGTAGGGACACGTGAAACAAAAGAGCCATATTTTAAAAAAAAATAGATAGATAGATAGATAGATAGATATATAGATAGATAGATAGATAGATAGATAGATAGATAGATAGATAGATAGATAGATAGATAGATAGATAGATATATAGATAGATAGATAGATAGATAGATAGATAGATAGATAGATAGATAGATAGATAGACAGACAGACAGACAGATATATAGATGTTGAGCCACTGTTCTTTTTATGTCCATAGAGCTTCTTTTCACAACAACAATCAGCTAAATGTCAGCTACATCCCAGACCTCTTAGATGGTTTATAAGGTCATGTTTTTATTTATTGTTATTTTTTCCAGTAGCAGAACGTGTGTCAGACTTCCAGAGCTATGTTTAGCTCCTTCACTAAATGGCTGGTAGGCTTTTAAATCACATCATTATCTCGACAGCACCTGAGCTACATTCAGAGTGCAGACACACACACCAACAAAGCCAAAGTTGTATAGTCAGCAGAGCTATTATGTGTCTGACTTGTTTGCCTGATGCAATTTAATATTTAATATCATACCTGAACAAAAGATTACCCTACTTACATTCTCAAATCAACACATCACTTGCAATACTGCATGGGTTGAAGATGTAAAAATCTGGGGGATTTCTTGATCTGTTGTTTATGCATTCTTTCAGCGCAGTGAGCGGCAAACAATTTAGAATCAATGAGGTGCAAAACTGCTGAGAACTACACGAACAAAACTTTTGCTCTTATAGTTTACAAAGACATTGCAACAAAAAACAATGTTTCTACCAAAGTTTTAGAGTGACCCCTAAGTGGATCTTTAGTGGTAAAACCTTCTGTGTCCATTCAGTTGAAACCTATTGGAATAGACACCTAGCCTCTAGACTGCGAGCACTCTGTCAAAATGGGTCTCAGACGGTAACCACAGAATATTTCATTAATTAATGAGCGTTATGTGGTGCTATTAAAGCACTCACACGCCCCATTTGGCCCAAAGCACAGCCTTTTAACACATTAACTCACCGCAGATCTCAATCTGATGCATGAGGAAGAGAACGAGAGAAAAACAGAGACAAGCTAAAACTCATCACATGCAGACAAGGAGTCACGGAGCACAAAATCCCATCAAATTCTCTATTACACTCTATGGTCCTTGTCAAAATTTGCAAAACATTTTTAGAGTGAGATTAGATTACACAATGCTGTTCAAAACTAATGGCACTAATGCAGGTCTACAACACAACTGGAGTGTTAATATGAGATTGTGCCATGGGAATATGTGCACACAGTTGCCTCTAATGGTTGCTAAACTAGTCATTTCTTAAGCTAGGCTCAGACTGCAGATTTACCCCTCCCGATATGTTCATATGTGAGGTGTTTAGAGGGACAGTTCTAGACCCTTTGTCTGTCCTCTCAGCCCCCCTAAAACTATAATCACCATTCTGAATGATCGGGACAGCGCTGCTTCCCCAAGAAAGTTGATCATTTTCATGTTTTTAAGTCTTGTCAGTTAAACATTCAAATGATTTTAAGCTAATCAAGTGAAGTGCAAGACGCCGTGAAAGAGAACTCAATTTGGTACTCGCGCACTGTGATAGATTGTTTCTGAGCGTGTGCACACCTGAAGCGTGCGCACAGAAAACCACCTGTCAGACAGCACTCGAGTACCGAATTGAGTTCTCTTTCACGTCTTCTTGAGAAAATACACACAAAATGATGTCAAAATGCTCGTATTGATGAGTATTCACATCAACAGTCGTGAACAGTTAAGAAAATATTAGATGTGTGTCAATACAATGGATCTGTGCATTAGGTCTTAAAGTATGTCCCTACGCCTTCCACAGACGATATACAGGTCCTTCTCAAAAAATTAGCATATTGTGATAAAGTTAATTATTTTCCATAATGTAATGATACAAATTAAACTTTCATATATTTTAGATTCATTGCACACCAACTGAAATATTTCAGGTCTTTTATTGTTTTAATACTGATGATTTTGGCATACAGCTCATGAAAACCCAAAATTCCTGTCTAAAAAAATTAGCATATCATGAAAAGGGTCTCTAAACGAGCTATTAACCTAATCATCTGAATCAACTAATTAACTCTAAACACCTGCAAAAGATTCCTGAGGCTTTTAAAAACTCCCAGCCTGTTTTATTACTCAAAACCGCAATCATGGGTAAGACTGCCGACCTGACTGCTGTCCAGAAGGCCATCATTGACACCCTCAAGCAAGAGGGTAAGACACAGAAAGAAATTTCTGAACAAATAGGCTGTTCCCAGAGTGCTGTATCAAGGCACCTCAGTGGGAAGTCTGTGGGAAGGAAAAAGTGTGGCAAAAAACGCTGCACAACGAGAAGAGGTGACCGGACCCTGAGGAAGATTGTGGAGAAGGACCGATTCCAGACCTTGGGGGACCTGCGGAAGCAGTGGACTGAGTCTGGAGTAGAAAGATCCAGAGCCACCGTGCACAGGCGTGTGCAGGAAATGGGCTACAGGTGCCGCATTCCCCAGGTCAAGACACTTTTGAACCAGAAACAGCGGCAAAAGCGCCTGACCTGGGCTACAGAGAAGCAGCACTGGACTGTTGCTCAGTTTTGCATGTCATTCGGAAATCAAGGTGCCAGAGTCTGGAGGAAGACTGGGGAGAAGGAAATGCCAAAATGCCTGAAGTCCAGTGTCAAGTACCCACAGTCAGTGATGGTCTGGGGTGCCATGTCAGCTGCTGGTGTTGGTCCACTGTGTTTTATCAAGGGCAGGGTCAATGCAGCTAGCTATCAGGAGATTTTGGAGCACTTCATGCTTCCATCTGCTGAAAAGCTTTATGGAGATGAAGATTTCATTTTTCAGCACGACCTGGCACCTGCTCCCAGTGCCAAAAACCACTGGTAAATGGTTTACTGACCATGGTATTACTGTGCTCAATTGGCCTGCCAACTCTCCTGACCTGAACCCCATAGAGAATCTGTGGGATATTGTGAAGAGAAAGTTGAGAGACGCAAGACCCAACACTCTGGATGAGCTTAAGGCCGCTATCGAAGCATCCTTGGCCTCCATAACACCTCAGCAGTGCCACAGGCTGATTGCCTCCATGCCACGCCGCATTGAAGCAGTCATTTCTGCAAAAGAATTCCCGACCAAGTATTGACTATTGAGTGCATAACTGAACATAATTATTTGAAGGCTGACTTTTTTTTTTTGTATTAAAAACACTTCTTTTATTGGTCGGATGAAATATGCAAATTTTTTGAGACAGGAATTTTGGGTTTTCATGAGCTGTATGCCAAAATCATCAGTATTAAAACAATAAAAGACCTGAAATATTTCAGTTGGTGTGCAATGAATCTAAAATATATGAAAGTTAAATTTTTATCATTACATTATGGAAAATAATGAACTTTATCACAATATGCAAATTTTTTGAGAAGGACCTGTATATACATATAAATACATTCAGACCGCTTACCTTAGTGATTGCTAGCACTATATCATGTAAAGAGACTTTCAACCAGCATAACATTCTGGAACAAATCACCTACCCTGCCTTTAAATTGTGAATTTGTTAGGCTGGTATTTGTTTTTGCTGTGGTCGTAAATTGGAATCAAGAATTGTGAAATTTTACCGGTATCTAAAAAGTAACTTTGGTCAAAAATAACAAAAGCAAAAACTGTATTTATTTAGGCAGGGCCAGTGATTCTTTTGGCAGGGCAAGTGAATATCGGATCTATAAAATCCTTGGTGTTGAGCCCTGAGTCAATATTTTAGTTTTTTAGCTAGTTAAAGCAACACCAAGGAACTTTTCCTCTGCGGTCGCCCTACAGGTTGGAAGCGGAATTGTCCATTACCGCAGTATAATTTAGCCTACTGCAGCCTACTGTCACAGGCACACGCTCGCTGTTTATCCAGCACCGGCTTTGGAATCAACAATGGCCACAGACAAGGTAGAGTATGATGCATGATTTTATGAAAGACATCACAAACGAAGAAAAACTATGTATGCCGTAAAGCAGTCGAATTTTGTAGTTCTTTTTGTGCTCCGGTTACTACCCGAAACCCGAAGTTACATAGTGCCAGTAAAAGCGATACAGACCACGTCAGGCTATGGCAGACGTGTCATTTAACCTATTGTAAGTCGATGTACCATCACAAGGGTCTTCGAAATATATTATGAAGGTTGAAAAACTACATAGTGTTACTTTAACAGTAATAGTTTTCAATTTTCAATTTTCTTTTAGTTAAACAGTATAGCCTGAGAGGAATTTAAAACTCCTGTAGTCTGAAGCTTTAGGTAAGGTAAGTTTTTTAATTGTCCTTTACACACATACACACAGAGTGTACATTTACTTTACAATTATAATTTAGTTCAAATATATATATATATTTTTTTTTGTTGGGGGGGTTAAAAGTATACACTGTCAATACAATTAAATTTAAGTAAAATGTGGTTACCCAAAACAGATGGGTGTGTTTCAGGCTGAGTTCAAAATGAACAAGCTACAAATTCTTTGCCCAGTGAAGAGAGAAGATTCTCTGCTCAACACCCTATAGTTAACTGTAATGTCATACATGCCGTGATATTCTGACAGAAGTGCTTAAAACATTTCTGAAAGTTGTGGTACACACTATAGTTGTGGTAAGCTGCACAAAAGAGATGCAATCTGTCTGCTAGATCTGACAGGGCATGGAGGCCTTTGGATGTTTCTGATACTGTTCACTTCCTCATTCTCAGTCTCTTTTCTCTACCTCCCCCTCTGTCCTGAGGGAAGTTGCCGCTTAAAAACATGCTCAATAAAGGAAGATATGTCTCAACACAAATATTTACCACAGATGTTGTAATACACTCATCTTCGCAAGATCATAAAATCATTAGAAATCTGTCTGTCTATCTATCTATCTGTTTATCTACCTATGTGTCTGTCTATCTATCTGTATGTCTGTATATCGTGTCTGTGGTCTGTCTATCTACTAATCTATCTATCTACTAATCTATCTATCTATCTATCTATCTATCTATCTATCTATCTATCTATCTATCTATCTATCTATCTATCTATCTATCTATCTATCTATCTATCTATCTATCTATCCCGAATTGGAATCTATCTATCAGTCTATCTGTCTACTCGTCTGTCTGTTTATCTACCCGTGTATGGCTCTGTCTGTCTGTCTGTCATGTATCTGTCTGTCTTTCTATCTATAAAATGAGAAGATTCATTTGAATAGTATCTTTGTCTTTCTGTGCGTATTTGTTTATCTTGGGTGGAGTACGAACAGATGTGGATGTCTCTAAATTGATTTATACATTAAAATAATATAGGCCTGTAATATTTCACATATAACAGTGTGAATATCCTGTCTAGTGAGAGCACATGTCATTTTGTTTTTGAGAAAAATCACTTAACATGATGTGTTTATGAATACCACGCTGCACCATCTCTATCACAGGTAACAACGTTAACCTCTCTGTACCTATTAAGAAAACGAGAAAGAAAACGACCGAGCATCTCGCGCAATGAAGTTGTGGTGTATTTAACGCCTGCGCACACACGGTCCGTAGTGGAGAGAATTGTGAATGGGGGGAGTATTTTGGGTGTACAGTCATAAGTCGGACTCAGAGGAGCCAGGAAGTAACTGTGAGCCATGCAGCTCATGCGACGGGTAAAGTAGCGCGAGCGAGCGAGCGTCTGTTGTCAGCAGTCGGAGATCACACGCGCGAGAGTGAGGAAGAACAACAAGAAGCCAACGGCAAATTACTGCCAAATCTAGTGCAGTACAGATCACACACCTCACAAGAGGCGAAATCCGAAGAAGGTTTTATTTTTAAAAGAACACGAAGCTCACTGCAACTCACTCCATCATTAGAAGAAGAAAAAAGACGGAAGGAAATAAGAGCGGGACTGGCGAGTTTCAAGGCAACGCTTCACTCTCTTTGCAAGTTTAGAAAAATACAATTAACAAAATTGATCAAAACGCGTTCAAGATGCCTCGGGTGGTCCCGGATCAGAGGAGCAAGTTCGAGAACGAGGAGTTCTTCAGGAAACTCAGTCGCGAGTGCGAGGTGAGCGCGATTCATCCGAGACATTTGATAAAGTGGCGGAAACAAAGTTGCACCTCTCGTGTGACATAAAAACAAGCGTGTCATCGTATCTTTCTTTAACAGCCTCTGTGTAGAGACCACTAATGCTCACTGCTGAGAAAAGTTTTAACCTTCCGTTCACGGTAGTTACAAAATTACGTTTTATAGGCTAGGACATTGCAAGCCTATCTATCAAGAAAAAGAAAGATGTAACGTTAGCATAATACCTGAAAGAAAGACGAACCTTTGCACCTCACCTTTTAACTCTGGTATAATAATTATATGTTTGTTTATTTCTAATGCAAATTGAAAAATAACACCAGGCAATTTGCATTGCAAATGTGCGAAATTTGTTCTTTTTTTTCAAACATTTTCTTATAGCCTGCAAAGTTCATTATTTGGGTATAATCTAAAAAAAATGTCACCCCATGCATAAAATTCAACCCACTAAAAATAAATGCCGATTCAAAGTGGAATCAAAGTCAAATCCTGCAAGAATACAATTCATATTGTATTACAAGGGAAAAAATCATAAAACTGTGCATAAAGGACAGAGATTATTGTGATAAGTTAAATGGAGGAAGAAAAAGATGTTATTATAATGATGAAATTTTACAGTACACTCTGATGAAGACTTTAATACTAAGACTCTTTCTTTTGTTATTCTTTCATCCCTGTTCACAGATTAAATACACCGGTTTCCGTGACCGGCCGCACGAGGAGAGGCAGGCGCGCTTCCAGAACGCGTGCCGTGACGGTCGCTCAGAGATAGTGAGTAGCCTACACGCACCGGTCACTTGCTACTACTGACTCTCGCATCATTGCTGGCAACTCAATATTTAAACACATAACGTGATTAGGCATCTGGAACTGTCACGACATCACTAAAAACTATGTTATTTCCTCTTAATGAGCGCCAAACACCGCAGAGAACATGTATGAACCATATCCTGTTATACTGACCTATCGGCAAAGTTGCTGTATGTAATTCGCGTAATTATTAGAACTACAGTAATTAAACAATGCTGAACGAGAATGTGTCTCTTCTTCGTTTAATTACCATCAGAAGCGCGTCTCACGGATGCAGATGAACCCGGACGTGTCTAATTTGCAGTCTCTTTAAAAAATACCTAGAGACTGCATGTAGGAATTATTTAGAGACCATCTCCTGTATTTTTTGATGTATTTTACAATTTTATTTTATTTCATTAATATTAATTGGCCTATTTAAAGACGGTTTGCACTAGACTGGCTTTGTGTCATAGGCTACCTTTTCTTTTTGTTGACTGGCTTGTTTATCTCTTTATTTGTATCTCATGTCTTCAGGGCTGTTTGAGATAGATTTAGCTAGCCATATTATTTCCAAGAATAGATGAGATGACTGTTACGATGAGATGACTGTTACGATAATTCAGATTTTTAAAATTCTGTTTATTATAAAATTACAGACCAGATATATACAATAGATTTTCAGTTGGATGTCACTTTTTTCTATTAGATTGTACAGGCACAATTTAATGATAAACATCAATTTACAAAACCTTATACATAGTTGATAGTTTAATGAGAAGTAACAATGAAAAACGTTACTTAAGCATTTCTAATATAAAATGGAAATTAGGTTACACTTTATTTTAAGGTGTCATTGTTACAGTGTAATTATATATATAAGTAGAGTAATATTAATTAACAACATGTACTTACTATAGGTTTAGCGTTGGATTAGGATTTGGTCAAGGGTTAGTTGCATGTAATTATGCATAATTTACTGTTATTACTATGGTAAGTACATGTAACATATACAACAAGGACACTGTAAAATAAAGTGGTACCTGAGATTAATTTTTTTTGTTGTGTTTGTATAATTTCTACGTGTTTTGTTTTCTCACCATGCTGTCTTATGCAGTTTTGCTGTGTTGTGACGTGCATGATGTGCACTTTAGTTCTTTAATCAGTAAGATGTGGTCATGTTTGGCCTTATTTGCCCCTAACATCAACAGTAGACTAAATGCTGAGGTTCAAAGGGAAACAGATCTATTACAAAGCTACAGAGAGCAACTTTCCTCGTCTCTTTATGTCTTTGTATTCCATGGCAATGATGTCGAGTATTGATTCATATAATTTATAATATTATTGTTGATGTATGTTTGAGCATATGAGTGAGAGTGAATCAGATGTTTGATTTTAATATATATTTTTAGAAACATAATTAAAATGCAAGACAATTCTGCGAGACAGTTTAGTATACAATCCCGTTTTTTTTTTTGTTTTGTTTGTTTTTGCTTATGTTCCTTGAGAACATTATTGAATTATTGCACCATAATTCAAAACCTTTACAGCAGTCCTGCTGCTATTAATGTAAGTGAGGGGCTGCATTTAAAACAATTATTGATTTTGTACTCCTCCCTTTCTCTGTTATCTCTCTGTCACTCTTTCACTCCTGTATTCTGTCTTCTCTCAAACTCAGTTTGGTGCAGACCAGTTTGCCAGCAATGAGCGTTGGTAAAATAGAATCAGATGTGTGTAACTCAATACCTCAAATAGAGAAAATGATGACTTGTTTTTTTTTCTTTTCTTTCACCCTTCATCCCCTCCTCCCTTTTTTTTCCTGATGTTTTGAGCGCTGGCCTTGGCTCCAGGCATTCTCCTCTCTGATGTGAAAACAGAAATGACGGGCTGCATAATTTATGCTCGGGCCTGGCTTTCTTATCCTGTTTGTATTGATTTCCCTCTAAAAGGCTTTTGTGGCGACCGGCACCAACCTCTCGCTGCAGTTCTTCCCAGCCAACCTTCATGGGGACCAGCGGCAGGCGCCCACCCGAGAATATGTGGACTTCGAGCGGGAGACAGGAAAGGTAGTCCTGACACTTTTTCTCTGTATTTGCAATCACCCCCCACCCCCCCACCCTATTTAAACTCTCACTTGCTCCTCTCATCTCCCCCTTCAAAAACAAATCAGATCATAATCATATACACACTCTCATTCAAATGTGTAAAGGTGTGTTGTGATAATAGTAACATGCAACACTTTCATAAAAAGCCGCATGCATGGTTCATGAAATCTGAGGAATGATTGAAGAAGTCATTTCTGTTTCTCTTTTGTCTTTTCCTTCCTTTACACACAGCAGAGGAAGTGTGTCGCTTTTTCAAACCAGACATATCCATGGGTTAGATGGGCAAAAGCTTTGATTTTCCATAATGATACGTTTCCTTCTCACACATCTCAAGGAAAAATGAACCCTTGAAATATTACACTGCAGACAGCAAGAAAAACAGTCCCTCTTGAATGATACATTGCACAGGTTTCCATTTTATGTTTTAACTTTCAATTTTATTTCTGTAGCAGTATTATTTCAGACACGCTCATCGGTTTTAGATTTTTGAATTGGTCTTTCAACAACTCCCCCTTGTTTCTCTGGATTTAAGGAATGCATAGCCTCCCTAAACCCATAAGAACGTAAAATAAAACCATACATGCACTGTCTTCGTTCCATTTATAACCACTATTAAACTCTGTATTTATTTCTGTTATTCTAGTCAAGGCTGTCCGTGCCTGTCAGAGGCCTATAACCATAAGTTCTACCCCATGTCACCATTGTAAGGTCACTTTTAAAAAGGGCATTCATTCAGCACACTTTGTCTGAACACTGTGACATTATAGGGATAGTTCACCCAAAAATGAAATGTACTCATCCTCATGTTGTTCTAAACCTGTATGACTTACTTTCTTTTATGAAACACAAAAGAAGATCCTTTAAAAAATGTCAGTGTTTTAATCTGTCCATACAATGAATGTCAGTGGGGTCTAAAAGAAAGAAAAAGACTTAAAGGTGAGTGAATGATGACAGTTTTCATTCAAGCTGCTCCATGTTCATTTAATCTTGCTCAGCGTACAGTAAATCAGATTCTCAGGTTGATTTGTCCCTCATTGTATCTCTTGTGATACTCTAGACTGTGAAGAAAGGGAAATACGTAATTGACACCGTCAGTCACTCTGTCAGCCGCATTGTCCGCAGATGCAGCGATCACTTTCTTAGTGTGTCTGTCACACTTACCAAATGCGATACAAATTTAATTCCAGTCTTCTAACACTTTAAAGAGTCTGGTGCCGAGATGTTTACAGTTCATAAAGGCTGATTAGGAAGTATGCCGTCGGCACAACAGCTTTATGGATGGTCGCACAAGACCAATTAAAGGAAAAGCTTGGGCCGGATTAAATAGCATTTTGCCATAGGTTCTTTTAAGGTCACCCCTGAGGCCTTTCCCTTCAAGTCTTTGTGTAGAAGAACGTTAGTGCGAGACATTAAGGCACTTACTGGCTTTGTTTGTGTTTTTACCACAAGCCCCTTGCAAAGCTGCTGGTGTTTCTTGTGCCGTGTTGGACAAGGAAGCCTCTCTTCACGGACACTGCCTCACTGAGATGCACTCATTAAAAATGCATCCGTAAGAAATCAATGGACCTTTTGGCCTCGAGGCTGACGGACTAATCTTTGGCTGTTAATTATTTAAAAAGGCGTGAAGGGTGTGTGCGTCGATCCCCGTGCTGACGGGTAGCCAAGCATGCGTGTTTCTGAGCCTGGGCTCACTGGTAATCCTATCCACCTGTCTGTCACCTCTGCCAGAACTCAGATCCATGCAGCTTTAATGAGCCTCACACCGTCTGCCTTCAAAATACAGCCCACGCGATACATACCCCTACACTTTCTAGTTACCTACCTGACACACAAACTCATAGTGCTGCATGTTAGATTGTCGCGACTACCTGTTTTGTATTATTTACATGCTTTCGAAGGCAATATCTTGCAATTTTGTTTGAGTTGGAAGGCTTGTAAGTTGGGTAATTTTAATGCATTGGCCATTTGGTTTTGTTTACAATAAAGTACCATGCTGGTACCATGGTACTTTGATGGTATCAGATGGGGATTACCAAATTCATATATTAATGTATTTATGTGGAATGCTAAGGGAGTTCTATTTTTTTAGAATAAGGTTGTATAACAGCACTGTAAAAAATGGTAGGCTAATCTGCAACTTTTATTTTTAGATCTAACTCTTAAATTTAGCTTTCTTTGTGTAGCCTAATATATTAATGTTGATTCTGTAATGTTAAATAATAATTTTGATATATTTTATGCTTAAATCAATTTAGACGTGACCACATTTATTTATACTTTTTTTTCCAGTACATATTACAAAAAAGTACTATGGAACTATGTTACTACTTTGGCTTTTGGCCATGTACTATGGTACTCTTAGAAAGTAACCTGGAGTACAACTGTTGAACATGAATTTTAGTATTATGGTATATTTTGAAATACCATAGTATTAGCATACGATTCCATCTATCTATTAAAAGAAATCAGTCTAAATTTAAGGGGCATGTCCAAAAACATGGTATTACCCTTGTGCATGTCCAAAAAACACTTTTTTTGTGTCTGTGTGTGTGTTATAATGTCACATTTTAAAAACTGAGTGAATTAGTCTACCTACCTTCATTTGATTGCATAAGTGAAAGTCATTTTAAGGGACCAATCGGGTAGAAATTGTCTTTAAGGTAACAGATATTCTCCTATTGTTATTGCAACAAACTGTGTAATTTATGTCTTGTGACTCCTAGTCATTGTTTTAAATCACCTTAAGAAATTGTTGGAAAAAGCTTGAAAAAACAATGATCTTAACTAGTGCTCTTGACAGATTTATATCCATGTAACACATTTGAGAGTTGGAGTTTCCTTTCTCTTTTGTTTGGAAGGAAATCCTGAATGGACAAACTTAGCTGATAAGGTCTATCCTCCCTTCATTTCTTACTTTGTTCCTCCTCTTCACTTACATGCCCTCTGTTTTTCTTTCATCCTTTAATTTTATCTCTCCTTTTCTCATCTACACACACACACACACACACGGTGAACGTCTGTCATGATGAATTCCCTGTAGAGCGGTGCGTATCAGACCGGGAGAGTTCATGCGTGCGCCCCAGCCTCTGCTCCTAATTAAACTGATTGTTAACCTTTTCTACAAACAGATCCCTCTAAAGAGCTATGGTTTTAATAGACTACTGCTAAAATATTACCCTAACCGGAAAGCGCTCAGACTCGCAGTTGATCCTAACATGCAAATCCATGTGAGATATGTGCTGCCTGTCATCAGGAATGTGTGATCGCTGTCTGCCTATTCGCTGAGGTGTCCTTACAAGACTGCTGATTGGTTTATTTCTCACGGCATAAATCTGTCATCAACGTCTCATTTGTTACTCACAATGCCGCGCACTGTGTTTTGCTGCCAGACTCCCAAACTGTAAAAGCAGAGTTGTAAAGAATAAGTGAAAAACAGCGCGGTAAGAGCACCTTAAATATGCAGCCACCTGATGATATGCCAAATAAAAAGGAAAAAAAATCATTATATACACTTTGAAATGTGCCGCTAGGCATTTTGTAGAGGAGAGTTACTAACTCAGCTTTTTTAGCTGACAAGTATTATTTTAGAGGACCACATACTTTTTATTTCTAGGCATGCACTGATATTAAAATTCTGGCAGATATCAATAAGCTGATAACTTTTCATGTTATGACCAATAACCAATATATGTGTGATAGTGAACTTCTATACCATTGTGCATATATAAATTATAAATAAAACACTACAATTAATGGTCTTAAATGCTACACGTGAATAGCATTTAAGATGAATTTTTTCATAAGAAAAACTCTAATATTTCTAACTGATATGATACCGATATGGGCTGTGTTCTCCCTCCATAACTCTCACCTTTCTCTCCTCTTCTTTTCTCCTAGTTTGAAAACACAGTCGTTGCCAGCAGAAGCTGTGCAGGGCCAGTTTAAACTTGGCCTGTGGCAGGGCACAGTATTATCTGAGTGGGGCGGCGGGGCCCCCGCAGCACAGCTTAAGTACAGGCTCCTAGTGTCACTGCAGGCTAATGGGAACCAGCTGTGGGGAGGTTTAATTTTAGCGGTAGCAAGCACAGCCCCAGGGAGGAGACCTTAACCCTGTCCCATCCAGAGCTCCTCAGAAGCTCCGACAGCAGCTTTCCCTGTGCAACAACCTTTAGACCGAGTCAGGTATTCCATCAGCCCAAAATAGCCCAAATAAGTACTTTATTGACCATATGACAAGAGAAAATATGATGTACGGTGTGACGGTCCCTCAGAAGGCGAATGGGAAGTAAAGGGAATTCCATTTTATCTTGGTGGATCATTAACCATGCTTCATTGAAGGAAACTTTATTAAGCTTTTGAGTATTAGCTTTTTTTTTTATTTGATGCAAATGGTTCATATGAGCAGTGCTCAACACTAGAGTTTAGTCTAGTAGCTTTTGGCTCTCTGTAAACTATATTGTGCCATTTTTCCTGCACTACTATTACTAGAGCAAGAAACTCTCTCCCTCCCTCCCTTTCATGCAGCTTCTGTCTCCACCACTTAAACTCAATCTTGTTGAAATGTGATCTCCTCTGAGATGGAGGCTTCAGCTGTAAGGCTTTAAGGAGATCTGATGCTTGGCGCTGCTTCCTCCTCTCCTCCTTCTTTCCTCTGTTCATTCGTAGTGCTCGTGTGTGGTTTTGACTTTTTTTATGCAAAGCAGAAATTGGGTCCGTCTGCTCGGGCCATGCCAAGAGGCTTTGGTTTGTCATTCCACTTCGAGAGGGAGAGCGGCAAGAGAGTAGTAAACTGACTGGCCAAAAAGATTCCAACAGCAGCCAGCTTTTGCCCATGACCCTCCGCAGAGCACTGGTTGGTGGGCTATCGGAACTCTGAGGGTGACAGACGGATCGCTAGCGGAATGAAACACAAATATGCCTTGTCATGCTCACATTTTAAGTTGGGATGGGCATTTCGATGCATTTTGTATTGAGTACTGTAACATATTTTATAATATGGTATATTTTATTTATTTTTTTTCTCCCAAATCTGCAGGCCTATGGGTCACTTGTATGTGTTAGATTTGAAAACATAAAAAAACAATGAATCAATTAAAAAAAGAAAAACGTTGTGACATGTTTGAAATTTATGTATTTAGTAAAATTTACGAACGTTACATCAGTTCAAAATTTTCAAATAACCTTTGCTTTTATTTTGAAAACAAAAACTTAAAAATAGTAATTAATACTAAAATCCTTTTTTTCCCCCCGAATAGTGTTTTTACTGGTCAGAATATCTGGTGCAGAACAGTTACTCAATCAATGACATAAAAAGCTGTGACTTTGAAGGAATCTGTGAGGTAATTTGAAAAGCACAAGGGAAGAACTTGTTTGTCTGTATTCTACGTATTTATGTGATGAAAAATGCAACAGTACGAGTGTGTCTCTGATTCGGGGCCAGTGTGCAGGCCCCTGTGTCGGAGCCACACTGAGGCGTGGTGTTTTTCTCTCTCAGACATTATAAATCTTCTGCATGTCTGTGTGTGTAAAAATGTTCGCTCGGGGGCAGATAGCACGAGGAAGAATCGGCCTAAATGACTCCATTATGAAAGGGGCTGCAGTCTGAGGCCTCACCACAGGAATTGGTGTTTTAATAGTTTTGCGTTTCCAAAACTATTAAGCATGTTTCCAAGTCTGATGTGAGTGTGTGTATCGAGATGCCGACTCTGACTCACATTCAGTGTGGGTGTATGCTTCATTCTGCAGCCCTATTTGTATTATTGTGTGTGTTTATGTGGGTTTGGTGACTATTCGTTCATCTGTATATGTGTGTCTGTTTTCATACATTTTCCTATATGTGTGCATGTTTACATGCTACGCTTAGCAAGCGCATCTCCATATTCATGACTAGTCATGTACCACGGAACATGTTGTGGAGCTGCATGGCGCCAGTTTGACAGTTAACTCCAAGGCAGAACACACGGGGGTGGTGGTGGGGGGTTCACAGCTGCCGATGCTCACTGAGTAGGTCTCTCATCTTCATCTCTCCTTATTCCATCAGCTGAGGTGGAGCTTCCCTTATTACTTGGTACTTTTCCAATCTTAAATCAGACATGTAGTCTGATTCACAAACAAATCGTTTAAAAAGGATAGTTCTAAATTTTATGAGCCTCGTCTTATAATTGCAAATGTGACCAGCTGAACAACAGGCAAAATGTATTAATGCATAATTTTCCTGTGATCACTGTAAAGCTGCTTTGATATTGGCACATGGTTAAACATACATGGTTAAAGAATTGTTTATTCCAAAAATTATTAATAATAATACACTACTTACATACTAGTGAATTTTGGTGCTTTTATCATAGTGCTTTTGCAGCTGATTTATGAAAGCAATAACCAGTCGAGTTTTTGTGTTACAGTGATTATGCTCAGATTTTACTCGGTCCCAGTGCCTTTAATACTGTGTACTAACATTTAAATTAAACATTTTATACAATGCATTTATTGTGTACATACATGTCTTTTACATTGTACTTCTATGTAAAAAAAAAATACCTGCATGTATTTACAACTGTAATTAATTTCTGTAATTAAATCTATAATTAGATTTGACCCTTTTCTTACGCCTTTACTCACCCTTTAAACCTAACCATACCACCAAACCTGTCCCTTAACATTACCTGTATTGCACCTCAAAAGTGTTTTGCAGTGAACATGAACACAATAAGTACATTGTACCGAACATATTCTTGCCTCTTGTGGCTTGTTGCTTTATTTGAATAATTATTTTGTGATAACTGATTATCAGAGCTTTTGATAACGAGATGGGCGACATTTTGGAACCATAAACAACATAATATACATGAAATCATTGATTAACAGTTATTTAACTGAGAATGTAAATGTAAAGATGGAGATTTCTGGGACCATGGCTGAGTGATTCTTTAAAATGAATTAATCCACTAGATGATTCACACTTCTCAATTCAATAATTCAATGTATACTGTTTCAGCTGTTTCATTGTTGGTTTCCAATTTGATGCTTTTCAGTTCAACTATGTCAGGACTCAGGAACTATCTTGCTAGTTAAACTTTGGTTAATCATAATGAGGCTTTTGTGAGATCTGGCCTGAGTTTGTAGACACATGCAGGATGATAAACTATGGTTTCCGTAAAAATGCGGAGGGTTGCGGTGGAGGCTCATGTTTCCTGCGATCTTAAACGGAAGCTGGTCTGTTCACCGATTGCTTGTCAATGACATCATCAAAGCGTGTGCACTAATTGATTCCTGCTGCTTCCATCTCACGTGCCTCTGATCTGATCCCAATTTGTTTGAAGTTGGAGGGAAAAATGGCCCCTTTGTGTTTGGCCATGCAACATTCTCTTAAGCAAGATCTTCACGGAAAGCCAGTAGCCAAACTCTGAACCGATTGAGAGGAGATGCAGAGAGGGATACAATCAGAGGGTGGACGCTTTGTCCGTCATATTCTTGCCTTTCCCCATAGGGATTCAATTATAGTGCCCAGCTCGGATTTCTCAGGCCCGTCTCTCGGCCTTCCAGTCACACCCCTCTGATCAATAAGCTCTGCAGGAAGACCGCACATCATCATCACGTTGTTCTCTCTGTACCCATTTAGTATGGCCAGGTTCCCTCTGTTCTGCTCACGAATCACACTCACTGTTTTTTCAAGATGACAGTGATTGTAGCACAGTGTCACAACTAGAGTTGCACAACTAAATATTTTCAGTCTTCAACCAAGCATACAGGCAATTTAACTCCAAACATTTGCACCATCTTTGTGTGTATCTTTTTGAGTAATTGCTTAAAACAGCAAGGTTTTTGATGAATTAATGACATGAGACTGTTAAAAGCTGTAGTAACATGCTGATAGCAAGCGACTAAATGTCTAATTACCCCTAACACGTTACATCACAATATCTGCTTCGCATTGCATATATGTTCGCATAAAATCCACAACATCCAGAGTTCCGTCACAGTTCATAACTGTCTGACAGCTCTGAACTGTGTGATATATCACAGCTTTTGTCATTTTGGAAGTGTATGGTACAGAGGATTTTATAGGCTTGCTACATTTCTGAGTGACCTTTTCAACTGCTATATAGATAATTTGTTACTACTGAGGTGTGTGTGGTAGAACTCGTCTGTTTTGTTATTCTTTGAACACGGTCCATCTCTTTTCCTTCGGAAACATGGAGGTCTGCTCAGAAACCCAGTTTTGCTGTTTGGGTTGGATCATTGTAGGAAAGTGAGAAGGAGAGAGAGAGAGAGAGAGAGAGAGAGAGAGAGAGAGAGAGAGAGAGAGAGAGAGAGATAAAAAAAGAGATTTTCCCATTTCTGGATGTAAAGCAAAATTGGTTATTTTTCCTGGTGATGATGCAGGCTTTTTTTCGCCATTCCTCTCGCAAAAGATTTACTTTCATGAGACTATCCACAATGTGCCCCATTGAGAGAAATTGCAGTAATTATCTAGAGATTATCTAGAGCAAAATATAGCCTATTATATATATTTTTATACATGGTCTGTTGGAATACTTCATTCTGATTGGCTAGAAGGTGTGCATTCAAATTGTGTGTTCCAGTCAGTTTAATCACCATTGTATATTAATGCACTGCTGTCATTAAAGCACACACACACGCTCAGATGGGAGATTACACTGTGCACAAAAAAAAACATTTAGGAGCACAGAAACTTGTTGACAATGTCCAGAAGAATCTAACAAGTTGTATCTGATGAAAATAACCATCATTTTAACCCTTCCTGTCAAGTGAAACTTTACCTTGTCAGTGTTGGAAAGTAACTATGGTATAAGTGGGATAATCCACAGCTAGGTGTGCATTACACGATTTTAACACACTAAACTTTACATCAGGTGGTTCTTTCCCTCTACGCCATGCATTGAAATCTTGTAATGCACACCTAGCTGGGGATTATCCATTACATATATAGATTTTAAGGCATGAAACAACAAGAATTGAGAAAAGATAGATGAACAACCAAAGACGGAATCATAGTTCTTGTAATATTAGCAGATGTGATGTTAGAGTGCATGGGAATGGCAGGTCCAGGACTGTAGCCTAAGTGTTGGTGGTACCTTGAGTCTTTGTGAGAGCCTTTGTCTTTGTCTTTGACAGTGATGTTGACTGAGCCAAATCTTTTTTGGGGGTTGAGGTTATTTTATTCTGCACTTGTAGAAGGGTCCTGGTGAGAAATACAGCAGCTCTGTGTGGTTTTTCATTCCTGTTGGCGGATTCCAGGAAAGAGCCTCCTCTCAGGACACAGGTGGGCGACTGGCGCGGTCAGTGTCCACTCACATCTCTCTGCACTCAGGTTGTGACGTGCATACTTATTTCTGGTTGCATTTGTGAGTTTGCATGTTTCACCCAAGCAGACACACACTTTATGCAGTTTTTTCATCAACAATGAAATGATTTTGAAAATTGGTTTTGGTGCTTGCATAGCTTTTAAACATAGGCCATGGCAGCATTTGATTAGAATAAAATGTCCTGCATCTGAAGTCCAATTTGTCTTCCATTCAATATCTATATCTATCATACAGCATTAAGATTCATATAGATCATATAGATAATTGGAAACAAATACCTTTTAAAATGACAATGCATCTGTCCAATCCGTAAATAAGTTTCTAAAGTTAAATTCAATCTCAAAACTCTTAGTTTGAGAGGACAGAAAAGAAAGCACAGACAGAGACAGTGTGGCTGGGACACGTTTCTTTCCAAGATTCACTTTTACAATCACAACCATCAGTGTCAGCAGAAACTGTATTGTTTGGAGACTTGAACAGACAAAGCCAGTCACCATTTGATTCCCAAGTGTCATTTTAAAGCAGTTACGTGGACAATGTCCCTCACACTTTTATTTTTATTTTTATTTTTTATGATTTCCTTCTATATTTTTGTTTATTCTATATATTTTTATTTGATCTGATATACAAGATCTTTTTTTAAATAATAATTTTATTTTACATTGTTAGAATATATTTCTATATTTTTTATAGAAAAAAGTTGTTATATTTTAGTTGTTGTTATATTTCTATAATTCTATAGTTTATTTGAACTTTCTATTCATCAAAGAATCTTGATAAAAGGTATCACACAAGTATTAATCACAACTGTTTTCAACATCAATTATAATAAGAAATGTGTCTTAATCAGCAAATCAGCATATTAGAATGATTCATGTGACACTAAAGACTATTACTTATGACTGCTGAAAATGTATGTTCGAATAAACATTACTCCCTTAAATGAGCCTAAGTAGTTAGTTTTTTATGCTTATGTTTGCTAAAACAATTGTGTTTGTGTGTGGTACAGTATGTATCAGAGCTAGCCAAAGGGGGGTTATCCTGATGAAGAAAGGTGTAGCCTAATTGTAGGTTGTAGGGATTTGTGGGTGGAGACAGAGAGCCAGAACGACCCTAATGGACGGACACCCCTCTGTCTTTGTGTTTGTGGCAGGTGGCGTGGGCAGAGAACTTCAGGCGTGTGGGGCTTCTGCCTTCCTCTGTGCGAGTGCATTAACAAAAGAGGGCTTTTGTCGGTTAATTTGGATATGTGCGTGTGGAAGTGTCTGGAGCGTGTGTCGCTGAAACAATACTGCAAACGTTTAGTTTCTGCCCTTCTCTGATTACACAGAGAAGCATGCTCTATCTCTCCGTCTGCTTTGCCTAGGCGTGCTCAACACCTGCACTGGGCCGCACCTGTTTTGTGTGTGTGTGTGTGTGTGTGTGTGTGTATGTAGGAGCTCAACTGCAACTTCACAGACACTTTCAGCATGTTTGTGTCTGCTGCTGTTTGTGTCTGTCTGTGTCTGCTTGTGTCACCTAGTCTGGAAAACTTTAAAGTGAACACAGTGGCTAACAAATGGATATGTGGATGGATAGATATTCCTACATGTATTGAGTGAGAATAGGGTGAGATGGATTTGTGTGTCAGTTTTGTAAGATTGTAGCTACATCTCCCACTTAAATGTTAACCTTCACTCCCTCTCTTTTCTACGTGTTGTAGCTCTGCTGTGTATGTGTGTGTGTGTGTGTGTGTGTGTGTGTGCGTCCTTGGGGCCTGTTAGTATCTCTTTATTGAAAGGACAGCTGCCTTTTTCTCTTACTCATACACACAGATATGACTGTCTCTCTGAGTGCATGGAGAGTCGTATGTCATGTCTTTGTTGAGGAGGAGGATCCTGATTTCAGGGCCATGAGTCAAGCAAGTGTATGACAACTAGGATGGAGGGCAGGAGGGCTCTTAAGCCTTGTTTATACTTTCGCCTGACTGTGCACCGCGAGCCTCCGCTAATTGCGCTCGTCCTTCCCAAACGAACGAAGCGTTTATACTTGACGCGCTTGCCGTTGCTCTTTGAAACGACAGGGGGCGACTTGGAGTAATTGTCCTCTAAACCATCTGGAAGCAGCGGTGAGAAGAAGTAAGTTACACACGTGACGATGTTTGTTTTTATTACACTTCACCAAACCCACGCTACAAAAGAACTGAAGAATCATGAAAAACCCAGTAATCCTTGAGATTATTACTTCTGACATTGAAACAAAATATATGGATATGAAGACATATGCATAAAACTAAATTAAACAACAATCTCTTAAATATATTGTTTTGTAAATGTAAGCAATTAATTTAGACAATTAATCAAAGTCGTGCATCTTTGGAAGTGGAGCCATGCGCTAAGTTACAAAAAATGCAGTGCATAACGGCATGTGAAATAGGGTTTTGCGACCGCCTAATGACGTCTTTTTTGTCGCACGCGCCTTCACTCTCGTGCTGGTGTGCCAAACACCTTAATGTTAACCAGATATTACTTTGGTGAACCACCTTCACACAGAAAGACCATACTGGTCAACCAACTTAACAGCATGGCTATGCTGGTCCACCATCTAGACAGGTACCAACCAGCACAAACCAGCCTGGACCACTATAAACATTCATGCTCGTCTAGAAAAGTGTAGCTTAGTGACAGAAATGGTGACATTTTGATCATGTTTGGGCCATTTGACATGGAACTGGGCAATGGAATGTTCTGTCACTTCCTTTTCCTCAGTAGCTTAGTTCTAAGACATGGGCAATGTGTCCTACTGTCACTGGATAAGCTGAGAAGGACAAATACATTTAGAACATTAGGTAGATAAGATATGGGAAGTGGGTCACCGTGACAACTTGTCTTTGTTGTTTTACCACTGTTCTGTGACAAATCATATTTGAGTCACAGAGCTGATACAGCACTTACTGTGACATGTGATATAAAGCTCTCGTGGGCCGTCTTTCTCTTTTACTGAACAAAAAGAGGGAAAGTCCAGGAAAGGCCTTTTGAGGGCACTGACTCACACATATAGAGATGTCTGAGAAATGCACGCGCGTGCACACACACACAGACACAGTTTTGTCAGACACATTATGTCAGTATGTGTGAATAATCCAGTGATCAGCAACTGCCGCATAATTAGCACTCATGTGGGATCACACACAAACACACACTCTCTTCCTCACAAAAAGCTTCACTCATGAGGTGTGGGGACACAATGCCCCTCTGTCAGCGTTCGTGTAAGTTTGTGTGTGTGTGTGTGTGTGTGTGTGTGTGTGTGTTCTGCCCCCCTCATTCAGAACCGGCTTCCTCCTCTCTTGGCTTCAAACGCTCCTCTGCTGGTTTTCTTTTCCCTCGCATGTTGCAAATCTGCTGATGCAGGGGCGATTCCAGGATTTTATAAATGGGGGGGGGGGGGGGGGGGCACAGGGGGGACCAAGATCCAGTCAGGGGGGGCCCATGGGAAATCATTTAAATGGAAATAAATACTTGTTTAGAAAATATTAAGCACGATTTAAAAAAATCTTTGCAATGCTCAGTGACCTAATATAGATGGTAGTAAATGTGGCACTGAACAAGAGCCTGAAAATCATTTTGTATTTTACATGGATTGGACCACACAGTTTTGTTCTAATAAATAAAAAACATCACCTAGGCATTAATTAGTAATTTAACATGCTTTATTCTCAACACAAACATTGAATGTGTGTGTGTGTGTGTGTGTGTGTGTGTGTGTGTGTGTGTGTGTGTGTGTGTGTGTGTGTGTGTGTGTGTGTGTGTGCGCGTGTTTGTGTGTCGGCGAACATTCTCTGCATGAAATCTGTCTCTGACATGGTTTCTTCTTAAAGAAACCTTGGATGTCCTGTTGCGGTGTAAAACTAAACAAAAACCCATTCAGTATAAATTACACAGAGTTGCATGTAAAGTTCTCACATTTTAATGTTTACCACAACTCTGCTTTTTTTGGAAAAATATTATAGTGCCTTTAGTCTTTAAAACAAAAGATAAAGTAATATGTGGGTCATTCCTGGTATGCAGTGACATTTTGGCTTCATAAGTGTTGGGAAAAAAGGACATGATTTTCATGTTTTTAGCATTCTATCAAAATAGTGACATGTTTAACTATAAGGAACACATATTGGTCAAGCTCAGGGACTCTATAATAATAATTATTGGTAGATTGTTCAGACACTGTCCATAAAAATATTCCACCCTGTTAGGGACATATACGTAGTTATCACAACATGTTAATAATGTAAATGTTAAACAATAATGAGCTTTTCTTGGATAGTATATGTCCCTTATGCCATCTTAGATTATTTTTTTCTTCTTGAAACAAGCAAAACAATTTTTGATGAATAGAATATGTTTCACATTCCCCCCTTAGGTTTATAGACCTAACAGGGTGGAATCTAACAGGGTGGAAAATTCTGAGCTAAGTTAGCCATAGCTCTTTGAGTGATCAACATTTAGCTAGCTAACCTTCTACAGATGAACAGAACTTTTATAACTATGTCAGATTTGTTTTTACATTTTTTTGATAGGACAAACATTCTCCATAACATAGCCTAACAGGGTGGAACTTTAAGGGTGGGACAAGCAGGATAACATTTCAAAAACTAAAAAAAAAAGTTAGGAGTGAGAGTTGAAGCTTACCTCAGTTTGTACATTTGAATTCCAGCAGGTAAAAGAAATTAATTCACTTCTTGAAAATGGTCTCAATGAAATTGCAGTCGGATTTGGAAGGCAAAAATGTCACGGTACACACACACACAAACAGGTAAGTTCCAATAGCAGTAATTTATTGAGGGTAATCCGTACTCACAACAGTTCAGGCAGGGGGTCAAAATCCATAATATCAATCCAAGGCAGAAACAAGAAATAGAAACCAACATCCGAAGTGTGGGACATAAAACAACGACTCCGTAACAAACACTAAAACAGACAGGGTATATATACACACACATAACTAACAAGGTGATAAGAAACAGCTGCGTGCAATGATGAGTGATGAGAACAGACAAAGGATCGTGGGAAATGCAGTTCCAGAATGAATGGTGACAGTAAGGGAAAGAGACCTCTAGTGTTTAACCCAGGAAATAACCAGACACTGTGACATAACCCCCCCCTCTACGGAGCGGCTACCAGACGCTCCAAGACACCACACAAAACAAAACAAGAGTCCAGGAGGGAGGTGGAACGGTGGAGGACCAGGGGGAGGGATGGTGGGCCAGGTCCATGAAAGGGAACAGAAACAGGGGGTGATGGTTTAGACACAGGGGTGAGACACTGGCTCCGGCTCAGGAACAGACACTGGCTCCGGCTCAGGAACAGACACTGGCTCCGGCTCAGGAACAGACACTGGCTCCGGCTCAGGAACAGACACTGGCTCCGGCTCAGGAACAGACACTGGCTCCGGCTCAGGAACAGACACTGGCTCCGGCTCAGGAACAGACACTGGCTCCGGCGGCTCAGGAACAGACATTAGCTCAGGAACAGACACCAAAACTGTAACAGCCACAAGAACAGACACAAACACAGAAACAAACACTGGCTCTGGCACTGGAACAGGCACTGGCTCTGGAACAGGCACTGGCTCTGGAACAGGCACTGGCTCTGGAACAGGCACTGGCTCTGGAACAGGCACTGGCTCTGCTTCCGGCTCTGGAACAGGCACTGGCTCTGCCTCCGGCTCTGGAACAGGCACTGGCTCTGCCTCCGGCTCTGGAACAGGCACTGGCTCTGCCTCCGGCTCTGGAACAGGCACTGGCTCTGCCTCCGGCTCTGGAACAGGCACTGGCTCTGCCTCCGGCTCTGGAACAGGCACTGGCTCTGCCTCCGGCTCTGGAACAGGCACTGGCTCTGCCTCCGGCTCTGGAACAGGCACTGGCTCTGCCTCCGGCTCTGGAACAGGCACTGGCTCTGCCTCCGGCTCTGGAACAGGCATTGGCTCTGCCTCCGGCTCTGGAACAGGCATTGGCTCTGCCTCCGGCTCTGGAACAGGCATTGGCTCTGCCTCCGGCTCTGGAACAGGCATTGGCTCTGCCTCCGGCTCTGGAACAGGCATTGGCTCTGCCTCCGGCTCTGGAACAGGCATTGGCTCTGCCTCCGGCTCTGGAACAGGCATTGGCTCTGCCTCCGGCTCTGGAACAGGCATTGGCTCTGCCTCCGGCTCTGGAACAGGCATTGGCTCTGCCTCCGGCTCTGGAACAGGCATTGGCTCTGCCTCCGGCTCTGGAACAGGCATTGGCTCTGCCTCCGGCTCTGGAACAGGCATTGGCTCTGCCTCCGGCTCTGGAACAGGCACTGGCTCTGCCTCCGGCTCTGGAACAGGCACTGGCTCTGCCTCCGGCTCTGGAACAGGCACTGGCTCTGCCTCCGGCTCTGGAACGGGCACTGGCTCTGCCTCCGACTCTGGAACGGGCACTGGCTCTGCCTCCGGCTCTGGAACGGGCACTGGCTCTGCCTCCGGCTCTGGAAAGGGCACTGGCTCTGCCTCCGGCTCTGGAACAGCAGACACTGGCTCCGGCTCTGGGACAGGAGACACTGGCTCCGGCTCTGGTACAGCAGACACGGGCATGTCCAGGATCCGAGCCAGACGCTCCAGATAGTCCAGGTCCATGAAGGCAGACGGAACGTGAACAGTCTCTGACTGGGCAGACGTGACGTGAACAGTCTCTCGCTGGGCAGACGTGACGTGAACAGTCTCTCGCTGGGCAGACGTGACGTGAACAGTCTCTCGCTGGGCAGACGTGACGTGAACAGTCTCTCGCTGGGCAGACGTGACGTGAACAGTCTCTCGCTGGGCAGACGTGACGTGAACAGTCTCTCGCTGGGCAGACGTGACGTGAACAGTCTCTCGCTGGGCAGACGTGACGTGAACAGTCTCTCGCTGGGCAGACGTGACGTGAACAGTCTCTGGCTGGGCAGACGGAACGTGTCTCTTCCTCCTCCTCCATCCATGAGAGCGAAAGGGTGCTGGGTTGGACGGCACCAGCGGTGAGAGCTCTGGGCTGGACGGAACCCGCGGTGGTGGTCTCGTGCTGGGCGGAACCAGTGATGAGGGCCTTGTGCTGAACGGAACCCGGGGTGACGGCCTCGTGCTGAGCGGAACCCGCGACGAGGGTCTTGTGCTGGACCAGACCAGCGGCTCCAGATCAGGAACATGGCAGGGCGGAGGACGGTGTCGTGGAATTTGTCAACCACCTCCTCCCCTGCAACCTCCCCTAGTTCCGGAGAACTTGGCCAGACGAGTCCCCTCAAACAATCCTCCTCTCTCGAAGGAAGAGACCTCGGGGGACTTTCCCGCCACGGTCTCCTCCGTGATGCGAGCCCACAGTGCAAAACAATCGAAAATGTTCATTCGAGGTGGCACTTCTCCAGATTGCGATCTCCCCCCCTCGGTGGCTGGGGAAGAGGCCCGGAACCCCATACTGCTGGAACTATTCATGACGGAGTCGTTCTGTCACGGTACACACACATAACTAACAGGTAAGTTCCAATAGCAGTAATTTATTGAGGGTAATCCGTACTCACAACAGTTCAGGCAGGGGGTCAAAATCCATAATATCAATCCAAGGCAGAAACAAGAAATAGAAACCAACATCCGAAGTGTGGGACATAAAACAACGACTCCGTAACAAACACTAAAACAGACAGGGTATATATACACACACATAACTAACAAGGTGATAAGAAACAGCTGCGTGCAATGATGAGTGATGAGAACAGACAAAGGATCGTGGGAAATGCAGTTCCAGAATGAATGGTGACAGTAAGGGAAAGAGACCTCTAGTGTTTAACCCAGGAAATAACCAGACACTGTGACAAAAAAAGTACATGCTAACAGGGTGGAAGATGACTTCAGGGACGCAGTAATTGAAGAAAATTTCAAGAAAAATACCTATATTTCCACATGATTTATAGGCTATGTATGATTAGAGGCAATTTAGCCTAGTCTATAACATAATTTAAAAATATTTTGAGGTTTTTGTCATTTCATGGTTTATATTTCTTGCAGAAGTTGATTACTGTGCACTGAGGACATGATATAATTGAATGCATACATCAATTAAAATTGTGTAAAATACAAAATTGTATTTTTAATGTCTATTATCTCTGTTTAAATGGTAAAGAATACTTAAATCTACAATTTAAGCCATTTGTTATAAATATGTGACTCATTTTAGAGAAAATATGAGTAAATAAATCATTGGGACAGGAAAGTCACCGCATACCAGGAATGACCCAGGTATCTATTTTATATTTATATAGACGCGCTGCCGCGGAATAACACTGACAAGTCATCTGCCGAAGTTACGTTAGCTAATCTAACGTTACTGGCTTGATCAGTCACACATGAAAGTAATCAGACTAACATATGGTGCGATATTTCAAAATATATACTGTAATTGAGTGTGTATATACCATAAACAGTGACGTGTCGAGGTGTCGCTCTCTCCTACTGTTTGAAAAACGCGGACCTGTGATTCCGCTTTGCAAATCGCAAATCAAGCAGTGATTGACAGCGCTCTGATCCAATAGCGTTGGGCATTGTCAGGTTGACAGTAAATCTAGCCCAATGATGTTGGGGGGGCACCAGGGGGGGCAATCATATTCCAGGGGGGGCCAGTGCCACCCCGTGCCCCCCTTCTAGGCACGCCCCTGTGCTGATGATGGCCTGGCACGTGTCTGAACGAGGGACAGCCTGCCAGTGCGCCAGTCACACACCTTACCACAGCACTGGGTTATTCAATTCAGTTCACTTTTGCCCAATTCATTACAGTTCATATTATTTTAATTCATCAGAACTCTCACTTTCAGATCCATTTTAATTCAGTTCATTTCAAATCCATTTTAGTTTAGATGCATATGATTCACAACTGAATCTGTAATCTGTCTTTAGAATTGGAGTGAGACCTTAATATCCCAGTTGTTTCTGCGGCAAGGAAATTAGTTGCAGAACACTTTCATGTGTCCCCTTCATTTCAGGGTTTTCACTCAGAGATTTGTATATGAACCCAAATATTTCTCAAGATTTTTCCAAGGCCAAACTAGTGAGCTACACTACTGTTCAAAAGTTTTAGGGTATAATTTGCAATGTGCAAAAATTGACTTTTTATTCTCAAGTCCAAATTCTGTCAAAATGACAATAAAACACTGTCTTGAGCAGCAATTTTCATCTGAGACCTAATTTTTCTATGAAAAATATGAAATTGGAACTAATAGAAGAAAGTCGGTCTTGTTTTTGTGTGTTGGCAGATCCCTGTCTGTACTAAAACTCTCAATACATTTATTTTTGGTCTACAGCAGAAGCTGTACTGTAGTTGTGGTAAACAAATTCCCAATCAGGGTTTTTCTCTTCAAAGTTCTTTTAAACTCTCCTTTCAATTAGTGCCTTCCAATTAAAGGCATTTGTTTAGGCCTACCAGCAATGTGTGTGTGTGTGTGTGTGTGTGTGTGTGTGTGTGTGTGTGTGTGCGTGCTTAAATAGTCCCAGTAGATCTGATGGTGTGCTGTGTGTGGCCTACACTTCTAATGAAGAAGTGTGGGCCACACTTCTCTCTATCCATTTCACTTTCTTTTTCTCTCTGAAGAGAGAAAGGTTCTTGGCTGCCACTATTGGCTGCTGCGCAAGTAACGTTCTGCTGGTTTCATCTCATTTCCTCCGTAGATTTGAGGACAATGAAGTAGCCTGAATCAGTAGCACTATGTGACTTTAGTATCATAACATTAAAATGTAATGCTATAAGTTAGTGAGTTTGTTTATTCACTTCAAAATCTCGTTTTAGCTTGCTATACTATGTTCAGATATTTCATATTATTCGTAAATCTAAGGACGCTTGTATGCGTACAGGGGGCTGGCAGTGCATGTGTTTTTGAGTGTCATATGCCAGGGTGTAGGGGATGTGGGAGCTGACGTTTCATTTTTGAGGAGGAAATCTGTGGTCAAACCGTTTTCTACGCTCCCCTCCACTTTTTTTCCTTCTCCATGTAGCTGCACTTAAAAAAACTCTGGCCGTCTCTACAGATGTGGAAATCATTTTAGAGGAGAGTGTGTGTGTGGGAGGCAGGGCTTCGTTTGTGAAGCGTGGGATTCAGGTCCATATGAGAGCGTGCAGAAGCCTCCCCTTGCCCCAAAGCACCCTGGGAAGGCCTTGGGTTTGGCCTGCTCGTAAATGAAACCCCTGTGCTAGTCAGGCTAGAAATAGCCCTTCAAAACTGCAAGAACGTGGGACCGCTTATGTATCTAGCAGAAAAACAAACTCGCCCCACATCTGACAACGCCTTTCAGCTCCTGTTTTCATTTTCTAATTTATTCTGGATTATTTGTTTACATCTGCAAAAATACTTTCGAGTGGTAAAGACAGAACTCTACTGGCTGGAAACGTACATGAGGTGTTGCCTAGTGCACAAGCGCACGCACTAGCATGCACACTAGATTGAGGAGTGCTGTGTGTGCCTCTAATTGGTCGCATTGATCATTTCCACATGGTTGTTGGCTGCACATCTGCCACTGATGTGTCCCTTCCCCCCTGTGTCTTTGTCCTCCTCCTCATAAGCCCTTGCTCCCTGGAGAGGTGCATGGTGGGAAACAGGATGTCACCCACTGGGTGGCATGTCTCGACTTTGCACTTCCTGTTTTCTCAGTCTCTATATCTCTGTGTTTGTCTTATCATTGATAGTCTAATTTTGTCTTTTAATGACCTGTTTAATGCAGACTCCCACAGTGATTAAACCTCCTGGTAGAGCTATCCCTGCTGTGTTGATGTCACATTCGGCAAAAGCAGTCAGTGGGGGGGCTCCTGATAACCAGGACACACTCTCTATATAATTTTAGACCCACATTACAAGCCTTGTCTGTCAGTTGTTCCCTGCTGACAGGTTTTATATGAGTCAGCATGCAGATATTTTGCTGTGAAATCACAAATGAATTTGCTGCATGCCTCTACATAACCCCCAGGATACTTAAAGTTGGTTAACTCTATAGTCAAAAT
Organism: Gila orcuttii; assembly: GCA_026230005.1. NCBI lineage: Eukaryota > Metazoa > Chordata > Actinopteri > Cypriniformes > Leuciscidae > Gila > Gila orcuttii. The sequence continues at coordinate 8,995,554 of JAPDVR010000005.1, read as the reverse complement.
TAAAAAATAAAGGTGGAGATGGAGTGATTGTGAGATGGCGAAGAAACAGTCATTTCGTGACATGATTGACATCTCCTTCCGAACTTTTGGTTTAAACTCCATATGTTGAAGCTATTTTGTTTGCAGTAGGTCTACTAAACAAATGTTTGTATATTTCTGACAGCAATAAAAATAAATAAATAAATAGACTAAAGCACTTAATATCAGTGGCAATTTTGTCATGTCATATTCATTAGTTTTACAAAATTTTACAAAAAATAGTCATTTTAGAATAATTAAGCAATATCTCATCATACAGCAAAAGTGCTGTATTTCCGCATGGCTGTGATACAACTGTTCAGTAAGAAAAGTAAACAAGAAGTTAACATTGAATAACTTACATTCTAGGCACAATATTGCTGATTATTTTGAACAAAGCCGCCGAAGAACCGTTGCACGTCTCTGAGAAAAAACTGTTTTGAATCAGCTGTTTTAACAAATCAGTTGAATAAATAATTCAGTGACTCGTTTGTTGGTTTTGTTTCTGAATTAAGGTATGTTTGACTTGAAGCAGTGATGCGCAGACCGATTGGTCTATGAAATCAAAGTACCACTAAAGCGATTCAAAAGCATACTGAGCCGTCTTAGATAGACCAATCGGTATGCGTGGCGCCGCACAGGAATAAATGCCATTTGACATCACAGGAATAAAGTGAAACATTTTTATTTTTTTAATAATTTTTCACAATATTACTGATTTTACTATATTTTAAGCAAATAATGTAAATGAAGTCTCACTGAGCATATGAGACTTCCTACAAAAACATCTAAAATCTTACCTACACCAAACAAGGGTGTATAATTTTGTATAAACTTCCTGAATTGCTTTCATCTCAATCTTTGTTTAATTCCTATTCCTGGTCTTGGTCACTTTGTTTCCTGTTTTATCCACTTTCAAAATTACCATATGTGTCAACCAATAATAATGAAAAAATAAAAGTGGATAAATATGCAAATACATTATATTTGAATGCTGGATAATGCCACGCTCGTCTGCTGGGAGTGACTGAACAGTTGACTAACTAACATTTGTATCATAGGTATGATAAACACATTGGAGAAATCAGTTCACACAGACACTCGCTACTTAAAGATTTTGCTCTAGCACAGTGAGAAGTGTGTGTATTTGTAGTTAGTAAACTTAATTTGCTGTGCATTGTGCATATCTCCCTCATGTCTCAACACACTGATACGCACATGTAAACTCAGGGGGAAGAACATGTTCAGACCGCTCTCTCTGACTGCGCTTATTGTGTTTGTAAGAAAGAGAAAGACTTTGATGTCGCTCTGACTCAGTCATGGCACAGTGACTCAGACAAAAGACATCAGTGAGACCCACATTTTTAAAGCGCTACAGGTACGAGGACTGTTTACTTAATTTAAGAATTGCAAAGAGAGGCAGACACAGAGGAAAAGACAGCGATATAGAAGGCAGGGGAGAAAGAGATTGATGAACAGATGCATGTAAACCCGTCTGTCTTGTCTGGGACCTTTAGGCTGTGTGCAGGTCCCGGGATTGTTTTGGCTGTCTGAATCAAAAGCCTCCATGGCTAAATTCAATCCCAGTGTTTACTCGCTCTCTCGCACCCCCTCCCGCTTCTGCTCAGCCCCACAAACACACACAGATCCTCTGTGTCTTATCCTTACAGCTGCCCCACCCAGCACCGTTGTCTACTGTACCTCCAGTCTTTCCCATTTGATATCTCTCACACGTTTATTTGTTAAATATGGCCCATGGTCTTCAGAGAGCACAGATTGAAGACTTTATAAGGTGGTTGTAGTGTTTCCTGAACTAAAAAATTGCCCCATTTAGTTTGCTAATACATATTCCTGGTCTTAGTGTAAATATTCAGTGCATATTATTCCACATAAAAAAATATATATTTTGCGACTCTTCATATTCATAGATTTGAGGAAATGTTACTATAATGGGATGTTTTAGTAGATGAAAATAAAATTTTAGTTGGTGATAATGCGCAACATGAAGCTTTGAAAGATGTACACTAAAGTTTGGGGTTAATAAGATTTTAAAATGAAAAAAAGTGACAGTAAAGACTTTTACATAGTTAAAAAAATATCTCTTTGTGAATAAGTGCCATTCTTTTAAGCTTGCTATTCATCAAAAAATCCTGAAAAAAATGTATCACAGTTTATACAAAAATATTAAGCAGCACTAAAGCCCAGAGTAATGGCTCCTGAAAATTCAGCTTTGGCATCACAGGAATAAATTACATTTAAAATATTACAAAAGAAAACAACATTTGTTGTAATAACGTAATATGTAATGTAATGTATGTAACAAATGGCGTAGAAACATTTCACAATATTACTGTTTTTACTGTACTTTTTATCAAACAACTGCAGTCTTGGTGAGCATAAGAGACTTCTTTCAAAAACATTACAAATCTTTCCAACCCCAAACTTTTGAAAGGTAGTGTATGAACATTTACATATATGTTTTTTATATATATATATAAAGAAAAAAATCTTGCTCTTCTTCTGAATGGGTGTTTCTGCCGCAAACTTTCTTTCGGTCTGGCTCCAATCTGGGATGTATCTCCCACTTTTCCCAATCTAATCAATTCCCGATGGATAAAAATCAAGTCCCACCCAACATACATCACAATGAAAATGGCAATTCATGTTGACTTTAACTATGAATGAAAGATCTGCAGTCTTCCTGGGGGAATTACTTTAGGACCGAAACATCCCTAACACATAAACACACACACACACACACACACAAGTGAACCATGACCTGAGTGTAACTACCCATCCATCCCAGCTCTTTTACCTGGGTCATCACTGATCCTCAGGGGGTGGCTTGACAAATCATCACCTCCTAGAAATACCCAATGAAAAACAGCAGAGGAAGAGAGCAAGAGAACTGCTTTTCTCATTTGTCTGCATTGTTGGTTTGGCTCCAATGAAAACTGTGTGTTTAGGCTGATGGAGTTATGAATGTTCTTTCTGGATGAAGCCCAGGAAGGCTTTTTAAATATGTTTTTAATGGCTATAAGGCCTGTATTTGTTGGGAGAAGAAACTGTTTGAGTTGGACAGATGAGAGAAAAAAGAATCCGAAATGATAAAAATACATGTAGGTTCAGATTCGTATTCAGCTTTTATTTCAGATGTATGGCCCATTGTTCCACGCTTCTCAGAAATTTATGATTTTTCTTTCGTCCCTCTGAGATATTATATTTCAGCTATGTTTGGAATATTATGCTTTTTTGATTCCTCAGCACTTTGTTTTAAATGTGCTCTTTAATTACACTGTAAACACTTCCTAGCATTATCTCTACATGAGTATTCATGACCCTGCATCTTTAAGTTAAAATCACAGTGTGGCTAAGGATATGATTTCAGTCAGACCGTTGACTTTGTGGCCTTCACTGATGTTTAGATAAACTGCTACAGAACTGAGCAGGCTTTATTTTTCCTACCTGTGTTTTACTGCTGAGGGGGACACAGATCACAGCCAATGGCACATCCTGTAAGGAAACATGGGGAAGGAGTTTCAGGAGGGCAGGTGGGGGTGGAAGAGGCACACGGAGCTGTGCTTGGGAAACGGTTCCAGAGAGGTTTTTAGAAAGGGAACATAGTCAGAAAAGCCCTTCACTGCTGACAGGAAAGCAGCCGTTTCTTCAGGTGTGAAAATACTCACATGTTTTTTCATATCACTTTTTTTGGACTGATGTTTTTACATCTGAGGTGGATATTCACATGGAAATACTTTAAACAAATATTGATGCCCGGTTTCACAGACAAGGCTTAAGCCTAGTCCCAGACTAAAAGGCATATATCTAAAAATATGGCACTGCCATTGTTTTGTCTCAAGATGCACACCAGTAATGTTTTTTTTCTAAGGCACATTTATAAAAGCTACTTAAATGTCCTAATTGAACTAAGGCCTAATCCTTGCTTAATTTAAGCAGCCATAATAATAATAAAACATATAAATAATAAGATGGATTTTGTATTAGAACATATGCCCTATATCTACACCACGTAGTAGTGGTAGTGGTTTATTGAATCATTGATTCTAATGAGACTCTTTGTCTTATTTGTGTTATTTAGACCTGCACAGACGTTGGGGTTTATCTTTAGATTTGGGTAAACAGTGTAATTCATAATAGTTGCCTCTTTGTGGTTGTACAACAGCAAAAATCTTCAGACAAGAGCCTCACTGGCGTTTGTGGTGACTGTGACTGGACTTGGATATTTGACAAAATGTAGTTGTTTTAGTCATACATACAATTTAGTTAACATGAGTAACAGCTTTAATGATGCCTTAATACTCTTAATAATCGTCTCTTGTCACTAACCTGGGATTCAGGATTGAAATAACATGAGCAGACCCAGATCATTTATGGAAACTAATCTGGAAACATGGATCATTCAGATATCATCATTGATGTAACCATGACCACGTTGACTCACGTTTATAACATCAATTCTGTATTTTGAAAGTGTAAGCACTTTGATGAACTGCAACAACTGTTACAATGATATAATTAAATATAGGCCATTCACATTTATTTACAAAAAGTCTTAGAAGTATAGTAACAAAATGAAAAATGTGGACTTCAGGAAAAATAAATAAAATACTATAATTTGCCTTTAACAGTCTTCAAATTTACAGCTTGTAGTATCAGCCACGTTGCCCAGTTAGCAATAAGATGTTTTAGGTTGACAAGGTGATTGTTTATTTGAATTCACATAAATTTTGAATGGCAGATTTATCACTTCTCATCTATGTTATAGTATATGATGTTTAGTGTAACAGTCATGCAATTTAGTGTCTATATACACAACCGTATAAAACCTTGGAGTCAGCAACATTTACCTATGTATGTGTGTGTATATTATTGAATATATATATATATATATATATATATATATATATATATATTACATATATGTCTGTACACACACACACACACACACACACACAAAAACACACACACATACACATACACATATTATGTAAACAAAAATGTTTATGCTATGCGAATATAATTTGACGGAGAAAAAAAATTCAACACGGTTATTTAAAAATCGTAATAATAATTCACATTTTATTTTTTTTATTGTAGTTTTGATCATATAAATGCAGCATTGGTGATCATAAGAGACTTCTTTTGTGTAGTGTATATTTATTAAACCATTTACCTTTTTTCTCGAATAGGAAAGTTAGTGTTTGATAAATGAATTGGTGAGCTATATTTATGCCAGACGACATTCACATCGATGTGGTGAATTTAGTGGGTATGAAAGCAGGGCAGACAGCAGTTTACCCTCTGAACTGACTCCAAAAGTAGTTCCTCCACACACACAGATACACACAGATGCTTAAAGGACAGCAGTAAAGTCAGACAAAGCTCATGTTGTGTCTGCTTTGGCGGAGTGTGTTTGTCTGGCAGGTCGCTCCAGCAGTCACCAGCGCCCAGTGGGGGACTTTGAGTATCCAACAACACACCGCAGTGTTCCTGTGTTTCTCGACTTTTTTGGAGCAGCACGGTGGAACTTCGCTCTTTTTTGTTGACTCGGGTGGCTCGTTGGTTTTGGCGGGTAACGCTGAGGATACGTGCATATGCGAATGCATTTATAGCTGGCCTCTTTCACTGCAGTTACAGAAATAAACAGCACCCACAGACCGACAGACTGCACACTTTTGTCTCAGCCTGGATTCCTCAGTGGCAGAGATGTGATATTCCTGTGGCTCTGAGCCAGACAGACAGTCATATTCCCCTGTCTCCACATTCTCAACATCTCTCTCACTCTTTGTCCACCTTGTCTTATTCATAGTCCCGACCATCATCTGAGTCTCACACACGGATGCAATCATGTGCTCGCCTGCGCTGCCGTGTGCACTCGTTGGCCATGCTCAGTATAAATAAATTCAGACAGGCTTTGCCTGTCTCTGCATCGGTGTACCCTTACTCTCTACTACGCTGGCCTCTATAAATAAACACTCTCATCGCAGGAAGCAAACATTGGAGGCTGTCCTACAGACATTGGCTGGGCTGAGACTGAGATAGGACAGAAAAAAATTGTAATGGTTAAATGTTTATATATGTATGTCCAGTTTTGAGGGCGTTCCCAGAAGTGACTTCCACTGAACAGCTCACAAAGTGTTTTACAATTCAAATGAACCATTGTACAGCCAGGTGTGACGTTGAGAGGGGGTTTTCATAAGCGGATACAACTGTGGAGTAGGTGGTTATAGCATTTCACCTGTTCCAAGCGCGTGTTGTGTCTGTGTAGGTGGAGAAGATGGATTTACTGGAGAGTTAATTATATCTGTATCTTGTAGTTGTTAGATGAATCAGTGACACAAAAAGAGAAAAGAACTTTTAAAAAACAAGTTTAAAATGCATGCGCCAAGTTCCATTTTCAACAAAAGTTTACATTTAATGATTCTGAAAATGTCAGCATAAATCCTTATACCTTGATAATACAAGTATAAATATAAGACAGAAAAGTATTTGTTTATCATATATAAATTATGTTTTTGTTTGTTTGTTTTTGGGGAAATTACATTGCAACCAAAAACCTTTGAATCGGCATGGCAGTTATTGTCATTGTCTGTTTTGGTTTGTTTTCCTGCATGTTTGCTTTTTCCATGTTCTTTTTTAAACTAATTTGTATATAATATTTTAATGAAATAGCTTTATTGTAGTTTTTTTTTTTAGGGGGGTTAATAAATAATAAAACATTGTGCCATACTACTCAATATGTTTTTCCCCCTCAAACATTTCATTTTTTAATTAAGAATGAATAATTTTTATTGTAAATTGAATACTCCAGATCCAGACTAAACAAATTAGATGTCACTCGGCAATTAGGACATTTTTCCAAAATTGTTCCAATTTCCCTTCTAAATCTGCTCAGAAAATGCAACACATTCTACAGATTCCATCTCATTTTTCTTTTTATTATTGTTGCTGTTATTGTGCTGTTGTGTGCATGTCATAATACCCATAATAACTAAGTGTGTGTGCCTGTGTGCAGGTGTACCTGAAGGCTCCTATGATCCTGAATGGAGTGTGTGTGATTTGGAAAGGATGGATTGATCTTCAGCGTCTGGATGGGATGGGTTGTCTGGAATATGATGATGAGAGAGCACAGGTACAGATAAACTACCTTGTGCTGTCAAACTGCCTCTTGTTCCTCATGTGCATGAGAAATGACTGACCGTCGCCTGGCTTCCTGTCTTTTTGTGTGTTTATACAGCAGGAGGATGCTCTAGCCCAAGCAGCCTTTGAGGAAGCCCGCAGAAGGACTCGTGATTTTGAGGACAGGGATCGCTCGCACCGTGAGGACTTGGAGGTGAGAGCTGGAGTGAGTGAGGATGTGTGTATGAGTGTGAGTTTCGATCAGTTAGTGCATGCTTAAAATCTTTTTATTTTATTTTAGTTGTAACGAAGCTCAGTAGGTCTTAGTTTGTGTGTGTGTGTGTGTGAATGTGTACATGTGTTTTCCACTTGTGCATGGACAATACTTCTGTATGTGCTTTTTTTGCATAATCCTTACCTAATTCCTCTTGCTAATATTTTGATTGACAGCTACTACCAAAATATATGATGCTTTAAGGAGCAGTTCACTAAAAAATGTTTTAGTATCTCCTGAGCCGAGAGATGATAAAGTGGTGCCACCGGCATCTTTTCTTATGGGTCTAGCCAAAGTGGTAGAGTGAATCTCACAAAATCATGTCTAGATCAGATTTCATCCCATAATAGAAAAACATAATATTTTGCATAAAGGAAATGAGGCCTATTATAAGGACATTTCTGCATTGACACATTATTTATTCATGACAACTGAGCACATTTTCCCCAAAATATGTTATTATTGTAATGTATCCGGACATTTTACTTTTGAGGTTGTTGTTGTTTTTTGTTGTAATTCTTATTATTCTCGATGATGATTCCAGTAAATAATATTTTTATGAACTATTGTAGGGCAGTGTTTTTAATAAAATAAAAATCATAAAGGCAGAGCAAAGTAACATATAATGTATTTTTATTAATTAAACTTTTTTTATTATGCATTTTTCCACATTACAGTAATGGAAATATGTATATATTTTTATATTATTATGTACTTAAAGGTACAACATGTAAGAACTTTGTATCAGAATATCCAAAAACCACTTGCTCAGTGTTATATATTTCTTTCAATTGTGTACTTCCATTATCCTAAATGTTTCCAAAAATGTGTAAATTCAGAGAAAGTCACAATTTTAAAAAGTGCCCGTCCCTGTTCACTTGTCGCCTGTCAATGACGTAATATTCGCGTTATCCCTGGTTTCCGCTTGTACTGCCATAGTAACCATGGCGACAGACGTGGACAACTGCGTAGTGCGTATCGTCTAGCGGGACGATGTTGTTGTTTCGTTCGAACATTATGGACCATGGCAAGCAGACTTTGGGACAAAAGGAGAACTAAAACGAGGATCAATATCAGCGTGGCCTTTTCAAGATGCCGAGAGCTCCACGTCCGCGACTAACTTGGACTTGACAGAGCTTCACGAGTCACGACTTGACAGGGACGCCGCTCTTGCATGTACTTTATTAGACAGGTGAGCAAATGTACATAAAACAAATCAATGTTATATAGCTCAACATGATGAAATGTTAGAATATGATCAGTATGTTATTATAATGTTGATCTAGCTTACTGCTAGTCTCATTTAGGCAATAAACTAACACATAGAATAACATTATAACTTTCAACACACTCAAATGCTGTTCAGTATGATAGTGCAACATTAGACCAAGTGAAACAGCGCTGCGTTACCTCACAAGTTTCATTTGTCTAATAAACTGACCTGTGTGAGTATTAATTCAGCACTTGCGTGTAGTTCGGTAGAATTAAATGTCCTTATTCCTTTATATCCGCGGGAATCGCGTTTGGCGCTGATATCTGTCTCTTATTAGCAATCGCGACCTGCTTCATACACAGTCATGTTAAAAAAACTGTTGAATGTTTTCACTCATCCATAATAGAGATTTACGCACTAAATCCAGCATAAACTCCGGCACAATTTGCATATTTTTAAACTATCAAGACAGACCTCACATCCCGAACCTCAGCAATTGTCTGCCAAACGCGTTTTTCGCTTGATATTTGCATAAAGTCGAGAACTGCCTTCTCCGGTCCGCTGTCAATCCCAAAATGCACTGCGCGAACGTAAAGCTCGACTTCCATAGGACTGAATTGAAAGCGCTTGCTCCGCACCGCTCGCTCCGTGCCAGTAGACACGCACCGTACTGTCTATGGGCGATGCAAGGCGCTGCTCTTGCCTGTTCTAGAAAGGATACGGATGTTCTTTTCGGATGTAGGTAACAATATTTAACAATTTATATATTTTTTTCATTTGATTGGTTCAACAGCCACCCGCCCGAATTTAATTAAAATATTATTTTTTGTCACGTCATCCGCCTGATCCACGGCTGTAACCGCCAACTGCGCATCTCTAATCCATAAACATTATTTGTATGATCCGTCAGCAAGTCCCATCATTCCGCTTATCACTGCGTCATAAACCTATGCCTTTGTTATTGTAAGAGGTTAGCGACCCCTAGCAGCGAGTAAAAATTACATATTGTAGTTTTAATTTTCATGTTGTTTGTTGTTTCTGATCTTGTTTTTGACCTTTACATTTTTTTATCAAATCTAAAGAATTTAATTAATTCTAAAAGTCATGTAAGAAATGGCTAAAAAATCATTTTAACATAAAAGTTACTGTCTCTAACATTATTTTAATTTTGCCATTTGTACGTCAAAAAAGGTAGTTGTAAATTCTGTTTCCTTTCAAAATTGCACTGCAGGAACAGGTAAATAAGTGCCACCTCACATCATTTCTGTCTGTTCCCTGTTCCCTGCATGTTATGAGTGCTCTTGACGTAGCTAAACAGCTTGTCTGGGGTAATACTGATTTGATCACTTGTCATTTAGCAGATGCCGATGGCACAGCTCAGTCATTTAATAACTCAGGAGGTAAGACAACAATTTAGGATTTTATGTAGTGAACTGCTGCCTTGATTTTCTATTTACTATAAATGATTCAGAACAAAAGCATAATGAAGGAGGGCATGTGTGTTTCTTAGTATTTTGTATGTATGCATGCATAAATGTACTCCATGTCAGTTTGTGTACGTGTAAGCTATTGAAGTCCTTTACTTATTTGCTCATGGCTTAGTGCATGGAGTGTCTTTGCATTGTAAGTCTTCAACTATAATCATTCTACAATCAATCAAAACTGCGCTCTTAAGATGAAAACCAAATTGTGTTTTTTAGGACCCTGTGGCATCAAAAATCTGGGACTGATGGCCTTCAAGGACCAGGGTCTGTCTCCTCTGCTTCTCTCTATCCTTGTGTCATGCACTAAACCGTGTCTGTGTCTGTAAGTGTGTGAACACGAATGTGTATTTCACAAGAGCATGTGCATGAAAGAGCACCTCTGCGTCTTTATGTGTTCTTCTGTGTGTATCTACTGTGTCTATATGTGTTAGTAGGTAGCCTACATGTAGGTGTGTGTAAGTGGGAATTCAGGCTTCTATAAGCAACTTTGGGTCTTATACCGTAAGTGCAAAAAACTTTACCGGCTCGAGAGACCCCCAGCTCGCTCTTCTTAGACCTCTGTAATGGAGACCAGACTTCCATCCCAAGATTCCTCACTGCCCCGCCCACCCACTCCCCTGCTGCAAAGCCCTCTGGGAGCTCTCAGGCACAGCTTGGCAGCACATGACCAGAAAGATTCCCCTTATGAACCGCCGCCTTTATATTCCTCCCTCCTAATCTACACCCTCAGGCGTTCCTTTACACACTCTTCATCCACTCTTCCAAAATCAATCACGCCAAGGTCTCTTTTTTAAATAGATCTGGCTGCTTATGAAAATCAAATTTCTTACTCATTGCAGTCAGGCGATCTGTGACTCACGGGCCAAATATTTTTCCCTCAAAGCTCAAAGTCACTGTGAGTGGTGGAAAATGAAACCCTGTAATTATTCTATAATTCATGCTTTCTCATCCCAGCAGTGTGGAGTCTGATCCTCGTTCGGAGCTTGTTTTTCGAGCTGCCCGGTTCGGTCGGCTTTATTTTGGAAAGCGAATAATCCTTGAGCATGGATCGAACCTCAAGCCTTCACGCTACATACGACGCTCGCATAGCTGTGGTCAAACTCCATCATCTGTAATTGGATAAAAAACAGAACAATAGCCGTCTGCATCTGCAGAAAGACAGTGTTTTCTGGGAAAGTGGGCCAGGTTTGTTTTAAAAGGCGAACAATGCATTTAGAGACTTCAAAATCACTTACGACCTCACTGGAAAAGAGACAAAGGGGAACATTCGCTCTGCGTACGCACTTATTTGTCCTCTGTCTTAATGCGGTTCCGTCACTGTTTGTGTACGCAGGGAGTCCAAGGGGGCGAATCAAAGCTGAAAGATATCGAAGAGGGTAATGGCCTTCTGCGTGATAGATGGTAAAGAGATGGATGAAAAATAGATAGGCCATTTTTCATGAAACCCAGGCCTTTACTGCAGGTGGGATTAGAGGATGAGTGATGTTGGGCCAGTGAAAGTATTAATATATCATTAGTATTGATCTTTTTCATTAGCAGCGCTGTCTCCCCAGCAGAATCTAAGCACTATTGACTTGTGGTACAGGAGAGTGCTTCAGCTGGGCTCCGTATGATCGATGCTTCGTCCTCTCATCCACACAAATGTGCTTTTTCAAAGCTTAAATACTAAGCAGCAAACATAAAAATGCTTTTTGTGCTTTATAAAGCCCTAAAGATATATATGACATCTTCTGCAGTTTGATTTGTTCTCTTATTTTTGCCCAGCATTTAGATTATTTATTGTCCTGCTGAAAACAACATCTTAAACTCAAACCTAAACTGGTTTGTTGGTCCAACCTGGTCTGGTCAGCCTGGTGTGTTGACTGGTATTTTTCAGCTGGTTAAGGTGGTAGACCATCTGGCCACCCAGCTAAACAACTTAAGAGACCAGTTGAAATCAGCTAAGACCAACAAACCAGCTTATGATGGTTTAAGCTTTGTGGAGCATTGTTGTGTCACCCTTCACATTTGTTTAAAAATATAAATAACCATATCAAATAATTAGTGCTGTCAACTAGGTTCATTTTTACTTAATCGCATATAACATAAAAGTTTGTGTTTACATAATATATGTGTGTATATATATATATATTTTTTTTTATATATATATTTTCTATACGTAAAGGTCTATGTGTGTATATACTGTATACACACATATTTATATATATATATATATATATATATATAAATATATACGCACATATATTATGTAAGCACAAACTTATGTTAGATTCGATTAATTGTGATTAATCGATTTGACAGCACTAAAAAAATACAATGTTATAAATAATATTATAAAAAATTATATTCTTTTTATTATTATTTATAAAGTAAAGTTTGGGAGCGGTGTGATTGTTTTCGGATCAAAACTACAGTAATAACTATAATAATGTGAATTATTATTATTATTGTTACAATTTAAAATAACAATTAAAACATCAGTGTTGAAAACAGTTGTGCTGCTTAATTTTTTTTTTTGGTGAAAATCGTGATCATTTTTTTTCAGGATTCTTTGATGAATAAAAAAAGTTCAAAAGAACAGCATTTATTTGAAATAGAAATATTTTGTAACATTATAAATGTCTTTACTGTCACACTTGCACAATTTAATGTCCTTGTTGAATAAAAGTATTAATTTCTTAAAAAATATTTATCTAATTGATCTCAAACTTAGTGGATAAATAACAAGCAGTGCATTTCTAGACAAATATGTTTAATTCTGCAGTTCACCAAAATTGTCAACAACGGCTAGATAATGCTTATTATTTACAGTGCGTCAGTGCACCAGAGTGCTTTGTGCTGTGCGTATGACAGCTATAACAGCTTGATCTGTTAATGGATACGCTTAAAGATGGGATTCCCAGGCGTCGGGTCGAGTAAAAACAGCATTGCGTAGCTCAAGGGTTAGAGCGTGCTATAATCGCCGCTTCCATGGATGATGACCTCACACTATATGAGATACACTGTCTGCCTCTTCGTCTATCTTTCTCTCACCGTCTGCCTGTCTGTCTGTCTGTCTGTCTGTCTGTGCTCAGACATCTATGTCAGGGAGAGATTTAGACATAGGCACATAAACATATGTATCTGTGACAAGGCCATCAGTCATATCTTTATTTTTAAAGCTAGTGATTTGAAGACTTCCCCCTGACTAATGACTAATGTCTGCCACTTCAACCAAAAAAAGCAGCTCAAATTTTTAGCGTCCAGACTGAAGTTGATCTCTGCCGTCCTCTGCTGGGCACGGAAAGCAATTGCATGTGGGCTGCAAACTTTTCTACTCATCCTGTGTTTGTTTGTAGATTGAGAACTAACATGTCAGAAAATAACTGTACTCTGTCTCTGTCCTGGTGTGTGTGTTAAGCAGGCTTTTCACAGTGTTTTGCTACATATTCTAATTTACTCTGGGATTCTTCAAATTAATAGCCTACATTTTTCGATCATTTAAAGTTTCAAATGGCCAAATATCACATTTTTTGTTCCCTTTATTCAGTATTAAGTCACATTAAATTTATACAGTTTGTCATTATAAACAAAGTAGATTATAACATGACTCAAATAAAAGTTTTTCCACCTGAAAAATAAATGGCAATATTAAATGAATGAAATGTTTGTAAATCATATATCTATCATTTCCAGAGAGATCTAAAGATCCTGAACTTTTAATATCTGACTCTGTTATTGTATATGCAATTGCATGTGGGCTACTTATCATGTTTCTAGTTTGAGAACTAACATATCAGCGGGTCAATCACAGCACAACCATTTTAACTGTGTTTCTGTCTCTGTCTCGGTTTGTTTGTTGGGGTGCGTGGGTGTTTGCGCACGTATTTGCATGTGTGATTGTGTGTGTGACCCAGCCCAGGCGACAGCAGGACCCCAGCCCTGGCTCCAACATGGGCAACACTGATGATCACAAGATGCGCTAGCGGCATTCACCAAAGTGGGCAGGGATGGGGTCACAAGACCTCCATCACCACAGCAATCTCATCTCCTGATGCCTTGTTTATCACAGGACAGACCAAAGTCCACACCGGTGGGGATTTTCGGGTGGGATGTTTGGGGAAACGGCCTGGTGAAGGGGCTGGGTGGGTTGGGCTGGGCTCAGAGATTCATTCGCATTTGATTCAGTCCCTCGTTTCCTCTTGGGATTTTTGCACTATGTGATATGTTCAGTTTAAGTCCCCATATCGCCTTTCGGTATGCATGGTTTTCCTACCTATGTTTTCTCTTGTTCCCCCCCCCTATGCAAGGCATCTTATTTTGTCCTATTGTAATGAAATGGCATTTTTTAATTATTTTATTCGTATTGTGTGTGAAAGTCAGGATGTTTACTTTTGTATTTTCATTTCCTCTCTATATAAACATGTCTGTCTTTGTGCTACTGTACGTAGGAGAAGCTAGTAAATGTTGCTAGGTAGATTTGTGCAGTGGAATAGAACTTTTTTGATGTCTAAAAAGAAAAATCTAGAAAGAGGCTGCTGATGTTGTGGATGAGGAGGTCTTTTCTTCTCCATGTGCTCTGTCTTCCACTCTCTTCCTGTGACAGTCAGTTAAAACATGCTTCAAACAGCAGGAAGTGAATATTGAGGTCAGTGTTTGTGCGCTCTACACAAAATGAGAGTTTTTCACCGTACATCTGCTTGTTCTGTCATTAATGTCAATGTTCTACACATTTAGTTTGTTTTAAGCAAGCTTTTCATAGTGTTTTGCTACATATTCTAATTTACTCTGGACTTCTTAAAATTAATTTAAAAAAATTCAATCATTTCAAATAATTCTCCAAAATGGAGAAAGTTTCACTTCACTAAATATCACTTCTTTTTTTTTTTTTTTACATTATTTCAATTTCTTTTTTCATTGGTTTTTAGTGATATTTTGACATGAAAACTCCTTTCATTAATATAAAACCACCATGGGAATTTAGGCAGTTGTTTGTCATTATAAACAATGCCATTTGCAATATATGCCAGATATGACCCAACCCAAGGAGACCCAAAGAATAAATGACAGAGATATTTGTAAATCATATATCAGTCACTTCCAGACAGATCTAAAGCTCCTGAACATTTAATATCTGACTCTGTTGTACTGTATATGCAAGTTTATATATCATGATGATTATATAATCATGAATTCACAGACCCTGTGATAGAATGTTATTTTCCACCAGGTCAAATAGTGCGTCTCCTTGTTGAAAGGTCCCGATTTTGCCCCCTCCCTGACGAAAGCCCTGTTTGAGATGGTGTAGTGTTTTGGGACAGTCAGTGTGGGTGGACTAGATGTTATTTGTTATCAGAAAAGTTTCTGATAAACAGAAAAGTAAGTAGGGAAGGAAAGACTGGTTAGAAACCAATTGCTAAAGGTACTCTTTATCATAAATGAACAACAAATAAAAGCAATCATAAATTGACCTCTTCTGACAATTGATTTTGTATAATCAATGTTTAACATAATTCCGTCATTTGATGTGTATGTTTTTTGTTTTATTTACCACAGTCAGTGGGGTAAGTATTTAAGGGTCAAGAATTATTACTTGGGAGAGATGCTGAAGTCAGAAGGTACGCCCTACCTCTAGCTTAAACCAAATATACACAAATGAGAGCTTATTTATAAAGAGCAAGTTCATGTTGTCTGAGTGTTGAGGGAAAGCTAATGCTGGTTTAGTAGAACGTTAAAGCTTTATATAGTTGGAGTGGGCTTTTATACCACACAATGGTCAGAGACTGGGCACCAGGAGGTTATTTAGGTCTGGATATATTTTGAAGATGCCAAACCAGAGTCCACAAAACAGAATCCTGCTTTAATTTAATCCTGCAGATCAACTGTCTGCTTTCTAGGTGTGTCTTATGCTATCAAAGAAATACCCTTTGCTGGCCTTCTATTCTTTTCTCTCTCATCCCTTTACTTAATGCTGGCATTAAGGCAAAATACACACCAGGTAGTGGATGGCTCTTTTTTGAAATGAATTAATAAATAAAATGTTTATTTTCTTAATTGTTTTAAGTTATTGATGCAGGTATACCTTTGTTTCATTATCAGGTTCCGCTATGATGAAATGCGTATTTCTGTATTGATATTGCTTTCATTTTCCCCTTGGCCCCTTAAGGAACTGGGGATGCTTTTATATGGTCTTTGGTTTTAGCTCTTTTTCTGTTTTTAATTTTAAGCAAGGAGGACTGTTAACTGAAGTGTTATGTTTGATTTGTTTCTTAATAAACTGGTTACAAACCATATTCTCACTCATTGTTGTGTGTGTGTGTGTGTGTGTGTGTGTGTGTGTGTGTGTGTGTGTGTGTGTGTGTGTGTGTGTGTGTGTGTGTGTGTGTGTGTGTGTGTGTGTGTGTGTGTGTGTGTGTGTGTGTGTGTGTGTGCGTGCGTTTATGTTTTTCATGCAGTCCAATGGCAAAATTATTTTTTTTCTCTGTCACGTGTTTTCATTATTATTATTAACTAAATTTTAAAAATACAATTTAAAAAGGTTAACTCAACCCCTGGTCATATCCTGACTCCACCCACTCGCAATATCTGAAAAATACTGGAAAGTGGGCAGAGCCCAGCGGAGGGGGGGCGTACACCTGAGACCCGAGTCTCTCTGTAGGCAAGGGCGTGGTGAGCTGGTGCCTGCTTACGTCACGCAGTACCACAACATCCAATAGGAAAATTCAACTGCAGTAGCCACCGTTCAACCTGAAGGCAGCAGCACTCAGACGTTTTTACACCATATATTGTAGAATTAAAGGTGCAGTGTGTGATTTTTAGCGGCACCTAGTGGTGAGGTTACGAATTGCAACCAACAAAAGTTACGGGTCCGACAGGAAAATATGTCATCGTCTGAGACAGCAGAGAGTAGCCAGTTCAGCAATGAGGTTTCTTTACAAGGATAAATTAAGAAATTATGTTTACTTAATTATTCAGTAAAACTGCTCATTCTAAACTAATACAAATATAACGGTTCATTAAGTCTAGTCTTTATAAACCACTGAAAACTTCTCTTTCAAGGTAGTGACGAAACGCTCTGTACCGCTGTTTGTTCGCTGTCGGCTATGGTAGAAACATGACGACACAATATGTCGACCTCCATAGAAGGGAGTGCCCGCGGTTATGGAGATATAAATGTCTCATTCTAAGGTAATAAAAACAACGGTTCATTATGCAAGATCTTTATACACAACTGAAAACATAGTTATGGATCTTACATTGCATTTCTGTCAATAAATCCTCAGAAATATTACACAATGCACCTTTAAAACACTTTATACCCAAATGTCAAACAATTTACTCGAATCAATGAACAGCATTAATAAAGCCCCAGTCTTACAGATCATAAACAAAAAAAAAAAGTTGTTTTAGGGTTTAGTTACCCTTTAAAATACAATAATTTAGTATTATTCATTAACCCCTAAAGTCCTGAAGGCATTTTTAGAGTTGTTTTTTTCTGAGTGACATACACAAACGTAAAGACTCATAACTCCAAAACTAAAGAAAGAAGAGTCAAAAGGTAGGTATCGTTTGATAGAAAACTTTTTAAATTTTTAGGGGAAAAAAAACGTCATTCCATTTGGATTTTTGACTCATTTTAATCGTGAGAATCTGCTGTAAATAATGATGTGCAATTCAAATGCACCCTTCAAAGGATGAAGCCTCGGATGCAGCATTTGAGTATTGAGAAGCGTCCTATGTAGCCGTTTGGAACGTACGTACTTGGTGAAGGGAGCAATTAAAGACAACATAATTTCCTAATTATCTTCACCTGGAATGTTACCATGACAATGGCGCCCATCACCCCATAGACCTAATTCACAGCAGTGTCATCTTTGATTTGTAAGGGCTGTGAGGGATAGACATACATCTCTTCAGTGGGTTGTACTGTTATTTCATGTGTTTTTGGATTGTTCTGCTGACGAAACACTGGAAAAATATCTTTCAAAGAAATTTCAGTAGACAAAAAATATGAGCTGTGGAAAATTATAAGTGATCTAGGAGCTTTTTACAGCAGATGCCATTGAAAACATGTTAAGTCAAGTCAAGTCAAATATATTTATATAGCGCTTTTCACAATACAGATTGTATCAAAGCTGCTTCACAGTATCAATCAAAACAACTTAACAATGTTTGTTTATTACTGGAAAAAAGACATCCAAGTTTGGTAGAGCTGATCAATGGTATGATTGGTTAATTAATTTGAATATCCCCAACTGAGCAAACCAAAGGCAACAGTGGCAAGGAACCGAAAAACTCCATCCAGTGACCTAATGGTGTCCTAACACCCCATCAGATGACCCAATGGAGAAAAAAAAACCTTGGGAGAACCCAGGTTCAGTCGGGGGCCAATTCTCCTCTGGCGTTTATGAACTAGAGGCCGAATTTACAGTAACTGTAAGATAAAAAATGTATATGAATGCCTGGCTAAATAGATGCGTCTTCAGTCTAGTTTTAAACTGGGAGAGCGAGTCTGAGCTACGAACAATATCAGGAAGGCTATTCCAGAGCTTCGGAGCTAAATGTGAAAATGCTCTGCCTCCTTTGGTGGATCTGGATATCCTAGGAATGACCAGAAGCCTCGAATTTAGTGATCTTAAAGAGCGCGATGGATTGTAAGGCGATAGAAGATCCGTTAAATAGACTGGAGCTAAACCATTTAGAGCTTTATAAGTCAAAAGCAATACCTTGTATTTAATACGGAACTTTATAGGTAACCAATGAAGTGATGATAAAATCGGTGTTATATGATCATATTTTCTTGATCTAGTAAGAACTTTAGCGGCTGCATTTTGGACTAACTGTAGCTTGTTTATTGAAGATGCAGGACAACCAGCTAATAAAGCATTACAGTAATCTAGTCTCGAGGTCATGAATGCATGAACTAACTTTTCTGCATCAGAGACTGATAGCATATTACGTAGCTTAGCAATGTTTCTGAGGTGGAAAAAGGCAGTTTTTGTAACATATGAAATATGCTTTTCAAAAGACAGGTTGCACTCTAATGTAACACCCAGGTCTTTTACTGTAGCGGATAAAGTAACAGGGCATCCTACTATGTTAAAGTCGTGCTGTGAAAGGTTTTGTGGACGTTTTTTAGAACCGATAAGTATTACCTCTGTCTTGTCTGGATTTAATAAAAGAAAATTACGCGTCATCCAATCTTTTATGTCTTTAACACAATCTGTCAATTTGGATAATTTAGTGTATTAATCTGGCCGTGATGAAATATATATTTGAGTGTCATCAGCATAACAATGGAAACTAATTCCATGTTTCCTTAGAATATTACCAAATATTACGTTAGGTCTATTACTTACAGCCTCGCTTTCATATCTGTCATGGCGCTGCTCTGAATAAGGCCAATTAGCTGTACTTACAACAGGAATTTCTTATTGTTGTTAAATAATTGTTGCAAATAAATGTACACTTTATAATGAAGTATTTTAAATATGTGTTATATATATATTATATATATATGTTATACTGTATATATATATATATATATATATATATATATATATATATATATATATATATATATATACATATGTGTGTGTGTGTGTGTGTGTGTGTGTGTGTGTGTGTGTGTGTGTGTGTGTGTGTGTGTGTGTGTGTGTGTGTGTGCGTGTGTGTGTGTGTGTGTGTGTGTATTCCCTCTCTGCTCTCGCCTTTTCAAACTTCACAAAATGTCACATTTACCTAACATATCTACTATTCATTTTTTTCTTATGAAACTTCATTAAACTTTATATGAAATGTATGTCAAAAATGTGTATGATATATCACAAACAAAACAACAAAACTTAAATTATTCTGTTCATAGAACTTATTCATAGCACGTGTTGTATTCTGTCTTCCGGTTTGTATTTCCACAACATGAAGGTAAGATCTTACGGATTTATGAATGATCCGCTCGTTTTAAAATCTTCCCGGTCTAACTGACATTTGTTATGACATCCACTTCAAACATTACAATGCTCATGATAACGTTTGTTAACTCTAAAATAAGTAAATCCACTTCACCAGCGAATTACTCCTTGACAGCCATGCCATAGAAATATACAGAGCTAGCGCAAAAACGGAAGTTCAAACACAATATACTAAAGATGGATGTGTGCTTGTTTCTCTGGCGCAATTACTTCCTTGAAGTGACCATCGCATGTATCTTTCGCTAACAGATTTGTGGTAGGTCCCTTTGTGAAGAGATTCAGTTATAGTTCACTTAGTTTAATATACTTCCCTTTCATTAAAAATTGCGTCCCATTCTCGAAGTGCCTTTCAAGAGCACAAAACACCATTTGGAATTTGTAGGCCTACATCTTAAAAGGCTGTGACTCTAGTACATTAGATGCTCCTGTGCCTTTGCAAAAATAACATTTCTTGTCAGCCTCCGTTATGAGGTAAAATACTACAACTTTCTTAATTAACTTCAATGAAAGCATAACTTTGATGTTATCGAGTCTCGATTTTGGAAGTTTTAAGATCTGTTGCATAAAAATTCAATAGAAACTCTTTTCAAATGCATAAAAAATGATTGATGTTCCATTGAATGATAACGTTTTGAAGTCTGCCGTACGTATGCACCTGACTAGAGCAGTCATGATGTTTATTTAATAAATCCCCTGGATACATAAAATAGTAAAATCTTCTAATTCAATTTTGTATTATAGGGTCTTATTGGAGACACTTGTGTACTTGTAAGCACACTGTTGAAAAACCGGTGTTTATCTGGGTCAAAGACCAGTGAAGCCTTGACTGGCCCACTCAGATTTCCAATTCTAATAGAGATCTCTTCACCCCTGGCTGTGTCTGTAAACTTCAACTGTTTTAAGGAGCTGTTTCTTATCTACACTCCACAACCTGCCTGAAGGAATCCAACTCTGTTCAGTCAAGCATCCAAACAGACACACTCTCTGCATCACAAGTTTAGTACGTTTGCAATACATATAGATTTTAAAAGATGAACGCTTTATTTATCAATATATTTTAGATGGTATTTTTTGTATGGATATTATTTTAAAGTATATTATGGTTTCATGTTTTTGATCTGAGGAGAGTCTCTTCATCTTATTAATAGTCTTTGTCAACAAACTTGCTTGATCTTTAGTCTTTGAACCAATGTGATTTGTGCACTCTTCACCTGACAAAGCTTTTAGGCAGTAAATGTTGCAAAGGGGAACAGAAGCTTTTGATTCTTTGTTCTTTGGCTCTTACAAAAACAGTCATAATTGTTTTATGGACTGGAACTCATTTTTTTCCAGCCACTTCATTGCCTGCAGTCATCCTGACCTCTTCTCTAAAAGACAGTAGACATACTGCCATCACAGTGTATTCATACAAAAGCAACATCAACCAAAAAAAGTTTTTGAGATGGGTGATATTTGTAAATAAAAAATAATAAAGCAGCAAAACATAGATGCAAAATCAGCTCATCTTTATTTTATTATGTTCTACTGTTCACTGTAGCCACTGTGCTAGATCAAGCTGATCTGGAGGTAGTGAAAGGAATCATATCAAGGATTCAGAAAATGTTGCTAGAAAACATGTATATGCAAGGCAAGCACCCAATCATACAATGTTACTAATTGTTTGGTGTGATTATTATCTCACCAAACACTCAATCGTTTGTGCAGTGCTGTACTTTGAGGGCAGCCAGAGAAAAAAAAATAAAATCACATTCCAGAAGGACTATAAATGTATGAATGTAAATGACTATGAAATTATTGAAAACAATTAGAATTATTTAACACATTAACTGTGTGTGTGTGTGTGTGTGTGTGTGTGTGTGTGTGTGTGTGTGTGTGTGTGCACGCGTGCGTGCGTGTGTGTGTGTGTGTGTGTGGTTCATGTATGCTCTACGTTAAGGGGACAAAATGTCCCTGCAAAGATAGCAATAACTGAAATCCTTATCCTTGTGGGGAGTTTTTTTTTTTTTTTATCTTTTAAGTTTTCTGTGATGTTTAGGGTTAGGGGATACCGTTTGTACAGTATAAAAATCATTGTCTATGAAATGTCCCCATAAAACATAAAATTGTTACCATAAATAACTACTTCTACCAGATTTAACCAATACAAATGAATTTTGTGGTTTTAAATGTTTATGTATCATCTGTCACCATTTTTTCAGTGTAACATTCAGGCATGAATTGAGTTGCATAACTCTATATACCACTAGATGTCAGTGTATTAGCAGTGATGACGAATTTATCTTCTCAGCATGTAGGAGTGGCTGTTATTTATATAGTATACAATACTCGTGATTGATCCATTAAGCAGATCCATGGACTAGACATGGCTCTTCAGATATTTATAGAGTCTATTTTGTCCTGTTCTACTTGATTCACTATAGCATTTTGTTACCCAACAGCAAAGTGACAGTCCTAGGACAGGAGAAGATAACTGCTCTCTCACTCTCCATCTGTCCATCTGATTCTTTCTCCTTTTCTCTATGAATAATCCTCAGTTATTATCTGTATATATTCATACTATGTCCAGTGTAATATATCAGTAGTCCCCTCAACATTCAGTGATAAAACAAGCATGCATTTAGTGCAAAGACATACATTTTCATAAATCTTATCACCTATTCTTTTATATCCATCATGTTTTGTTGATTTTATTTTATGATTATTTCAGGTCGGGAGGTCTTGATCCCGGTCATTCCTGTATATGCACAGAGTCTCGTCTATACCGCCTCCAAAGGCCTAAAAGACAAGGCTGTCTTACCTGTAGGGAGAGAGTGTTTGTATGGGAAGTGAAGAAGTATTGATTTGCACTGAAGAGAGCCGCCCACACACACCGAGAGAGATACAGAGAAAGAACGAGATGAGCGGGAACTTGTATTCAGCTCTTTGGGATTAAAAGGGTCACAGCCTCATTTTTCAACCAGACCTCCACCTTATATAATGACCATGAACTGTATTCATTTGGCTGAATGGTAATGAGGTCCACTTATTGTTACTTGTTGGCGTGTAGATGTGTGTATGGCAGTGTATGGCAGTGTCAAAGTTTAGACTCCTCTGTAAGAGGGGGCATTTTTGCTGTCAATGAATGCTGTTTACTTCAGTGTGTTTGGCCTAGAAGTATTTATGAAAGCACTCAAATTAGTGTCCTTAGAAATAAAATAGCTAAATTAGTTTGTCTGCTTATCATAAACACTTTAATATTCAAATGTCAGGCTAGTCTGTGACCAACTCTAGCTCTTTGTCTTGTTATAATGACCGTCCTTGACAGTGGAAAAGGTGTTCATTAAAGAGCAGTAAACTTGTTTGTTTGTTCTGGTTGGTCTTTTGGCCAGGATATCCTGGAGCTTTGCTTGGCCTTCGTTCCTGCAGGGCTCTTGTTTCGGAGAGCTCTAAGTGGCTCTTGATGCTGGTGGCTGGGCTGGCAAGGCCCTCAGCAGACCCTGCTTATTCTCCTCTTGGCAGACACCCATAGTTCTCGCTCACTGGCTTCCTAATTTAGTAACGACGGGTAAAAATATGTGCTAACGAACAGGGTCTGGTATGTCAGGCTGCCGTCCAAAAGGGGCGAGAGGGAGAGAGAGAGAGAGAGAGAGAGAGAGAGAGAGGAGGGAGAGGGGGGTGGGGTGGGGTATAGGAGGGAGTTTGAGATCAGGCATTCCAGAAGATGGCAATGCACAGCAAAACCACAGCACAGCACTGGAGTTCTATAGCACATCTGTTGTTATATTTATAAAACAGGTTGAATCGAATTATTAAACAACAATATGTAACTACCTCACTACCAGTGTTGGGTTTAACACATTACAAGTAATGCGATTAAAGTAAGTATTACTTTTACATTTATAACAAAATATCTGAGCTACTATTTCAAATAAATAACGCAATTTACTTTGTTTTCCCATTTGACTGACAACTCTCCTGTCCCCATGTTGAAATCAGGAGTAATCAGGAGTAAATGTGAGCATGCACAAAATCTCACTTGCACAAAAAGAGTGAAATAAAAAGTCAGAATATTATAAAAACCCGCAATAATTAAATATGCTAAATTACACAAATATACTTAATGTATTTAATCTCACTTTATTAACCATGCTGACCTTCAGCCATACAAATGAGCAAAAATTACTTTACATTTGGTTTCACTTTTTTTTTTTTTTTTGCTAATGAAAGAGTGTTGAACTCCTATTTTTCTGCAATCCAGAAAGGCAGCACAGCTGAAAGGTATTTTTGCGCTGCACCCTCTGCTGTACAGATGTGAATTTGCATTTCCTTCAGCATGAGGCTTATTCAGTTAGTTACTTTAGGGAGTAACACAATACTGTATAATGCATTACTTTTAAAAGTAACTTTCCCCAACACTATTAGCTTACACTAATGGAACTCATTTATAAAGGTCTGAAAATTCTAATTCTAATTTAAACTTGAAAAGTTGTATAGGATTCTGAAACATTAAACAAAGAAACATTATGATGTGAAATAAATCAATATTGAAGAGTCCTAGTGTCATTAAAGCAAAATTGGACACACCGAATACTGACAAATCCAGAATTTGAATTGTATTATTAAATTAATTATGTATTATTTAAAATGTTTTAAAAAATATTTTATATACACTACCGTTCAAAATTATGAGTTAAAAAAAAAAATCTCTTATGCTACAAAAAATACAATAAAATCAAATATTGTGAATTATTATAACAATTTAAAATAACCTTTTTTCTTTTGTAATATATTTTAAAATGCATTTATTCCTGTGATGGCAAAGCTGTTTTTTAAACAATTTAAAAGTGTTTATTGTATTTAATGCATCCTTGCTAAATAAAAGTATTTTTTTATAAATCTTTTTATAAAGATTTTGTAATACATTTTAGTGACCACAATTTATATGTATATATCTGTAGAGAAGGAATAAAACACATATAAACTGTAACAGGAGAATTCTTCCTCCTTATTGGGCACGACAGCTTTGTGATCCTCACACCTAACAGTTCTTGTCTCATTTCACACTCCTGTCACATGTTAGGGGCCTCTGTCTGTCTCTGTCCCAAACCTGTCCTTACTAATGAAGACAACATGAGGAGCAAAACATGTGCATGCAGTTCACCTTATTATTGCAAATAGCCTTTTTTGCATAAATGTGTTCTTCAGATGAAAGTGAACAAATCAGCCTTAATCTTTCTGAGCTGATCTTTCGTGCAGATGTTTAGTTAAGTGTCGATTAATAGCTGCTGTTAGAAAATGGAGATTGTCAGGAGAATTGAAGAGATGCATTTAAATTCAGCAGCTTTGCACAATGTGAAATCCACATGTATAGAGGTGCTTTTGTGCGTCATGTTTTTAAAGGCAGAACCAGATATACAAAGACTACAAAAAGGGCAAGGGGTGATGTTGTGGGCCAGAGCGTGTGCATGCATACACGCGCATGCCTATTTGTCCAGCCTTGTTTGCACAAATGTGTGTGTGTGTGTGTACAGGTCTTTCTCAGGAAGGATGTGTGTTGGTTGGTCTGTCTGAGACCTCAGGCTTGGCTGTGTCTGGGGGCTCTGAGTCATCTGTTCATGTCTGCACAGCCGTGAGACGATGGAGGAGACCAGCAGCTGACACAGGCTCTCAGGAGCCCCCTTCATACCTCAAGACTTTTGACTGTGCTTAAGAGGTGTACCGCTTGGAATCCAGACAACTTGAATCATGCATCTTATGAGGAGCAGACAACAATTAAGTTATTCTTTGTGTGCTTTTTGCTGGATACCATCATCTTGACCTTTGACCTGCAACCTTATTTGTTTGCAACTATAATTCATTAGTTTTTTGCCTCTTCTGTCATTTTGTCAGTGTGTTGTTGCCTTGATATATGATAATTGATTCATTGACCTGGGCAGTGTGAGTGGGGTGAGGTCATCTTCAAGAGTGGGTGATCATGATGTAATCTCACTAAACTAAATGGCCTTCTGTGTTGTTTATCTTGTAAGAAATAGTTTGTCCTTAAATTAATGGTAACACTTTAGTTTAGGGTCCAATAATCGCTATTAACTAGATGTTATTATCATGCATATTAGGATATTGGCCGTTTATTAGTATTAGTATAAAGCCCATATTAATGCCTTATTCTGCATGACCATATTCTACATCCTTAATCCTACCCAATACCTAAATTTAACAACTACTTTACTAACTATTAATAAGCAGTATATTAGGAGTTTATTGTGGGAAAAGTAATAGTTAATAGTTAATTAATAGTGAGAATTGGAACCTAATCTAAATCTAAAGTGTGACCAAATTAATGACTTACTCTCATATATTATCCTCATTTTGTTCGACATCTGTATGGCTGACTTTTTTCTGTGGAACATAATGAAGAATACTGTGGCTGTCAAGCTCCAAAAAGGACGCAAAAGCACCAGAAAAGTATCTTAAAAGCTAAAACTCCTAAAGCTATATTATAATTTGTTGTTATATGCAATCATAACCTCCATTGACCAGATCACTGAGTAATTGAGTTCTTAAGAATCGTGATGTAAACTAATCTTTTAGACTTGTTTTATGAACTGGATCAGCCAATTCATTTAAAGATACCAACTCAAAAGAATGATTTGTTCAAGAACTTTGTTCATGAATGCTCTAAATTAAGAGGGATGTCATGATTTTCTGTGAGCAATGACTGAAATTTCAGTGTGTTTGTCACACAAACCTATTTTGTGGCTTCAAAATATTTGAAGGTAACGCTTTATAATAAGGTTTCCTTTGTTAACATTAGTTATCTATATTAGTTAACATGAACTAACAATGAACAATACTTTGACAGTATTTATCAGTCAATGGTAATTTCAACATTCATTAATACATTTTTAAAATCCAAATTTGTATTTGTTAGCATTTGTTAATGCACTGTGAACTAACATGAACAAACAATGAGCAATTTGATTTTGCTAACAACAAAGATTAATAAATGCTTTAAAAATATATTTCTCATTGTTAGTTCGTCTAATGCATTAAATAATGGTTACAAATGAGACCTTATTGTAAGTGTTACCGATTTAAAATATGGTGCAAACTTTGTCGGCTGAAGACCAAGTTTGGTTTGAATGCATGGGCTTGGGTCTTCAACAAACAAAGTTGAAATCCTGTCTGGATTGCGCACTTCCCAGAATATTTACGCTACAGGTCAATAGTTGGAGAGTAGGAGGTCTTTTGTGGCTGTTTGAACGCATTCGACCACAAGAGTGTTTACACTACGAAAGAAATCAGGTTGAATGCATTTTCGACTACCTGGAAGTGTTCGAAAATGAACACGCTCAAAACGTTTTAGACCCCATTTACACCTGTATTTATCGTTGTCCACTTGTGATCCAATTGACCAAATCTCATCTTAATACAGGTGTAAAGGAGGCCTTAATAACAGGTACCAAGTCGCCAAGATATTCTTCCAAAACCATTTTCACATTTTCCACAAAGAACGAAATAAAGATGAGTAAATAATGACAAAACTTTTTCTTTAACAAATGCCACTTTGACAACAGGGCCAAGGGAAAAAAAGCATTTCTGGCTTTTTCTGACATTATGACATTACAGAAACTATGAGAACTGTGGAGAAGTGTTGATGCTTTATGTAGCTTCATGTGGCTGTGAGCTCATTAAGGGGAAATTTCTACAGACTCCAAAGTCTCACACACTGCCTACCTAAGTTACACACATTTTACCTACATCTTTAGTTTCAAATTGAAACCTTTACATGATGACTTTGATCGAGGCATAGATTGTGATAAACGTGTGGTTTGACATGCCACACAGTGGTCTAGTCACAGTCTCAAATTTGCCCCAGCATGCATGTGAAAGTGCAGTTTTTTACTAACAAAACATGACAAAGGCTAACTAACCTACCTAACAAAGACATGAAATGGTACTTTAGATGATGTTCATAAACCATATGTATGTATGTAACAACTTAGCTGTGTTTAATTTCTAATATATTTTAGAAATATTATATATACTAGAAATGGATTGGGCCTAATGTAGGGATACAGGTAAATGACTTTTCTCGGGTTTGTTTAAACAGAAGTCTGTGTAAATTATCCATTTATGTTCTTAAGTAATTGGCCCGATATTATGTGGCTAAAGATTATTCATGTTTCAATAGTTCACCTTAGTAATATATTAGTAATTACAGAACTGTTCCTAAGGGCACAAATATTTAATAGACAAATAACAAGAAACTTGATACCGAAATGTGAAATATAGAGCCTAGTAGTACAATATACTGTACATAGACATGTAATAAACAGCAAGACTGTAAAGAGGCGTAAACTGAAGCTTTATTTCTGAATTTTATTTCATTTATTTGCATTATTTCTATATTATTAGTATTATGTACATCAACACTGTAAAGAGGCTTACTGTATATTGAAGCTTTATGTCTATTTAAATTGAACAATTTAATTTGTATTTATTTTATTGCAGTTCTATATGTTGTTGTTGTTATTATTAATTAGAAATATTTAGGTTTATATTACTGTATGTACTGTATAGCAGCATGCTTTTATGAGAAGAAATTTCTAGTCTTCTAAGATTTTAGTGTACTCTGTCATATTGTAAACGGTGTTGTAATTAATCTTAATGAAATGTAACATGCTATTTTATTTAGCCCTCATGAGGCTGATTAGTTTTACAAAATGTATGGAATTTAGAATATCAAGAGAAGCAAAGCCATCCGCACTACAGAAAATATTTTCTGGCCTAAAGCGAAACAAAAGCGAGGGCAGGAAACTCCAGCTCTTCTAAATGCACTGACCTCGTATCACTCCACGATCCCTCGATCTCAATCTTATGATTATTCATAATGAACTGCAACCAAATTTTGGAACGAGAGCACAGTTAGTTGGCTGTAAAATTGCATAAGTGGTTTAACACTTCAACAAAGGTGGCTTATTCTGACTCACAGCACGTATGCTAATGCATTCACAGCTGCTGCACTTCTGATAAAGACTGCTATTCACAGAGCAAGCGTGCAACATTTTACCCTATGTTTTAAACAAGGTGTTTGTGCAAGTGAGGAGGTAGTTAAGAGGAACAAAATCAGCCAAACACTTTAGCCATGGGCTGTCACCAACCCTGCCACGCTGCTCGCAGAAATGGTTGTGATAGCTACAATGAGATAAGCTGTGTTTTTCTCTACGCAAAGCCAGAATTCCATTCCAGCTTTAAAGCTTTGCAATAGTTCGACATTCAAACTCCATTTGTTTTGTTTTTTTGCATTTCTCGAGTCTTAGATTGCTTAGAGTTCGGTTTATCTCCTAAAACCATATCCTAAATTTTGAAACATAAGCAGAGAACAAATACCCAATTGTTTCCAAACCAAAGCTCCAAACTCCATCTCTTGGTTCGTGTCAGAATGGAAGATTAGCACAAGCTTTCAAGGTGCCATTGTCTTCCTGTACGGCAACAATGGCGCAATAAACCAGCCACTGTGTTTTGTTTTCTCTCTGTATGTAAATGCTTTTGTAAAAAATGCTTTTAACATGCTTGGAGGAGTGCACATGTGAACGTCTTGTCAGCAAGGAGACGCTTGTTTACTGAAGCAGGGCTTTGTTGAGAGAGCCAGCCAGCTGATTCTACACCTCAGGCAAGTCTAACAGCAACATCAGCAGAGCAAGGAGCTCTTCGTCTTTGAGTGTTTGTTCTATCTGAATCCCTGTCGAGGCAGACGTCCAGGACCGGGCCGGTGAGTTCTGTGTCCTTGTGTCCTCATGGCCTTGTGTCGTTGTGGTGTCAGCCACAGACAAATGTGAGTGATGCTGAACCAGGAATTTGCAGTTTATTGTACTTGTGCCACACCATCAGGCTGGCTCATAGAACTTTGTTTGTTTTGCCTCAGCCATGGAAATGTGCTGGAATTCTCTTAGGCGCAAAAAAAGATTTTTCTTCTCCCTTCATTTCTCTTTGGAAAACATTCAGCAACTGGTTTAGTTTTACAGTCAGTTTGTTTAACAAGATCTGAGGGAAAGGTGAGATTAGGACCTCCTATGCATGGCAACAGAGCAGAGTCGCAACTGCATGGTGTTACCAAGGAAATTGAGCGTTCTCGAGAGGCTGGGTAAATTTGTTACCTTGGTGAAAACTGCATGCTTTTTTTTCATCTAATATGCCAGATTGAATGACTGGTGAGAGGGAAACTATACAACTATCTATCTTTTAAAAACAAGCATGTGCTGTTCTAACCATTGCAGATGCCATTTTTGAAGTAGCATCATTTGTGGAGCACACCTTTAGGGCTTAGAATCAAAGACAAATATGAGTGTACATGATAAGGAAAAAAAAATATTTTAAGACTAGTATAACATATGTGTCACATTCACAGCAATGTAATCTTTGTATTCACTTGGTTTCATATGGTTTTTGAAAAAACTATTTCAAGAAAAAGTTGGTGTAGCCATCAGGTATTTTGAAAAATGTTGGTAACCAAACAGTTTTGGTGACCATTGACTGCCATTGTATGAAAAAAGAAGTGTGTTGTGATGTAATGGTGCTTTATTGACCTAAACAATCACTAAACAATCCATCCTTTTTAGTACAAAAATGCATTTCCATTTTTAAGGGATATTTCTCTTTGAGTAGACAATGTGCAGATATGACAGATATGTTTTCGTCAGATTCTCGTAGGTCACATGGCCAATAGGCGAGACTTTCAGACTAAAAGTCTGCATGGGGTTCTCTGACCTTTGAGACTCCTCTTCTGTGGTGCTGGAGGTACGCTGAAGTTGTGTGATGCAGAGGTATCAATAATAGAAAAAAGGGGCCTCCCTGCTGTAGGGCTGCTATGTGGGTCAGGAGAGGCTCTCTACGGACGGGGAGAGATTGATGAGGAGCACCAGGGAGAGCGCCCGAGCACCAGACCCAGCGTCACACATTCACAGCCAGGCTCCCCGCACACACTCCCCCTGCTCCCCTCCAGCACCACACAGCCTGGCGCTCTTTAAACGACCTTCACATTACCCTTGTTTTCCTGGGCATGACAAACCTGCAGGGCCTTCCTAGAGAGACGCTTGTTGGTCCTTCTGTTGGTCGGTTCCTTTGCGCTGCTTTTTCCTTATATGTGCTATTCTCTATTTTGATTTGCATTTGGCTTTCTGCTGTGGGGTTTGTTAACCATCTGATTGTCTGATACAGGACCGACTGGGGATCAGCCTGCGGCAAACCATGAAACTTCCATGTAAAGTATTTTTGGTGTCTGTATCTGATATGGTTTCATCGCATTGTATAAGTGAGTTAGCATCTAAAGATCCAGAGGTGCATTGTAATGGTATAGTCTGCAAACAAGTTTTTGTAAAATAATGTGTAGTTGCAGAAAATCATTTCTGCCTTTATTGCCTTCAAATTTGTAAAGATGTGTATGTTGAACACTTGGGGTTTCAGACTTATTTTTACTTAAATAATAAATAATCTAAATTTCCATTCACAGAAAATACATATACAGATGAGCCAAAACATTATGAACACCTGCATAACGTGCTGCCAAAACAGTGCTGACCCGCCAAGGCATGGACTCTGAAGACCCCTGAAGGTGTACTGTGGTGCCTGGCACAAAGACGTTAGTAGCAGATCCTTCAAGTCCTGTAGGTTGCAAGGTGGAGCCGCCTTGGATCGAACTTGTTGGTCCAGCATATTTATATTGAGATCTGGGGAATTTGGAGGCCAGAGCAACACATTGACCTCTGTATCATGTTTCTCAAACCATTCCTGAACAATGTGTGCACTGTGGCAGGGTGCATTGTCCTTCTGAAAGGGGCCACTTCCACCAGGGAACACCATTGTCATGAAGGGGTGTACCTGGTCTACAACAATGTTTAGGTAGGAGGAATGTGTCAAATTTACTACCTCATGCATGGGTGATCCCAGGGTTTGCCACCAGAACATTGCCCATTGCCATCACTTCCCCAGGTCAATGGTGCACACATACATGGCCTTCCACGCAGTGGCGTGCACAGGGGGGGGGGGGGGGGGGATGGGGGGGGGGGTGCTCAAGCCCCTGCCCCTTTTGTCTCAAAATGTATTGTGCCCTTTCCTGATAATTGTAAATAATAATAATTATTATTATAAATATTATAATAAATAACACACTTACACACCCTTGCCACTAACAATAATAATACAAACAAACATAATATATATATAAAAAAAAAATTTGGCGGAGAAGTGGTAGGCGGAGTTTCCTTTGCAGCGCCTCATACGCATTTAACGGTTCTGGTACGCACTACGCAGCAGTTCGCGTGAGTCTCTTCAAACGAGCAGCAGGTAACGTTTAAGCTAATACGGAAAATTACATTTATCCTACCATCACCATGCTACTCTAAAAGTTGCTGCAGCATTCGAGTTATTCTTAACTACAACAAAAGTATAACTCGATTTCAGACGCATTCTGAGTGACAATGTCATTCGGTTTTATCCAAGGAATAAAAGTGCAAGGGGAAATACATCTAACAGTTAGATAAATTAAATCTTAAGTCCATGTCCAACTCTAAATTGTAAGGAACTTATATCTTTGATTTCATAGTAACGCTTTACAATAAGGTTCATTTGTTCATTACTCATGTATGAACTAACATGAACTAACCATGAGCAACACATTTGTTACTGTAGGCTATATCTTAGTTAATACTACAACTGTTAATTGTTTATTCATGTTATGTCACAGTCAGTGCATTAACTAATGATAACAAATACAACTTTTGATTTAAATGTTTTAGTAAATGCTGAAATTAATATTAAATAAGATTAATAAATGCTGTAGAAGTGCAGTTCATTTAGCTGATTTTAACTAATGAAACCTTATTGTAAAGTGTTACTGATTCATGATAGCTAACACTGTCTTTCATACATATAATACATACATTAAATTTACAACATCAACAAAACTAAAAATTAATTTTCCATAATTACCTTCTTGATTCTCACTGTTTTGTTTGGTAAAGTAAATAATATTTAGTAATATTATCATAATTTCCCTATTTTCATTTGATGTGTTATGCATTCTAATAATTGTATCAACATATTTTATTAGAATGCCAAGGAAAGAAAGAATGGAAACAAAACAAATCAAGAAGTAATATTTTTTTTTATTTAGTGCCCTTTTTGGTCCCTCCGCCCCTGCCCCTGAGGAGGTCTGTGCACGCCACTGCTTCCACGTGATGTAAAACAAAACGGGACTCATTGGACCAGGCGACCTTCTTTCACTGCTCCAAGGTCCAGTTCCAATGCTTGCATGCCCATTGTAGGCGCTTTCAATGGTGGACAGGGGTCATCATAGGCACTCTGATTGGTTTGCAGTTATGCAGCCCCATTCGCAGCAGATTGCGAAGCACTGTTGTCGTGATACATTCCTCCCGTAACCATTATTAAAATTGTGTGTGACTTGTGCCACAGCAGACCTTCTGTTGGCTCAGAGCAGAGAGGATCGATGAGCCTTGGGCACCCAACACCCAGTCGCCAGTTTGTGATTTGTCCCTCCTTGGACCACTGTTGGTAAATTCTCACCACTGTTGACCAGGAGCAATCTACAAGCCTTGCCGTTTCAGAGATACCCAGTCGCCTTGCCATATCAATTAGGCTCTTGTCAAAGTCGCTTAGATCTTTATTCCTTTCCATTTCTCCTGCATCCAACATATTTATTATGAGAATTGTTTACTTACCATCTAATCTACCCAGACCTTAATATGTGGCCTTGTTAGAAGGTGATCAATGATATTCGTTTCACCTGCGACTGGTCATAATTGTCACGTAACAGAAAATAAAAACTCGAATAGAAACGAGTTTACTAATCAACAACAGGGAGACTAGGTCACAGAGGGCAGAACTAAAAACACAATAAAAACACAGGAAAGACCAGACATGTTACAGTTCGCCCCCTCCCGGGAAGACACGTCCTCGCAACGCAAAAACTAAGTCCAAATGAGGAGGGAGGGCAGGGGCTCTGGAGGAGAGCGTAGAGCAAATGAAAATAACACAGAGTCCGGGGAAAATAATACTGTCCATGGAGGAGTGGAAGGTGGGAGGAGCCAAAGCCGAAGTGTCGTCAGGCCAAGGTGGAGCGATGGGCCCAGAGGCTAGAGGTGGAACCAGGTCACCTGGTCAGACACGTGATGTGGAATGGGCTCCGGGGCGATGACTCCTTCCGACTTCTTCCTCGGTTCGAGCTCGTCCATCGTGGCAGGTCTCCACAGTCTGCGGTGGGCACACACAACTTCTGCATCGTGTCACTCGCTGGTGGTGGAAGGCTGGTCTCTGGCGGTGATGGAGTGGGGCTGGTTGCGGAGTCATCCTCCGCGGGGCCAATGGTGAAAGGTGAGTTGTTTACCAGCACCCACTCCACTAAAACGGCGAAATCTTTAGGTCCCTTTAGAACCGTCCGCTAGAAGGAGTGCCTTCGATCACTCGCTCAAGCTGGCATGGTAAAAAGCACAGAGCGAAAACACAATGGAAACACAGAAAAGACATGTTACAGTAATGTTTTGGCACATTGTATATAATCTTGAAATAACGTAGTTAGCATATTTAATGTAAATTATTATTTAAATAAGAAGGATTCAAGAAAGGTATCTAAAAATAAAAATGTTGTTTATTTTTATTATTTTCATTTTGTTTTACTTAATATGTGGTACTTATGCACATGAAGGCTGCATTTAGTTTTTATAAGCAAAATGTATTCGAAATAGAAAGTATTAAAGTACTAATTTCTAAAAGTTTTAAAATATATATATTTAATAAAATTAAAATAAAATAAAATAAATTAATTTTAAATTATTTAATGTATATGCTTTATAATATACAGTATATAATATGCAATACTTAATTTAAAAAATACCTAGGAATATTCTAAAGGCAATAAATTAAAAGTTTGACCTCTTAGTTGAATTGTTTTTATTTAATCATTTAATAATGAAATTAAAAATGTTAGATATAATAAAACAATTTATGTTAATTATTTGGTTGTAGAAATCCACAAGTATTTAGTTTAAATGTATATGAGTTACGTTTATTTAATGGTGCAAACGCTCAAATATTTAGTTGTGTGTACATTGTAACTATGTAGAGTAACTTACACTTCAACACACCTTCCTTCAGCCTGCATTAACATGCCTACCTGTAATTTTGTTTTAATGTATGATTGTTTGATTAAGGTGGGATCGAAAAATGTACAAAACAGAAGATCTCCAGGAACAATATTGAGCATCGCCGAAAAGATCTTATGGACCTTCCGCGTTCCACCTTTCTCTGTTTTTGTCCACGGCGCAGGCTTTGTCCGTCCACCATCCAGATCAGAGCTTGAAATTTGCCCTGTTGAGTATAAGGTAACTTTTTGTAAACACATGACTCACTAGTATTTTCACTAGTCCCTTCTCATCACTGTTTTGTTCTTTTGGTCCCACGCAAAATGTTCAGATAAATGACTGAACCGCAGTTTGGTATGAACTCCGGATGTCTGCATATCCCAGTATGCATCAGAATAAGATTAATATACATCATCAACCAGGCGATACAGACATGAAATCTGATTCTCCATGGAAACGACGTGAACTCTGTGGTTTGTACTGTTTGCTTTATAAAAAATGTTTTAAGCTCTTACTACTATCTCTCAGTAGTAAAGTATCTTCTCACCATCACTGTAATATTACCTCTGTTCCTTTTGCACATCTTAGACAGCAGTCGCTGTCTTTGCTCAAGCATGCCTCACAGTTTTTGGATGGATAATTGTGTGTGAAACCGCTGAGAAGTGCCTTTCCTCACCCACTGTTAGCTTCAACAAAAACACCCTTGAATGTAACTGATTCCTCCATCTCTAGAGGTGTTTTGATGAGGAAGATGTTTTTCTGTCAGGATGAATATTACGGAAGAGGCCTATTGGGGGGAGAAATTAGGATTAAACGCCCTCTGTGTGCCGAGCTCTTGAGGTTTCTTTGCCGGTTGAGTCTATGCCAGAGATTTGGAGCTCATTCTCCTGCTATTGAGATGGAAAAATCAGAGAGAAGGCTATCGTTACTCTCCATCAAGAAGAGGGAAAGTGAAAACAACGAGAAGGGGGAAATCGAGCCGGTGGAAAACATAATAAGTCATCATGTAGCGGAGGAGTAAGAGAAATGGTGTGAAAAGAGCCAAGTAGACAAGCAGAGGCTGTCTGTGACGGATGAGTGCAGGGAAACTGGGCTTGTCTTTCCAGAAGGGCAAACCCAGTCTGATTGATTAGAGCGCCTCTTAAAAAAGGCCTGATACCCAATAGTGTTTCTGAGGCATCTTACAAATGCTCTCTTGCGCTTTTGAGAAGCTTTCGGTATGAAATAAGAACTGCAATGGTGGAGACCAAGGGATGGTTGTAACACTTCTACAATATATCTCTAAATAGTGTGAATTTTTGTGTGGTTCAAAGAGTCCCGTTGTTAACATTTTGTACATGCGTTCATTTTGTTAATGAATCTTCCCTTTTTTATTTTTATATAATTTTTTTACAAACCACCATTAAAGGCAGGGTAGGCAATTTGTTTCTAAAACACTTTTTGCCAAATTTGTTTAAACTGTCTTTATATACTAATACATATCTAAAATGTAAGTACTCTGAAAAGGAGTTTATAAAAATAGAGTGTCTGTAGTCCTCTCAGGGCTGCAATAAACACAGCTCATTATTCCATTCGGACCGAATGCAATGATTGACTGGGCGACTGTCACTCTCCCTCGCTTATGGCTACCAGCCCTGCTGCAACAGGAGCTGCCCACATGCGTGCATTCGGTTGACTTGCTCATTTCGGAAGAGGAGAGGCGCGTACCGACCGCAAGCCACGAAGTCTCACAATTATGGCAGAGAAAGAGCAGTCAAAATTCACAGTACCGCCTGTACCTGCATCTACAGTGAACGCAGACAAACAAGAGTGTAGTCCTCATCAGAGCCAACAGTGCATTCATCGTGGACGCTCTAACATGCAAAACACCGTATATGTCCTGAATCTTACATGAAATTCACTTTCGTCACAGTTAGCTAGCTAGCTCGTTACAGAATCAAACTCAATATATTTTACACTTTACCAGTATCGATATGCTAGCTTGATAGTGAGTACTAACAGCCATGTTGGTTGTTTATATTCATAATGATAAAGTTAAGTATTTTATTACCTGTGATTCTGACATGATGTCACTCCATCGCACTGCAATCCCCTCCACTCCGCACTGGTAAACGCATACTCCAGCTGAGTGGTTGGCATTGCGCGTTCAAGTGTTTTGGGGGCGTGGCTTTGGAATGAGCTCAGAAGGAAGGGGGTGGGAGTTTCTCTGTTGGATACTTTCAAAATCCAGCAGTTTTCTACTAGTTTCTCAAACTTACCTACCCTGCCTTTAATCCCTCCCCCAACTTTTCCAACTAGTTTGCTGTTTTAGATTATTTTATTTTTTACATTTTAATTGAAAAAAATGGTTAAATACTTCAATCTTTGTCCTGCAGAAGTGAATACAGAAAGTAGTGTTACATCCCTTTTAGCATCAAGGTGAAAGGTTTCAGTAAATATTATATAAATGATAAAACCTATTCAGATGATTTCAGTTCTGCCATTTAATGTCCATTTAATTTAATTTTTATTTTCTTCTCTGAATTGTTTGTATTTGTACACAGAAACTTACTAGTATCTGTGGTCAAGCATAATAGCGATTTCATTCCTGTACCTAATTTTTAGGGGTGTCACAAGACAGTTAGCTCACAAGACGAGATAGGAGATTGAGTTCACGAGAATGAGACGAGTTGAGATTTTACACAGTATTTTTAAGAAATCCTCAATGACAAAATACATGACTAGAAAAATAGTCTGCAGGTGCATTTGAAATATTTTAACTAATCATATTGTAATGAATGTCCTTTCAGTTCTGCTTTCTGAGAATGAATTATCATATGCAGTAAAAGACAACAATATACAAGCACTGTAAAATGTTTTGCCACAAACCCAACTGACTGACTTCTCTCCTGTATGATTTCACATGAGTCTCTTCAGACCTTAGAACTGTACATGATTTATGAGCTTCTGCAACTTTTGACCTCCTAACTGAACTCCTTTCCACAAATTGATCATAGAAATAAAAACAGTATAAATAAAACTAAATAACAGTTTTCTCTAAGTCTTATTAATTGCAAACAATAATTGCAATCATAATAAAAGTACTCAAAATCTCAATATTCAAAGAGCAAATAGAGACCAAATTTTTTCTTCAAGCATGATACAGAGCTAAGAGATTGTTACAACTACACAGCCCAGCCTAAGATAGCTTTCATATTGGAGATATTCGCATGCGTCAGGGAGCCGCTTTCAAAATGCGGGGTATTGAAACAGCGTTGGAATGCGCTCTCTCGTTTTCATGATCGCGTGTACTTTGTGAATAGGGAGCGGCGGTGCTGAGTGCAAGACAGTTGTCAGACGCTTAGGCTCTCTGTTGTACAACGAATCCTCTGCCGTGGTCTTGTCAGTCATCTCGTCACTTACTCTCGTCACGTGATCAGTGAACTCCAATTCCTGCTGCACTATGTACGACTTGGATGTGTTGGATGAGCTGGATGGAACTGAAGCAACCGTTATCCAACTAAATTAAATGGTTCCCAGACATAGTGTCGGCCCAGATCCAGCCCATGCGTTGAATCCACATGTACCAGATATGGTCTGGATCTGGGCCGACAATATGTTGCTGTCTGGGTTTCTATTTCTATAAAAAGCAAAACGACAGTGGAAGCGTAATGTAAATGTAGCTGTGACATATTCTATCCTAACTTCACCCACACACTCCGTCATGGCAATATCGCGAGACAGCTTTTCACCTTGACAAGAAATCTCGTCACATTTTAAACTCGTGAGATCTCGTGGCAAGAGATCTCGTCACACCCCTACTAATTTCTAAGTGGCTAAATTAAGAATGTGTTAAAACTTACCCATATTACAACCATCACCGTTCTCCCCTAACAATCCTTCTAAAGTACTAAAGTTGTGTGTTGATGATTATAGAAAGTAATTTCCTCAGTTGGAAAGAGTAACCTGAAGGGACTTTTAAAAATTATCCTGTAACATAAGCATTTATGATCTTTGCTCAAAATTGGCAAACCCTAACAAATCTCCTTCCAATTCACTAACATTTTCTCTCAGTCTGCTCAAGGTGTAAATGTATTCAACTCTCTTCCCTTTCGAAACATGTGCATGGCTGCCCTTTGCTTGGCGTGAAGCTGCGAGTCACATGTAGGTCTAGTTCTACCGAGGAGCTTGTAGCCTAAGATGATCTTATTGTAAGCTAAGCTGACATTAACACATGTGACATAAGCCCCCAGTGTACGGACCTCTGCAGGGTCATGTCCAGATCTTGACTTCAAGCGGCTTCTCTCCACACAGGGATGCAACTGTTTGTGGCTGTGATCTCATCTTCATAGCGTTTCTGCTTCTGAAGACCTATTGATTAAGATGAGACCTTATTGATTTAGACAGCGCTCACTCATTTAAACGCCCACCTTTAGCCGCTCTCATTGTTATACATTAGCATTGTAGTTATGTGCCCAAAAGGTTACCATTTAAAGGCTCTTTCTTTCACTCATGATTACTATTTTTTTCCCTTTTCTTTAGGTTCATGTTTAATCTCTCAAATCTGTCTTGATTTCTCTAAAGTTTTGCTCCAGGCTGATTATCTATGCGCTGGGCTATCTGTGATATCCTGGGAAAACATTGCTGCCTTTTAAGAACCCACAACCAATTTTTGCATTAGGCTAAGTGGGGTTTGCAGATTGTGAAATTACAGCAAAATCTGAGGTAAATTTATTTGAGAAATGGAAAATAACTTTCTTTTCACATGGTGTTTGCATGCTACCCCGCACGTCCAAAGCATACACATTTGCATAATCATGAGCCGGCGCACTCTAGTAAATCTATTTACTCTGAAGGTCTCGTCTGTGCACAGGGGTTAGGAGATTTTCGGGCTACGACGTTTTCCCCTTCTATTCTATTCTCAAGGGAAAGCTTGTTAAATGGGTTGCTTCCACATTGTACTCTAAATCCACAC
The DNA here is from genome assembly GCA_026230005.1 of Gila orcuttii. Lineage (NCBI taxonomy): Eukaryota > Metazoa > Chordata > Actinopteri > Cypriniformes > Leuciscidae > Gila > Gila orcuttii. The sequence continues at coordinate 8,955,387 of JAPDVR010000005.1, read as the reverse complement.
TCATTTCTTTTGAAGCAGCTTCAAACAAAAGCATGAGTCGACTACAGTGCGGTTTTTGTTCCCTGGCAGCCATGTGGATGGCATATGCTAATGGTATTGGGTGAAGAAGTAGTGTTTTGTAAGAATGGGACCAGTAGCTGCTGGTCATAGCCCAGGGAAACGGCATCTTTGAGTGGCATAGATGTCTGCAGTAGAAAGGGAAAATGGAAATGTTTCAGATGTGAGTGGCGTTTTTCACAGTTGTCACATGAAAAAAAAGGCCATTTGTGGTTTGTGCTCCGAGTCGTCTCCACAGAGATGGACAGCTTCCGCCTGTTGTTAAATAATCACACCTCTTCCTGTCCAGATGTGCATCACAGGTTGTTTAACAGAGCAAGGGTTGAATAGCAGCTTTGTAGATTTTGGTGTTACATATTAAAATTTTTTTGTTGTTGTTGTTATTATTACCCCACATGTTCACACAGCTCAAAGAAGCACTCCATGCAAGCTATAACCTATTGCTTTATATCTGAAGCCATATAGCCATAAGATACCAATTTGTTTTGCATGAATTCAGATTTGATGGTAGTGGTGCCAAATGTCATTGGCTCTTACATGTCTTGTAAAAGATGCCGTGCCAAGTTTGAATATGCAAAAGCGGCAATATGTCCTGTGAACAATTATTATTTGGCGTGTTTCTCTTTCAGAAGTATTGTATAGCTTCAGATGACTTGGAATATACTGTCTCACAAGCAGCATTTTTATTGTTTGTAAGTTTTAATTTAGTTCTATTTAAAATGTTTTGTTGGGTTTTTTTCTTCAATTTAAGCTCTCAAGCTTTTTCAATCTTGTACGTTTTTCAATCACTGTTAGTTTTAGATTATTATTATTATTTATTTTTTTTTTTTTTTTTTGTTTTTTAGGGCTGCCAAAGTTTTTGTGCTAACTTTTATTATGTAAAAAAAAAAGAAAAGGTAAAAAATGTGTAAAAATGGTAGTGCCATTTTCATTTTTAATGCCGGTGGGTCGTAAGGTTTCAAGCATTATAATATACAGTCTATCAAAAACTGAAATTAATTTGTGGGCAGTTTTATTAAGTTATTAAGTCTTGGAGTCTTGTATTTTAGTTTAATTTCAGTTTTTCCCAGTTAGTTTTTAATCATATTTCAGTTAACAAAATTGTTTTAATTTAATTTTGTTCTAGTTTTTGTTAACAATAATAACACAAAGATTGCCTGGAATATTTTTGGTGCATTTTTGAGCTTGACAACACTTGTTTATTTTGTATTGCTTGAAAATGAGCAACATGAACATTATTTTGTTTTCAACGGAATAACAGGAATTTTGGGATGATGTGAGGTTCATTTTGTGTGAACTATTCTCTTAATGTCTTACTTAGCAATTGGCAATACCCAGGTTTTTAAGGGCAGACCTATAAGGGGAACTGTGCTCCATTGCCATGGCACTAAATCTGACAGCCAAGTGATAATAGTTCAAAATGTCCCTATTATGGCCTTTCATTTTTATCCTCCTTAGATTTTATGTAACACCAGAGGCAATGAAGCATCTAATTGCCTTACCTTCTCCTCGTGAGAAATCACTTGGCCCGAGTACACATGCAGTTTCACGGCACCCTCCCCTCTCATTGCCCGTCCACCAAAGCATATCGTTTTCTCCGGCTCTGGATGAACCGCTGCCTCCCTGAGCCAGGATAATTGACTGTGTGGCTTAACAGCTTAATGGAAAGGGGGGCAGTTACTCATGCAAAACGCAGGGAGCTTTGCTCTGAAGCGTGCTACAGGTCGCCCTACTTTGTGCAGCTGAAGGGAAGGATATGGAGAGTGCGCTTAGATTGGGAGGATAAGATTTCACAGTAAGATGGCTTCATTTTCTCCCAGGGGTCTTTGCCTGTGGGATGCTAATGAGTCTGATATGCTAATAGGGGTGGAGCTTTTCAGCAGTTTCCCCCTCACTCCGCTTCCATCTTCCTGTCCTTGTCAACTATCCCTATAGCCCTGGACTTCAAAGACGTTCCTAGACGTACTTTCCCGCAGCATTTGCATTAAGCCAACACCGGTTCTCGAGCGAAATGAGATGCCTCGACAACAAATAAAGAGTCAGCAGTTTACTGTTTGACATTTAGCGGAGGATTAGTGAATTTCACACTTCCTGTCCTCTCGCTCGTAATTAGCAGAGTGAGGCATTACACTTCACTGTATAGTGCTTGAGAGTGGCATCAAGGAGAACATCATTAATGGACACCTGGAGATGAACAGCTTGTGGTTGCTGCTTGGTGTGACCCTGAGCAGGGCGCGGGCTGCTTCGTAGAATCAAATGAGGTGACTGATGTAGGGGGATAATTTGTCAGATCTGGGGCAGTCCCAAGAGCTGCAGTTTGTCTCTGTTGACAACCGCGCTCACCTGAAGGGCTACTCATCCTGTGTATGCCGAAATGTGATCGCGCCGTAAAGGAGACTGATGCCCTCTACCACGTCTGCCCCGCTGTCCTCTAGTGCGTCCTCTTTTCTGCCTTTCATCATGTTTCTGATTGGGCTTCTCTCTTCATTTGTGTCCTTTCTTGTCCTCCTCCACTTTTATACCTCACAAAAGCCACATTTACTCATAAATGAAAAGATATTTTGAAAAGATCTTCTTTTGTGTTCCGCAGAAGAAAGAAAGTCTTATAGGTTTGGAAGAGGAATAATCATTTTCATCCATTCTCCCTGTATGCTCAGTGTTATTTTATCTTTTGCTTTTATCTTCAGTTATCATTTTAATTTTAGTTTAAACAATTTTGTCATTTTTATTAGATTTTATTAGATTATTCTATTTAGATTTATTTATTTTTAGTTTAAGTAATTAAACAAAGTTTAACCATTGGCAAATAACTGAATAAGTTTTTACAGATTTACAGATTTTACAGTCATGGTGACTAGGTCAAATTCTATATTTACAAAACTCTACATAAAATGTTAATCTTAAGAAGCATATCTTTTACATCTTGTGGCTAAACTATTTAAAATGGGTATTTTAATGTGTGCATATTGGCCCCATTTACTTCCATTGTAAGTGCTTCATTCACTGTAACATGGATATCTGTGTACATGGAAATACATTTGTGTTAATCAACATTAAGCCACACATTCTGTTGATTTGAGCTTAACTTGTACTACACCCGTAATATTCCTTTAATTCCACGTGGATTCTCGTAATTATTATTTTTTTGATGGATCTACAGATTTTGCTTTCATTACAAGCCAAAAGACTTGCCATTGTTCACCATTCTAAATTCACCCATGCTAAATAATTCCCCTATCCATTTTGCTCCTTCAACAGAGTCCAAGCAGGATATGAGAACCATCTCTCTGCTAACAGCTACAGTAATAGTGAATGGATTGAACCTTGAATGCTATATCGACATTCAGTGGCTGGGGAACAAAGTGAATGAGAGATGATACGAAGGACACATGGATACAGGATGCATATGGAACAAGACTGTGTTTTGGCTCGGACACACATCCTTTGGAAATGAACGTTGATCATATGTGTCCCGCTCATAACAACAATGGAATGATGTAATCCACTGAGGCTGGCCTCAGAACCCATAATAGTAGCTAAGTTGCCGTTTTGTGTTGCTCTATGACCTTCCTTTTTGTTTTCTCTGAAAGTTCCCCATTAGCGGTATGTTCATACTGTGTCCCCTAAAGTAAGCACAGATATATTATTTATATCACGTGTGGGAATCAAGCACAAAGGCTGTTTTCAGGGAATAATCACACCGAGGGACTGAGGAAAGAGCCTTAAATCACAAAGGGAATACTGCTTTTCATGTAATGTTTATCATCCCTTCAGGCAACCATGGCGTGAAATGAAAAGTTGAGTTTTTGACCACATGTTGCTTCAATATGGGTTTTACAGGTGCAGATAGTAGATCTTTGGCCACAGTGCTGGTACAATGATCTTCTGTAGCCCAGCCAACCACGAGGAATTCGTTACAGTGGAACATCTCATGTTCTGTTGGAGAAAGGTTGTCTGGGAACAAACTGGAACAGATTCTTTTCTTTCTTTCTTTCTTTCTTTCTTTCTTTCTTTCTTTCTTTCTTTCTTTCTTTCTTTTCTTTATAGTCTCTGATTCTGTGCAAAGTGCTTGGAGAGATCTGACTGTTTAGAAGTACTTTGCATTGGATTACAACATTAGGGTCATTTTGTACTTGGTAGTTTATCCTAAAAAAATCCCTTTTTCCCTCCAGGGGTGTTATACAATATGGCACATACAGTATATATGACTGATTATCCAACAAGCACAAGGACAAAGCAATATTTTTAAAATAATGTCTCTAAAAAGGAAATTTTGAGTCTCTAAAGCCAATACTAAAGTGTGAACATCATGATTGAAAATGTGCAAAATTCAAATCAGATGGCACATTGTATCTCCTTTTATTGTGTGGATCTAACTTTTCACGAGTAACAATAAAGATTCTGTACAGGTCCTTCTCAAAAAATTAGCATATTGTGATAAAGTTAATTATTTTCCATAATGTAATGATAAAAATGTAACTTTCATTTTAGATTCATTGCACACCAACTGAGGCATACAGCTCATGAAAACCCAAAATTCCTATCTCAAAAAATTTGCATATTTCATCCGACCAATAAAAGAAGTGTTTTTAATACAAAAAAAGTCTACCTTCAAATAATTATGTTCAGTTATGCACTCAATACTTGGTCGGGAATCCTTTTGCAGAAATGACTGCTTCAATGCGGCGTGGCATGGAGGCAATCCGCCTGTGGCACTCCTGAGGTGTTATGGAGGCCCAGGATGCTTCGATAGCGGCCTTAAGCTCATCCAGAGTGTTGGGTCTTGCGTCTCTCAACTTTCTCTTCACAATATCCCACAGATTCTCTATGGGGTTCAGGTCAGGAGAGTTGGCAAGCCAATTGAGCACAGTAATACCATGGGCAGTAAACCATTTACCAGTGGTTTTGGCACTGTGATCAGGTGCCAGGTCGTGCTGAAAAATGAAATCAGATGGAAGCATGAAGTCCTCCAGAATCTCCTGATAGCTAGCTGCATTGACCCTGCCCTTGATTAAACACAGTGGACCAACACCAGCAGCTGACATGGCACCCCAGACCATCACTGACTGTGGGTACTTGACACTGGACTTCAGGCATTTTGGCATTTCCTTCTCCCCAGTCTTCCTCCAGACTCTGGCACCTTGATTTCCGAATGACATGCAAAATTTGCTTTCATCTGAAAAAAGTACTTTGGACCACTGAGCAACAGTCCAGTGCTGCTTATCTGTAGCCCAGGTCAGGCGCTTCTGCCGCTGTTTCTGGTTCAAAAGTGGCTTGACCTGGGGAATGCAGCACCTGTAGCCCATTTCCTGCACACGCCTGTTCACGGTGGCTCTGGATGTTTCTACTCCAGACTCAGTCCACTGCTTCCGCAGGTCCCCCAAGGTCTGGAATCGGTCCTTCTCCACAATCTTCCTCAGGGTCCGGTCACCTCTTCTCGTTGTGCAGCGTTTTTTGCCACACTTTTTTCTTCCCACAGACTTCCCACTGAGGTGCCTTGATACAGCACTCTGGGAACAGCCTATTTGTTCAGAAATTTCTTTCTGTGTCTTACCCTCTTGCTTGAGGGTGTCAATGATGGCCTTCTGGACAGCAGTCAGGTCGGCAGTCTTACCCATGATTGCGGTTTTGAGTAATGAAACAGGCTGGGAGTTTTTAAAAGCCTCAGTAATCTTTTGCAGGTGTTTAGAGTTAATTAGTTGATTCAGATGATTAGGTTAATAGCTTGTTTAGAGAACCTTTTCATGATATGCTAATTTTTTGAGATAGGAATTTTAAGTTTTCATTAGCTGTATGCCAAAATCATCAGTATTAAAACAATAAAAGACCTGAAATATTTCAGTTGGTGTGCAATGAATCTAAAATATATGAAAGTTTAATTTTTATCATTACATTTTGGAAAATAATTAACTTTATCACAATATGCTAATTTTTTTAGAAGGACCTCATATATATTTTCCACCATGTCTATGTAAACGTTTTAAAGTGGCCATTTGCTTTCGAGCTCTCCTACAACAGGTTTACATGCATTAAAAAAATCATAATATACATTGCACATTGCTGGCTGCACATTCTATTTTCAGAACAAACTAAACTTTTTTAACCCTTAAATGCATAACTTGGGTCTTTAGTGACCCGGGACGTCTTCATTACCCTCCTCCTAATTCATTTTTTAAAGTTAGAAAAAATGTAAAAAAGAATGCCTGTTTTCACATTTATTTTTTTGTAAAAACAAATTGTAGTCTCTAACGACGAGGTGTGTAACAGTATATTCTGCACAACAATAATTAAATCTCTGATGACTGAATAAGTGCAATTCACCTATATTCCACAAGGTGGCGATGTCTACTATAAAAGTATGAAGTAACGTTTTACTCATAGTTACCCTTAGGCAGAAAACGTCTACGGTTACGTATGTAACCCTCGTTCCCTGAGTAGGGAAAGGAGACGTTACGTCGGATGACGACGAATGGGGTTTTGCTTAGAAAGCCTATCAACTTCGAGTATTACAAAACGAGCCAATGGCAAAGAAATGCCATGGGTCTGCGGAATTTGCACGACGTAACTCCGCCCCACCTCGTGGGTATAAAAGGAGGAAGTCTGCAACAGCAGTTTATGTTTCTTCGCTGAGGAGCCAAGACTGAGCTCAGGCGATCCCCGCGGTACAGCGGAAAGTGGCAGGCAGACGTAACGTCTCCGTTCCCTACTCAGGGAACGAGGGTTACATACGTAACCGTAGACGTTCCCTTTCGTTGTCACTCCGAGTTACGTCGGATGACGACGAATGGGGTTATCAGTCTAATCACGCCACCTTCTCAGCTGTCTTCCAGTGCCCTGCGTAAATCAAGATCCCTGTCATAGACTGGACGAAGGACTCAATTTAACACAGGAATACCAAGGTACACTGGGAAGCATATCCCAAGCTAGTGGAAGTATGCAATTAATGCCAACCCAGAGGGGGGGGGGGGGACTTAGAGAATACACATATGACCCGAAGGAAACATATGGAGAACACTGGGGTGTCCAGCCGCAGGTGGAATATTTCAACCCCAGGGGTGGCAAGGTGGCTTGCCAAGGGAAAGACACATGCTCAGAGAGGCTTACAGTGGAAATACACATGTGGGGGTCGCTCAGGGGAGGGACTATGCGCACGGGAGGCACCTAGCCGACGCGCAGGCAAGAGACACTGGCGCCGACGTCAGGAGTGCTGGAGGAGCTCAGGGCTTTCGGGGAAGCTCACCTGAGGAGAATATCGCACGTATCCAGTCCGTGGAGTGGAATGCCGAGCAAGCGAAGACACCTGAGCGGGTCCGGTAGTAGCTAGTTGAAGCGAGTACATGAGAGGACACTGGCTCCACTCGGAGATTATAGAATCTGGCGAATGTGTTAGGTGTCGCCCAGCCTGCAGCTCTGCAGATGTCTGTTAGCGAGGCGCCATGCGCTAGAGCCCAAGAGGATGCCACACTCCGGGTGGAGTGGGCCGTCACACCAAGGGGGCACGGTCGACCTTGCTGCTGGTATGCCAAGGCAATGGCGTCCACTATCCAGTGAGACAACCTTTGCTTGGAGAGAGCCTTTCCCTTCAGCTTCCCACCATAACAGACAAAGAGCTGGTCTGAGGTCCTGAAACACTGCGTCCTGTCTACATAGGCGCGAAGAGCGCGTACTGGACAGAGCAGTGCCTAGGCTGGGTCTGCCTCCTCCGGGGACAGCGCTTGCAGGTTCACCACCTGGTCCCGAAAGGGAGTGGTAGGAACCTTGGGCACATATCCGGGCCGGGGTCTCAGGATCACGTGAGAGAAAGCCGGTCCGAATTCCAGGCACGCTTCGTCGACGGAGAATGCGTGCAGGTCCCCTACCCTCTTGATGGAGGCCAGTGCAACCAGGAGCGCTGTCTTCATAGACAGGAACTTAAGCTCAACTGATTGCAGAGGCTCAAAGGGAGCACTCTTCAGGGCAGTTAGAAACACTGAGAGGTCCCAAGAGGGAACGAGAGGAGGGTGAGGAGGATATAGTCTCCTCGCTCCTCTCAGGAACCTGATGACCAGGTCGTGCTTCCCTACCGACTTACCTTCGACGGGGTCATGATGTGCGGCAATGGCGGCAACATAGACCTTAAGGGTGGAGGGAGACAGCCTTCGCTCCAACCCTTGCTGAAGGAAGGAAAGCACAACGCTGATCGAGCATCTCCGGGGGTCTTCTCGGTGAGAAGAGCACCAGTCGATGAAGAGGTTCCACTTCAACGCATAGACGTGTCTCGTGGACGACGCTCTAGCGGAAGTGATGGTAGCCGCCACCGCTGGTGGAAGGGTACTCAAACCTACCTCGAGCTGTCCAGGAGCCACACGTGGAGGCTCCAGAGATCGGGGCGAGGGTGCCACAGGGTGCCCCGTCCCTGAGAAAGAAGGTCCTTCCTCAGAGGAATGGGCCAGGGAGGTGCTGTCGCGAGGAGTACGAGTTCGGGGAACCAGGTCCGGTTGGGCCAATACGGCGCGACCAGAATGACCTGCTCTTCGTCCTCCCTGACCTTGCGCAAGGTCTGCGCAAGAAGGCTCACTGGGGGAAACGCATATTTGCGGCCCGGCGGCCAGCTGTGCGCCAGTGCATCCGTGCCAAGCGTGCCCTCGGTCAGGGAAAAATACAGGGCGCAATGGGTCGAGTCGTGAGAGGCAAACAGATCTATCTGTGCGTCCCCGAACTGGTCCCAAATCAGCTGAACCGACTGGGGATGGAGTCGCCATTCTCCAGGGAGGGGCTGAAGCCGTGAGAGCTCGTCGGCTGCACTGTTCAGCGCTCCGGGAATGAAAATGGCTCGAAGCGACCTCAGATGCTTCTGACTCCATAGGAGGAGGTGGCGGGCGAGTTGTGACATACGGCGGGAGCGTAGACCACCTTGATGGTTGATGTACGCAACAGTGGCGGTATTGTCTGAACGGACTAGCACGTGTTGACCCCGGAGCAACGCCCGGAAGCGGTGCAGGGCAAGACGTACTGCCAACAACTCGAGACAATTGACATGCCATAGCCACTGGGGTCCTGTCCAGGAGCCCGCAGCAGCATGTCCATTGCACATGGCGCCCCAGCCCGTGGTGGAGGCATCTGTTGAGACAACAACATGCTGGGAAGCTCGTTCCAGGGGGACACCCGCCCTGAGAAAACTGAGGTTCGACCACGGGGTGAGGAACTGACGGCAGGTCGGAGTAACTGGTACTCGGAGCGTGCCTTGTTGCCATGCCCACCTCGGGACTCGGTCGTGAAGCCAAAGCTGAAGCGGTCTCATATGAAGCAATCCGAGCGGCGTGACCGCGGCTTCAGATGCCATATGCCCCAGGAGCCTCTGAAAATGTTTCAGTGGAACCGCACTCTTGCTCTTGAGATGTCTCAGGCAAGTCAGCAGTGACTGCGCGCGCTCGCTCGTAAGCTGCGCGGACATGGCGACCGAGTCGATGTCCATACCGAGAAAAGAGATCCTCTGCACGGGGCAAAGTTTGCTCTTCTCCCAGTTGACCCGAAGGCCCAGACGAGCTAGGTGCCGGAGCACTAGGTCCCTGTGTTCGCAAACCTGATCTTGAGAGTGAGCTAGGATCAGCCAGTCGTCGATATAACTCAGGATGCGAACCCCGTGCTCCCGAAGGGGAACAAGGGCAGCCTCGACGACCTTCGTGAAGATGCGAGGAGACAGGGCCAGCCCGAAGGGGAGGACCGCGTACTGGTATGCCTGCCCCTCGAAAGCAAACCGTAGGAACGGTCTGTGGCGAGGAAGAATGGAGACATGGATGTAGGCGTCCTTCAGGTCGATCGCTGCAAACCAATCCCGGGACCGCACGCATTCGAAAACGTGTTTGGCGGTGAGCATCTTGAACGGCAGCCTGTGAAGGGAGCGGTTCAGCACGCGCAAGTCCAGGATTGGCCGTAACCCACCGGTTTTCTTGGGGACAATGAAGTAAGGGCTGTAGAAGCCGGACCTCATCTCGGCTGGAGGGACAGTCTCGATTGCACCCTTCGCCAGCAGGGTGGCAATCTCTGCTCTCATGATGGGGGCATTGCCACCGACCAAAGTGGAGCGGACTCCCCTGAAGCGGGGAGGAGACCGTGCGAACTGAATCGCATAGCCGAGCGATCCAGCGGGACAGACGGGGAAGCTCTAACCAGGCTCCCAGGAACTGAACCAGCGGGATCATGCGGACGACAGGCGTTCCCCCTGGAGGGGCAGCGAAGCGGAGTAACTGGCCCAGACGTGGACGGCATAGCGGCCCGGTGTGGGGGCACAGTTAGCAACCGCGCCCTGGTAGAGGGGGCCAGGGGAGGACCAGGCTGATTGTCCCGCGGGGGCCTGCTCTGCCAGGGGTCTGGCGACAGAGGGGGACAGGGGCGAAGCGGTCCGTGGACGGCACGCCGTGTCAACCGTCTCTGGAACAGAGGGGGGCGAGGAGAGTAGGCTTGTGGGCGGCGCTCTGTGTTGCCCGAGAACTCTGTGGGCTCAGGGAAGAGAGGGTCGTTTCTGTCTTTAACCACTTTAGGGTGCTAGCCGCAGGAGGGCGCCCTCGGCGGGAAACAGGACGAGGGTTCTGCCCGGCCGGCTGGGTGGAGGCAGCAGCTGGCCGGCGGGGCAGAATGTGTTTGATGGCCTTGGTCTGTTTCTGGGCGGTTGAAAACTGTTGGGCAAGTCTTCAACCGCGCCGCCGAAGAGGCCGGCCTGGGACAAGGGGGCGTTAAGCAGACGGGTCCGCTCCGCGTCCCGCATGTCAGCCAGGTTCAGCCACAGGTGTCTCTCCTGGACCACGGCTGTGGACATCACCAGACCCAGGGAGCGCGCGGTCACCCTTCGTCGCCCGTAGAGCGAGGTCGGTAGTGGCGCGCAGCTCATCAAAGAGCCCTGGGTCTGTCCTACCCTCATGCATGTCTCTGAGCATCTGGGCCTGGTAGACCTGCAGAGTGGCCATAGCATGCAGTGACGCAGCAGCCTGTCCCGCCGCTCTGTAAGACTTCGCCACCAGGGTAGACGAAAATCTACAGGCCTTGGATGGGTGCTTAGGCTCGCCACGAGAAGAAGCACTCTGAGGACATAGTTGCATGGCAACAGAGCGTTCAACCGGGGGGAGCCCAGTGTACCCACGGGCGGCTGCATCATCGAGGGGAGGAAAGGCGGATGAAATCAACGAGCGGTCCCGAGAAGACAACGGGGTCTTCCAGGACTTCGAGATCTCATCATGCACGTCCGGGAAGAAAGGTATTGGGGTTTGCCTAGGACGAGGGTCGGCGGCCTTACCCAAAAACCAATCGTCCAGTCGCGAGCGCTCAGGACAGGGTGGAGGCCTCCACTCAAGCCCGATGCTCGCGGCTGCCCGGGAAAGCATGGCCGTCATCTCCGGATCAGACTCGAGCACAGCCGTATGCACACCGGAAGGTGGCAGCTGTGACGAGCCCTCACTTCCAGAAGAATCAAACCCACCTTGTGATGCTGCAACAGACATGGCATCATCCTCTGTAGCTTCAACCGAAACACGCGGGCCACCAGAGGGTAGACCCGCGGGAATCGGCCGCTCGCTAGCGGGCACCGTCATTGAAGAGGGGGGCTGGGGTCGCGGACACATAGTCGGCGCCTTGTTCCAGACCGTCACCCTCAGGTCACCCTGGCCACCAGCCGCAGGAGGGGGGGTGGATGAGGGGACTCTCACTCTTGCGAGTTCACCGAGTCTCGACCGTAATGACGCGATGGTCATGTTCCCACAGAGAGAACATGAGTCATCCACGAGCGCTGCTCTAGCATAATCAATGCCCAAACATACTATGCAACGCTCGTGCCCATCAGAGTCCGATACCAATCTGCCGCAACCAGAAGTACACGGGCGAGGCATCTTTAAAAAGACGTGCCGCGTGTAAGCTCTTTTAGTGAGAAAACTCAAGTGTTGAAGCACCCGGGGAGAAACGCGCCGACTGGCAGATCACTGCAGCAGATCAGCAGGAAGCACGCTCTCGCCGTAGATCGCCGTCACACCAACACTCGAGGCACTCGTTCGTGAAGCTGACAATTCAGAGATGGCTTGTGGAGAGAAGAATAAACTTGGCTCCGAAGCGAAAACATAAACTGCTGTTGCAGACTTCCTCCTTTTATACCCACGAGGTGGGGCAGAGTACGTCATGCAAATTCCGCAGACCCATGGCATTTCTTTGCCATTGGCTCGTTTTGTAATACTCGAAGTTGATAGGCTTTCTAAGCGAAACCCCATTCGTCGTCATCCGACGTAACTCGGAGTGACAACGAAAGGGAACAAAAGAATAGGAAGTATCAGCAAAACTTGAAATGATTTAGCGTGCAGAGCAAGTACTGAACGCGATCAAATATTAGTGTCACTGTCACTAGATGGTGGTTCTGGTGAAGAAGTTGTCAGCGATCAAAATATTGAGTTTGAAGATTTTGCAAATGATAGTTTTGAGAATAAGTTTGAGATCGCGAATGTGAGTCAGATTCTGAATGTAGCCTACTGAGAAATGAGCTCTGACGAGGACAGATGATGGTATAAAACATCTGCTCAAACTGAACCATTCCAAGCTCCAAAAGGTAACACAATATGTTTTATTTTACTCTTCTTTAATTCTTACTCTAATATCAGGAGAGTTTTATACTATCGCGACAGGCAGACATTCATCCGTGCTAGAATATAATGATTGGCAAACATTCGTTCATTTAAGGGTTAAAGCGTTTCTTTAGCTTTACATAATGATTGTACTAATTTGAAGCAATCATTTTATGAAATTATTTTAGTCATATTTGAAAAAAAATAATATCGTATTGTTATATCTAAATTGGATTTAGTAGGCTATGTATTTTTAGTAGTGACAAGGCCACTGTTTAAGCCCGCATTCGATTCTATCTGAATAATTTTGTCATTACAACAGATGGCCTATATGCTGTGAACAGACAATGATTGCACACCCCTAATATTTCCCCTGCCTTATTTTATGGAGCATATCAGTGATTCTTTAAATATGACACCCCCTAAAGAAGTAAGAAACAAACAAAAAACACCTTTAGCTGTATCATGTTTTATGTCTGTTATACATGTTGAGAGTCTCTCAATAACACCATTGTTATCCACTGTCATCGTCAGGTGTCTGTTGGAGCTCCTGTGGCGTCTGCTGGGATAGCCATGTTTACCAGCCTCCACCTCAGGCTCTTCCCCACTGAGAGCTTCATGCCCAACGAGGGTGTAGCACACCGAATCCCCCCTGATTCAGGAGCTCACATAAACAACCTGCGGGCAGCACCTCCTCTCCACAGACTGTCCCCTGTTACTAAGATCTCATACTGCTCCCCTGAAGAACACCTCCAGATTTCTCCAGAAGTCACCTCAAGAACTCAGCTGAGATGCATTGGGTCTATACCTTTATTATAAACTAGGGGTGTGCAATGAACAGTGTTGGGGAAAGTTACCCTAACTAATTAATTCCCTTACTTACTTTACTTAGTATCTTTTTATGAAATGAATGTATTGCGTAACTTTTTCATTACTTTTTTTCCTGGGCTGGGCTTGTTTGTTTTTTTAATAATTTTTTTAAATATATTTTTGGCAAGCGAAAAGTTTTCTCACTTTCACACCAAAAGTGAAATGAAAAGGCGATTTGTTTACTACTGATTTATCTCAACATGGGGACAGGAGAGCTGTCAGTCAATAAATGAGACAACAAAGTAACTTGTGTTACTTATTTGAAAAAGTAACTCAGATTTTTTGTTGTAAAATTAAAAGTAATGCATTACTTTAGTTATCTGTAATCTGTAAATCTGTAATCTGATTACGTAACTCGCATTACTTGTAAGATGTTACCCCCAACACTGGCACATCTAAATACAGGGGATGTACTGTATGTGTCTAGTGTAGGGCTGTACAATATATCGGAATTATCGAAATGACGCAAATATATATATCGCGATATGCATATCGCAATGGCTTGCAATAACTGGGGTCATGAACAAAAGACTATAAGCCCTATTCGCACGGGATTAGTATTATCTGGGGACCTCGTGTGAATTAGAAATTACCCACCTACATCTGAATTTCGTGAGGCGCATTCGCACGGGATAAGCGAAGCCTGTGATTTTACTCGAATTACTGACTTATCTCCCGGATATGATGTCAATAGGCTATTGCTTGGAAATATCTTGTCGTTATTATAGGTCTAGCTGTATGATATATCATAAACAGAAGAATGTGCCTTACCGCATGCTGTTATACATGTCATTCTTTTTGTTTTTCCTCTTCTGATGGTTTTCAGCTTTCTCTTTCTGCAAATTGAATAGTTGTATGATGTATAGCGATATGACCCAGCACCCAAAATACTATCAAAACACTCCCACGTAGCCTCCATTTTTCGCGAACGATGAATAAAAAAGTGCACAGGAAACAAAAACCTTGTAAATAATTTTAAAATATATTATTTCATGTGCTTGTTGAATAACATTTATTTATATTTTATATTTTTTTTATTTCTAAGTCATTCATGCCTGAAAAAGATATTCAGCCTCAGGCACATCATTAGAAATGGCTCTTTTTCAATATCCACTAAAATTCCTCTCTTCCCTTTATTACATCCAGGAGATTACATGCCTCATTGCTCCTGTCCTCCATCACAGCCTGAATTTAGCATATGCATTGTGTTGCGCTGTGTTTACGACAACCGAACCACACGGCCTCTCCGTTACAGAAGAACTCTGTGATGACAGGTATTTGAGTCCCTGTTACAACATCTCTCCTCCCTTCTCCACCCACCTGCTTCATAACGCCAGTCCTTGACTTAATGTGGCCGTCATGGTGACTGTCTAGGGCAGATGAGAGTTAATTGAAATAGAAGGCTGCTTCTCACTGATGGAGACTGACAGCACCCCCTCGCCAGAAGTGACTGTGCCACCCCATGCTGGCAGTTTTCACAGTGAAAGAAAAGTGTGCGGTGGTGAAAAAGGCAGGCTGTGCTGTGAGTGCTTGGGCTGCCTGCCAAAGCCGCCGGATGAGTTTATTAGAAACAAGAAGAGAGATGCATATATTTCCATTTTTTCTTGTTTTTACCCTCAAAGAATTAGAGGAAGGTTTCCAGCAACGTGCTTGCGAAGGACTGACCCTTGGCGACTTAAAATCAGAGATCAAGACGATGAGTCAGGGCACGGGGATGGCGCGAACAGCACAGCACACAGTCTAAATAATTTCACATGCCGAGCCTGTCAGGTTTGATGTAATGAGCTCTGATTTTGTCATCCAGCGCTGTGCAGATAGGTTAATCATTTCCATTAACACCAGCTCCTCTGAGAGACCTCTTCCTCTCAGTGCTGTCAGTGGTACGTTGGCTTGGCGAGCGCTCAGACCCCTCAGATGTTTTAGTCTAGTGCCAGGAAAGACTGAATCGATGCACGCAGACGGGCATGGACCCCTCAGTGGGCCCTGAGTGGACGACTGTGATTACTGCTGACAATAATTTATGGGCCTTGCTGATTGAAAACATGAGAGATGTAGTTAGAGTTGCAAGGGTGATTAGGCAGCACCTTAAGATACAAAGATGGTGTCACAGCTGCTGCTGTTGCTGCTGGGAGAAAGTCTGCATCTGAGCACCGCATGCCACCGCAGTACAAAAAAAAAAGATCAGTTGGTAGAAAGATATTAGTATGTAGATGCAACATAATTCTAAATCAGCTGCAGTCATGTGGGTTACTCATTGTAGTAACCATAAAGTCACAATGTAACGGAAATAGCGACATATCTTGTCTTTCGTATTGTTACATACATCCAAACGAAACGAATTTTTGAAATGTTGGTTCTATATGCTTTGGCTGTTTATTGAATAGATGCAGATCAAAGTCAAGTTTGCAGTAGATTGCTGAATGGTTGGTTTTCTGAGTGAAAAAAAAAAGCAATAGCAATCAGTATTACAACCAACTAAGTAGTGTTTGCTAAGTTTGTTTGCTTAATCTAGCTGTATGAATGCAGTATTGGAGCCTCTGTATTATTTTTTTTTTTTTTTTTTTTTTGTATTCACTTTTGTTTTCCAAGTACAGTTATCATCACAAATACGGTCAAGGTGGGTTTGAATGACAAAGTAAACTAAGTTCCACCACATACAATATAAACAGCCACATAGCAGTTTCAGTGCAGTTCTTTATCATGCTCAGAGTATTGTTGCCCTGCAAAGTTTTCACGAAAACAAATGGCAAGTAATTGGGTCATTCATAGGGGCTATTCCCAAGGTGTTGGCAAGGGATGAGAGATGGTCCATGTACAAATCCCTCTTTATGGTGAAACTCTCTGGTGGCTTGGGGCAATATCACCCTCCCTCCCTTTTTGTGCAAACAATGGATTGCATTAAGCTTGTACGATATAAAAAAAAAACATTAATGTCCCCTTTTATCCACCACAGTGGAAATCAGGTCATGTGATCAACAGCATAAAGCAAAATCACTGCTATCTGAAGATTTTTTACTAAACTAGTTAGCAAAAAAGGATAATAAATTAAGTATGGAAGTCATTTTGAACTTTTGCTCCCTCCCATTACCACAGGTAATAGCACATCCTTGTAGACCTGCTGATGGAGCCCCCTTCTGTTCCTTGAATACCTGCAGGATTTCCGTCACCTAATCTCCCATGATTAGCCTTTGCCACTGGGTCCAGGTCATTAATCCCGTCTCCTACACTGAGTGACAATAATCTCTGCTCACTGGGCAGGAGAGCCAGCTCCATTTGTCACTCTGTCACCCAATGGCTCTCACATGGGAGAGGACAAGGACCATTTATCTGTGGAATGTGCTGCAGTAACTGCAGGGCCGGCAAAAAAAAAAAAAAAAAATCCATCCTTCCTTAGGATTGTACGGTGATTTGGAGCGAAGTTAAGGGCTTGATTCCTCTTTTTTTGCAATGAGGGTACAAAGTCTTTGTCATTAAATATAATGTCAGTCATCAATGTATTTTTGTCTGATACAGCATATTCAAGGTGAAGAAAGTTTTGTGCCACTAACATCAGAATAGCAAAACTAATGAGTTTGTTTTTTCCCCTGCAAGTGGATGGGGCCTCATTGACAACTATATCGATAGAGTGCTTGCAGGGATGACATATTTTTGTAGGCCAAAACCCGGAAACGAGTTGTCATTTTAGCACTTCCAGTCCCATCGTTCTTAAGTCAATGGGTTATTTGAATGAGTTCTTGATTAAATGCCTGAAATAAGGTCTGTAGTTAACACAAGCTCAGGATATTTTCATGCTTTATTCTAAGCCTTTAAATACTGTCCTTCAGTATTTGGCAAACAGGAAAACTCTTCCACTCACTAGTCTGCTATCACAGCCTAATCGTTTTGTTGCAAAGTATTCAAACTCAAACTTTCAGGGAAAACGTTTTTTTAAATAAAGACTAGAAGAGTTGACAGAAGCTTAATGGTGGTGACGTTGACGTCATACTACCACGGTGTAGTTTGTTTATCTTTTTACTTCTGGCGCAGAGCAGAGGTGTAAAGTATTTGAGTAGATGGTAATTAGTGGCTGTACTTAAGTATCTTTTTGGATACTTTGTAGTTTTACTGAGTATCAAAGATATTAGCAACTTTTTCTCTTTACTTAACAACATATTTGAATAAGTAGGCTATGTACTCTTTACTCCAATACATCTGTGATGAGTAATGCAATTACTTGTTACATTTTGCATGGCACCTAACTTTTTCTGCAGCAATTTATTTCTGCTGCAAAATAAGTGATATCGCCATCTACAGGCCATTGAAGGTACTATATGTATTCGTTTTGCCCTTACAACCAAACTTGTCAACAGGGCTACTTTACACGATATGAGGTCATTAGCAGGCTGTTGCTGAATCACAGGTGTTTCATATATGAGATGAGGACGAAACCAGCACATCCAATGCAAGTAGGCTTTGACTATTTGATTGTACTTATATTGAAGGGTCCTTTTTGAAGTATGTATGTTTACTTATGCCCTTTTTGAGACTTAAGGGTAATAAGACATTTAAGACCTTGATTTATTGCAATATTGAGGTGTTCAGTTTTATTTTGATTTTAGAAAATAAACATGCGATTGCTCTCCTCACAAATCAACTGTTTCTTGTTTTTTACTGGTGATGACTAGTGTGTCTTTGAGCCTACATTCAGTACGAGTAAAATTCATAAATACTGTTAAAATCTGATACTCTTAAGACTTTTACTCAAGTTGTATTGTAATTGGTAACTTGTAATTGAGTCATTTTCGCTGTAAGGTATCTGTACTTTTACTCAAGTATGGTTTTCAGGTACTCTTTACACCTCTGTTCTGGCAATTGTATTTAAGCTTCAAAATTCATAAGGTGCATTCATTTGTGAAGATTAGGCTATCCTGATGAATGTGTGTTACAAAACCTGTAAGAATCATAAACTTTTGTTGGTCACACTGGAAAATGGATTCCAATGGAAAAATCATATCGAGTTTTTGCTAAGGGAACCTAGCCTGGCTAACGTCAGACCTCGTCTCATAGAGAGCCTAAGTCCCTCCCCTTCCGGTGGACCACCATGGGACCTTATTTCGGAAAAATGTTGTATGGTAGTCAATGGCGAGAGACAACAAATATTTTGTTCTCGTTTGAATTGTGCCCTGAATTACACATATGATGTTTGTCAATTTAAAAGACACATTTTAAAGTCAAGAAAGTCACAGTTCGATGTAAAACTGTTGAGGTATAAGACTGTGAAAATACGTAATTACAAAGACCACAAACCCAAAAGGCGCGCATGTGACGTCATACCTTTTCTCTCAATGAATGAAGCTAACTTTACTGAAGCTAACGTCTGTAATTTTTTCTATAGTCGAACGTTATAATCATAACGTTACGCCGTCATGCCTGTGTGTTTTGTACCAGACTGCACACATACGAGCTTGGTGACGTACATAGTGCGAGACGAGAGATGTAGTTCATTGAGCGATTTTCACATAAAACTAAATGTTACTCTTCTGTTTTATGACAAACTGCGACTTTCTTGACTTTCATAATTATCTTTTAAATTGACAAACATCATATGTGTAATTCAGGGCAGAGTTCAGACAGAATAAAAAGATAAGTTGTCTCTCGTCATTGACTACCATACACATTTTTTCCGAAACAAGGTCCCATGAGCCGGAAGCGGAGGGGAGGGACTTAGGCTCTCTATAGAGATGTGGGTCTGGGAACCACGTGTTCATTTTCTCGTATTTGAGGCGGGGTTTACGAATGCCCAGAGCCGTTTATTGGGTGCTATGAATGTCTAAGCAATGTTCTGACGTAAGTAGATCGACAGAAATTAGATGAGGAAGAAGACGATGGGTCAGAGATTTATGTGTACACGATGGCGTTCAGCGACTATTGACTATAGGCTGCATCGAAAGGTAACTTTGCGTCTGCTGCCATGTTGGATCCATAGGTATAAACAAACTGCTTCGGTGAGTCGCATAGACGTCGTCATTGTCTTGCTGCTCCCTCCCCGTTCTGTGATTGGTCCCCTTGCTGAGGCGAAAATCTGGTCCATGGAATCCAGGCTGCCTAGCAGCGTGAATAAAATCACACTGCGCGCAAGGCAGCATGGGGAAACCCAGGCTAAAGGGAACCAGGGTCATGTTAACTTACGGGTTGGCCTTCAAAAATGCATAATCCCTGCAGCACACTAATGGTTGTGTCAATGGTGCAATATCAACAGCAATGCTTTGATAGCGCCACAGAGCCAAAGCGTATATAGTCTACTTTTCAGGGAAATTGGCCTACGTGGCTTAGTTGTCTCTGCCTGTATAAGTAACTTTTCAACTGCATGTCAACTAACTCTCATTAGAATATTAGTTGACTGTCTGCTTAATATCTGCTAACTTTATTGTGATAGTCCTCCAACAGACATTCTATGGACTATTAGTAACTTTGCAACTAAATGCCAACTAACCCTAACCCTACCAGTCTACTAATACTATACTAACACTAATGAGAGTTTGTAGACATGTAGGTGCATTGTTACTTAAAGTCAACAGAATGTGTTAAAGGGACCATCAAAATAAAGTGAAACCGAAAATATTTTATCATTGAAAAAAATTACAAGCTTCAGCTTTAAGTAGTTGTCATTTCCCTTTGCACTAGTTGTTTACCAGTGCTGAGTCATTTGTGTGCATTTCGATCATTCAATTTACCTCAGACTGTGTGTCATACAAGGAAACAAATCATTGTAAGCATGATTGACTCAAGAGGTGTGAGAAAAGCTTGTTAGTTCTCCCTCTCTTGCGCTTCCTCTCTCTCTCCCACGTGCTACCTGAAGCCACAGAGCCTCGGCAGACTTTCAGATGAATAAATTTGTATATTTTAAAGTGTATTCCTCTGTGCTGAAGAATTCTCCAGAGGCCTCTTCTCTTCTTTTCTCCCAAGTTTGCCTCACACCCTATGGAGTCATTAGTCTTCTTGCTGTATTGAATCTTTAATCATCTGTGTTTGAGGGAGATAAAAGAGGGAATATTGCTCTTTAAAATTCAAGTTCAGCCATTCCCACTTTGGCTTTTTTTCTTTGAAGTGTGCAGACTGGTTGAACTACATATTTCTTGCTCCCTCTGAATTCAGCATCTGCAAATTGAGACATTACACAATTGCTGCTGAGAATGGTGTGTTCCCAAAGGTGAGTGGTGGTCTTGTGTGGGCATGTAGTTTTCCTTCATGCTCTGTACAGCCAAAAGCTCTGTGCTGTTTTTCTCCAGTCATTTATCTACAGATAGATATTGGCAGCGCTTCTGCAGAAGGACAGCTGGCAGCAATTGTTGAACTCCTCTGCCCAGATACTGGATACCACAACACCCTTTCCAGTTCACCCTCATATCACCTTGGATTGGAAAAGGTATAGCACAGCTGACCTAGAAACAGTCTTTTAATTGTTCATATGGCCTTCTGACCAACCATACACGGCAACACACACTGCAAAAAGTGAAATTGTGCAACTGTTGCCTAAAAGAAACATTCTTCTGTGGGTGTAATTAGTTTGTTTTCAGTAGACTAGAACAGACTTGATGCTCTAAAGCCACCTTTCCACTGTCAGGAAAAACGGTTCTCTTTGCTTCACTTCAAAATGAAAATTATGGCATCATTTACTCACCCTCATGTTGTTTCAAACTTGTATTGTATGAATTTCTTTCTTCTTCTGATGTTTTGAAGAATATCGGTAACCAGACACTTGATGTACCCCATTGACTTCCATAATAGGAAAACAAATACTATGGAAGTCAATGGGGTACATCAACTGTTTGGTTACTGACATTCTTCAAAATATCTTCTTTTGTGTTCTGCAGAAGAAAGAAATTAATACAGGTTTGAAACAACTTGAGGGCGAGTAAAGGATGACAGAATCATTTTGAAATGAACTAATCCTTTAACCGTTCCATTCCATGTCGATCTGGCCCAGTATAGTCCTAGTACGGATATGGTTTCATTTTCCATTGTGGGACTGATAACAGTGCTCTTTGGAATGTAATAGTATGAATGCGTCAGTCGTTGCCTTGGTAAAGCAAGAGTTTACTGACGATATGAGATGTAAATAGTAATTGTGTTATGGTGATTGGTGACATATGGTGACATTTTATTTTTAATTTGTTTTACATTGCTGAAATAGCAACAGACAAGTGGCCAATTCTGGGTTGCGATGTCATTATACCATTCTACCACATAGGGGTTGTTCACACAGAACGTGTTTTTCCATTCCACTGCGCTACTTTATTAATGTAAATGTGCTATACGGACGTCTTTAAAGGGATAGTTCACCCAAAAATGAAAATTCTGTCAGTATTTACTCACCCTCATGTTGTTCCAACCCCGTAAGACCTTCGTTCATCTTCGGAACACGAATTAAGATATTTTTGATTTTTGATCTGAGAGCTGATCACTCCTCCATAGGCTTCTTCAGGGATTGAAACTTGGCAGCCCTGAAAAGTTATTAAAGATATCGTTAAAATAGTCCAAGTGACTACAGTGGCTTAATCTTAAGTTTATCAAGCGACGAGAATACTTTTTGTGCGCAAAAAAAAAAAAAATAACGACTTTATTTCAACTATTAATTTCCTTCTCTGTGGGCCTCGAGTCAGTTCACTAGTGTAATAGCGTAAGCTTCTGTTGTTGTACGTCACACGTATCACACACATGATCAGCGTCGGCCAATAGTGAGCCTACGTGTGACGTAGCTCTACGCGATCACACTACGCTAACTGACTCGAGGCCCACAGAGAAGGAAATGAATAGTTGAAATAAAGTCGTTATTTTAGTTTTTTTGCGCACAAAAAGTATTCTTGTCGTTTGATGAACTTAAGATTGAGCCACTGTAGTCACTTGGACTATTTTAACGATATCTTTAATAACTTTTCGGGGCTGGCAAGTTTCAATCCCTGAAGAAGCCTATGGAGGAGTGATCCAGCTCTCAGATTTCATCAAAAATATCTTAATTCGTGCTCCGAAGATGAACGAAGGTCTTACGAGGTTGGAACAACATGAGGGTGAGTAAATACTGACAGAATTTTCATTTTTGGGTGAACTAACCCTTTAACTGTTGCATTTGCGTCTCGCATCTTTTGCAGCATCTCACGAATAAGCGCCGTGTTTTTAGAATGCTGTTAAAGACGCATCTCAAGACCTTGCGATTTTTCCCCATTCCACTGCCCACATTCTATGTTAACCAATTTACACATGCGTAATCTTTTACTACATTTTAGACAAACACTTTTTAACTACCATAATCATCTGGCAAAATTACCAGAGATGCACTTTTTGTAAAAAAAACAATCCCATGTTCACCATGACACTTCTGCCTGACAAAGCATTTTGTATCATGCACTCACACATACACAGACTTAAATATTTCCCTGCTTTTGTAATCACAGATGTCAGTGATACACAACAGTGTGACCTCATTGAGATTGTTCTTACAAAACAATGGCAGGCCAGCCCGTCAGACCTGCTCAAAACGTCACACACGCTTACAAATATACAATAGATTTGAGGTCATGAGCAGGAGCTGTGATGGGAATTCCCAGCTTACAGGAATAACCTGAAGACTGCAGCAGTTTGAAGTGGTTCACATGTACGTATGATGGTGTTTTGTTGACAGTGCTCTCCTTTGCCTTATTCATATTCCTCACGATTAACAATCACAGGTCATTTGATTATTTAGCAACAACATAATTTATTAATGTTGTTACCTGGGAGGTCTGAAAGGAAAAGCTGTAATAATAGAAGATATTTTCCATGGAGAGATTAGAAATTTCTTCTTTGTTAAAAATAACTATGGATATTTGGCTGCGTATCCGGCCTTTTATATTGCAGAAGTGAATCGCATCAAGCCATGACATTCTTTGCCGTATAGACCCTGGCCCTTGTTTCTCAGTGCTATCTCTGTGCGGCCTGTTTGCCTTATCTGTTCTCCTCATTACAGAGAGCACGAGTGAGACAGAGGGAGCGCATCTGTTTTCAACACTTGTGTCAGAAGCTTATTGAGCATTATGCTCAACATTTCTACTTCTGATCAGAAATGTAATCTACCACAGCACATTTGCACAGTTTAAAAATCAGCAGGGGGCGGATGGGGAGGACAATTTCCAAAGGCTCACATGCGGCGTTAAACCGCATGCAAAAGTTACAGAGATGTTGCAGAAATTAAGAAAACAACTCATAAGGCTGTTATTGTGTATGCAAGTCTCACTAATAAGGCCGTCTTAAATGCAGAAACGCGGTCAGCCAAACAACCCTGGTGGCAAACTCAAGACCCCACTTGCCCTCTGTGATAGTCCTAATTTAGCTTCCGAGTTTGATATAGCGCTGCAAATATTTGCCCGTGCACACATTAAATCTGTTTGCTCGGGATGTTTCAACAAACAAACCGCAATGGTACATTAAATGAAGTAAATGTTCAACAGTGTATGCGATTATGCACTACATATATCTGACCCTCCACAGTGAAAGAGTGTCTTTGTGTTCTCTGGTCTTGTTTGGACAGATGGTTATTCTTCCAGTCTTGATGTTATGATAATTTTTCTTGCATTAGATGCCTTAAATGAATTATTTACACGGCGTTGTGCTAAAACATTTGTCAGAAATGTTTTGAATACTTTGAACTGCTGCTGCGGCGTTTAGTAGGCTTTTCACTTTTATAGAAAATTAGTTTTACTGTTGTCAAAGACTTCCTTCCTGCTCATATTCATATTTACCTATAAATTTATCTTCTGCTCAAGGGTCTGCTATCAGAATGTCCATGAAGTTCCTGTCCTCACTGGAGGACAAAGAAGAACAAGAGCAAGGAGGTACAATTCATCTAGATATTTGATAGATCTTATATCTTGGAATCCTTAGAAGTTTCAAGGTTCTGTGGATTTTTTAATCTCTGTTGTGAGTATTTTGTGTTATGGTACTTTTTCACATCAGAATTGCAATATGATAATGTCCTTTTTCATTTTAAAGAAAGAATAACATGTCGTTTTTTAATGTAAATTCGGGAGGAATATAACAAGCATTCTGTCAGGCGTTGAGATCTGCAAAATCCAGAAATGCCATTTACAAACATTTTAACCATTGTGCCACAGGCTGACACGTTTCATCTGAATATATTACAGGGATCTTTTGAAATGCAAGAGGGGCATGAAATGTGAACTGACACAGCAGTTTACATTCAAACTGCTGTTTTTGGTAAGATGTTAGATGAATAAAGACCTATACTGTATATTATTTAATTAGATTCATGCATGGCTTAAAGGTGAAACAAACGATAAATGTACTACTGGTAAATATGTAATATAATATAATTATTATAATATATTATAATGTAATTAATATAATATATTATTATAATATATTATAATATAATATATTAATATGATATAATAGATTTACCAGGAGTACATTTAGGCCTGGTTTCACAAACAGGGTTTAGATTAATCCAGGAATAGGCTTTAGCTCAATTAGTTTAAGTAGCTACAATTTAAGTAGCTTTTATAAACGTGCCTTGGGTAAAACAAAAACATTACTGGTGTGCATCTTGAGACAAAACAATGGCACTGCCATATTTGAAGATATGTCAGTTGTAAAAACAGCTCAAATTTGCATTTTAGTCTGGAACTGACCTTAAGCCTTGTCTGTGAAACCGGGGGTTATTGTATGGTTAAGTTGGGAGAAACACAAAGAAATACTGGCTGCAGTGGTTTGCCAAGAAATTTGCCCTAATGCCCTTAAATGGCTTAAAAGCTTAAATCTTTTTAGGAAATTTGCTATTAAACATGATTTGTCAAATCTGGTTTCAATAACAGAAACTGAATTCTGCACAACAGAAATCAAAATAAACTAAATAAAAGAAGTTAACTTCAACTCAGAATGACATAGCATTAAGTCCCGGGTGTTTGAGTGCTTAATTACATTTTTACACATGAATAATTTAAAGTTATATGCAAGACAGAGTGAGAAGTGTTAGGCGTTTTAAAACACAAACCATTCATTATCTAAAAAGCATGCTCATCATATTATAGTCATATGACGTTGGCCTCTTTTGTGGTTCCATGAACAATGTCAGCCTCAAGGACAACCTTCCAGCTTTGCAATCTCAGAAAACACAAGAGGGCATCTCGAAACACTCTAGAAAGACTAGCGGGCCAGAAATAAAAGTGGAACCAGATACTGACCAACTAGACTTGAGTTTACAATATGACATATCCAGTTCTGATAAGATCCCATGCACAATGCTTTCATGGTGAGGTAGGAGGAAGACGTGTATCTGTCTTCGACCAGCTTGAAAAATGAATTTGAGAGACTGCAGTGATTGGATCGAATCACGGCTGATTAACTTTTCAGGCCTAATTTACTCTGCCATTCATTTGCTCAGGGTGACGAATACTGGCAGATCTTCAGAATGAAGAGTCGGGGAAAGACCAGAGGGAGAGCATCCTTACCTCATGTCTGTTATTCTTTCAAACCTGGTGTGCGAAGAGAATATACTAACCGAAGTGAACCTCCCTGTCCTGAGGGAGCAGCACAGGGCTCCCAAACACCTAAAGAGGGCGAGACCAGACCGAAGACTTTGATGCAGTTTCCAGGCAACACGTAGAATGAGCCTGTGGAGAAAAGGTGGAGGAGGTGCACCACGGGCCGAGGCGGCTCACATGCACACAGGGCCCGGAGGCTTTGGCGTGATTAATGGCACAGGTATGCGCTACAGCAGGCATCCTCCGAGAACCTACAGATCAGTCTTCCTGTAATACAAATCCGATATTGGCTCCCCTCCCCTTTCTCCACCCCACCCCACCTGCTCCTGCAACACCATCATCAGAAGCTCAGCTCCTCACTGCCAAGTGCATCACCGGCATCACACTCATAAATCATTCCCAAACAAAACACGCTTAATCTGTGACACGCAGGCCTGACACACAAATTTATTACCTGTGTGAGATGCACAACATGTCCCTAGCACCTTCTGTCTGTCTGGGAGAAGAAAAAATAATATGGACGGGAATGGGGAGGGAGGGCAATTGCTAGTTAAAAACTTCACACTTGGTGCAGTGATGCTTGCTTCTGTTTGTTGAGTATGAGAGACAAAGCATTTACGAGGCTGGTTGATTTCAAGGGCTTATTACAGCACAGAGAGTCCTTTCTTCTGCCGCCTCCCTCTTGCCAAAGGATTTTACTCAAGCACATTTGTAAGACATGAATACATAAGTCCTTTTCATGGATTAGGTTGGCAATGAGATGAATGGTCTGTGGTATGAGTCAAATTGCCTGATTGCAACTGGCTGTTTTGAATGTAGGAGGTTAATGAAACAAAAGCTTACCTCTCTAATCCCTCAACAAGGAAAGAAACAAATGTAAACTTGCTTTATGAGCTTATCATAATTCATATTCTGCACGTTCAGCAGCGAGGATTAGAAAAAATGGACAGGAAAGCATTGGTTTTAGATTTTTTTAAATTAAAGACACTGGTTAGGCTCATGATTCAGAAGAATGGTCATTTTTTACATCATCACAAAATCACAAATATGATACGGTGTATGTTTTTTTGCAACTCCAAAATGTTATGTCTGCTGACGTATTGTCTTTGGAAAAGTGTTACAATACCTCTATACTTTTTCTGCATGATTATTTGATGTATTACTTCTGGGTTTAACATTTGGAGAGTAGACAAGATTCCACAGATCTTTCCATCTGCAGACAAAGCCACAGTGATTACAGTCAGGTTATAAGAGCAAGTGAAAATCATATGGGAGTTTCCCCTAATATCTGACCCCCCTGCAGTTTACTCGACTTTCAGACGTGAATCAGAAACTTTGATTTTGTTTGCGCTCAAGAGTTTAGTTTGGGAGAAACATTGTAACTGTATTTTTGTGTGCTATGTGTTATACAGTATATACTATATTATATATACATATACATACAGTACCGGTCAAAAGTTTGGAAACATTACTATTTTTCATGTTTTTGAAAGAAGTCTCTTATGCTCATCAAGCTTGCATGTTAGCAATCTGCTTATTAGAATGATTCCTGAAGGATCATGTGACACTGAAGATTGGAGTACTAATGCTGAAAATTCAGCTTTGCATCACAGAAATAAATTATATTTTAAAGCATATTAAAAGAGAAAAGCATTATTTAAAATTTTAATAATATGTCACAATATTACTGTTTTTTTCTGTATTTTTGATCACATAAATGCAGGCTTGATGAGAATAAGAGACTTCTTTCAAAAACACTAAAATAGCAATGTTTCCAAACTTTTGACCGATACATACAGTATACACGGACACACACATACATAGTGTTTGGGGTAACGCATTGCAAATTACATTGGTAACAAAATCAGATTTTATTTTTCAAGTAACAAATAAAGAATGCCATGTGAAACTGAAGGCTGGAGTAATGATGCCGAAGATTTAGCTTTGCTATAACAGTAATAAATTACATTTTAAAATAGAAAGTTATTTTAAATTGTTATTATTTTACAACATTATGGTTCTTGTAAATTCTTTACATTTAACACAAAGACTTCTATTCAGTGCTCGAATTGAGTCAAGTCTTATGGGGGGTCCCCAAGTTTTTTTTTACGGGGGGGGGGGGGGTATGTAGGTTTAGTCTTGCAATATACACTTTATACAAAATATACAATATATTTGATCATAATATGCATAAATATATCTTATTTATTAAAAACGCTTGGTAAAGAATTATATAATTATTCTTTTAAATTACTTACTAAAGTAATACTGGATTTAGAGGGCAGCAGACCCAAAACAGCAACTATGGCAAATATACCAGGGCACTACATATAAGGCTCTTGAAGACCCGTAAAAGCAAGTAACTTCAAAATACATTAAAATGTCTCAAAAACAGTAGAAAATAATCAGATGGCTTCCAGAGTCACTGGATGGTATCACGGTCTGATCTGTGCTGAGCTGCTGTTGGTGGTACAGACCCATATAAAGCTGTTATCACTGCATCTGTCCTCTTCTGAGATCTAGTCACTGCTAACCTGTGCTGAGCTCCTGCCACTGCCCTCTGCTAAACTGGAATGGACTGTGCTTGCCTTGGAGGTCCTCTTTACCTGCACACTAGACAATGCCATGTTTTGGTTTCAATATTTTTATTTTTAAATAAATACACATAATGAAATGAAATATACACTACCATTCAGAAGTTGAGATCGATACAATTTTTTAAATGTTTTTAAAAGTCTCTTCTGCTCAAAGCTGCATTGATTTGATAAAAAAACAGTAATATTGTGAAATATTGTTTTCTATGTGAATATATAGTAAAATGTGTGATCAACGCTGAATTTTCAGCATCATTACTCCAGTCTTCAGTGTGTCAAATGATCCGTCAGAAATCACTCTAATATGATGATCTGATGATCAACAAACATTTATGTAATAAACATTTATTTTATTTTTCAGGATTTTTTGATCAATAGAAAGTTCAAAAGAACAGTTTCTATTTGAAATAGAATCTTTTGTTACATTATAAATGTCTTTACTGTCACTTTTGATCAGTTTAATGCAACCATACTGAATAAAAGTATTAATTTCTTTCCCAACATTTTTTAAAAATACATTCTTACTGACCACAATCTTTTAAATGGTAGTGTATAATGCTACAAAAGTTTATATTTCAGATCTGAAGGATCATGTGATGAAGACTGGAGAAACAATGGTGAAACTTCAGCTTTGATCACAGAAATAAATGATATTTTATTGTATTATTATTTTAAATTGTAATAATATTTTATAAAATTAATGTTTTTACTGTATTTTGCATCAAATCAATGCAGGCTTGGTGAGCAGAAGAGACTCTTGTGTACATCCAACAGAATGATTCTAGCTTTTTTTACCAATGTAGTTTTTACCCTAAAAACAACTGGATGATTAATGTGGATTATGTGACACTGTGATAATAATGTTTGTTCCAAAAGACTTGATTAAATGGATGAAACTTGTTTATTAGATATTAAACATATAGATTGTGAAAAAACAGGCTGTCAGTCTGTGTGTTGGTGGGGATTTTTCATCTATTTCACCACATGCAATTTTTACATAGTTACGTCCAGTAGGGGTGGCGGAAAAGCACTGTTATGAGTGAGTAAGTCAGCAACTATTCAACGACCATTTCAGTGAAAAAGGCTGCTTTATTCAGAAACAAACAATGCCATAGCAATTCCCGAAACTTTGTGTTTACGTGGCCATTGGTCCTGGCTGGCAGCATGAAAAACAAGTTTTATACAAATTCTGAATGGAAATTAGAAAGCATAGAAAGCACACAACGATCGCTCCCTTTACTAAAAAGCTATTATCCATCTCCGTCGAGATCTCTAGCACTCCCGTAGAACCAGGACTATTAATAATGAAAAAAATAGTAACTTAAGCCTAAATGTTTCCAATTTACGCAAGGAATACAAAAGCCCCGATATGGTGTGGGTAACTTAGATATAAAGAAAGATATATAGAGAGAGACAATTACCCCTCAAAAAAGTCGGTAAGAAGCTTTCTCTTCCCGACCTCGAGTGGAGGTTTATTTTTCTCCATTTTTTAAAAGTTAAAATTAGCTTCAACGGAGCGGCGCCAATCAAACAGTCCTGTCAGTCAACGACGTCATGCGCACAGCACTCTTTAGATGTGGGGCAGGGCGTTTACATTTTAAAGAGACATGGCAACTAGCCAACTTTTAAAAAATTATTGTAAATAATCAATTCACGAAATTTACCGTATCCATTGCATGCATTTAATCAGATTTGTTATTATTATTTTTTACTAAAATAAAAATATCTGAGGGACCCCCCCTAATTCTATTTTTTACTTCTTATGGGGGTCCCTAATACCTTATGGGGGGTCCCGGATCCCCCCAGCCCCCCCTCAATTCGAGCACTGCTTCTATTGGTTACCTCAGCAGGGTGTTTGGTCATTTAACTGTAATTTCACCTTGTAAATAATTTGGTTAAACTCGCCCGTATGGCAGTATCTATTCTTAGTGCCATATCACTTTTGCAGTGAGTTTGAGCGGTAAGGGATGTACAGTATTGTGTCAGGTGTTCAATGAACATCTCTTCTGGTCGTGTGTTAATGATTTTAGTACAAGGTCTTTGTGAAGTGATAAAAGCTTCTGTGTTTTAGTTCTGTGTTTGGCCTTATTGATCAAATGCTTTTTATGTTGTCTACCTTTACCATCCTAACTTAAGGACCTGTAAAGTGCACAAGAATATTGATTGTTCCTATTACCCTTTTTGTTTTTCTTTTTAAATCAAGTTGTTCAATATTTTGGTTGATAACAGACTGGATTAGATAGAGGGCACTTGAAAACAAGCAGAGGCCATCCGACCAAAACATTATCATGAAGGCTGCATCAAGGCAAACAGGAATGATTTATGTATTGTATATTGGAGATTAGATTGGATCTAAAAATAACAACAGCTGAAAGCATGTTTATGCAGAAATATCATTATTAGGTCTCATTTTGTTTTGTTTTATTACATTTAACTACTCTACAGTTAGTGAACAGTTTTGCATTATTAAGCTAATTTCTGATATTTGCTTCTGAGCTTCATAGATCATTGTGGGGATAAAAATCTCTGGAACCTTACTGTAGTTTAACAAGAGATAAGTTCTGTTGATGTGATTTAGTTTCAATCTTGTTTATCAAGTAGATCTCTAGTCATGTTACCCGACAGCTACGTGTCAAACTGAATTAATTTGAGGCCATTTTCCAAGATTAATTAAATGATTCTTGATATTAAGGACTGAATGAAAAATGGGAGGAACAGTTTCATTTCTGACCTTGCTCAATTTTTAATGAACTCGCTATGGCTCGTACAAAATGGCTCTGTCTTATAAATGGTGCTGTACAGTAACTTCAATAAATGGTGTGCAAATTAAAGAGCTTTTATTGTCTCTGGAAGCAGCTGTCTGTAAATCTTGAAACCGAGACAATGTGAAGGATACAAGAACCTACTGATTTTATCAGGTGTAGGGGAAAACATGGAAAATAAAAAGTTGTGAGAATGTCAGCTGCATAATTACAAGCTCAGGTATTAGTTACATTAGAATAAAAAAAATAGTTCTTCTGAAAAAGTAAAACTTCTGAGGTTTTGATTAGATATGTTTCATAGAAGCATGAGCATGTGACAGTTGTGTGCGCTGCTCAGTACTGGCAGGGCATGCTCAGTGTTAATTACGTGCGGTAATGAGAGAACAGAGCCAGACTGTGAGACACAGGGTATTTTTAGAGACTCTGCAAAGTTATCCAATGCACAGACTCAATCTGTACCATACTTTTGCGCTATTCCAGTTCCTCTCTCTATTTTGTCGTCCTACCTTTAGGCTCTGTCTGCTGTGGTAAAGATATTTTCGCCAAGTCCGTGGATGTTCAAAAAATGCTAAAAAAAAAAAAAAAAAAAAAAAAAAACACTACATAAAGTTCAGTTCATTAGTTTTACCATTACCTGACCCACTGTATCGAGATCATCGTTTACTATACATAATACACACTAAAAATAATCCAATATTTTTGGAAGGTCAGATTATACCAGAATCTACCTTTGTGGAACCATTTCTGTGCACAAGTTGGGAACTGTGGACAATGAGGGAGATATTTGAAGCGGTTTGGCTTGTCTAGTTCTGGCTATAGTTCTAACTGTAATGATGTGTTAATCAAGAATCTGGCGTCAAAACAAACCTTCTGTGTGTTTGAGTCCAATGAGTGTTGTTCAAAAAGACTCGAAGAAAGTTCAGAACTCTAACTCTAACCATTGTGCTCTAATAGTCTGTTATATGAGCGTTATTATAATATCCTTTATTTAATTGGTGGCATAGTATCTAAGCAGTCTGGAGCTATTTGTGGTCTGGTACAATGCTGAAAATGTCAGCTGTCTTCTATTTGAGTGTTTTATAAACCCTAGTGCAATTCTTTGGGTCTTTATGACCTATCAATACAAATTTTTAACTTCAGCTGGCAGCCTGGCAGGCACACATGAAGTGCTTCAGCTGGCTTATTTTGTTGAACCCATGGCCATTTGAAATTTTGCTATTTGGTATATTTAGACTTCTATTGGCAATTAAAATGATACTTGGAAATACTGGTGGTGGCACTGGCAAGGCTTTATGCGAAAGCGAACCATCTTCGATCTCTTGTGAACAGTCAGGCATTGTTGTTCTCCCATCGCTTTTATTAAGAATAATAAGAACACAAAACACATCTAACACCCTCAGTATTGGTGAGTGACAGCTGCGGCTGGTCCACCACTCCCCTGAGCCAAGCCCTGTCACATACACGCATGCCCAGCATGTCAGCGTCCATCTGGGATCCTACCCTTCAAACTTCTGTCGCCCAGCTCCCTTCCGGCAGAAAGACCCAGGAACAAGAGTGAGAAGTCAGGCCTCACAGGGGCAAGAAGAAAGCCGTCCAAAGCCAGCTGGTCTGGCTTTGAGGAAAGCAAGAGAGATAGAAAGCACAAGAGAGAAAGAGGAAAAGAGAGAGAGAGAAAATTAAATGATAAAAGGGAAATTAAGAAAGTAAGAGTGGCACACCTGAGAAAGATACCTGAGGAAGGCCTTGGCAGCAGGTTCTGTGAAGGTAATCGATCATCTCAAGAAACGGGTGAGATACACAGAGGGGGAGGGGCAATGGGGCAGATGTATTGTATACAAAATATTAACACATGACTTGACTGCTTGTGATCGGTAAGTAATAGATAATGCACGCAGAGAAATCATGCTGCTATATATATGTATATATATATATTTAAACTTGTTGCAATATTTTCTGTTATTTTTACTCAGTCTTATGAATTTTATTCATAATAATTATTACACTCAACGTCATCAAAAAAGCTCAACAAACTTTATCATTGCAGGTTGTGGCTTTTTTTTTTTTTTGCAGAATTGCACCACTTTCATTTTATTTGAATAACATTTTCAGAAATTGTAAACCAGAAACTAGGAGGATTTTTGGTTAAAATTTTGTCAATGTCTACTGCTTTGCCTGCACCACACTGATTTGTTTTAACTCTGATTTTTAAAATTGCTTTAAACTTAAAAATTAATTTTGCATTTCATTATAATCTTTTCACTACTTAACGGTTATTATACAAAATGTTCAGTTACAGCTGATTAAACATTAAAGTTGATGTAAGAAAAACAAAATGTGTTTCTTTCTAGCTAACCTCTTGATCACAGGTGGCTGGTGTTCATTGTGGTTTGGGTTCTGATGTCAATGGGTGTTTGCACAGGGGATCCGGAGTATGCGCCTAGCTCTGATGGGACTATTTTTATGCACCGCTCCAGCTTTAAAGGGCTTCAAATAGAATGTGAAAAAATGTGAAGTCACAGAGGCCATAATCAGGGATTGCATCAATATCCATAGCCATTTTCAAGGGATTGCTTACTACGTGAGTTTGCTGTGGATTCTGTTGCTATATCTTCTATTGTAGTTTAGTTATTTCAGATAGCACTGGCATAGGAATTTGTATTTATAGTATTTGTCTTAAGAAATTGTTATAATGAAGTACTTTTACATTGACATCTGTGTTTGTCTGACTCGAGACTGTTAAACTTGTCATACTGGTTGTGATTTTTTGTCATTGTGCATGTAATTGATGACGACATTAAGGCAAAAGTCAAATTGCACAGTTTGTAGTTTTTAAAATATAATTTAATTTAATTAATTTGATATGAATTAATATGAACATAATTTAGGTTAACTTATGGTAATGGTGACATAATAACCAGTGTTAAAAAAAAATCATAAGGTTGATCTGTTCAGTGAGGACAATACTTTATCTTAAAAAATGATATTCATGCTGCAAACATCTGTTTACACAAAGTAGCTTGCAAAAAGAGTAAATTGAAATTGACATTAAAATATATAATGACTTAGCTGCCAGTTTTGATTCTTATCTGAATCCATGATGATTGCTTATTATTAACATCCATTATTTTTGTCAGGTTCAATTTGAAGCTCAAAGACAAACTCTGCTGTGGATTAGAAAGTTATAAAAGACTCACTGTAATAAGATAGGACTAGTAACAACACTGATTCCAAAGGAAAACAAACTGAGTTTTATAAATGTAAATCATTTATGAAGGGCCCAAACTAATTATTGTACATTTTTTATCTATTGGTCTTTTTTTGTTGTTGTTGCATTGTTTTAACATATTGTAATTCATTTGATACCCTGCCTGTCCTATTTTACATGTGGCAAAACGGTGGTAAAACAAATTGCCTTTAAGTCCCAGCAAAAACAACTCATGTTCAGCACCACACCTCTTCCACAGATCTTACAACTACACGTGACTCCGACACATGCAACGTAAAACGCAGCCAGCCTCTTTTATCTGATTGGTCAGTGACAAGCCACTGAGGGATCGGATTGGATGAGAAACGTGTCACTTCAAATGTACTGACCCTATTGTTACTGTTGTTTTATAGAACTTACGTCAATCGTATCTAAGGTAGTGCCAGTAACGACCATACTAAATATTACATTGCTCTGCACATAATGGGGTTTTAGAAAGCATCCAAAAATCGTTGCTGTGGCCTAATAGTGACTTCTTTTATTGACTTTTTTACTTTTTTTTTTTTTTTTTTTTGCGCGACAGTGCTTTAACTACCACTTCCTCAATTCGATGACATGAACATACTATTCGGGTTGTTTCCTCGCTTTCTCAAACTGTTCAACACGGTGATGTCATGGTGTGGCGGTAGCCTAGTCTCCTTTCCTTTTCTCCTTAACTGGCGCGCTCACTTGTTTATCGCGTTTACTTTTGACAAAAACACAATGTATGACCTTTTTCCTTATGTTTTCATTTTGCTTAAGTCGGAGTTCTTGAGTTTTTCATATTTGTTTTTAAACTAGAGATGAGACACGAGTAGAGTAGGAGGTGGAGGATGAGGAGGCGGCGTTTTATGGCAAGCCCCCATATCAATTATTCCTTTAGAATAACAACAATCTATTGTATACTATGTGTATTTAATTACTACGAAATAATCGAATAGTGACTAGTTTTACTTGTGGGTCTTTTACTTAAAAGATTGTATGTATTCCGCCATATTGCACATTGCAGATTCTCCCATTCATAAAATAGACCTTACAAGAGAAACAAGCCCGCAGCCATCTTTAGATTATTGTGTTTGAACTTCTGTTTTTGTGGTAGCTCTGCATATTTCTATGGCATGGCTGGTGAAGTGTAATTAGCTGGAGAAATGGATTTAGCTACTTATTGTACAGTTAACGAAAGTTATCATGAGCATTGTAATATTTGAAGTGGATGTCATAACATATGTCAATTGTACCAGGAAGATTTTAAAATTAGCGGTTTATTCATAATACGTACGATTTTACCTTCATGTGGTGAAAATACATAGCCTGGCTCTGCCCTCCTATGTTCTTCCACTCAATTTTCATTTTCTTTCAGTAGGCTACTACGTCTGGGATTGTGCTGTAGTCTTTGGTTTTCTCTGGTCAGTTTTTTACCGGGCCAATCAGCGAACAGAGGGAGTGGCTGAGAACGATGACGTTGTCGTGCGTTATTTTGAGTTGTAGTTCAGTAGGCTAATGGCATCGGAGAAAGATGTGAGCGAAGCCATTCGGCCCGTTGTGGCAACGCTGCCGAATATCAAGAGGTTAAAGCCGGAGGAAGAACAATCTTTGCTTAGTTTTGTTGGTGGCCATGATGTTGTGGCCCTCCTCCCCATAGGGTTTGACATGACATATGTCACGACCAAACGTCAGCGATTGGTTATGGCAGATCCAGAGTGACTCTGGGCAGATCCAATAGTTTTAGACTTCAATAGAGTACCCGCCTAGAAGGAAGTTAACGCTTGTCAATGGAGCGGTGCAAGACTCTATGTACAAATGAAATGTACAAGAGTCTGGTGGGACCAGGCTAGTAAATACAAACCAGAAGACAGAACACAATGAGCGCAGTTCATGAAAAGGGGTGGGGCTACACAAGGTCTATAGAAGTGAACCTTCTTTCTATAGTGTAGTCTTTGCTAGTAGCCTGTGTATTTTTTTACTTTTTTAAGTTTTACTTGTAACTTCTTTAGGAGCTACTACTTATATTTTAGTTAGGACTATTCCAATAGGCCTACTAGTATTCCAGTTTTCTTAGTAGCTAGTAAAATCAACATTAGTATTATGGATTAGACACTAATAGCCTATGAATTTCTGATAATAGTGATTTATAATATATTTAAGACTTTTAATCAAGCTATAAAGTAGGCCTAGTCATTATATAAAACGAAGCCTAATTAAAATACTATTGTAAATCATGAGGGAAGAAATGGACTAGTAACAATTGGGATGTATAGGCCTAATGTCTCAAAAATAGGTAGTATCTAATTAAGTAGGCCTACAAGAGCTGGAATCGGTTCTAACTTGAGATTGTTAATAATTAAGTAGAGAGAATTAATAAGCACAATTTGGCCTATAAAGGATAGGAACCTCACTATTTCATCTCATATTTGTAGTAAAACATAAGTTACAGTAATACGGCGATTATTTAGTTCTAAAAGGAATGTATGTTAAAACGGCTTGCCGTAGGAGGTTGCCTCCGTCTAGTGTTCGTCATATTGGGGGAGGAGCTTGTGTTGTGACAAGAGCGACTGCTGCTTCTTCTGAGTTTGTCAGCCCAGCTCCCGAAAATAGAAGCCGTGTGTCAATGTGACTGAAAATACATTTATGTCACAGTGTATCCACGGGAGTCACTGATACACAGTATCTATATACAGCGAGGGGGACCGCGAAGAAAAAAAGGTGAGTCGCAAAAATAGCAACAATGTTAGACAGCAGTCAGAGAGCGAGAGAGAAAGAGGAGGGAGTCGTGGAGTGAGAATGGATGAGCACAAATTAAACGCGTTACAATTCGTTTGGGAAGCTAAACATGTTTGTCATCTGTGTGTCTAGGGGTCGGCAACACGCCTGGAAGAATTTGATGCCGAGTTGCGAGCACCTGATTAAAGGACAACAATATTTTTCGTGCTCGTAATTCTCTGTGAAGAGCTCGTGCGTGGTTTTGGGTTCAGTCCACTTTGACACTTGGCATAGTTGCGCTGTAGTCTCGCATCATTTTCCGGGCGGTGTTAAATATTTCTGGAGGGGCGATTAAAAATGAAAGCTATTAGTCAGGAAAGCCAGCGGATTTTAATTTTTTTTTGTAAGAGTACTGTAAGAGCAGAGTTTGTTTGGATATTGTAGTTTGAAAACCGTTAAGCTTTCGCTTCTGAATATCACTGGTTGAAGAGGGTCACCTGCAGAGATTCAGAACTTCAAAACAGGGCAAGTTCAACTTCAGAACTCGTGCGACATAATGTTTCTTGACTTTGTTTTTGTCTCCTAACGTATCTGCAACTGGTTAAAGTTGCACGTCAAATAGCCAATTTATTCCATTCTAGCTGGCTTTTTGAAAAGAAAAGTTGTTTAAAGCACCCAAACTAGCACAGACAACTAAATATACTAATTTGCCGTACTTTAGACAATATAATTTGTGATAATTGAATTGTTTTAGATTTTAAGACATTCTAACACGCACAGTCAACAGGGTTAAATGTAGGACATTACCCCCGTATAGCCATCTAAACAACGCCCGACAACTTTAAAAGAAAGTTATTGATCTTTTGTTATGCATACCTTTGGAAGTCGTTGTAAATACTTTTCTGTCTGAAATCTAGATGGTGCTGGTCTCTTGCAGAGCTTTGGATAGTTGAAACTATAGGAACAGCACATATTGGTGAAGCGTCGCAGGGTTTATTGGAGACTCTCTGTACATACTGTATGTTAGTGAATAAACTGAGACAAGTGTAAATTGATGCCATCAATTATTTTATAATAGCATATTCATTTAACTTGTGATTTAATGTTATTCATGAGGTCACAATGTCTTGTTACAAACTAGTGAGAGGTCTAGCTATTGTGTGGTACATTATTGTGACTCATCTGCAAGGCCATACTGATGGAAAGTTATTCAATTAAATATAATTTCAATTTTATTTATTTTATTTTGAGCTTGTATTGCCACTAGTCGACAATTGGGTAATTCCCTTTTTATTAGTTATAAAAAATGGCCTGTTTGTGTGTATTTTCTGCAAGAGCTGCTGACTTTGACATGAACAGTGAGGGAACAGCCAAATCATCAGAGAGTGTTGTGCTTGTAAGATTACACATGCCCTGTAGCCTGGCATTTAGTTATCAGTAAAGTGTATTAGACTTGCCTTAAACGCAACATTACGAGATGACATGTCATTTTGAACTTCACAAATGTTTTAGGTGTATCAATTATAAATATTTCACATTGATAAAGATATAAAATTGACCAAACTAATACAAAAGTAAGCCATGTTGTCTTGACCTGTAGTCCGAATGCCAAAGGCTAAATGAGGCTGTGTTCCTAGGGTTGCTCAGTGCTTGTGTCTGACAAGCATTGTAATTACGAGCCACACGAGGCAGGCAATCAGGTTACGGTACATCATCATGAAAATGACCTCAGGAAGAATGTTTGTCTGTCCCTCTTATTGTTTGGCTTTTAAGAGGCTAAAAAGCCTCAGTGGCCCAACACTATAGATTTATTGGTTAGTTCAATATTTCAAGCTGCTCAGAGAGATGGTATAGCCTTATAGGAAAAATAAGTGTTTGTCCCAAATTGAACAAAGACAAAAAAAACAAAACAAAAAACAATGGTACTTTCTTGTGCATGAGTGCATGTTTGGGATTTGGGCTGGAGCACATTTATTTGATGTGTCCAGTTATAACAAGTAAATAAAAATTTAATAATAATAAAAAGAAAATCAAGCTTTGGACTTTAACTACTATGTACTAACATTTAAATTAATAATTTGATATGTATCGTATACATTTTTGGGATTTTATACTGTACACATACACTTGTTATACTGCACGCACATCTATAATTCATTTAATAAAAAACGTGTTTTTGCAATACAAAATGAACACAATAAGTATTGTGTGTATATACTGTATATGTAAGTACATATTAGTTAAAACATCTAATATAAAGTCATACAGAAGCTTGACATAATACTATAATCATATATGAAGTATGTATTTGTGATGGACAGAGATTTATTCAGCCTTGGTGTTGGTTATCAGAATTGGTTATTGTTTGATTAACCCATTAACAGTACGGATAACACGCATTGAAAAAGTTTTGTTGCTAATCATGTTAAAATATGGTTTGAATAAATGTGTTTTGCTGCCCTCGTTTTCATCTGAAGTGCATAGTAAAGATTTAATATCCCAGTCAACTGTATAATATACCATCGCACTTTTTCCATCTGGCCTTCTGTGCGACTTCATTATAGTTTAATAAGCCCAAACTAAACATGGGTGCAAATTCAGCTCTGAAAACATCACACTGAAATTCAATAGCTTTCTGTTTACACACTTGAAAATGAATTAGTTAGCGAAGAAATTCTTTTAATATTCTGATGGCTGTTCACCCGACATGCCCCTCTATAAATCCGATAAAGCACAACATCACACTTGAAATTGGTGTCCTGCTGTGCTCAGTTAATAAAGTGTCTTTTGTTTATGATGTTTTTTTTTTTTAATCACTAGATACTGATTCACCAGGGGTATTTTTTATATGAAGCTTCTATTTCTGATATTTTATTGGGTTGTTTTCTTTTGTACATTAATTGTATTTAAATCACTCCTCTTTTCGACTCCAGTCTCTGCTAATGTAGCTGAATAAAGTCCATGCAATCAGTATCTAATATGATTTCCAGGTTAGACTCAACAGCACTGGACCATGGTTAAATACATTCTTGAGATTAGAGCGCACTTGGGCTGTAGAAGTTTTCTCAGGGCCACTTCTTAATATTTCTCCCATAGGCTTGCTGTAGACTGTAGTTTACACTTCATCTGGATTAATGCATCAGATTTATAGCGTATGCTATATGTTGCACTTGTACCTCTTCTGTCAGTATGCATCGTCCCATGGGCGTCAGTCCATGCCTGTCCTGTTCTTGTGAAAGAAAGTCAGCCGTGGTGAAGTCGAGCTCCAGAGGTGGTGATTGGTGTTGCCCAGGGTGGGGGTTAGAGCATCTCCCACTGTGCTGTTCATAGCACTCCAATCTCACAGCCTGCTCTCAGCTCCTTCCAGGAGAGAGCGAATAGAGAGAGTCTGGAGTGTGTGGGCGAGTCTGATCTGCAATTAACGCTGGTTGTCAGAAAGAGAAGGCTGGCGTTTACACCATGCTTCTGAATCACTGAGCGAAACACTTTTCCTCTCTTCCCTTCCCCCTCGAACAGGGCATTTTACCCGAGGAGGAGAAAGCACCAGGAAGCTCCAAGTAGAGAGAAGCATTGAAAGCAAAGGAAGAAAGAACGTAAATAAGACTTGAGCTGGATATTTTGGGTCCAGGGCTGAGGATTGTGCTGCTTCGTTTGTTAGGGTAAGCCCAGCTCTTCTCTTCCTGTCAAACAATGCTGCATCTGTTTTAATTACACAGAGCCTCACTTTTTATGTATTAAATCTAATGAAGTAAACATGATACAGTGCCATATGGTCAGTTGACATCAAATGTTGAGTGCCTGCCATACAGTGTACTCTACATGCACAATAGGATTTATATGGTGAAAGTCAGTTGAAAACAAGTTGTTGGTCTTGTTTCAAATAGGAGTTACATTGGCATTGCAGAAGTTGTAGTGTTTAATTTGAAGGTTAATTTCACGTTAGCTGAATTTAAAGTGAAACACCCTGTTCTTAAGTGTCTTATTTGAGTCGGCTGGAGCTGGCAAAGGATGCATTGTTCAGTCTCAAAGTTAGCCACAAATGTTATTTAACAAGCAGAGGCTGGAACTTTTCAGAACAAGGGAACTGGTATGTAATTTTGTTAGTCTGTACATTTAAAAAAAAAAGGAAAAAAAAGAAGAGATATTTATTCATTTATTATTTGCTGCTGAAAATGTGATGCAGTTTATTATTTAGAGACCAAGATTGTGGAATTCTGTTAAATATGTATGTTTTGTAAAATAAAAATACTGCTTTTCAAACTATATTGTTAATTGAGCTTAAGGATCTTAGGCGAAATGTTTAATCTTTGCATCCATTCGCAATTTAAACCAAATCAAGTAACAACAAAACCACTCAATGACATATTTAATAACACATTTGTGCAATACTTACTGGACGTTTTCAGGGGACGTCATTGCATTTTACGCGTCTTGCTCATTACTTGTTCGAACGCTCCTGTCGCAGGCCCATTCTTTTTCCCAGAGTGTGAAGACTCTTTAGCAGTCTTGTTCTAAATATTTTTCAGATCAGGCCTATGGAATGTGCCATACTTCTGCACCATGTCCATTAAATCACGCTCAGTTTTCTTTTTGTGCAACGGCTCTCTTTCACGCTTGCTCAGAGCAGCGTGATTCATTGTTTATTGGAACCCTATCATTGAGCTGGAGATTCCAGCATTCTCCCGTGAGACCTGGAGGCAGGATGCAGAATCTTGAGCCCAGCAGATAATGTTTGAGCCATAGTTTGCTTGTGTGGGCAATGCAGACCTTTTTCCCTCCACTGGGAACATTTCGGAGGATTTTTTTTTTGTTCAATAAAAGGTGTATAAATTGGCTGCTTTTATCACCATAAAGGGCAGAGTTATGAATATGCATCCGCATGCATATATTCAGCTGATTTTAGTCCGCGCTGACTTCCCTCTCTATTATCTGTGGTGTTTGGATCGGCTCTCTAACCCAGTGGAATGTACGATGTCCCAGCGGGGTCAGCCCATAAGTAGCAGCTCCAAAACCAGAAACCTTTGGCTGCCTTCTATCCCCACCACCACTCCACATTGCCACACTTTTGATTCTAAATAAGTTACCAGAGGATATGGGGAACATGTTAGGCAAACAGAAAAACCATCATTTAAGACGTGTATCAAAATATTAGCTCCTCATTTAACTTGCATGCACACACAACTGCGTCTGTTGCAAGCTGTAAATAGG
The DNA here is from genome assembly GCA_026230005.1 of Gila orcuttii. Lineage (NCBI taxonomy): Eukaryota > Metazoa > Chordata > Actinopteri > Cypriniformes > Leuciscidae > Gila > Gila orcuttii. The sequence goes on along the minus strand of JAPDVR010000005.1, from coordinate 8,912,859 downwards.
TTTCCATTTCACTTGCCAAATAAAACCATCTATCAGGTTCTTAGGCTCCTCAGTTTTAGCTTTATTAGGCAGCTTCTTAATATGTAGTGATGATGATTTCTAAACCATTGGCTTGAGGATTAGCATCCAAGTTGGCACAGGCCTCCTCACCACATGAAAATACAGCTCACTTTCTGACATGTGGATAAGATTTCAGAGTTAATATTGGTTAAATCGTATTTAAAGTGTATAGCCAGTGTTGCAGAATGGCTGGGGCAAAAAAGCATGCACAAAAGTATAATTAAATAAGAGCATGTGAGAGGGACTTACAACTGAGAATTATCTGGCTAGACACACGTCAGCTGAATGTATTCCTGTTTCTCTATTTGTCACTCCCTAGAAAAGCCTTCGGGTCTGTCTGGGTCATCAAGAACAGAATTTAGGCAAGAATGGTGTGATATGTAGTCAGTGTTACCCAACCAAAATGTTTGTGAACACAAATACTTCCATCTTTGTAGTTTTAAATCTGTTGTAAATGTACAAGAACTTTATTCAATTTGTCAATAATCTCCATTTAACTTCTAACATTCATTACAGGGTATTAAACATTAATGCCTGTCCATCTGAAGTTTAATGGAGACTCTGTAGTCCCAGAGTGCCATAGCCAAACTGTATCAAATTTCTATTTAAACAATATCAATACCATTTTTAATACAGTAAGCATTTAACTGAGTGGTCAAAGTTTCCAGGGAACATTGTATTGTTAGGTTGAAATTGTAATTTACAATTTGGACCTTCCCTGCATAAAGACACAACTTTACCCATGAAACCCAGTGTTGTCTGACCACACGTGTTCGATGTAACTGCATTTTGAAAGCAAATGCCATCTGTTGTGAATGATCTACTTCTTTAGTGCTGCACGATCGGAAGGCTACGCCTGCGTTGTCTAAAGAAACAGCTAATGTTGACCTTTCAACTGCCCTGCCCTTGGCTGTGACCTCTGGTGTTAAGCCACGCCATACGGTCCACTCAGCACATGTGCTGCTGAACAGTGCAGAGCGGCTTAAGGATCGTCAACCTCTTTCCAGTCTCATTCGCCCTTCCCGAAGACGCGGTCATGCGCGAGCACCTGGTTTTAGGTGTCCCCTCGGCTCTAGGCCGTGGCTGGGTCCTCGGCATCACGGGTGTGAGACTGAAGCCAGAGCAGCCCAAAGCTGCTAATCCTCTTTCTGTCCTGATCCTCTTCCTCTCTGCCTCCTCACCCTGCCACCACGCCGCCCTCTCAGGGTTAAAAGGGCAGCATAGACAGAAGTCCCATGTTACTCAACACCAAAACAAAACAAAACCCTTCAAGTGCTGAACACTAATCCGTGTAGTCCATGGAGGGTAATTTACCGTAGATTATCTCATTTTGTGGGTCAGCGATTAGCCTTGACACAAGCTTCATTATGAACTCCTATGAGTGCCGGTTTATCTTGAAGTGTCACTGTGATCAGGATTATGTCTTTTATCTGTTGTTGCACTTGTCATCAGAGTGCCTCTTTATCCTCCTGGGACCCAGCAAATCATTTTTGTCCTCTGTTGGGGACATTTTTTTTATGAATATCGCAGAGAACCCATATTTCAAATGTGTGGTGTATAAAAATCACATCCTGGGATTTTCAGAGAAACCAAATGTTTGAGGCTTTGGCCATGACATACTATTTTCCTTGGTTTAACATAACAATTCAAAATATTTTATTAAAAGTAAAACAATAGGTTATTATTATATAATTGTTTTAGTTTTGTAGGAAAATCAGTTGTATTTGATTTATTTCTTGTACACTACTGTTCAAAAGTTTGGGATGATTTCTGCATAATATTTCACACTATTACTGTTTTGCTGTATTTTGATCAAATAAATGCAGCCTTGGTGAGCATAAAAAACAATATAAACAATAAGAATAGTACCAACCTCAAACTTTTGAATGGTGTATATAAATTGTTTATGCGTTGTAAATACTCTTTTATGATTACAATATTCTTTGTATAACAAGGTGCCCAAAAAGTATGTAAATATATGTTTGTGTGTTTCTGCGTGTTTTTCATTTTTCAATTATGTTTAGTGGAATTTCAAATTTCAACAACTTTTTTTTTCTTTGTTGCATGGGCCAGAAAGTTAAAGTTCCACACTTGTCTCAGTTGTCTCTGAATAGATAATTTTCAATTTCACAATTGAAATACTTATAAATAATAATTTCTGAAATACTTTGCACACTTTTGCTTGATTAATACTAATTTTGTTTAGGTAAAATGTCCTCTAGCGAAATTACTTTCTGAAAGTGAGACTGAGCATATGGGAAAGAAAGGCGTTTAAAAGCTTGTGAAAGTCCTCTCTCTCAGCCCTCCATGCGTCACGTGATGTCACCGAGGGTGTGCGCAAGCAAGTGTGGCTTCTGAGGTGGGCTTGTGTGAACGTGTGGTAGTGACAGGCACTGCTGATGGCTCGGAGGAGTGACGCATTCTGCACCTGTGTTCTCTCATTATTGCTCTGTGGGCACTGATATGTGCTTCAAACTACAGCCGTGTGTTGCTCCCTGTGCTTAGGATATCAGCATTGGATGTTATTGTGGATGCACCTTAAGAGAGAAACATGTCTCAGTGGAACCATAATGCCTCGCTTGTATCGTTTTGAGCCAACATCCCTTCTGGCTTGTTGTTTTTCTCTTATATCATAGTAGATGGTTTTTGAATGTGATGTTGTTTTCATGCCACGTTATTGCTTTCTATCATCACTGTGTTTGTAATTTTAAGGAACTGTTTTCGAATAATGACACATCGTCTGTCATTTATTAGTGTTGTATGCAATGTGTGTCTGTAATGCTTTCAGCTCTAAGACAAGCGCTTCTTAAGTGCAAGATACAACACCACCAATTTTTATACTTCCTTCACAATCAGTGATGGAAAAACAAACTCAAAATCGCTGTATTATAATGTAGTATAGTATATTAATGATATTATCTGTCTGTCTGTCTGTCTGTCTGTCACAAATTAGATTTTAAATGTCTAATGCAAAGTCAAATTCAGTACATTTAGTTACAAATACAATTTAGATAAATATAAACAAGGCATATTTATCAAAATGTTCAATAATTGTGAAAAAGTAATTTATTTAAAATTAATTTATTTAAAAACTTTAATTATTCTTTCAACAATATAACAATACATAATCATAAACAACAATAATTATCAACATACTTTTTTGGTAAAACAAAAAAATTAGTCACAGTCACAGAGACTATTTGTTTGGCACATTAATATAACTCGAATGCATTTGACATCAGAGGCTAAATAAAAGGTTCATTCAAATCATCACAATGTTTACAATGTTGCTTAATTTTATAGTGCCAGGAAAAGCATTGTGAATAAATTGTGAAAGTTCGATAAATTGCCCAGCCCTATGTGAACAGTGAACTGAAAGCATGTTTGGCATGTAAATCATAATAGCAAAACCATCTACTTGTCCTGGGTGTGTCTTTTTTTAACAAGACTTTCCATATTGCCAGAAATGCAGTTCTCTCTTTAAACTCTCTTGAACTTTACAGAATGATAAAAAGATAATTCTAGTTAGAGTAATTCATTCACTTGTGAAGGAAATAAAACTATGATTAATTACTGATGGAAAAAGATCATCCCAAAAGAATGTTGTTTTAATTTGTCACACTGTATCAGTTAATCATGAATGTGCATTGTTGCCGTTCAAGTCAAGCCAGAACCTGTGGCACAGTAGGAAATAATGCAGCTGTGCTCTACAAACAGGAAGAAAAGGGGCCCTCATCCGTGTTTTTCCCAGTTGTTGGAGAGATGTGGTGAGTTTGTGGCTGCAAAAGGTTGTAAAAGATGATACATGGCAATCAGAAGGCCATACTGTAAATTGTTATTGGTTATTGACTTTCCTTCTTTGTTTTTTTTACTTTAGTTTACTCTTTTACTTAAGTTTAGCACTGACATATTCTGACCACGAGCTACTGTGAGAAGAAAGAAAACATTGGGGAACCCATGCTGGTGATTAGGCATTTATATCATTGTAATGACAGGCAGATCTGTTCAGATTATAAAACGCTAAATTGCTGTCTTTTGTACGGCGTGATTCCTCCCTAACCCTAAACACATGTCCGATCTGGCTGTGAACCCTGCCGATATGCTTTTGGCACACTGTCTCATCTATCTGTGAGGGAGTTTTAAATTACCCTAATCCCCTGAATTTGCAAAGACGTAATTCCAGTAATATATGACTCCAGTGATTTGTCAAGGCCACCTGGAATATTTTCCATCTTTCCACTGTCTGTAGCACACTGATAGCAGGATGTCCATGTAAAAAGCTCCATCCTGGATGTAAATGGAGCTCTTTGTCTTAACTGTGCTGAGAGGGAAATTGCCCATGCTTTTAGATCCATATTCAACACAACGCTATTTCAATGGGTCTTTTATTTTACTGGTGTTCAGCTGAAGAATTCGACTATAGCAGGGTCCTCTTCCATCTTGATTTTTATTCTGTTGCCGGATGGAAACAATCTCAAGCTTCAGATAAACATCAGCCTGCTTTCTCTCCATAAGGACCATTCAGTTAAGTTGAATTCGGCACTTTTCATTGCAGATCCTAATGATTTAAAACCAGTATGTCATGACTTGGCTTAGAACAGTATCTGAGAGTTTCAGGTGCTTTGGCTGTAGTTGAGATTTTCTCTCAATAGTCTTGTACCCCATTCTGAGGCAAAACCGAATATTGTGAATAGTTAACCATATATCTTTGTAGCTTGTGCATGTTTTATTAGGTTTCCCCTTTCATTGATTTTGCACATTGATTAGATTAACGTTCACAGGTCAGCAGCGTCTGTCTATTTATCAATCGGCTTGCCATACCAATACCACGAAAACGTATTAAAGCAGAGAAAACATGGCGAGATGGATTCGGGCTGAAAGGCTCATTCGTTTGGGAGCTGATATGAAGTAGTTGACCTCTGCCATGTAAGGAGAAAGAAGTGGAAGCCAGGACAGGGAGGTATCAGTTTTACAGGCATGACATCACCCTCCCTCTAGTGCTGGCACTTTACGGTGAGGGAAAACATGACGCCACTCCCTTAGTAAAAGTCTGAGCAGTTAAAAACGCAGTGAAGTACACAGGACAATAAGATGTACATGTCACTTTGTCTCGGTAAAGTGTTTTACGAATGTAGTGATATCGGTCAGTCTAGAAATACGGTCTCTGGCTAATGTTGAAATTGGTTGAATGTAAATTTTTTCTGGTTCAAATGTTCATTTTAGTGGAGTATTTAAGTCAGAGAGGCTAGAAATTGAGGTCACACTATACATTGATTGATTTCGCCAAGTGTACTATGTCATGTCACTGTGTTCTCAAACTCTTTGGTTGTACTACACCCGTAAGTGCATAAAGTTCTGCTTGTTGCCAGCTTTCTCTCTCTGCTGATCCAGGTGAAATAGTACTCGGGGCCTGGTATCTCAGCTGCTCTGTGGCCATACTTGGCCAGCATCTCTGACACCCGGGGTCTTATCTCTCACTCGGCCACCCCCCTCTCCCTCTTTGCCAATCATCTGTCTGTCAGTGGCTTAGCTGCTAGCCTGCTTCAGAGCACACATGGGAAGAGAGCTAGGCCGTCACTAACCACCCAGTCAGGCCACAGGCTATCAGAAAACAGTTGTGCTAAAAAGATTCCTGGGAAGGCAAACAGCAGGGCTTCACTCTCACTAGCACAATGTCACACTAGACCCCTTTGTTTCTGTATTTTATTTTTAGAACCCTCTCTTTGTCTTTAGGTTAGTTTTATATAGGGCTGGGTATCGTACCAACATTTTCGATACCAATATCGATACCGATACCTTAACTTCGATACCGGTTCCTGAACGATACTTTTTTCGATACCAATTTTATGAAATCCGTTTTAACAATATTACATTACCTAAAAATTTTTTTTCAGTTTGTTGACTTTTTTACACTCATATTTGGAGTCTGTAAAAAAGCACCAATGCTAAAGTTTTCTATGTTTCTTAATCATTTAACAACATGTATTATTTACTTCAATGAGCTCATTGTTTCTGCCTTAACTTAATGCATTGTTTAACAATGAAACTGAATGAAAATTAATTGAAATGCATTACACACAGTCACCTCTGATAACAGATCACTCTAAATTGAAATTTAGACACATGCATTTTCTGTAAAGCTGCTTTGAAACGATATGTATTGTGAAAAATGCTATACAATAAATGTGAATTAAATATAGGCTACTGGGGTGCGGGATATATGCCTCACGCTCAGCACACATAAAGCTTGCCGCAAAGCACTGGCAAAAGTAGCCTAATGATTATGGATGTGTCGGGAAAAAATAGCAATGAGATATTTTAATTGTTAATTAATAAACAAGTGTTTTCTGAGTTTGTTGGCTGCAAAGATGAATATGGCGATGCTGACTTGTCATTCCTGCAGTAGTGAACGCGCGCGCCTATATGGATTACATAAACAATTTATTTCTAATTGTTTCGTTTAAAATTATATATATTTTGACCGTCTATAGGCCTATTTCTCATGTCTGTGAGGCAAGTATCCTATACGCTGAGTTTCGGTTCATTTGTGACGCGCTCCAGTTCTTGCAGTCGAAGACGGATAAACTTTATACTCTCAAGTGTCTTCTGTGCGCTTTTAAGTGCCTTATCAGATTTATCGTGTTGCCTGTCTTGGCAGCAATTATCTTGTCGAAAATATTGCATTGCGTGCTTCTGGCAAGTCTGGTACATAGGTAGGTACACTTCTGATCTTTTCCACATATTTTCTATATATCTGGGTTGGGACGCTTACACTTACACACACACTACAGCCTCACGTGCGACAAGCCACGTCTCTGGGCAACCGCGTAAACTAGCGTTTTTTCCAGCATATCCAATCACGTTGCATGCTTATTGTTTCACTGACATTGACGAGATGAACCCCTTAGGTATCGAAATTTGGTACAGAAAAACAAGACATGTTTCGATACTCGATAGTATCGAGGCAATTCGGTCGGTAACTAAAAAGTATCGAACTCGATACCCAGCCCTAGTTTTATTGACATTGGCGATGGAAACGGGATACGTCGCAGGTCAGATTCGAACCTGCATTTCCCATCAACCGATATGCCACATCTCTGGCCCCTTCTCTCACTCACTGTAGCATATGGAGTAGCAGTATGTAAATCCTGTCTGATTCAGTGATGAATTAGTTTATCAACCACTCTCCGGAATAACAGTATCATCTCACTGACCCAATATTTGCACTTTGTTTCTTTGCATATTTGAGAGCTCATTAGAATAAAGCAACTGAAAGATTTGCCTTACTACAAGAAATCATTATTTGTTATGCTACACAGATAAGAATTCCCACTAACCAAAAAGCAAACATACACAGACAATGCATATCTGTGCACTTCAAACATTAGTTCATTGTGTAGAGTTAAGAGAGACTGCATTTAGAGTCCATTAGTTAAAGAGCAGCGTTTTCTAAAGAAGTGCCTCCATTGTACAGTACATTGCATAAACACTAGTGCAGCTGCAAGCAGACGTTTATATAAGAGCATATCTATATTTTAAAATTGTTTTTTTTTTTGTGCTGAATGGAGGAAGTAAAAATCATCACGGCAGCCTCTCTGTAGCATGTATACTACAGCAACATTCTTTTCTCTCTTTTCATCTCCTCTATTTTCTCAAACCGTTTCTCATCAGGCGGTCTTGTACTGCAAAACAAAGAGTCAGTGGTTTGAACCGCCTGCAAAACTTAACAACAGACTCCAGCTAAATAACACAAAGTTGATTCTACTGTTTCAGCCCATAATGAAAGTAAGAGAATAGTTTGACTTGGAAAATATGTTTTTTTTTTTTTTTTTTTGGTGACAGGCTCTTAAAATTGTAGGGTACTCTTCAATTGCATTTTTCTTCAAGGGCCCCAGAGAGAGATGCAGCTTATCGGTCGGGTTGCCATCATGTCATTTTGAAAAATCACACAAGGGGAAGCATTTTTATCCCAAACAGCTTTTTGATTTAGATTTCAAACAAATGACATGTAGCTGGTTTGGTGCTGCCTTTTTTCTTTAATGGATTTTTTTTTTCACGCTGTCTGTGTTTGTCTGTTGAGAGATTATTGTTCATTAGTCTTTATATATATATATATTTATATATATTTCATCAGTTCACAACCTTTCCCAGTTTATGAGTCATTGGCATCCATGCTGCCCGGATTGCATAAACCTTTTACATAATGGAGTATTGTAGAACAGTGGGACTGAAGAGGATTGAAATGTCATAGGGAAAGAGCATAGTATCAAATATTTAGTGTAAGCCGTTCTAAAGTTTTCCTGTAAAAAGATCGCAGGTCAGGCAGAGGAAGGCATTTGGTGTCTGCCGTGACAGCTGGAGTGCTAAAGATAAGATTTTTTGTTATATTTGGGTGCAGAGATTACCTTAGTCATCGTAGATGGTTAGTTAAATACAGAATTCTAGTTTTTTTTTTTAATACATTTTTAATATATTTTTATATTTTATATTTTCAGTACTGGTGCTTTAATTAGCATGCTGACATAGTCAGCCAATTCTTAGTCGTATGCCAATTTGCAGGCTAAAAACCTCTTGGTTTTGTATTTAAATTCATCCCCTTTCCGGGAACAATATGTACGATTTTTGGATTAAAATATCCAAAAACCTCTAGAACAATGTTATATATTTTGTTGACATTATCCAAACTGTTTCCAACAAAGTTTAAATCCAGAGAAATCAGCCATTTTTAACCAGTGTAACGGCTTGTGTCATTGTGTTGACTAATGACCAGAGGTGGGTAGTAACGAAGTACATTTACTTCGTTACATTTACTTGAGTATTTTTTGGGAAAATTTTTACTTTTAAGAGTAGATTTAATTGTGGGTACTTTTACTTTAACTCGAGTACATTTTTAATGAAAAAACTTTACTTTTACTTCGTTACGTTGGGCGACGTTCCTCTCGTTACTTTATTTTAATGCAATTTGTTGTTAAAAGCGTAGTTTATTCTAAGCGCGCGCTCTCTCTTTTTTCTGGGCATGAGCGATGCTCAATTCACAAATGAATCACTCTTTTGAGTCGATTCTGTTCAAAGACTTGATCAAACAAGTTGGCCAGATCTGTCTAAATCGGTTCGCGAATCAGTTTGAATGATCTGTTCAGTTTCCTGCACGCACTGAATCGTCTCGGAGTCGTAACAGGAAGATTTAAGAACATCAAGAGCATTGTATGAAGTGGCGGTCCACAGTCTACAGTACAGTCTAGAAAGTAAATCTGCAAATGCATCATATTTTTTGCCAGCGATGAAGATCTTTAATAGTTGAACATCTTCGTATGTTACTTCGTAAGCTGTCTGTGAATGAATTATTCCACACGACGATACATTCGATTTCATTCGGGTAATACGTTTTACAACCAAACAGATTATTACGCCATATAGCACTACTACAAAGTATGACATTACCCTTTTTTTGGACATATACATTAAATAAGCTATCATCGTCCAGTTTATGAATGTGTGTACACACACAATGTGTGTATTGCGCAGTGGCGTGCGAACTCGACTTGAAAACGAATGCCTTTGCCTGCCTTATTAGACACAGTTAACCAGTTTAAAGATGCTTTCATAAATATAGCCTACATTTAAATACATTTTGGAGAATAGACAGAAGAAGATCCTTGCATTTGATCGTTGTTTGTGTTGGGCATGACATGACTGCGAGTCACTTTATTCCGACATTGTCTAATAATCCAAATGTAGTTGTATAAGTTATTATACTATTATACAAACCAAAGGACAGGCAATGGTTTTCGGGCTATAGATATAATATACAGATATACAGAAATAATGTTTGTCTCTTCTGTTTTTGTTGCAAAGATACCTTATCTAATTATGATAATTTTAGTCATTTAAATGAAAAAAATATCTAAATAATATCATGTTTATATATATATATATATATATATATATATATATATATATATATATATATATATATATATATATATATATATATATATATATATATATATATATATATATATCGTCGCTGCCCGATGAAACTCACGTATGTCCAAAACGGTTACTTTTCAGGAAGTGAAAAAAACACAGTAATTCAAAAGCAGTTGAACGTAGCGGTGTCATACTTTGTATGGCATCTTTAAATGTAACCATAGTCTTGCCAGTGTAATGATATAATCCACATTTGACCAAAATCGAGTTTAAATGGACATACGTGCATATTTTACAGTAACGGTGGTCGATACGCGTTCTTCCGATCATTAATTAGAATGGCCAAGTCGCGTTTCATATTGACAGATGAATAGGCTACGCTCAGTTTATTAAATAGCCTACGTCTCAGTTTATTAAATACGCTCAGTTTATTAAATGTCTCTTGCAAACTATGAAGGGACAATGAATCAATACACTCATTGCTGAACCCAGGGCCGGCGCGTGCTATGTAGCCTACAAAAAAATACAGCCATAACTGTTTTTTTCTTTTAAACAAAAAAACAAGCTGCACCCTTTTTTTTTACATTTCATCTTTCATTCCGAAATGAACGAAAAAGTACACCGACCCAACATGTATTAGCTTTTTTAACTGTTACCCGCAACGTTATCAATCTAAATTAATCTCGTTTTTCTTTATTTACATTTCAGTTTTTTTTTCTTTATTTAATTTTCGTTCTTTCTTTATTTAAAATTCGTTATTCTATATTTAAATCTACCCTTTACTGTGTCAGTAATTTATTAGTCAGAAAAATATTAGACTAACGTTACCTTAAAAGTAGACTATTAAATTAACAGACCTGTGCGTTAACATCTCCACAATAAACAGTGACAATTACTTCGTCTAGACCATTTACCGGTAAATAACAGTTGTGAATATATTGCGAATATATAATAAACTTGGAACAGTTGTCAAAAACAAACATTTGCTGATACTTTACCTCACAGAGTTAGACGCTTAGACCTGCGAGATGCCTCAGGGCGGGAGATACGCGGCGTGATTGACAGCTTTGACACCAAATGGATATACATGAAAATCAGATGACATGATTTCTCAACTTTTCATTGGTCATTTAGACATGTGAAGCATACTGTATACGGAAATGAACCTGGACATTCTATCCGTCGAAAAATCTCAAAATCGGCAAAATGGACATACGCGGTTTTCATCGGACAGCGACGATATATAAGCCTATGTGATCCAAAGTAACTAGTAACTAACTACTTGAGTAGTTTTTTCATTGGATACTTTTTTACTCTTACTCAAGTAACTTTTAAGATTATTACTTTTACTTTTACTTTGAGTAAATATTTCTATAAGTACTTGTACTTTTACTTGAGTACAGTTTTTTGATACTCTACCCACCTCTGCTAATGACATCATATCTACATTACCCTCACATTCCAGTAATGCTTCCGTAAAAACCATGGAAGCACCAAAGACACTTTAATGTATTATGATTTATTAGACAGATGAGCAACTGTTTGGATGTCTTTATTGACCAAAAACGAATCATTGTTATATAGCTCAACACAGTTATTCATGTTGTTTGAATCTATAATATATTTGTACCGTGCCTTAGAGACAACACTATTTTGTGGCTAACATAGCATAATCAGAATAAGCTTCACCATACAATACATTTTTTAATTAATTGCATACCATTTAACAACACAAGTCATCAGCTTTTATTAATATGAAATAATTCTAATATCGATCAGCAATGTGCAACAAGTGTCTCATACCAGCCACGAGCTAATGCACAGAGTAACATTATTAACATAGCCTAACTTTCAACACACACAAATGTATTTTTAGTATGATTGTATTGACGAGGTAAAACAGCGCTGCAATTTGTCAAGTTAAATAGAGACTCATACATTCTGTTGTGCCCCATTCAGCTGTTTTTGAATTCAAGAATTTATCTTATGTTAATGCCTCCTAAGAAACGCATCTGATGTGGACCAGCATAATTATATGATTTTCTTAGGACTACAGGTACTTGTGGCAGTCTCCAAACTAATTGATTTTAAATAGTTTTGTAGATCCACATTAGAGAGGATTTCTGATGTGTGAAGTAACAATTGAAGGTTTGAATGTGGCTGTGATGCCCAAAAGTGTCGTCTAGGTAGGCAGCTCACAAGGTTTTGAAACAGTCACAGTATTGGGAATTTTCAATGATTTAGCTGTCTAGAGAATGTTACTGTGAGTTGTGTGCTCATGTTATGCATTAATGCATGGCATCTTTAATACTCATGAGCCACTGTTCCCTGAGGAGGAAAATCTGTTTATCATTTCTGAGCTGAGATCTGCGCAACATCAAAAGACCGCCATGCCAGTTAACACAGCTTGCAGGGTGGCTGTGGGCAAACGGGGGGTAGTTCTGAGGGTAGGCAGACACTTCTATGTACATCAGTGAGGGATTAGTTATATCTGGTGATGACTTTCTTTCTGTGCTGATGGACAGTCATGCAAAGAGAGCCAGGAACAAATGCCATCACTTCATACAGTCCGGAAGAATGCTTTAATGCAAACATCTCATCTAGAGATCACACACTGTGTGTGCGTATGTGTATAACGTGTTAGTGTATGTGAGAGAAAGAGAGGAAAGTAAGAATAAATGTTTGTAAAAATCATACAATTGAAATGTTTCATTTATCAAAAGATTCATTAAAAAAAGCATCAAAGATCTGTGAAATATGAAAGTTTTTGTGCCAAAGTTCACCCTTTGAATTGTTGCAATTTCACAACCTATCACTTTTTTTCAAAAAACAAGTCAAACAGCCATTTGTAAAGTTTAATAATAACTACTCTTCAGGGCTCCAGACTAACTTTTTGCCTTGGTTGCACTGGTGCGCCTAACTTTTTTATTTAGGTGCACCAGCAAAAATGTAGGTGCACCCAAATGTTTCCTCGGCTCGCGTCGCCTTTAACGCCACAATTTCAAGCTCAGCTTTTTATCATGCTCCATATACATTCATATATATTATGTAAATGATTTTAAACAAGAATAAGGTGTAGGTAAATACTTTTTTTTATTTGAAGCACAATTATACTGTATATAAATTTATTTATTTTTTTAAAGTGCTTCACTGAGCTGCCAAACTAACTATTTTGAGTCTCTAGCTCAGGCTCGGTAGGCTCTACCTCTTGAGTCGGATGCCATCTCCGACGAAGGACCAGGGTTTGGCATCTTACAGGGACTGGGGAGGCTGATGGCTGAAGTAGCTTCATGTCTGGGCTGTTGTCGGAGCATTGACCGGGGAGTAGGGATGGGTATCCATAAGGTTTTAACGGTATTACTACTCTTACCGATACTGCTTATCGATCCGGTACTTTAACAGTATTCTTATCGGTTCTTTTTGTTTTATAAACAAAGATAAACAATTAAACAAAGATGCACATTATATAGGCCTACACAGTGCTTTAATTTCAGGAAGGTCTACTAACAATTAGCTACTGTTCAAGTATGGTCTAAAAAGAAATCAAATAAAGTAATCAAATGTAAAATAACTGCATATTTTATCATAGATAGATAATGCTTATTAAAGCTGAAGTTATTAATTCAAGAGCTGTGAATACAAGCCGGTCATTTTGACATTTTTGTGTACATTTGATAGTTCAGACACGCACATGAAACCCAAAGTATAATTTGCTTGTCTCGTTACGGTCTGTTTCGGAGCGCGCGTCGCCTTGGGAACAGCATCTCTTGTGCAGACTTTTGTGCTTTTAGCTCTTTTTATTATTAAACGCTTCCCGCAATTTAGCAACAGTAGCTGGACTGCATTTTACAACAATCACGAGCTGATTCTGTCGTTAAGTTTGAGTTTTAGGGAGAAATGACAGCGCACTGCTGCGAAGGGAAGGAAGCTGCGCAAGACCGAATGTGGCTGTAGTTTTTAATGGTTTTACCTCAATATATTTTTTAATAATCTTTGGAAGCCGAAATCTAAAATAAAATCAGACTAATATCACAGACCTAAAGTGTAACCAGGCTACGTTTGAATGTTTAGTTCTGCCGTCGTCACTCATTAAGCAGAGCTGTCGTGTTGTGCGCGCTGTGGCTCCGCGTGAGAGATCTCTCTCTCTTTCTCTCTTGGACTGCGAATAGCAAAAATGGTGTATTATTATTATACACAGAAAAGGCTCGCAAGATAAATTCTTTTTTTAAATAATGTCTTTATAGTAATAATAAATAGTATGTGTATTTTCTTAATTTCTCCAGTAAGTTACCGACATCAGAACCGATCACGTCCGAGCTGATCGATACAACGGTCTTTCAGAAGTTGAATACCGGGTTTCGGTACCCATCCCTACCGGGGAGAGTGTTGGGGGAAACAGGCCTACTTTTCTTAAAGAAAAAACTCTATGGGTCTATTTCTTTTCATTGTTCGTCGTCTGTTTTCTTGCGTTTCTTTTGCTGATGCTGATTGCCGTAACTGATTCTCTGGTGCTCAGATCGCAATTTCAGTCACACAGCACGGAGCAGTGTAGGCCTACCACAGCCAATCAGAGGCAAAGACCCGCCCTATCTCTGTCTCTGATTGGTTTAGACCACGATATGATCCAACCATGAGTGTGAGTTCCGACAAAGGAGAACAAGCGCTTCGTTCGTGGAGAGGCAGCGGACGCGAGGACGTTAGGTGCACCGGTGCGACCTTGGAAAAATTTTAGTCGCACCCTTACAAATTTGGTCGCACTCTAGAGCCCTGCTCTTGAGGAACTCATCCAAGTGGGGGAAAAATCCTATGCTGACTTTTGTGTCAAGGCATTCTCTCTGCGCATTGACATACTGTCATAATGAATCTCGGTGATGAAATTATTTTTCAGACAAGCTCACTGTTATTTCTTTTTGATTTCACTTTTGATGGAGATGTTGACTGAGCTAGTGTAGATATGATGTCAAAGACGATCACACATCAGTCAAAGACCGTGGTATTATGGTGGTAAACTGTGCTTTAAGTTACATACCTAAAGACAACATGAAACTGCATTCGCAACTCATTTTACTCCTGTGATGTGACACTTTTCTGAGTGAAATATTATATTCAATTAGGGGGAGGGGAGGCTTAATTGTATGCATCAGAAAATGTTTGGGTCGCGACAAGTGGGCTTTCCAGAACTGATTGTGAGTTTGCAGTCTCTTTTTAATCTTAAAGAATATTGTAAAAACATACTTGTTTTTTGTAATTTTCTATCTAAATGTAAGAACTTTCTCCAATTTATTGAAATGTATTGTCTGCTGATGTTACAAAGGTCATTTGGGTGAAAAAATACATAAAAAAAAATTCTATTAAAAAAATATTTTTGATAATTTGAATTTCCCACTGATCTGTTTCTGGTTAAATTCGAAAATGTCACATAATGGAAGCTAATATCAATCGAGTGTCATTTTGTGTTGTGTTTATTGTATCATGTTAAATAAACTATCATATCACTTTTTTTGCTAGAAGTTGACCGATATATAGAAAAATGTTGAACATCTAACCCTAACCCATCTGGTTCAAGGATTCAGTTGTTTAGTTGATAAAAGACATCTGGACTGGCTTGGAGTTCCATCACTTTTATTATAGACTCCAAAATCCCTGATTCCTGTCACAATTAGTCGCAAACATTCATCCACCCAGCACAGTGGTCTTCCCAAATGAAATAGATCTAACTGTTCAGAGAGGGTCATCGCTTTATCCTTGAGAAACTGAGAATCCATTCATCGGCTCGGCTTGGAAACCTGACTGACGCAAATGGATCACTGGGAATATGAGTGTCCCTGCAGTAATTATGTTACAACGCTGCTACCGCACACGACCAGAGGGTGGGGGGTGGAGGGGGCGGTAGGCGGTGGTGAAGAGAATAGTGATACTTCTCTTGTTTCATTACAAGTTTTTTTCCCCTCTTTTGTCCTTTTCTTATTGCCTGTCACACACACACACACACACACACACACACACACACACACACACACACACACACACACACACACACAGACACAGACAGTGCAGCACGAGTGCCTGCTTTAAATCAGTCATGACATTTACCATGTGCTGAAGAGTGAACTTCACAGTAGCACGTCTCACCTAACGACTGTGCAATCAAAGGGTAGTTTTAAGTGAGGCTAGTTGCACTATTTCTTTTTGATCTTTTCTGCTCATGACTTTCTACTTTTTCAGATGTCTTTGTCATTAAAAAAAAAGAAAAAAACATTTAGCAAAAGCTGAAAGAAAATTATGTAATTGATGATCAAGGAGGGGACAGTGGTGGGAACTAGAGCCATATTGAAGTTTTCTCCATGGCTTTTTCAGCACGGCCCCTAAGGCATCTTCTCAGTCAAAGTCACCTTGTGTAGTTCGCCCCTCTCCCAGCTCTCGACCTTGCTTAAATCCTTGATTGATTGTGGGCACGTCTAGTGTGCGCTTGGCATTCTCTCACTGTGAATGTAGCATATCTTTATTGCTTTTATAATTTGAAGCAATAGACATTATATTTTTGACAATAGCATGGTTTCTAGTGTAATTTTAGATGCTGTATAGTGTATTATTTTGTGATATCAGTGGGGTGGAAAAATCATGTTGGAAACACGCGGCTTATATTTCGCGTCAAAATATAAAGGTTGATAGACATCCATCCATCCATCCATCCATCCCAATATTGGGTCGCAGTTAATTTTAATTAATTAATTTAATTTGTTTGTTTTATTTATTAATTTATTGTTTTTTTATGAACTATGAATCAAGTAATTGATTACATTTCAATAAAATCACCACAATGGTATTATTCCAGTGGTTATGGTATTAGTTTATATTTGTCTGCTTTAATTGCAAAGTCTAGTACATTTTGATGCATTAAAGCCACAAAAATTGGATTTAAATAGATTAAGAAAGTTTAAAGCAGACAAAGCGACCGCAAAACATTTAATTCAATGATAATTTGCGCTTTGAAATTACATGGATGATGGTGACCATATACACCTATGTATTGATTTGAATGAAAATCGTAAGGATATATATATATAAAAAAAAACGTATTAATCCTGCATTTTGGGAAGTTTAATCTCGTGGGGCCGTACCTGCTGTTATTACTTTCGTTCAAGCCTGAGAGAGTTTGAATGTGGTGATGGCATTTTGTTGGTGAGAAGTGGCTTTCTTGTCCTCACCTCCCCTCTCTGACGCCAAGTTCTCGCCTGTTATAGTTCTACACGAGCAGTACGGAAGATCGTCTCAGCTGGCATTGATCCGGGCAGGGAATATAGCACGGTCAGAGGAGAGCCGTTGAATGGAGCATGCAGTCATTAGCAGAGATTAACCACCCAATGGCTGCCTGCTCAGCAGTGCCAGAGAGCTACCCATCAAACAAACAGTATATAAACATCTACATCACACTCTTAAATCCAAGCTCTCAGAGTATAATACATAATGAGAGAGATCAGACTGAGGAGAAGCAAAGCAAATTTAGACCTGGTAAACATCAGCAGAGGGTTCAAATGAGGGTTTGATATCCATTGCGTAAGGTTATATGTGTCATTTTCTTGGGAATGTCTTTTTTTGGGGGTAACACATGCTTTTGTTTCTCAGAACTGCGCTTGACAGTATCCAAATAAAGCTTTTTGAATGGGTCAGCCAAGGACAGACATGGTCTCCAGTCACATATGTAGTAACCGTGAACTCTAGGGACATCATATTTCACAAATAGTATAGTATAAAGTCCCCTTTAAAGAAATATTTACCTACTCTCTCATTCTTTATGTGTGAAATGAAACTTGTTTATTTTTAATCACATCCTTCTTTTGTTGTGATGTAAGTGGCAAGTTTCCAGATTCAAGCATGACATCAGTTTTGAATGACAAAATTTAGTTCAGAATTAGCCACATGTTTAACAACATGTTTTCATTGACATATAGGCTTTAGCATGCCAATGTGGCCTTCTAATTTTTATTGTGCCAATATAAACCGCGAAATATGTTAGATTGATCCCATAGCGCATAATTTAGTCATATTTCTCTGAGGGTGTGTGAGATTTTATATAGAATTATTTAGTTTTACTCCAAGCATTATCTACACACCTTGCCCTATTCTTTTATTCTGTTCTCTTATTATATTTTGCATAATGAAGTGCTGAAATATAAATGTAGAAAATCTCACGCTTGCGTAAGATTCCTCATATTTCAGTCTCCCCTCCAGGGCTCTTTTTTTTGTTGACGTGAACATATGTACCATTTTCCTGAAACAGAGCTCATATCCTGATCATCTCAACTTGTGAAGAATGTATTTCGAAACTCATTTGTCCTGCCGCGTAACATCACCTTAAGCCATGTTTTAAAAAAGGAAGTTAACATGGTGTGAAAAGTTTGTTATGAGTGAGCGCGGGCAGCATTATTCCATCTGCGCTCGCACACTCTCCTTCTCCAAGCCTCATTTTCACTCATTTCTTCACGCACTCCCCTTTGCTGGATCTTATTAATTATATCTCATTAGTTGCCTTGGAAACAGAGGTGAGGGAATGTGGAGAGAGGAAACTGAGAGACTTAACAAGGGAAAGAATGAGAGGATGAGAGCCAGAGAGAAAGGAAGCAAAAAGGAAGCAAGACAGCAGAAAAAAAAAAGTGTGAGGAGGAAGAGGGGAAAATGGCATGGTCAGATTAGCATCGGGAGACATTAACAACGACGAAGCTGCCAGGACCAGACTCTTTACCCTGGGCTGCTGGAGAGGAAGATAAGCACACGCTCACAAAGGCAGACACCAGCACGCCTCCTCCCCATCCAGGCCAGGTACACATCCACCTCTTAGAAGCCAGAGAACAAAAGCCCAGGCTCTCCGCCCTCCCTGTGTGTTCTTATGTCAATGCGTCGCTACAAATGAACCTTAAAGTTTCCCCTCCAGACCCTCAACTGTAACACCACACTAAATGGAGGCAAATCAGTTCCTTTGCGATTTTAATATGCTGAGCTTCTGTGGTCGACGGTCTGGTCATTTGTATTTGAACGTTCTACACGGTCTACTGCAGATTTGTCCCGTTTTATGGCTTTGTCCTTCTTTGGTGTGTTACCGAATGGTGATTCATAGTTATGTAAGCTGGGAAGGTTTGAGCTTCTTATCAGCGGAGGCCAAAAAAAGGGAAGGCTGGTGCTGCTTGTTTAAAAACAAAAACAAAACAAAAAACGAATGGAAAGAATAGAAAGTGAGCGAGAGCTTGGAAGAGCATGGTTGAGTCGCCTGCGAAATGGCCCTGGTTGTAAACATAATAAACATGCTGGGAGAATACACAGGAGATGGACTTGTGTAGTTGTTTAGTCTCCAACAGACAGGAAGATAACAAGGGGAAGGATCAGAGCAGATGCTTGTCCCAATGGCTCCTTTTTTCCCCTTTCTTCGTTCTCTCTCTCTCTCTCTGTGTGTCTGGCTTTCTCTTTCCCACCCTGTCTAGCTCTTCCTCTAATGTCTCTCGCTGGCTGCTATTGGTCATCTGAAGGGGTTTGAAAAACAGGAAGTTGAGGAGCAGGATGTAGGGAGTGCGCTCTGCCCACAGCTTGTTCTGGGACGTTCAGCTTTCAGGGTGGCTGTGCACAGGAAACGGCGCTGTCATGGTGGTGCCCGAGATTCTGGACACTGCCTGAAGTCAAAAAAGTAGTGACCCTCTCTATTTTTCCAAGTGCTATCACTAGGTTTCCCTTCACACCATCAATACCATCTTTGAAGTAAGGAATGGACACTTTCACACTTGTTGAGCCCTGTAAATATACAGCACGTAGAAGTCTCTTTATAGTCCATGCAGTCGCTTATATTCTTAATATGTTTTCAATACAGCTGATGAAACCTCAGTTTATACAGTTAAGGGATTAGAGGAACACTCTCCAAAATGACAGGTTTGTTTAAAAGAGAGGTAGTTAAAGGTTTGGCGGACAGATGAGGGAATGCAGTGTGCGAATGTGTGTATGTGTGCGGTAATTACAGTGGGAGTAGGGCATGTTTTATTGAGTGTGAAAAGGCCTGACCCCAGTACCAGCCCTCCCACACTTTCACATTGGCACGTTCCAAAGGGAGAGAGAGAGCGAGAGGCCTATCACTAACACACGGCTTGTGTGCTCACGCCCACTCGCACATGCACGCATAGCACAATCATTTACATTTATATAGACCCGCTCATCATGGGATCATCTCAGTTACAATACACAATCCTCCCAGGCAGTGTGAAGGACATGGGAGTTTACTTGTTTATAAGACAAGGGAGTGTCAGCATGTCAGGTGGGGCCTCTTCTCTCACATTTTGAGGTGTGTGCGATAAATGCATGTTTCATATCTCAAATGGAAACCAAATATATATTACGTTACACAAGAGAAGATTTTTTTTCTCTCTCTCTCGCTGTGTGTGAGTGTGCTTTGCCCCCCGTATATGCACCTGTGTTCGACCGTGTGTGAGTGAACGACCTCTGTGCAGCGGGGTCAGGGTCAGCACAGTGAGCACATGGACATGTCTCACTAGAGATCGGCTTTGCTGTGCACATTCTGTGGGTCATGTACTCCTATTGATTTTCATGTCAGGCTCCGACAGTTGCTCCTATAGAGACATATTCCCCGCTTATCGATCACAGTGGCTGCAAATGTTTAGTAAGCAGCTTTCAAAAATGCTGGACTGGTTTATAT
This sequence comes from Gila orcuttii, assembly GCA_026230005.1. NCBI lineage: Eukaryota > Metazoa > Chordata > Actinopteri > Cypriniformes > Leuciscidae > Gila > Gila orcuttii. The sequence goes on along the minus strand of JAPDVR010000005.1, from coordinate 8,892,176 downwards.
CAAAGATAAACTTTTGACCAGGTGCATTACATCAAGGGAGCACATTTGGAATGCATTTTTTGTGAATACATTATTTACTCAAGAACTGTATTGTTGCCACAAATTACATCACACGTCAGTTATCTTAATGTTCACTTAGTGTTATATTCTCTGCCGTTCATTTTTGGCTTGATAGCGTGCAGTGAAAGAGTGTGTAATATTTCGGAGAGCTGATGTAATCGGCAGTGGCTTTGGACTGCTGGCTCTTCTGCCCATGTCCTGGAGTACTGGAGTGATCCAACAAGCTCTTAGTGGATCCCTCCCACAGCCAGTAAGCCCCACTGCATCCACCCTACTTTCCTAAAAACCCAGCTCAAAGAGATCTCTCTTTTTTTTCTTATTGCAATTTTGCTGTGACATTTGCTTTTGAATTTACCTATGAGGGAACGAATACGCATGAATACGCTCTATTATAGAACCTTAAAGGGTTCTGTCATGTGCTTCATATATAGAACCTTTATGGTTTCCCATCATGGCATTGTTTTATTGATTTAGTTTGAAGTCATTTAGTCATTAGAAAATAAAAAGAAATAACCGGTTAAACATCAAAGTCTTGTGCAATTATTTAAGACATTTCTCATTATATAGATTATTTTTTGTAAACCACACTGACCCTAATCACAAATTGTTAAAGGCAAAAAATGTTTTGTTTCATGTAATATTTAATAGGGTTGATTTAAAGAATGCATTGATATTAAAGCTCTGGCCAGTACCAATAAACTGATAAACTGATCAACTCAAAATTGAATATACTAATTTGTCTATACTGCGAGTGAATTTATTCAGGCATCACAAAATTGTAATGTACAGTGTGGAAAATTGATATTCATTTTCATTTGGAGATTTGCTAAAAAAAAAATTAGCCTGCATTGAACTTTAATAAATTATTCGTGTGTTTTTCTGTGGAACACAAACAATATTTTGAAAAATTTATTTTGCCCATATACAGTGGGGCCCAGTGTTGTTTGAACCCTAACATTATTCTGTGTGTGTGTGTTCTTCAAAAGAAAGTTAGTCATACAGGATGAGAGTGAAAAGAAACAATTATTTTTAGCATGATTTTTGTCAGATTTTATTTTTAAATGAATGTGTAGTTAATTAGTGATAGAAAGAATGGGCTTGAACACAAGACTTAACTCGAGCTTTAATACACTCTCCTGTACCTGATTAATGATAGGGAATAAAGGTGAAGTGAGAGAGGAGAAGGAATGCCTGAAGTGTTGTCATTGGAATGAGGTTTAAGCAGACGTTTATTTTTCATTAGCATTGTGATTGACAACATTAAATCATCATGCTCTTGGCACTCAATAAAGACCATAAAGAAACTCCCTTTTGTCAAGAAAGCTAGTATCTGTCACAAAGAACTGCTTGGAGATGAGATTACTCACACGTGCACATTATGCCAGTTCACCATAAATGTGTAAAACAAACATTGTTTCTATCAGATACACTCACATAGCTGCTTTTGGTTAAATGTGACTGTAGCAGATAAGCTTTGTACAATATATCATCAACACAGTCAGTACAGCGAGATTATTTGAGAACAAGTGTTTATAATGTAACTAGAATGCACCAGACATTCATCACTGTTTGCATTTTTCAGCGTCCTGACAATTTCCATCGGTTAATTTCTGCACGGTAGTATCTATAAAGTCAGCCATCTTATTTTGTTTTCAATGTAATATTGCAGTAGCCTATTTTTTATAATTGATTTATACATGCACATCATTATTTGCTCATTATATCATTATTATATTCTCATCACTTTGACAATGATCCAATTCCCGATGGACAAAATCAAGTCGTGCCCTGTATACATTTTTCCTTGTTGGAGAAACTTTTTAACCTGGACACAGGTCACAATAGGGAAGAAAAGGCAACTTCCGTTTCATGCCGACTTGAACTTTTTTTTTATAAATCGGTCTATAATTCTATAAATTGTAATGAATTCTGTAATTGTAACTGTCTTATAATTTTTCTGAACATGTCTCTAGGCTTAATATTCAACAATATTATTGATCTCATCTGACTGTACTGACGCTGTTGTATGAGAACTGAACTGAGCTGGACGATAACATATTTTTTTTCAGAACTGCTTTATAGAAACTAATTTAATAATTGATGATCTTTACAACGGAACTGAATCAACACTGAACTGACTTCAGCTTAACAACATTCGAAATGCATAATTTTCCTGTTAACACTGTAAAGCTGCTTTGAAACAATCTATATTGTATAAAGCGCTATATAAAAAAGGTGACTCGACTTGGCTTATGGACAAGCTGAGTTAAACCAGGCCTTGTGATACAGGGCCAAATGACATCCTTTCTTCTGTATTGCTGTACAAGAAACTACCACTCCACCAGTGTGCCAGACCGTCTCAGGGACATAAACAGAGACTCACGATCAACAAAACAACACTCATGCGGTAATAGAGTCCCGTTCTGGCTTGCGCGATACAAGTCATTCAGAGCTTCACCCAGCCTGCCTGCACTGCAGGGCCGTAGCTTGTCTGTGTCTGTTAAGTTGACAGAAATGTCATGACACAATGCGTTACGCTTTTGGACCCACAGTCTCCGAGACGGGGATGACAGCTCACAAATACGATTTAGAGCAACAAGGATACATGTAATTATGTTTTGCTGTGTTTGAATAAGCAGAACGGCATTGTTATGTGCACACAAACACAGATAAAGCCTTCAACTTCAACCATGTAAATTTTCAATCACGAAGCTCGTAAGCTTCGAGTGGTTAATCCAAATGTTTTCATTTTTAGTTTGACTGATTAAAAAGCGAACAAATAAGAAACTGTTTGGTTTTAATCTCTCGAGTTTGAAATTATTCATCGGCAGTGAATAGAACATGATTTAGAGCACATGCATTTGCCGGGCGCATTGTAAATGAATAATCCCTCTGTCGATCCAGATTTTTGAGCACTCCGCATAGTTTCAGCCCAACGCAGATCATCTCGTAAAACTCCCATTGTTGTAGGTTTTCTAAACGCATTTCCATAATGAGGGTTTGAATATGGCACTCGAAACAGACAATATGCACATGTCGTGAGGGCGAGCGCCGAAGGAAGAGCCAACCATTTTTCCTTCCTGCTGGGGGACATGGTGACTGAGAAAGAACAGTGTCGGTCTCACAGCCCTGGCGTGATGCGGTATAGGGAAATGTCTGATTTTGCCTGCCTGTTGTCAGAGTTTCCTTCTGTGGACAGACAGCGTGATCTCACTCCTAATAGAGACCTGCAGACACCTAAACACCCGTTTCTGTTCAGCAAGTAATTATAGTGTTTATTTCCTGTGGGTCACTCGCAGCCTCCTGGTCATCAACTTCCACATCTTTTTGCTCGCATGGTGATGGCTACAAAGCACACCGTGGTCTTTCTGCCTCTCTGGAGGAGAGAGTTTCTGCCCTCCCTCAGCGTCTCTCAGATGTGAGATGTGGTTACATAGGCATTTTCTATTTACGTGTTCATCTGTGTCCATGCTGGACGGAGATGATGAATGCTTCCTCTGAGAGCTAGCCGGCTCTTTGTGGGCAGGTTAGCAATGGGAGTCAGGGACAGAAGACGGAGCGGGGGGCGACTTGCGGGCTCCCCGGGGGCAAACTGTGCTCTGAACCTTCTTGACTTGGTTTCCACGCTCTCTCTCACGTGTGAATTGCCTCATCTGGCCCAGAGGATTTAAACTTATGTCAGCCTGAGACTGGGTGCACTCTTAATCATCTTAGAAGTGAGAGCTGGCAGCAGCCGGGGTTATGAGAGGGAGAATGAGGCCTGCTTGCTGTCTCCTGAGACGCTGTGCAGAGGCAGGGTGTGTGTGCTTGTGTCCTAGGTTGTGTCAGAGAGAGATGCAGACAGAGAGATACGTGGGAAGGAGGGAAACAAGTAAAGAAAATGGAACGAGATGACCAAAGAGACATTATGCACTGTGTGCATTCTGAAACCAGACAGATGACTTTATGACCCGGCTATTGGTGTCATATTAGCTTATCTGCTAAGGCTCGCTTCTCTTTAAGCCTGAAGTCAGCAGGAAGCATACACATGTTTTTCGTCTTTACTTATTAGTCTGCTGCTTACTTTCATTCTGTCAACTGTCTGTCACATAGTTGTCAATCATTGTTAAACAGCTACAGTATGTAACTGCAGGGATGATACTTAGTAAAGCCTGTTTTAGGGCGTCTACACACTAGAGAAAGCTCTGATGGAGTGTTTGACAGATAGGATTGCATAGCTGCTTTATGAAGGGTATGCAAAAAGAAGCGTTGGAATTTAGAACGCAGCAATATTAAATTTCTATCCAGTACCAATAATCAGTTATTTTCTTGTTATGGCTGATAACAGAGAAAAGTATATTAAAATTCTATAAGATTTGATCTGAATAAACACAAAACAAAACAGGATTACATTGTATTCATCATTATATTATAATATAAGACAATTATTTATATTATACTTTACTATACTATACTATACTATACTATACTATACTATTCTATCCTTAGGATGGTTAAAGATTAGGTCAGTGCTAGATGTCAACAAAGGTAATATAAATGTAAAAGTAGGGGGAATGAGCATAAAAAAATACATATCCATTATCCAGTGTTTTAGCTTTTTAAACTAATTAGAAATGTCATGTGAGTGGGCCAATCTCCAGCTGTTGAAGAAAAGCAGGTGTGAAGATAAGAAATCATTGTGTGTCTCAGTTTTATATCCTTCCTGCATGTATCAGGCAGTGGAACACGGTGCGTTCAGCCGCTTTCATCTGCATCAGACCTCCACTTTTGAGTTTTCACATTACAACGGGTTTTCTCTCTTTTTTTCTCTCTTTCTGTCTCTGATCTTCTTTTCTTTTTCTCTTTTCTTCTCTAATTCTGTTTCACAGATCGTGGTGTGGACACTTCAGGAAAAAGACATAGAGAGAAAGAGAGTGAGAGAGAAAGACTCGAGAAGAAAGAGTGGAGTACAATGTGCTAGGGGAGTGAAGGCAGACAAACTCTCGTGTTTTTCTGATATTCTCGGGGTGTCAGAGAGACCAAGCAGGACGCCAAGATGGGACGGAAGAAGATACAGATCACACGGATCATGGATGAGAGGAACCGGCAGGTCAGTAGTTGTTATGCATATCATCCTTATCGTGCATGCTCCATTTCTTCTATTTTAACATTTTACAAAGACATTTATGCTTTTATTCAGCAAGGACTGACAAAGATGTTTATAAAGCTACAAAAGATTTATATTTCAAATAAATGCCGTCCTTTTGAACTTTCTATTCAACAAAGAATCAAAATTATTTTAAATTGTAATAATATTTCACACTGTTACTGTTTTTACTGTACTTATTATGATCAAATAAATGAAGCCTTGCGAAGCAAAAAAATCGCACCAACCCTAAACTTTTGGACTACATGTTATGGAAGAAAAATCTGAATCCCTTCATGATTTTGTACACAGCAAACACAACAGGCCTGAAAGACCCATTTGATTATTGCTTAGTTTGGGCCATCTGTTCATTGGCTAAACATGTTGTCCCAGCATTCCTGGATAGACACACAGCCATAAAAAGGGACTGGGACACATTTCCAGTCATATTTACAGACGCGGCTCCCACACACCACCCTGCAATTTCGGTTCGGAGACGTTGATGAGGCAGACAGAGCTGGTGCAAGTCAGTTGGTGTGGCAGCGACACGCAGCAAGGGGTGACGGGTGAATTGGGGCGACTATGGCCTCTCCCTTTTTCCTCTCTCTCTCTCTCTCTCTCTCTCTCTCTCTCTCTCTCTCTCTCTCTCTCTCTCTCTCTCTCTCTCTCTCTCTCTCTCTCTCTCTCTCTCTTCACACTGGTGGGCTCGTGCTGGGGCCGGCAGGGCCCGTTGCTCCTTGCGGTTGCAGCTGCTTGGTAGTAATTAGGAGCAGCCACTGCACCTCGGCACCCTCTCATTACAAGGAGGGACAGTGGGATACACTGTGCCCATCTCTCTCTCCGTCTCCCTATTTCTGCTTCTGTCTCTCGCTATATATTCCTGTCCTTTCCCCAGAAAAGTGGCAATGATCTGGCCAGAGACAGACTGGAATTCACCCTTGTCTACTCACGCTAAATATAAATAACATAACACAGCCCCGTCTGGTCGCTTTCTCTGACACAGTCATTTTAGAGAAGGGAAAATCCACGTAGAAAACAAATGTGAGGCACGTACAGATCTGCTCAAACATACATGGCATGTCTAATATCCATTTGAAAGAGGAAGTCACTCCATTTGTCATGTTTATAGATTTGATAATGAAAAAAGTATGCATCAGTCTACGTCTCTCCAGCTAGACTTGATGCACCCATTCACACCCGCTCAAAATATCATTTGCACTGTCTCGTCGGTGAAATAACTTTCTTGCCATGCTCACGGAAAGCTAATTGAGGTTTTGCTCACTCTCCTGAGGGTGATAACATAACAGCCCGTGCCCTCCTCCCTCCCTCCTTGCCCCCAGCTCTCCTCCCACCTCTCTGACAGTTACTGTGGAGGTAGCAGTTCAGCCAAGTGAGAAACTCGAATTTACAGGACAGGCCAATTATCAGCATAACACCAGGTCCTGGGTGGGATCCAAATAGGAAGGCAGGCAAAGAGAAGATGTCTACTAGAAACATCAGCATCTGCACTATCTGCCCCAGCCTACAACATCAGCAAAAAGAAAAGAAAAAAGAAAAAGAAAAAGAGTGGGCAAAGAGAAAGTTACTGTAAAATCACTGTTTTTTTTTAGTTCAGTGTATTTAATTCTACCAATCTTAATGGGATAGTTCACCTCCAATTTTTGTTTTGTTTATTTTTGTTTATTTTTGACATTTTTGTCTTTATTGGGACAAAAGAGGACAGTATTGGAAAAACCAAGGCTATGACTATGAACAAGGTCTCGAATCGGATCCCTCAAAGCCTATAAATGCCTCATTCATTCAAAGCGGATCACTCATCTCCTACCAAAAATTGTAATTGTCATCATTTACTCACTCTCATGTCCAAGACAAAAAAGGTATTTTGAATGCATCAGTGTTGTTTTGTCCATACAATGAAAGTCACTTTTATCTAATGTTGTTTTTTACCCCATTGACTTTCATTAGAAGGACAAAAACATTCTTTCACATTCTTTAGAAATTCTTCTATTATGTTCCTCAAAAGAAAAAAAAAGTAATATATTTTTGGAAGGACATGAGGGTGAGTAAATCATTTGAATGATCCCTTTAAGAATTTATTCACTCGCATTGACTTGCAACTTTAAACGTATCACAATACAGCTTTTTCTTTTCCCTGCTGTTATTACAGAGCTTGAGAGACAATACACCACACAGTAATTAATTGCGCTCTTGTCCGTCAGAATCCGAATTTCATGGTGCTCTTCGGAGAGAGTGGTTATCAGTGGCACACAGGCTCAGCCATGAGTGTGGTCAACTTGCTCAGAAGAGAGTTCTTGGAGACAAATGGAGAAGGATGTAAGACGTAAAGCCCTTTTATTAGAGCTTTTGCGTGCATTCGCACACAGTCCCCCCCCCCCACTAGCATGAACCCGGTCTCCTGCTCGCTCTAGGGTGCTCTCCTCACCCTGGGGAGATGGCCATTAGCATACTGGGCCCGTTGAAAGAAGACAATTAAAATCCTTATCTGCGCGGCTGTGCCGGGAGCTATCTTTATTCATTGCATTAGAATGAGAGAATGCCTTAAGTGGCCTAATTAAATACAGTAGCGGTTCTGCATGCAGCACAGGCTTCGGCAGGGGCATCTCGAATCATTATGTGAAGGGATCTTGAAAGCCTGTTGACCTATCAGGATTTATTTAGGAGAGCTTAGCGGGGGTCGTGATATCCACAATTGCAGTATCTGTCAAAACAATGGGTTCAGACGCAAGCCGCAGGACGTTCATTGTGCTGTTTCTGCACGTATCCTGCAATATTATTCACCCCCAAGAGGTTTGTAAGATCTTAGAGAGCGTCGGATCCTGCTCTTCGATCAATTCGCCATGAAATTTGCCAGGAAAAAAGACCGAAGGTATAACAGATGTCGATTCAAACATTGATTGAGTCCCATCAGTGGAAGAAAGAGGTATGAATTCATTATTTTATGAGAATGAAGGCAGAGCATCTCTGTTCTTATTCGGCAGCACGCTCAAACTCTATGAAATATAGAGGAGCTGGAGGTCCTGTCATGCATGCATCCCTATCCTTCTGGGGCTTTCCACCAAAAGCCCCTTAAGTGCGGCCTGTAGGAGGAGGAAGGAGTGACAGCGAAAGGAGAAGAGGAGAGGATTTGGTGAGCCTCACTGAACAGCTCAGGCTGACATGCTAATTGCAAAGCTGTGTAAGGGGGACGACTGCCATAATAGCGCAGGAGGACATAATGATCCTGAACCCCCCCTCCCTTTCGCTCTCCACCTGTCCATCGTCCACTCAGTACAAGTTCTGATTTCCTCTACGGCTCTTAAAACCTGCAATTATATGTCCTGATAATGTCGTACACCTGTCTCATTTTCAGCGCATGTGATAGTGGTAGTAACATGCTTTTGAATTACTCCCCTAGTAGAAAACTTATAATTGCGGTGATGGTCTCAAAAGACCCTAATGAGAGCTACCTGTCACTGTGAAAACAGCATCACTCCATTGTAGCTCTGATTGTGTTGTGACAGCTCTTTGATTTAAAGAGGATGGAAAGTATTATTGTGAACACAAGAGTGAAGACTCAAGGGAAGAGTTCTGCTAAAGCACGCACAGGAAAAACTTGTTATGCAGAGAGAGAAAAATTGTCGCTCGCAGCTTCATCAGGTATCTTTTGGCTTTGTTTTCATACAGTCGACATGCTCTCTCTCTGCGTTTGTGTGCGAGTGTGTGCGTTTGGACCTCTGTGCCTAACGACGTCCGCTGTACGCCATTAAGCAGGCTCACTAGGGGTAATTACCCAAGTCATTAAAAGTTTGATGATTTCACTGCTGGGTGGAGTGTCACCCGCCCTTGCTTTGGCTTACTTTTGCTTCTGCATGTCGCATGTTCAGGAGTGCCGAGCCTCTTTTTCTTTTTTTGTAGGCAGGAAAAAAGTGACGTGCATCCTTCCATTTTATTAGACTCCTCTTCTTTCTCTCTCCTAAAAGGTTTTGAGAGAACACCATTATTCTTTAATGATAAAAAAACATGGTTTAGAAACCAGGGAGTGGAAAAAAAGAAGATTTCAGTAAAAGTGCCCTTTCTGATATTAGGTGTCCTTAAATGATTGTAATTGCAGCTAAAGTGGATTATTTGAAGCAAAGGGAGTTTTGTTTTTGGTTTAACTGCATTAGAGTTTAGCTCTAGGTTTGTAAGGGGAAATAGTGTGGGAGGTTTTCTGTCTGTAATTCATGTTTGATGACAACAACAATGAAATGCTCAGAACAATGAAAACCTCTTTTCAGTTATTCATCATGGTGGCAGAACATCAACAGAATGAAAAGTCATGGAAATACACATGATCTTTATATCTGAAAGAATCTGTTCATTGATTTCTTTTTAGGTAATGTTTGTTGGCCTCATTATTCATTTAAGAAACCAAACAAGTACTCTGTTCTAACACCTAGCATATTGCCTACACCTAGCATATAGCAACACCTGCATATTGCCTATATGGTAATCATTTATTTATATAAATACATATATTTTCTTATTATAAATATAAATGTTAATAAATATATATTTATTTATAATTAAATAAATACGTATATTACAATTGTAATTATAATAAAGTGTTTCTGTAATCAACATTTGTCCACCATCTTTGATTTACATTTGTTTATAAATCAAACTGACCATGTTGCAATGCAATTGCAGTACTGAATTACAATGAAATTGTAAAGTATTTATTTATTCAAATGATATACAGTATATTGAAAAATAACATTCATTATATTTAATAAATATATTAATAGATACATTTACCTTCATTATTATTTAATTTAATTAACACCTTATATGTATATTTCACCAAGCTTATAATATCTGAAGCATTTCACGGAATGTAATGCATTTGTGTCTGCCTTCTTTTTGAATCCAATTCAAATTTGGCCAAATTGTATATTAGGTGCTGGCATAATAAAATTGCCCTATTAGAACAGCTTTAATGTCATGAGTGTGTGCCTTAGAGATCTTTAAATTTAGTCTCCATTGGCATCTCACTAGGTTATGGAATCACATTCTATCAGAATACTTCATTTAAAAGTATAAACATTTTTGCCTTGTTTTGCCTTAATTGCTTTGCTGTTTTTCAACAGAATATAAGAGACCAATTATCACAGGTGAAGTTCATGTTGTGAAAGAGTGTGAGAAATAAATGCATAGAGATAAGTCTAATTACAAGGTCACACCGGCTAAGCCCCAGCTGGCTGACTCTGCCCTCTGGGTACTCGAACGCTCAGAACCCAGCATTGAACTGTGGACCTGGGGCTTCCTCTGTGTCCTGTGAAAGCTGATCCAGCCGGACAGGAGGGAGGGACCGCTGCCTGTCTCCCAGGCCTGAGTGCTCTTTGCTGGGAAGCAGGAGCGCAGGAGCCAGGGGGCTTGGGTCACTCTGCCAGCTGGTGCTATGGCAGAGACTCTCTCTGGACCACACAAACCCCCTGCTATTTGTTATCGAGATCATTGAAGCTGACATGCTGCTTTCAATTATATGTCACCACTGGTCCCTAACTATGCTCTCTATTCGATATAAGAGGCATCACCTTCAATGCCGGAGAACATTACAGGCCCACATGGCTTGTTTTTCCTGTTGACTCCCCTCCCTAGGGACAGCCTGTGTTGAAGGCTTTGACTGACAAGCCAGACATTGTAATTTTTCTGAGGTGAAACACACACACACAGAGATTTACATGTATTCACGTATACCCTCAAAATACTTGGGTACACTTCTTCATGATCTATTTCGTCTCACCACAATCCACAACAAGGAATTCCTCAAGATTCTGGTCACGTAAATGCATTACTCAACACTTTTCACCCACACATATTGCCCATTTCCTCTTTATGGGAGCAAGGATTTATTTTTTACTTACACACATCCCCATTTGCTTTGATTCACTGGTATCTTGAAATTCTAAGAAGCCACAATACCCAACGGTATAGAAGTCAGCCCAGTGCGCTGCCAGCAAAAAGAGGACAGACTGAAAAGTAAGATACAAACATGGAAGAGATGATGGCAGAGCAGAATTAGTACCCCAGCAACTACCTGATATGCTGAAAAAGTTGTGAAAAGGTCAGCGTTCTTATTCCTGCTGTACAATTAGATGAGAAATGCTAATATAATTACTGGATGGCTGGGATAGAATGACCTTATCAAAGACTGCCACAAGTTGGAGAGAACAAAGGGAAGTTTGGAGCACAAAACATGACTCATAACATTACTTCCTCAAACTTTAGTTACTGTGGGTGCTGTGTTGAAGTGCTCCCAATATCTGTTTGTGGGATTATTCTTACCAATATGGTTTTGTGTTGACATTCTTTTTTATTATATTTATATTTTTGACTACTATTAGGGTTGCACAATTTGGGGAAAAATTCTAACTGCAATTTTTCTAATAAAAGGTTTGCTGCGTTTCTTTGTAGGTCTGCACAGTTTGGCCCAAAGTTATGTCGTCGTACGTCTACAATGTGGCAGTTGATATGACTATAAAATAACGATAAAATTATTATATGTACAATTATTACTAATTACACATATTAAACAAAAAGTACTGTTGTAAAATTTAACTGTAAAACAAAAATGGAGTAGTTACGAAAAAATGTAATTATTATTCAAAATATGGCTGTATTAATTTCTTCATTTTTAAACGCAAAACTATTTAGGCAAAAAGCTTCTCTTTTGTTGGCAACAGCTGGTCTATAAGCACTTCTCATTACAACAATGGGAAGATGTTGGCATTCCCAAATGCACGTTATAAACAACCCAAACTCAGAGCAGATGCATAGATGAGTTTGTGTGGAGCAGCATGTGATATGAACTGAGCCACTCTGTGACATTGAAAACACTGGATCATGAGCTGCCCACGTGTAAATAAAGCACAGTGCCGCACTTCACTCTGAAACTTGTAGTGTATATATACTTAATTAAATCGGAGACTTTGATAATCACATTAAGCCATATAGATTTCTGTTTTATTTTGATAAATTGTGCAGCCCTAGCTCGCATGACATCAACTAGATCAGTAAATTACAGTATGAAATCAGTCAACTACTGTGTGAGTGTGTTTCTCTGTGAGCTGGTAGGGAAAAAGCACCAATGACCTCCCACATGACCCTGGATTTCTCAATGGCTTTCCACTGTCTTAGTGACCCGGGAGACTGGGGTTGTTGTTTGGGGACTCACCCAAAAGCCCTTGTTGCAGCTAGAGCGCTTATTTGTGGCGTTTTTTTAAACTGTGGCTAGTAGACTGTACTTATTGTAAAGATGACAACTGCGTTTGTCATCACTGCCGTCACAGGCGTGCATTGTGCTGCCCAAGGCTGAGAAGAGTATAATTGAAAATGTAATAAAAAAATGTTTAAAGAAGTTAAACATGAGTTAAAAGCTCTTGTTTGCATGCGGATGGTTTTATGCATGTCTATGCGAGTGTGTGTGTGACCGTGTCCTGCACTGCAGCTGGAATAAATCGTTACTCTGGGTCAGCAAGAAACTACTCTGAGTGCCCTTAACAGCAATGGAGTGGAACAATGTCACAGAACACACCATACAGCAGGGCCTGTCCCATACTAAAGGTGACATTTTCTTCTGCTGCCTCAGAGGTCAACTCCAACCTGAACTATGCCACCTACTTGGGCTATAGTTCCCATCTCTTTTTCCACTATACGCTTATTTCACGCAGCCGTTATTTTAAATTCGAAAGCGAGGCTCCGGTGGGAAGAACCCCGGAAGTACAGATAAACAACAATGCCTTGGACTACCAACCTGAAGCTGCTGCCGCGATTTACACTATTGGATGTTAATATCCAATATAGGATATGTAGATATAGTTCGTTCCTGCTTCTTTTTTTACTTTCTGAAAAAAAAAAAAAAATTATAAATGAATTTCACTGTATATAGTCTAAAGTATGAAAGAAATGTATGTACATTTTTAGAATAACAAATTTCTACATTAAACACAACAATACGCCATCGCATTCGCGACTCTCCTATGCTTAAAGGCGACACTTCCGGTTTTCTTCCCACCGCAGCCTCGCTTTCGATTTCAAAATAACGGCTGCGTGAAATAAGCGTATTGAGTTGTACAATTAAATCTGCCATTTATGGTAGGAGGGAGCATTTAATAATGATATACTTGGAAAAGGCTTGTCCAGGGAGATTTTGGAGGCTGCTTTGCCTGTGTTTGCTCTGCAAGAGAGGCAAGAGGAGTCTAATGACAGCTGGGAGGGAGTTGCTCTTTGTGGCTCTGGGAATTCACACTGCTGTCTTCCTGAGCTCAGCTTACTACTCTCTCTAGTCTGCTCAAGTGTACAGTCCTGCTCCTCCAGCACACTCCATTCGCTTCCTGTTTATTGATAATGAAAGCCGCTGTGTGTCATTGCCTCATGTCATTGGAGGTTGAATGGATTTAGATTAATGTGTTATGTATGCCCTGTACAGATTTGATTTGGTTCAACAGTTCCTTGGGTAGCTGACATGGAATTTTAAGCAGTGTCTGCAGTCTTGTGAAGTGTGGCATGCTTGTGTAATTATCTGAAGGAATTTTGTTAATTGATTTTCATACATACATGCATATATATATGCAAAATCTCCCTGGATATATATTTCTGAAGCATCATTTGACACTGAGGGCTGAGTAATGGCTGCTGAATATTCAGCTTTGCCATCACAGGAATACATTTTTTTCTGCACGTTGTGTTATTCTAATTATTTTTAATGTTGCTTTAATTAATTAATTATATATTAATTATTTCATTTTAAATGAAAAAATATATCTATCTATCTCAATATGAGGTTTATCAATTGAAGAATATCAATAGGATCTCTCTCTCTCTTTATATGCATAAATCAAGGGACCAGATGTATGTATTGTGTTCAACTGAAAACATAATTAAGCATTATAATCACCTGTAATGCAGAACATGTGACTCTCCACAGTTGGACAGAAATCAGTATAGATTTAAAGATACTTTGCTGCTCATTGAATTATATTGCATTGTACCGTTTGAAATGAGGGTTTCTGCAAGCTGTGACCAATTAAAGTTGAACAAAGCCAGCTCATCTGCTCAGCTCTGCTTTGTAGGTCAGTGAAATTGGCGGAAGTAATCATACAGCTCTCTCTCTCCCTCTCTCTCTCCCTCGCATAGACACGCTCTCTAACTTCTTTTCGCTCTAGGCACAGCTTTCCATGGCATCTCTGTAAGTTTTGCCATGTGCACGACACATCCTGTTCATCTTAAATGTTCATATGCTCATCCATGATGTCGTTCTGATGCTCCCATTTTATGAAAGTAAATCTGCTGCTATCTTCACTGTACAACACTTGTTAAACATGGGAGCTGAACAAACGCATAATTCATTTTCAGGCTTTTGAAGGCTCCTGAATGAGCTTCTTGTGGATAATAGGACACATGCTTGGCTTGGCTTACTGTATAGCCGGATCTAAAGCCAAGCATATAGCTTGGTGCATAATGGCCGGTCATCTCTTGAAAAGTCAGATAGTTATGGGTGTTTACGTGCGACCTGCAGAAGCACACATTCTGGCTCGTGTTACAGCGATGGTCCTGCAGGAAGAGGCTGTCAGGGGATGCAGGCAGGAGTGATGGAGTCTGCTGTCTCCCTAATGGGCTGATTGCACTGGCTGTGGAGCCTCTGTTGTGTTCCTCGCACTGACCTTCTGTCTGACCTGCCATGACATCAGTGTGGCATCTCTGCCGTCTGCTCGACTCATTATCTCGCAGTAACATGGCCCAGGATAGATGAAGACCACTAAAACAATTAGACTTTTAGCAGATCTAAAATCAGTCCAAAACCATTGTAAGGATACCCACCACCACAGTGAGAGAATTGTTTTGATTTATGATTTAAAGTCAGATCTCAATTCCGGCAGGAAATGACTGAGGTGCCCTTGAGCAAGGCACCTAACCCCAAATCGCTCCCCGGGCACCACAGCAAAAATATCTGCCCTCCATCCATCTATCCATAATAAACTAAGTACAATGCGGTGTTGTCAAAAATATAGATTTTCCGATGTGTCGATACTGAAATATCTGAAATGCTACCAATACTCATTTTCTGCAGCATAGATGCACGATACCAGCTGCGCTTTCTCGCCCTCTCATCTCTCTGACAGCGAGTTGACACACAAACCCACCTTCACTCACTCACTCGTTTCATTTTACTTCGGATGAATATTGTTGGTGTTACAGGGCTTGAATTTCAGCATTGGATTACACATAATTTTACTCATTCCCACAGATTTTGTGCCCACACCCAAAGTGCGTGCATATAAATGTAGTTCTTTTTTGCTGAAAATGCATGTGTAACACTATAACGGATCCGTGCGTCAGGTCGCACGTAAAGTGACAGCAGCCTAATACCTGCTGCAAAATTATGAGATAATATATATATAAAAAAATCTATATGCCAGGTTTTCCCCATGATATCGATGTCAAAATTGTGGTCAGTAAAAATGCTGAGTGGCTAATAACTTTGGAAAACCCCTAGCCACAGTGACTTTTGAGCAAAAAAGTTAGTGTCAAGCTGTGTCTGTGTATAAAACAACATTTTACTGAGCATGTCTTGTTATTTTCTCTGTTTCCTCACAGGTCACCTTCACAAAGCGGAAGTTTGGTTTGATGAAGAAAGCTTATGAGCTGAGCGTGTTGTGTGACTGTGAGATTGCCCTGATCATATTCAACAGTTCAAACAAACTCTTTCAGTATGCCAGCACTGACATGGACAAAGTCCTACTTAAGTACACAGAATACAACGAACCCCATGAGAGCAGAACCAACTCTGACATTGTAGAGGTGAGTGTGGCCTACTTCTGATTCCTGTAATGACCAGTCTTTGATGATTGAAGGATTTTTACATGTACTGTAAATGTCATTTTTGATGTACTAAGCCCCAAAAGGTAATTGGACTTTTGGACATTGACTTCAAAACATTGAGTTTAAAATGTTTGAATTTCATTGCATTAGAAAACACAATATAAAACCAAGTGGCTTCTGCAAATAAATTATGCTTGAGCTTTTCTCAGAAATATTTTCTCTTCTTGTAGCCATTTTTTCCTTAATTTTTACTTTTAACCAACCAAGATAATATTTTTGTGAATGCATGAAGTAAGTTCCCCTCAATTTGAACTCCCAGTTGTTGTTTTTTACATTTTGTTATATAATGCAAATACTCTATATCAAAGTATGAGATATTATCTCAAACTATGTTGTCGTTTGTTAATGTCTAACACAGCAATCAGTTTTAAGTTGAAGTTTCGAAATGATCTATTCACAAATGTTCAGCATGTGTTGTTCCATAGTAACATGGGGGACAAACTGATGTCTGGACAGCATGTAACAGTTTCCTTCTCATTCGTGCTTAGATAGGGTTCAGGACGTCTGCAGCTACTGATAACTCCAGACGTCTTTGAGTACCACAACTGACAAAGGGGCATAGATCATGTAACAGCCCCCTTACTGAACTGGGCACATGGCGTCTTTTATTTTGTCCACCATTCATGTTTGCCTCAATTAATGAGTGTGTAAAAAATGTCCCATTTATACAATTCGTAAAACTGTGTGCTCATCATAAAGCCTTCCCAGCTGGCCATATGAATGCTGTGCAAACCAAAACCATACTACTGTAGTGTTCAGTACACAGAAAGTGGGATTTGCCAAGCATGCACTGTCCTCATTTTTCAAAAGCAACATTCCAGTTTTATAGGTCGAGACCATAAGTGAGCTAAGAACAAAAATGAATTCGAAACGTCTCTTTGACGTCATTCTAGATTTTTTTTTTATCATTCAGTACTCACTTACTAAATAGAAATAAAAAATGTCAGTGTAGCATGCGTAATACAGACAAAAAATGTTTTGAAAGGTTTTATCATAAGTGAATACAAATACAAACTGGCATATTATGCAAAAATAATATTTGTAGTCTTTCAAAAATTCTTAGTTGTCTGCATGGTACTTTTGAAAGCATTCTCATTCACTAGATATTTTCTGTTGTAAAGCAAGATTTGAATGGAATTCACAAAATCCTATGAATTGTTATACAGTTTTAGACATTTTTTAAGTAAAATAAAGGGATAGTTTGCACAAAAAGGAAACAATTGTCAATATTTACTCACTCTCATGTCGTTCCATACAGTACCTGTATGGATTTCTTTTTTCTGTGGAACACAAAAGAAGATGCTTTGAAAAATGTCTTTGTTTTTGTCCATATATTAAAAGTCAGTGTGGTCCAGTGTTTGAACCATCGACTTTCATTTTATGGTCAAAAAAGTTTTTTTTTTTTTTTTTTTTGTGTGTGTGTGTTCTGCAGAGGAAAGACATTTATACAGGTTTGGAATGACATAAGGGTGAGTAACAGAATTTATGACAGATTTTTCATTTTTGGGTAAAGTATTCCTTTAAAGTCTTTTACTTAAAAAAAAAAAAAATGTCTAAAACTGCATAAAAGGAGTCAGCTGGGCCAAGTTATCTTTTATTCATGCTGATGACACTGCTGGTGAATTACCTGCATGGCAGAACTGCAGAAGAATGCACAGAGCCATCCACAAGGCCTGAGCTCTCCATCAGTGGCCCATCTGCTCTCTTTTCTGCAACGAGAGGGCCCTCACCTGCATTAAAAATGAATGGACACACTCTCCTCTTATGTAACAGCCACCCCATGTCAGCTTTACCTCTTTACAACAGCTTTTAAAGAGGTTGCTGATGCTGTGCCCCCTCTCAATGGCTTTGTGCCTTTCCCTCTGTGATTTTAAAGAACGGGAAATCACTGTGTTCCGTGCTGCAAAACGTCCTCTTGCATGACTAAAGAGCCTCTTTGCTGTTGTAAATTGCCATTCGACGCCTTTTTTTAAGTAAAAAAGGGTTAGCTTTATCCTGCAATTGTCTTGTAGGACATCAACAAACACATGCAGGACATGTATATCTGCACAATCAGGCGTCAGCAGATTTCTTTCTTACGCTTACTGATGTGGAACGCAAGCTGGTGGCAAGCTGCCGCATTTCCCACGTCGGCCCTCCGGCCCGCTGTGTAGGAGCCTGACCCAATGCATGAAGGGTCCCAACAAAGCAGCCTTGTCCCTGCTCAGTGGGCCAGCGTCTACTCGTAGCTGCAGAGATCGCCCACAGCCAGCTCTCTTTCTGAGGCCATGATTCAGCCGTAAAGAAGCAGAGCAGAAATAAGCTATTGAAGCCTCCACTCTCTTTTCCTGCCTGGCCATGTTTTATAGTGCTAGAGAAACCAGGAGCAGAGATATCAGCCCTGGACTTCCATCAAAAGTGCTGTTGACTTTGATTTTGGTTGAAGGCAGTATGTCTCCATAGAGACACATGTAAAGATCTGTGCAGGAGTTATACAGTATACCAATATAACCAACGGATATCAGTACTCAGCAGTATTGATTTTATCCATAACAACACAGGCCTGTGTTCTCATATTGTACGGTGTGCAATTCTGAAAGAGGATACCATATAGTGATATTATTAATCGAATGGCTTGTACAAAGAGGAAGTAAACCAAAGCCATTTTAAGATATGTCAGTCCACTCTTCGGCCATCTTGGCAACACCTCGTAAAATATAGGCTCTCAAGTTCAGCTCCTATTTAGCTAAATGGGGGCAAAATGAAATCTCCAAATTTTAAACAAAATTTCACACAAAAAAAGGCATTGTAAAGTTTGCTGCTTTATTTGAAATCAAGCTACACTGAAAGCTAAAAACTGTATTTTTTCTAGTGATGTGTAATATATTGTTTTTGTCTTTAGTTATTAAATTAGTTATTTGTAAAAGAAATATATATATATTATAATGTATTGATAATGGCTTATATTAGATATTTTAATTGTGCAATTATTTCCTTTTTAACATATGGATGACTTTAATGAATTGATCTTTTAAAAACACTACATTTATCAATAATAGTGTTAAATGTAATCTTTTTAAAAGACAAATTTTACAACAAATATTTTTTTCATACTCTACATTTTCTGATGCTTAAATTTAATCTTTAGTTTTTAGTGTGTAATTTCTTTTACACAAAATAGTACACAATTTTTAATATTAGATATTTATTAGTTTTCACCCAACATAGTATTAGCCTGAATTATAATTCCTGAAAATTAAAATTTTTATAAGCTACAAAAATGTGGTTCTAGAGAATCAAGACTGTTTAAAATGAAACAAGGCAAACTGTGGGAGTTTGATCCATTTCCTCCTCGTTGTACTGTTTCTGAAGTAACAGCTATATATTTTCCAGCTATATGGAAACTGCTTTCTCACAGATCCAGTGTTATTTGAATCTTTACTTTTTGTTTTTGTTAAGCAGTTAGCTTGTCAAAGAATAGGTGAAGAGTTAAACATTTATTTAACAAATCAATACCGCCATCTCTAAACTTCCCATTTGTGTTTTTTTCTCTTTCTTCTTGACTTCTCCTGGTGAAATGTGTTTCACATGGAGGCACTTACACGTATCTTAATAAGAAAAGTGTGTTAAAGTGATAAATGCCACACAAACAATCACATATTTTTTTCCTCATTTGTCCTTTTTTCTGTCCTCTAGAACAAATGCATCATTTGCTGCTTTTTCATTGACTTGCTTAAATTCCTGTTTCATGTAAAAAGTCAAATCAAAAATTAACATTCCTACTTGCCACCACCATCTGTAGCAAACGGCCTGGCCTTGCATAGTCAGGGGAACAGATGTATTGCTTTCCACAGATGGATGTGTGAGTGGGGCACAGTGTGACGACCAGGCTCAGGGCTATGGACTTTGTCTCAAGTCTGGCCCACAGTCAGTACCGGAGCGCTAGACCGAGATCACCATGCCTGAGCAAAGAGTAGCATGCGTATGTGTGTTTTCGGTGTGTGTGCGACTGTGTGCCTGCCGCACCGTGGTTCAACTTCAATAACACTCCAGGCGACAGGTGAAGCGTTGCGTGAAATCTCCCTTTGTGGATCCTGTCCACTTCTCTGTCTGATTAAAAGTGGCCGTGATCCCATCTGTGTCTCCCTTTTCAAAGGCTGTGGGTCTGAAGCTAGCCCTTTTATTTACTGAGTAGCAGCGCAGGATTGATGGAGCGTTTCCTCAGAGCATGTCCATTCAGCGTCTCGCAGGGGTCTTTAAGGACCACTGGTGTTCCACGGTATTGGGTCTCCACTAGCACACTTTGTCCTTGTTCTCACCTTTTGCATTGCTCTGAGAATATGAAAGGAAGTAGAGTTGAAAGGACTTTTCATGTATGATGGACCTCAGTGTAGAAATTGTGTAACAGCCCCACACATTTCACTTGTATAAAGGCCGTGGAAGTTCTCTGACCTTTTGTGAAATAAGTCAGGTTATTGATGATATTTAAGGCATATTCACTGTTTATGGGTTCAGAATATGTCATGCTGTTAGCACATACAATTATTTGGTCTCATTCTTGAATTTGTTAAACAAAAAATGTGTTGTTTTATTTTACTACAGGGGAGTCTACGCTGGAAAATATTTTCCATAGGGCTCATATTTTTATAAAATGTTTATATTAGTTACTGTACATCATAAATGCATGTATTTTTTGAGCTGTGAACTCTATATTGTTCGTCCAATTATTAGTTACTTAAGTAATTATTGTGGGTGGAACTAGGGATGCACCATATGTTAGTACCATATTGTTAAATTAGGATATTAGAGTTCTTTTTTAATTATTGGTATTGTCGATATTTATTTGTGGATGATTATTTACTTTTTTTTTTAGTAATCTAAATCTCACAAAAAAAATTATAATTAAAACACTACAAAATTAACAATACTGTAAAATGTTATCTTTAGCGAATAATTTTTCATGCACATTATATTGTTGTGATGCCTAAATTCACTTGTAACATTTAAAAACATTAAGTTTTTAGTGTTATTTTTTATTTATTAAGACAAGAAGTAGATTAACCCTCTGGGGACCAAGAACGCGCCGGCACGTTTTGTTCGTTTTTTTTCACATAGCAGAAAAATAGACTTAAAGTACTACCATCATTTCTGGTCATATAGAGTTAAGAAATATGAGAAAATAATCTGTTAAATGTCTACTTTTTTATGTGCCCAGATACAATCGAAATAAAATATTGTTATTTTGTAAAATAAAGAAAATAAACACGGTGTGCGTTCTGCCTCTCCGTCACCGTGAACTTTTTTTCTGGAGCACGTCTCTAAACATAAAAAAACCCCAGCAAATACTATTCACCCAGCCATAAGCAATATATCTTTTAAATCATTTGAGTTTGTACTTTTAAATTATCCGATTCAAAACTAAAATAAATATTCTCCGTTTATGTCATCTATATAAAAAGAGAGACGTGTCAGCCGGTCTAATTATCTTCCTCTCAGCTCATTATTCTGGTAATGTGACACGCCCACGGAGAGCGCGCACTATTCAAACGCAAATATGTGAAGCAACACATTGAGACGCGTTAACGCCCATATAGGCTAAACTCTGTAAACACACTATATTTTTTAGTCAGATTATGATTCGTCTTGCGCGGCTATGAGGAATAATCCTGGGACATTTACCTACCTCAGAACAAGTGGTTTATTGGTTTATTTTCACTTCGAGGAGGAGCAACAGATTCAGCTGAGGAAGTGTAAGTGTTGCTTGTGCTTTGTTCTAATCGCGATATAGAATAACGTTAGTGTCTGTAAACGGAAAAATAGCATACTGTTTAAATGTGAATCATGTTTCTGTGTGTGTGTGTGTGTGAGAATGAATGAATGAACGCACAGGTACGCACTGTTACAGACGAAATAAAAGACATTTCGTTGACTAGTTTTGGATAAAGTTTTTACTCTAAAATAGACATCAAATAAGCTTTTGTTAGGAGTTTCTGCTCATATGTGAAATATATAGTATGTTTTGTCAATAAACTAATCAACTAAGATGTTATAGTGTTTGTTCCAATGCAAGCTATATCAAAATTATGAATCCTTAACTTTGAAATATGTATGATCAAACTGAGACATTTATGGAAAAAGACAATTTTCTTTTCAAGATGTTTCCAACTCTAACTTTGAACTATGTATGTGTGTGTGTGTATGTATGTATGTATATGTATATGTATATGTATATGTATATGTATATGTGTATATGTATATGTATATATATATTCTTCTTGCATTCTTTGGGGTCCTTGCATTCTTTCTCACATCTGAATGAAAGGCTCATTACTATGCAGTCATTACTATGCAGGGTGTTTGTCTTCTCAGGTGTGAACCAACTAATTATTCACAAGGGGGTTGGGCAATTGACGCCCATTCGCATATTGCCTTGGCAAACAAAAAAATTTTTTTCACAATGTTTAACATGTTTATAAATAACTGAAAAAAGCACAAATGTCAGTGCATGTCAAAACATCCCAAGGGCCCCAAAAACACCTTGGTCCCCAGAGGGTTAATAATAATATAGTTTTGATATTTTCCATTTATCAGTTATCACCAATGACATTTAAAATAATAATAATTGGTCTCTTTCTGGTATCCATGCACTTTCAATGCGATATTTACAATTTTTTTGTGACTTTACATGATCATGACTGATGATCATGAGTTGTAAAAACTTTTCTATCACACTGATCTCGGTTGACATGCTCTACAGAAAGTTTATCCTGGCGCAATATTAGTGTATTATTCTACACGTGATATTTCCTTGTTTTGACAAACTGAGGAACAAGCTGAAATACTTCTCTGCGGTAATAGAGCTTAACAAATATCAATACATTCCTTTAATTCCTTTGAATTTGACTCGTTATTGAATTTCCTCTTACTGTACGTCAATTACGTCAATTAATAAAAAGGTGGACAAAGACTGTATGAATGAGAGAAAATACTTTACAGTTGTCCTGTCTAAAGAAAGTCCTTATAGTTCCTGTTGTGTTTCAAATTGAATTCTGTTTGTGCTCCAAATGAAAAAGCTGCTGCAGGTAATTAAAATAATTAAATCATCCTTTCTCTTGTTCCTCTCTAACTGGAGGTAATGAAATCTTAGTAGCCCTTCGCTGGTATTCTGAATACAGGCTTCTCAGTGTGCACATATGATTCCTTGAAATCAGATATCAACTTCACAGCAGATATGTGGCGTCCATTTGTCCCTTTTTTTACCCCCTCGCCTCTGTTAGATACTCTCGAGAGCATTACTCAGCCATGCTGATATCAGTCCATTCTCATTAGCCCATATTATCATGGTTTAAACACATTAGTGATTCCAGCTAACAGCCTTTCTGTTGAATGCTGGGAGAAGTTAGGCTGCAGACTTACATTCACATGGCGTACTGTATGTTTGCTTTGAGATTTACATGTATGACTTTTTTCCACCACTCTTCACCATGTTGCAAATAACCGAACCGGTGGGTGTGCTTTTGTGAACGGCCGGCTGACCTTTTGCAATACTCTGGTTGTTGTCTGAGTTGTCATTTACCTGGCTCAAATTGTAAGCAAATCAGGGAATGATTCAGGCAAATGTTTTAGGCCTCCGTAAGAGGCTTGCATTGTTGTGTGTGGTTTTAAAAAGCAAATGCTTTTTTCTTTCCTGAAGAAATATTCAAAGGCCGACCAGTACAGTAGACAGTACCACTGTAACATAGGGCTGAACGATTTTGGAAAATAATCTAATTGCGATTTTAAATGCGATTACTTTTTAAGTTCTTTATCTTCTGTATTATTCAACAAAGACAAGCAATAAATCATTGTATAGTAGGGATGGGAATCTTTTTTAGGCACCACATGATCTACTTTTTTTCGTAATTAATATTATTAATAACTGTTAAAAACTTTATTTGTGTAATTATACGTATTTTTTAAAATAATTATTAAAGAATTTAATTCTTTAATTAAATTTTAAGAATTTTAAATTTTAAGAATTTTAAATTTTAAGAATTTTAAATAGGCTATATAAACAAATATAGCTTCAAAATATAAAAGCTAGTAAATAAAGAGGAACAAAAAAAAAACATATTACAAGCAATAAACAAAGAGTGCTTTCAGTATTTAAAAGTAGGCTGTCTGAACGTTTTCCATTCAAGAGCTGTGAGTGATTTGTCTTCTCAGTTTAGATAAGATAAGCTGCATTCACACTAATGCACAGATCCCTTTTGAAATATAAGATGTGGTTTGTCCTGTTGGTTTAAGATATGACTGACCGTGTTTACATTCATTTTGCGCCATAAAAGCATTTTGAGATGCCAGTCCATTTTACCAATGAGTCGCTCACAGCCGCATGCACGAGCGCTCTTCACAAAGCGCGCGTGAGTATTTTAAATTGAAAGCAGCCTTCTCAGTGATTTTTATATTTTTAATATATAAGCCAACTGCATTCCAAAAGACACAAATAATGCCTTAGTAGAGCATTTGTGAGGAAGATTCCGGCGGGCGAGACACCGAACTGCAAGAGTAACATCAAGCAAAGCTGCAACCAGTGGGATAAAGCCCGCAAATGTCCTTGTTATTCGCTTAAACCTTTACGAACCTGATGAAAGCTTATTTTTCGGAAGGTTCGAGCGGTGTCGTGTGTGTGTGTGTGTGAGAGAGAGAGGCAGAATACGGCTGTTTCTAAAGCACACGCAGCGTCATCACGCATCTGTTTAAAAACTAAGCTCAGACTCGATTCTCGAATTCTGAATATATTATTATAGATTATATATTAATTATATATATATAATATATATATATATATATATATATATATATATATATATATATATATATATATATTACAACATAATATCACATAAATCAAACATAAACTGTTCTTTCCTGTATGCCAGTATGCGTAGCGTGCCAAGTTGATGCTACATCTGCAGACTGCTTTTCTCTCGTGTGTCACGTGACCAGAGTGTAATCGCAGCTTTTGCGGTTTAAAAATCGCGTTTCATCATGTCGCGATATTATCGCAAATGCAATTAATCGTTCAGCCCTACTGTAACATATCAACAAAGAAAGCATATCAAATATAATACAATCATTTTATAAGGGACTGTTCACCCAAAAAACGGAAATTCTCTCATCATTTAAATAATAAATGTTTAAACAATTTTCATATTGAGTGAACTGTCACTTTAATTAATTTACACTTAACATTTTTGAACGTTAAATATTTTGAATTAATTTAATGTTAAATATTTTGAATTAATTGAGTCAAAGTTTTTGAATTAATTTTTTAAGAAATTTGCCGTCTTAGTCTCGAGAAATTCATTTGAGAATTATTTCCTGGAAAAGGCATAATCAAGAGACGCAGGATATGTAAATCTTGACCATTCCCAAATGTCAGCCCTTCTGTCTTTTCTGCATAAGATTCCTGTTTTGTTCCGTGTGAATAACACCATTGTTTTATCACAAGCATGGGACCAAAAGCAGTCACTCTTGCTTTTCATCTGAACCTTTGAAGCTGCAATCGGCATACAAGCGCCTCCAAACAGCCATGCAACTGTATTAGCTATGCTATGCATATTCATCTTCGTATAGAAACACTTGAGCTCGTAACAAGAGCTCGCTCACAGTTTCTATTGGCTCTGGATGTGGATGTAGTAAGGAGCCTGTGTCTGGGGAGGAGAGGAAGGAAATGAGGCTATGCTGTGGCACTGGGGGAGGGAGATATTTTTGATAAGGGACTTTTATTCAACACTCTGGTTGAAGGGGAAGGCTGATGTCATTGGCTCTGGGGATTTTTGGGACATTCAACACAACACACGACTCTGTGTTATATCAGTAATGTAGCCAAAGCTGTTAAATCAATCGTCATTTTATCCAAGCACTTTTGTACAAGTGCTGCAACGCCTCTGTAAGACTTGTGAAGTTTCTTCTGAAAATATGCACACTTTGCAAGATAATTACATTTATTTTTATAGCTGCTGAGCTGGATTTTACTGTTTTGTTGGGAGCTTTGCATTGAATTGTTTGTGCTGTCAATCAAAGCTTGTGCAGTGATTAAGACCCGACTCTGCCTTAATGAATGCAAATTGGCACATCTGCTTCTGTGAGCTAGCTGGCCAGACTGTTCAATTAGCATGATTGATCAATTATCCTCCTCCTGCTGATGTGAGGATGGAAGGAGTGTGGCAGAAAGAAAGAAAAGCAACAGTGCGAGAAGGGAGAGATGGAGATGAACACTTCGGTCCAAATCCCTTAAGTCTGCCTATTAAAATATGGTCTTTAGATTTGATTAGTCTAAATTGATAGTGATGGAATGATTTAAGTCATGCTTAGACTTAAAGCAACACAGATGTAAAATTGACTTTGACAAGAAATCATGGCATTTTTAAAGAAAACTAGTATGTGATTTTTGTAATGAACTGTTGGGAAAAGTCCCTTGGATCCACCATTCATTGGCGTTGATGTTCATTGATGTGTAATTTAATTACACTAAATTTGGCCATTTTATACAGTGAATCAGCCCGTTTGTCTAATTTTAGAAATTAGCAGCTATACTGCCATTCAAAGGTTTGAGGTGGCCTAGATTTTTGAAAGATGTGTCCAATTTGATTTATCTAATCAAAAATACAGTATAAAACCAGTGAAATTGCGAAATATTATTATATTTTAATATAACATTTTGCTTTTGTTGCAAGTCATTTGTCAACATTTAGCCTGCTCTAATGAAGAGAGAACTCAGTTGTCTCTCAGTATGTGTTGTTGATACCATGAAAATGACAAATTCATCCC
The DNA here is from genome assembly GCA_026230005.1 of Gila orcuttii. Classification (NCBI taxonomy): domain Eukaryota; kingdom Metazoa; phylum Chordata; class Actinopteri; order Cypriniformes; family Leuciscidae; genus Gila; species Gila orcuttii. The sequence continues at coordinate 8,865,274 of JAPDVR010000005.1, read as the reverse complement.
TCTCTTAGCAGGCTTAGGTGGCAGTCTAATGGAAGTATTATTTATATGGCCCTGTTGATTAAGACTTAGCTGCTAAGCTCATTTTCCAAACATTAGCGGCAGCGTGTCTCAGAGGGGCCTGTCTGGGATGTTTCAGAGACAGATCAGGGCTGGAGTGCTGGTATCTTTAACGGTGACATATTCAGATAATAGAGCCCTGCTACCAGGCACCATATTCAGGCCTGAGTGTCCTTCCAATCACATTTGCCCTGGCTTACTAGTGGGGAAACCAGACTTAACAGAGCTCTTTCTGCTCTCTTGTTGTCAGGATGTTATCGTTTGATACTATTGGAAAGACGACTAAGGGACGAACAGGCATAATTTATCTCGTTTTGACCTAGTCCATGTTTTTAATTTGATTGTCATTGTTTCAACAAGTAAATGAAGTAACTTTGAGAGTTTATGCAGCGATCTCCAGCTGAAAGCAGGGGCATCCGGGTCCTTCTTTGAGGTTTTGGCAGGCACTGCACTAAAGGATCACTCACTCGCACAATGACGCCACTCATCTCACGCTCTGGCGGGACAGACGACCCCTACGGTTCTGGACTATTAACCTAGTCGGCAAGGATTAATCTAAAAAGGGGCTTAATTTGCGCTTGATATGCACAGACGACAACACGCAAGAAAAGATTGCATTTTAATTGGCTAGCGCTTAACTTAGTGGCTTGACTTTGGGCTGGCCAGGGGCCAGATTGACCGTGTGATCTGCTAAAGCCATGTTTGACATTTGAAAAGGCTGAAGGGGGGATGCATGGTCAGTTACACTGTTCGGCACATCCTGGGTGGCTCTTTAAACCACACACTCAGTGTCCTCAGTTTTTCCAGAAATACATTGAGTAATTGCATTTTTTTTTTTTACTTTTTTTACTTTTTTATAAGCATCTCCATAGCATTTTATAAAAATAAAATAAAATTTTACATTCTCAGGTCTTCCAAAAAAGCTTTTCTTTTTTCAGTGAAATTAAATAATTACTTTTTTTAGTTAATAATTTTTGTTATATTCATTGTCCTTTTTTAGCAGCTGTCAGTTCTCGTCTGATTTTCACACTGTTTTGATAAACTACTTATTAAATCTAGTCTAATTTCCCTTATGATCTGTAACATATCACTTCATTTCAGTGATCTCCGTTTCTCTCTATTCTCAATTCCCCCTGCTCGGTCTTTAATGTCTCATCTACTGCCACTCTCTTCCTTTCCTTCCTTCTTTTTTATATTTTTACATTTTTTCCTTTATGCCGCTTACTCTCACATCGAGCAGTCTTCATATTAAAGTGCTTATTAAGTCAAACGAAAATGTCAGCTGTATTGACATAAAGGAAAGGTGTCTTCTTTAGGATATTCTGATATATGTGCAGTATCTCTCCAATATGATTCTGAATAATGAGCTGACACTCTACATTATAATTGTTGCATAGACTGAGGAGGAATTATTTTATTAGTCTGCCTTTTGTTTGATTTTCTCATCATTTCATATAGCAGCTGCATAGCATGATGCCATCACCACCAAACTTCGCTGATGGTATTTTTTGAGGTGTGAACGTACACCACACATATCGTTGTGAATTTTGGTGAATATGCTCTATCTTGGTCTCATCTGACCACAGAATCTTTGCCCTCATTGCAACTGGGTCACTTTTTTTGTGCAAATTATAGTTGTGCTTTCCCACATTCTCAGTTGTATGCTGTAGGTCCTTCAGAATGATCCTTGGCATGTTCATGCACGGATTTAGGGAGTGTTTTCTAGGTTGCGGATGATTTGATGTACTTTTAACTTGCTGATAATTGAATAGTCCTTCCATACTCTTTAGTCATTATTTTCCATATCCTTTAGACTTGCAACCTGAATAATTAAGCTTTAACTCTTTCACCGCCTGCGGTTTTTAAAAAAGTTGCTAGTCACTGCCAGCAGTTTTAATAATTTTCACAAAACTTTTATGGCCCCCAGAATATGTAGTTGTATGCATATCTGAACATGCAATATATCAAAGGAAAGAACAGAGCCATTTTCTTTTAAGTTTCATGCGTTCTTTTTTGCATTCTTTATCAACATTTGAATGTGGGTAAGTTTCTAAAATTATTTTAATGATTCATACATAGGTAGAAGCAATTTTTATGTTATATAGATTTACATTAGAAAATGAACCACTATTTATTGTCACATGGAGGTACTTTTTAGGGTTGTTAGATATTTTTCTGTTTCAAAATGACACAACTCTGTTTGTGACAAGAAATGCCTTCTGCATTCGACCTTGTACATGAAGATTTTATAAGGAACTTTGACCTCATCTTAAAGAGGCGGTTTACCTAATAAATAGTTCAAGTAGAATTGTTTTCTTATCACTAGGGTAAATCAATGACCAAACTGGCAACAGTTCACCTCCACCAATGCTTGCTTAAATAACGTGTTTTGTCAATCTGCAGACTAAAAACAAACACTCCTCTTCTCAGAGTCAGCGTAGTTCTGGTAGTTTCTGAAGGAAAGTGTTGTCATTTCTGCTAATTATAATAAGAGGAGTCAGGAATGTTAAATACCAGAATGTTAAAATGTACATTTAGGACCAGAATGAAGATAATATTACAGAGAAGATCTTAAAATATCAGTTGTTTCACCCAGAAAGCACTGAAATGACTCACAGAATAAAATGATAATATTGCGGTAGTCTCCTGCCCCTCAGATTTTTTCTTTTATACATTTTAATATGCTTAGATTCTCCAAGATAGCAACGTCTGCAATCAGAATTTAGTTTCAGTGTGCACTCAAATATGTCTGAACAAATTCTTCTAAGACCACATAATCTTAGCTAATCTATCCACATCCATTTTATATCTCTACAATCCTACTATATGTCACGTAGTATTGTGTTTGTTTCTGTTTTTTTATTTCTCAAAGATTTTTAAGAGAAACATCTGAGAAGGTGATGAAACATAACTGAGAATTCCATTATAATTCTAAAAGAGCCACTTCTGAGCAATAAAACTTTTCTTTTGGATGCTATTGAATGAGAGTGTGATATATTTAAGAGTTTGAATTTAACCAGATGATTGTAACATTTTGTTAAAGGATAGTGTCATACAAAAAGAGTCATTTGTTCCTTGCAAACATATTTAATAATAAAAAAAAAAAGTATAACCTTATTATTTGTGGATAGTTTTCTGCAGTTTGTGCAACTAGCTGTTCTCAGGTTGAAAGATATACATTTGAAATATTATGCATGGAAATAAACATCACACATTTGATGGCCTCATAAAAAAAGTCACATTTTGTAATTGAATGGCCTATTCTTACTGGAGTGAAGTGCACATGTCAGGTTAAAAAAGCACTGTCTTTATATACCACACTAAGAGCTGCAACAATAATGGTGTTGAATCAAGCCTCCTGCAGCTTTTCAGAGTGCCCTTTTTTATAGGACAAGGACTCGCTTTCCTCTGGGCTTTCAGTCTACTCTAGAACAAGAGCACAGCCCCTCTTTGGAACATGCCATTTTCTCTCTCTTCTGAAACAAAGAGCTACATGTGTTCATTCTTCTGATAGCCACTCTATAAGACCCTGTCTCTCTGACAGCTCTCTAGATTCAAGGTCTGAATTCGTGTAATTGTTGTTCTTTTCCCTCTCCCATGTAAAGTGTGACCAGGTTGCTGTGGAAACACAGTTTGGTGTTTACCTCACAACAGAGACCAGCAAGAATCAGTGGCAGCAGAATATTCCTCTTTCACTTAAAGTATATCTCGCGGAAATGAATATAAAGGACATGCAACGTTAAAGGATTTAAAGTAAGACTGCGTGCCACATCAAGCCAAACATTTTGCTTCCAAGCAACCACATAAGTGGAAAATGGACTGTACATGGCCATATTATCTATGACGTATCAGTTAGGAGAGCGCATTTTAGACGACTAGGGGGTTCATGTGTGAACTATACGTATTGATGAACTTGAAACACTGAAGCGAATGTCTTGTTCCCTCTCACTGTGCTCTTTGAGAACGTCCCTTCTTCCTTTGAGCATGATGCTTGTTACCTGGTTACTGCCAAGAGATTCTTGTTTTTAGCACGTGTCGTGCCTCATTGACGTCAGAACGACTTTTTTTAACCCCCACCCCTTCTTTTTATCTCCCTCTCTCTCTTTCTCATTTTCTAGCAAAACTGATATTTTTCATTTAAAAACCAGGCCTTCTTCAAGAGGCTGAATTAAAAAAGAGACAAAGCAACAAAAGGCCCAGAGCGAGGTGGTTCTTTGGTAAACATTAGTCTCCAATGAGACTAATGAGCCAGGCTCTAATCTCAAGTGCTTGAACATAGATGCGCTGACTCTGAGCAAATAACCCTGGTGCTTATTCACAGAGGAAACAAGAGGGGGATGAAGCACGCTGCAAATGAATGACTAATTCTGAACTATCATTTTCACTCTCAGCTCACTCGATAAATACGCTGTTTCTCATCTGCGTATCGATACTGTTCAGTAAATCAGTACTTCGTGTTTTATAAATGTTTATAATCTGATCGATTTTTTTATTCTATTCTTTTCTATTCTTTTTTTATTTACTGAAACTGATATTTATCTGTAGTTGTCCCTCTCACTGAAGTCATTTGTTACAATCTAGTAGTTCCTACAAAACACATAGCTGAAACTGTTGTTTAGGCTTTCCAAGGAACATTAGGCAAATTGGTGCCCACAATATTTTCCTTGTACTGGCCTACAACCAGTTGCCTACATATTTTGACTATTGAACTGACTGAAAAGTGTTAACTAGTGTTGAGACAAATTATATATTTGGCCATTTTGAGATTATTGATTTGGAAACATGTAAATAGTTACTGTGGCGAGCAGGCCGAGGGCCGTGAGAGAGCAGCACGAGGCCGGTGGCGTGATTACTGATGAGCGGCGCACCGGTCTCATATCTCTCACGGAGGAGCGGAAGCATAAAAGTAGGAGCGACGACAGTGGAGATCGAGAGAGGAACAGGCCTGATTTTATGTTGCGTTTTGTTTCTGTTTTGTGTGGCCAGCAGTAATCCGTGAGGGGCTGCTGACTTATACTTTTGTTTTTTATTAGTTTTATTTTATTATTAAAATTGTTAAATGTTCGCCGGGTCCCGCTTCCTTCTTCCTTGAATCTTAAACATTGTTACAGTTACATAGAAACTCAACCTGGTTTTGGAATCGCAATGATTTCAACCTTGAATCAGAGCTCCTACCATTTATTAAAGGCCAGTTTATCAACTGAACTAATCATTGAGTTTAATCTGCTAATAGCTCAGTGTAATGAACCGAAATCAATAAAGCCATCCTTCCAGTCAAGCGAAATTAATTTAGAACAAAACTTTAATTTGGATAGTTAATCCTGCGTAAACTGTTGGATTCTTTCTTGACACTTAATGTATTTAGTTATGAATATTTCATTATTAGTTCTTCTTACCAACAATGAGATTTTATATACATATAAAGAAATATATAAATTATTCTCATATTTTTATTGGTTGTAATTTCAATAGATCTATATATTGTTTGGTCATGCCTTGCCAATATATAGTAAACCATTTATATATACTGTGTATTTATTTATTAATTATTTTTTTTTGAGTAAATTTTGTTTAAAATATTTTTGTTTTTCTTTATAACTGGGTATTTTTGAGGTGTCCATTGTCTGCTTTAGCTTGTTTTGTTTAACTTCACATGTCAGATGGCTGAATGAAAAAGATCCATGCCTGCCCTCTCCTCTATGGGTTCTCTAGGTCCTCTAGGAAAAAAAATCATATTTACGGACAAATAGAAAATATTTCTGAGTGATACATCCATGTATTCTCATAATATTTCTGAGACTTTACAAACTTACTGTATGTTTTGAGAGAAATGGACATGACAACAATTTTTTCTGGGGCCGGTATTGGAATCGATAGAACTTCGCTTTTCATGGTATTGGTGCTAGAATATCTCAATGGTCTCAATTAAGAGGCTTTCATTCATTTTCAATGCTTAGATGCAGAACATAGCAGTGTAATGAAAGCAAAAATGGAAACAATGAAGTGCCCAGTCTACTTGAACTTAACAAACCTCTCTCCTCCCTCCCTCCCTTCTTTTTCCTGGTTACCATCAGAACCATTCCCTAGATAGCAGGCGCAAAAGCTAATGGAAGTGTCCTCTTTGACTATTGATTACTCTCCAGTGGGAGGGGGAAAAGCATCTCCGACACAGGCAAACATGATTGAATGTAATTCAATAAGAGCAAGAATGGGGCCTTCTCTCTCTCTTTCTCTCTCTACCTCAGATACTGTTCCATGGTTCCCAGCTCAGCGATCTGGCACGTGTTTGCCAATTTCAGCCATGAATTATTCTCAGATGACATAAGACCAAATAGCCTCTGTAATGATTTCAACACTGTTGATGTGAAAGATCATGTTTACTTACTCCGGCATGATTTCTAATGTAGAGGGTGCAGGCAGTCCGGCAGTTTGGTGAAATTATTATTCGGCGTTCAAGAACTGGAACATGCAGCGATTGTTATGCTTTCAATTAAAATTCTTTCAGCGATGTATTGTTTGTTCTTTGCAGGAGTGGGTTGAATTGATCTCAGTGGTGATGTGGACCGCCTGAGGAAGGATTTTAAATCAGTTGACACTGCTTATGGTTTTGTTTTTGCATACGCTTTGATTCATTGTAAAAACTTGGCGGCTCACCATGGATTTGACTTCAAAGAAAGTTTGCTGTATAACACATTCCCAAATGTCTCAAAGGTGTTTATGTTGCATGTACATACCTTATTTTACTAAACTAATTTGCAATTGCAAAACAAGAAATGATTTGGGATGCAAGGAAAATGAAGAAGTACACACCTACTCTGTTTCTTCCTTTCCACTTGAATTAGTGTTAGGACAGCAACACAGCACAGAACACCTGATTTACTGAAGAGTAAAGTGATAACCTCTCCCATAATGCCCTCCCTTTTCATGTAAACCAGTTTTTTTCTCTATCTGAGTCATGTGTAGGAGGCTTGTCTTCTTCTTTCCACGAAAGAAAAATGTGTACTCAAGGTAAAGTTTCATTGCTGTACTGCATCATCCCAGACAATCATTTTAAGTACAGTATGTGCGCTTCACTTAAAGGCTTATCGAGATTACAGACACTTGTAGGTGTATTTACAGCATCTGTATCCAGTGTCTTTTTAATCAAACAAAGCGTACTTGGCGTTTTTGCGTGCGACTTGTCAACCTGAAACCACCTTGTTTTGAGAGTCCAGGAAATTATTTTGTTAACAGTTGATGACCTGAAAAATGCCAAAACCACCGACCACCTTATATATAAATGCCTGTGTGAAACAGTCCACCACAAGGCGGTCAAGGCCGGTGGTTTTCAGGAGGCGAGGTACGCGAGGAGAGGTGCGCTCTCACAGATTGATGAGGCCTGCTCTGTGGCAGGGGTATAGAGTGTTACAGAACAGACGTCCTGCTGGCACGACCTACCCTCTCTGCTTTTTCCTCTCTGCCTTATCGGAATTCCTAATTGTCCTTATGAATATTTTAGAGGAGAGCAGGAACGGAGGGGTTCGGGGGGGGGGGCTATTGTTTCAAGGGCTCTGATGGCTAATGATCCAGTCTGTGGGTCAAGACGGGTGGGAATGAAAGACAGGTAGTGAGAAAGAGAAAGACTAACGGGCTCGGGAGGAAATGGGTATTGGGGGAGGATGAGGAAAACGATTAATTTGTCTCATCGAAATCTCTCACTTCTTTCCTCCCTTTGTTCGTCATTAACTGTAATAGTTTTACTGTAGATGTGACTGTTAAATAGATGAGATCATTTATTTAGGCCAGTGGGATTGGAGAGCAACATCGTTGCAAGGAAACTTGAGCGATGACTTTGATATGCCTTCACCTCACTTTTGGTTTCAATTCCCAATCTGCTCTCATGTCTCAAAATACCCTTGATTGTGAAAGCGTTCCTTCCCTCACTGTGGCTGCTAATAGCTTGATCAAACCCGCCAGCCTACAGTCTGCGAACATCTGCTTGTCTTTGTGGGAAACTATTGCTCCTGGAAGTGTAACATACTCTTACTAGCTAATATGAAATGGCATATTCATATAAAAACAGCAATCTTAGCGGTATTTAACTATGGTATGGGGCGAAAGAGATGCACCCGACGTGAAAACGACTGTAGATTTTGTCGGGTGGGGAGGCGCATTTCACAGTATATTGTTTTTTTCTAAACAGCTGTGCAGAAATCATAATTACCGCTTACTGAAAACGAGCCCCCGCTGTCCAGCTTCCTCTGAGAGGAGCACTCAGACAATAGCACAGAGGCAGGAAGGACACGCATGAGGTCACATCCTGGTTTTTAACTCGATAGCCCATAGAATGAGATCTGAAGTGCAGCACACTGAGAAATTTCTTAGTATAGCTATTTTCTTAACCATATGCATTATTATAAGGCCCATTTATTCTATAATTGGTTTGTTACGTCATGTTGTTCTGATTGAATAGGCATTAGTGAGCATGTGAGGGACAAAGAAAGTGGAAGTGCAAGTTCCTTGTAATGATAGCTGCTGACTGTATTGAAAAATGGTGTAGGATTTACTTTGAAACCATTTTCACTCAGGAATTGCTAGTGTATTTCACAAACCGTTTCAAAGAAACGACAAGTAATACACATGAATTTAGTATGAAATTTTGAAGTAGAAAAGACTGAAATAGTATTTTCTTGTAAAACATACTCCAGTAATCTTTGTTTTATTTACAACTTTAATTTTTTTTTGTTCATGACAGTATTCCTCAACAGATAACAGATTTTCCTATTGACTTCCTCTCTGCTCAAAGTTTTAAGAGTCCTGCTCACTCTCCGCTTGGATAATCATGCTAAACAAAATGCACTGGACACAGTGGTGATGTCATTAGGATTAGCATGCTGCTCAGTGTTGCTACAGGGACGACTCTGTAGAACCAAAGATATGGAGATGCCTGCTAGAAATGAGGTTAGAACAGATTACAGTATACCAGTCGCCCAGATTGAAACCATGCCTCCATTTTGAATGCAACAATATATGATTGTTGAGCATGCAAACAACTTCCCTCTCTCAGACACTCTCTGACGAGCCACTGGAAAGATTACTGGAAAGAGAAATGCTGTGAAACACTTACAACATCTTGAATAAGAAAGCAGAATTAGTCAAGTTTAAAAAAACAACAAAAAAAACGTGATTTGCAAGAAATGTCAAACAGGAGAAGGTGTTTACCGCTAGGAATGCTCCAATATTAAAATTCATAAAGCCATAAAGGTTATGTCAACTTATTTTTACTCTTTAAAGCACACGCACTCTTAAAGAGATAGTGCTCTTGAAGGGTTATATACTTAAGCTTACAAGTTAGATGATTGCATTCATGAGATGATTGCAAAGTAATCCGAATCTAAAATAAGAGGAAGCTACATTTCTAACTAGAAAATAACCGATATATCGAAAAAAAGCGAAATACGTAAAAAAAATACGGTTGGTTGTAATCAACACACACACACACACACACACACACACACACACACACACACACACACACACACACACACACACACACACACACACACACACACACACCCTGGGTTTTATGGGGATTCAAAATAAAGCAGAACCGCAAGAAAAACTGAAGAAAGAATGGAAGATGATGATAGAGTGCAAGCTGTGTAATGGGTGGAGTGAGGGTGGAGAGCTTATCCTCCATTTCTGATTAAATCATACAGTACGGTGACACAGCTGTGTGTGTGTGTGTTGTGTGGAGAAGAGACTGGAACAGAGGTTGCGTTAGACTTTCTCATTGTCCGTCATTTTGACGGACAGGGTCATACAAATTCCGTCATTATCACTCATCATTTCATTTTTCATAGATTAATAATAAACTTTTAATAGCTTTTGTTTTCATACACATTTTCATTTTTAACTTACAGGACGAGCATATAGGCTTCATTAGGCGTTTGTTTATTTACGAAGAGAACAGATAAGCATAGACTGTGTGTCATTTTTCATGTTCAAGACCACTCAAAGCAGATGAATGTTAGTTTTTTTTTTTCTCCAGCAGTGACAACGGAGGCCACTAATACACAACCTTTTGTGCCTGAACAGGCAAATATGAACAGCGCAATATATTACCAAATAAAATTCCGATTATATGAACAAGACTAAACTCAATCGAAGCTCTGCTGCCTGAACTCAAATCTTCCTCCTGGTCCGCATCAACTTAAACTGGATGTGCGCCTGATCATAATCAAACTCATCAAGGGAGACTGATGCAGAGACAATTGTCATTAGAGTTTGCGTCTTTGAGACGACTTCTCGTGGCAATTTAAATTTTGTTTTGGAGGCTGAACCCAAGCTCTGCTGCCACACTGGAGCACATTCACCACCAAGTGGACATGGGTATTACAGTTACAAGTTACAATATACATCACCCTCAGTGTAAACTGTCAAAATGACGGGCAGCCTTCAGATTATTCTGTCACTGTGTGTTATAGAAGAAGGTTTTTTAAATTGTTTGTTTTTTAAGTATGTCTCTCTTTCCCTCTCTTTCGTAATTCAGTTCTCCTTTTATCTCAAACACATACACACAAACACTGAAATCCCTCACTACATAGTTATGTCGTGGTGGCTTTATGCCAGTCTCTAATTTTTTGTGCTGATTGCCAAAGTTTATCAATACAGGTCTAGCGAGCGTTCTATTAAAAACAAATAATAATAATGGTACTAATATTGGCAGGTGTCCCACTGACTCAGAGCCATGTGGGACATGTTGAACAGATTACACAATATGAGTTTTCAGCTCCCTCTCCAGAACTGCTTACACCAGCACTGCCCACTTTCCCTCTTTCATACACTCACAATCCAGTCTCACACACACGTACACCGAATAAGCCAGCCATCTCTAATAACAATATGAGTTCTTTCCCCCTGGCAAAATTTACCGCATTAGACCATATTAGAACATTAAATTAAGCAAATGTTTGTTCAGATGCTCAAAGCTTATCTTTAATACCCAGAAAAATGCTGTCTAGAGGCATCTCACTAGATTTTCAAACACAGCCATCATCTCATCTGATGCTGTCTTTACAAAGAATTTTTTTTGCGAAGGTTGGAAGGATGCTGCATGCAGTCGTCACTTTGGCCTGTTGATGAGAGATCATGACAGCCATACACTTAAAGGTGTATTTAAGAATGCAAATTATCCATTGTGATCAACCTCATGCCCCCACCTGTGCTTGTATTTAATGGATTCACTTGGATCGCTCATTGGCAGCATCTTTTATCTGCTGTAATGCAGCACTGACATGATGTGCCCTTCTATGGCCATGCTGACATGCAGAGGCTCCTGATTGGCTGGATCGTAAGGTGAAGGGTCTGACAGGTGTTGGGGGAGAGGGACACCTGTTTGGACATGTGCTGATTTAGTGATCCATTTACTAGAGCTGCGGGCAGTGTCTGTGGGACATCCAAAACATGCCAAGCCTTTTAAGAAGGACTTACCAGCGTGCCATCCCGGTCCTTCAGACTTTAAAGCACGGCATGGTGCAGTCTGGGAATGTGCAAATGTTAGCTCTTTTGCAAGACAAAGGGTGTATATAGTGCGATTGTGTTGCTTCCTTTTGTCAAACTGTTCATGATTGTGACTCAAGTACACACTGCAGCTAAATTCGGTTGTCAGTTCACCTTTTATTGCTTAATCGTATTCTGTACACAGAGTTCAGTTCATGGGAGTGACAACTGCATTCTACAACTGAATTAACTCCCGAAAAATTAAGGTAGTGACAACTGCGTTTACAAAAATGATATGCAGTGTTTATGGAACAACTAGTTGTTAATAACGTATTTAAACACACACCAGTGGTGCTTTCATCCGTGTACAATTTAATATTAGTGGTGGGGGAAAAAATCGATTCTGTTCAGTGTTGCGATATTTTGCGCACGCAATTATATCGATACAGTAGCGCAAAGTATTCCAATATTTAATTTTAAAATTATCTGTTTTACGATCATTTACATTTGTGTATTACATCCACAAGGTGGCGCTTGTTGCGGTGCTTTGTTGTCGTGCATTCAACAGCAAATTCAAATTTCGGTTTTATGATTATTCTCAGGTTTATGTTACTCTATTATGTCTGCTTTATGTTACTCTATTGTATTGAAATAATTTTAAGTTATGTGCTGGGAGCTCACCATTCATGTGAGAGGTCTTCTATTCAGAGAATAATTACGTCCTGTCCTGTAATAAGGTCCTGTGTCCTGAATGTTCAAGAACAAGTTTTCAAGTTTTTGCACTACCCTCCTAAGTTTTTACACTTCAGTTAATGTGTAGAAGATAATTTTTACAGAATTAAATGTGACATTTGAAGTGAGTTGAGCAGTCTTATTTTCCTCCTTTTTTGTAATGCCTTTGAATAATATGGGGACATGAATCGCAATATATCACAGAATCGAATCGCAATACTTGCTGTATCGCAATATGTTAAGAATCGAAATAATATTGAATCGTGGCCCAAATATCACAATACTATCGAATCGTCACATTTTTGCCAATTCCCACCCCTATTTAATATGGCATCTACTCTGATTAAGGTCTACTCTATAATGTAGTTCCATCACATTCCTTTGTTTGGAAATGTTGTTTTGCTCATCAGCACTGTGTGCCCATGAGGAGGCTGGCCTGGTGGCCAAGATATCCACAGGGGCCCCTCCCTGCAGACTCAGGCCCCAGCGGACGGGTGTGTCCCTAGGGTTACCGTGGAAGTCAGCGGCCCTGCCCTGCTCACACAGACCTCGCTGCCCAGCTCCAGCCACAGCGCTTGCCACATAATGAGCAGGTTGGGACAATAATTTGCAGGTCCTGATGGAATCTGTGGCACTCTGGGGGAGAAAGTGCATAGTTTCACTGGTAAACACAGTGTTTCAGAGATCCACATAGGGCCCTGTAAACAGGAAATGACCCGGGAAGAGAGAGCGAGAGCCACCTTCGGCACCACACTAAAAGGCTTTATGGTTACAGATGGTCCCAGAAAAGCCATATATCTGTAGATGTAAGTAGTATACCAATTGCATTTTGTTTTTTTGCTTCGACAGCGCAGAGCAGCGCTCATTGTGCACATGTATAGATTGTTCCTGTGCATCTGTACGAATGTGTTGTGATGTTTGACTTCACACAGTGCTGAGCTCGGTTGCACATGTTGTTAGATAAAGTAGATAAGGATCAACAAAGATCTCACTCTACAGTCACAGAAATACCAGAGGACAGCAGCTGCACTCTAAAGGCACTCTCACACACACCCACACGTACCTACACTCTCACACACATCGTGATAGATACAACGACTAAGGGGCTTGTTAGTGTAGGGGCTTCACTTCCTTCAAAACATGACTATTTCATCTGAAAGAACATGTGACCTCTGCTGCCAAACCACCCTGAGATAGTGTTATTACAGGAGATCTATCTAGTAAGAAACACATCAAGGGCATAAAATGAAGATTTCCCTTTTTGGCAACCTTCGCTGTTATCTTGTTGATGCAACCGGTCTGATTGGTAATGCAGAGTTTGAAAAATAAAAGGTTAACAGTTTACTTAAACACAATATTCAGTGCATTTTGTATGCCATATACTGTAATTGCAAATGCATTATAAATCGTTTCATTAAATATTTATTTACATTTAATTATATACATTTTATTTACACAGATAAGTTATCTAATATTACATTTATATTTTCCAAATCAATTATAATTCAGAATGGTGCATGGAATTGTGTGATGTATTTTATAGATGATCATTATTTTTTGTACACACTTATAACAGGCTACACTACAATACAATTTTTACCTATTAACACTTTTTCCTTTAAATGCAATAATGCATGATGGTATATTAAATTATGTATTGTGATGATGCATTTTAATGCATTGCACTATTTTAAGGACCATCTATAAATAGATAATAAAAATCATTATACTAGCCTTAAGTAACATGTTACCAATAGATTCCCCTCTGACAAAAGAAATACTTCCACTCCTTCAGGGTAAAAATGGCTAATATTACATTAGGTGCTGTGCCCCTTGCAGTTTCCTCTTAAAATAACCAGTCCTCTCCACACTTAAATGCTAGTGACCAGATATGTTAATTCATTCAATTTGTACATTGCATTCACTCTGATAGGCTTCTGTGAGTGACAGGTGTGCTGAATTACAGTGAGAGAGCTTCTAAAGCGCTGCACTGTGGGATCCTCTTATGTGTGTGTGTCTTCCAGCTGGGTGGCTTATGATAACTGAAAGATAATGAAATATGAATCGCGACACACACATGCTGAGGGAAATGTATGTTCCTAAGGAAGAGAGCAAAGAGGAGAGAGGGAGAGAAACGCAGAGAGAGAAAAGATGATCTGTTTTTTTTCCCAGCCTAATGTTTTTAAGGGAAAGGATAAGGAGTGACAATTCAATTTCTTCCCCAGGGGCTAATGCAATAGGTATGATGCAACCATCAGCGTATTACCTCTTAATGTATTTGCCGAATTATCCATTGAACTGTTACCAGTGCAATTTTAACATCCTGATCGCAGCTCCTCTGTGTTTTCTAAGCAGCATGCAATTGTAGCAAAGTTTAATAACTGTATTTCTTTATTAAATTCTGTGAATGCATTTTATCAAAATATTCTGCCTCAGATTATTTAAGTAGTTAATTATCATAATTACTAACCAGTCAATTGCTTTTACATTGTTTAAATGAACCCAACGATAACAGCTGTTTGGGTTGACATATGTATGTGTGAATTTTCCAATTTCATTTTCAGAAATTAAGAAACAAAGGCCATAATGACTGTCCCAGTCCTGATCCAGATGACTGTTTCGGTCACAGTCCCCTCATGGACGATCGTTTCGGCAAACTAAACGAAGAGAGTGATTTAATGTACAAGCGCTGTGGTGTAAGTACTGCTTTCTCCCTGCCTTTTTGTGTTGATCCCTCTTTTTATGTTGATGTTTACTACAGGCGCTTAACAAGAAAGAACACAGAGGCTGTGATAGCCCGGATCCTGACGCCTCATATGTCCTCACCCCTCACACAGAAGAAAAATATAAAAAAATTAATGAAGAGTTTGATAATATGATGCGAAATCATAAAATCGTAAGTAAATGCAATGTTTTTGCTTGGCTTTGTGGCAGAAAGGATACTCCCCCCTCTCCCCCTTTTTTCATTGCCTCACCCTGCAACCACTGTCAGCACCTAAGGACCTTTTTTTTTTTTTTTTTAAGCATACTCTTTTTTTTTTTTTTTGTCCATTGGAAGTGCACTTTTTTTCTCTTTAATTTTGCAGCCTTTTTCTCTGACCCTAATAAGATCACATTGTTTGGAGTTATTAACCCCCCCCCCCCCACCTTTTTTTGATACATTTCTAAAATAATAAGATACACTATATAAATACTAAAGTTGAATAAAAACACCCACGAATGTGCTTATTTGATTAGTGATCTGAAATACTGCAAAAACAAACAAACAGTAGAAGTGTGATGTATTTGTGGTATTTTTTGGGGGAGAGAATGTCTCGATGTCCAGGTAATTGATGTGTTCATCTCAGCACTCTCCCCAACAGATCTGGAAATTGAATCTTTTCTCTCAGTGCTGTGCTCTGTTCAGGTCATGTGATGGAGAAGATTTGCCATTGTATAAAGATGGAGCGACTTTCTCTCCGTTTCTCCTCCACACATTAGAACTGATTTCTTTTTGTCTCACTTTTCTGGTGGGTGGCAAAACCTGGGTTTGTTTGTTCATCTCCCAGGAAATTTTCTTCTGTCCTTCCAGAACCCAGAATCCAAGCACAATCAAAAAACTGAACCTTTTTCAAGTTCAAGCTAGTAATAATAGTGATCTTATTAGGTGATGACCATAACATTCTGCACCTGATAGATGGTGTCAGACGATTATTTTCACTGCACCGAATGGACATTAACAAAGCTCGAGTTATTAACATACTAATATACTCACTAACTGGCTCGCTGCACTATTAAGTGAATTGAGTGGCCTCACACTGACCCTGCTCACACTCACTCTGAATAACTCTATGGATAGTCAGCAATGCACTGCCTGTTCCTTTGATTAAGGTGCCACTGTTGCTGTCTTATGATTTCCTTCTTGTTTGTTTTTGTGTGTGGTTTATTTGTTTTGTTTTGTGAAAACGGCCAAGTGCAGTGCTGGCTATAGCCATACTTGACTGGAGAGCTATTTCAAGAAATTTCCCAAATTTGCATGCCTTCGTAATATATTTTATCTCAAGATGTTGTTTTATGTATTGAGCCTGGGTAAAAAATTGGTGTTCAGAGCACAGTGAAAATGACTCCCAATAGTAGAATTGTTTTCCAGGAGTATTTCTCACTTAATGCCGGGCTTTTTGGACAGCCCAAGGTGATCCGTAGATATTCCCTCCTGAGATTACATTTTTCCACCCAGCAATCTATCTCCTGTTTTCCTTCATTGTATGATAAAAGCACCAAAGCTCAGGGGTCATCTTTCACTTCTGGTAGAGGCCTGAAGATATGTGCAGTGCACCATTATGGGCCATTCTACCTGAAAATCCAGGCTAAATGATTATATTGTTTCTTGTTGAGATATGACTCTGCAGTTATCTGTCTGCATGTCAATTTTGATACTGGGATACTTAGATAAAATATCAGTTTCTAATGCCTCTCACATAAAAGCCATGTGTGTGTCTCTCTTCCAGCCGACGGCCTTGCCCCCGCAGAACTTCTCCATGCATGTGGCTGTGCCAGTAACGAACCCCAATGCCATGTCCTACAACCCCGGGGCCTCTCTGAGCAGCCAGAGCCTGTCGGTCGCCACTGCCTCTCTGAGTGACGGTGCCATGCTGTCTCCTCCTCAGGGTTCTCTGCACAGAAACGTAGTGTCTGGCGGGCCCCCACAGAGGCCCCCCAGCACAGGCAACGCAGGTTAGTGTTATTCCCTCAACATTCTTTCATTTCTTCCAGCAAAAGTGGGGCAGGCACAGATCGGTCATGGGATTCTGCTATTGTAATGACGTATATATCAAGAGATGTGTTTTCTGTCTTATTGCTTTGCTTTTAAAATTCACTACAGATGTTTTTTTTTTTCTTTCTCACATTGAGAGATCTGTAATAATGGAGAAGTAATGTTGTTTCCCAGCTTCAATGCACAGACATCTATATATTTCTTGTTATGCTTTGTGTTTCACACCTTCTCAGCACTAGCATGAGTGAAACGGAAGTGAGATCAATTAGTAGTCTCCTGGAAGTGGTCTCCATGACGACTGCAGGCTTTAATACCATCTGATCTTTAAGCTGGTCTGACAGCAGTGGGCTCTGTGACTGGGCCACACCAACCCAAGTGTGAAAAATGAAAGACAGACAGACGTACTGATAGTGAATACACTTGTGATGTGTTTCATAAACATTTTTCCTGTGACAATAGATGAAAATGCAGCGAAAAGCTTTTTAGATTTACACTGAACCTTTATAAGGAACTTTGCAACCTGAAAATCCATAAATAGCTGTTTTGCATTTGGCCCTTGTGCGGCTTATATGTCTTCAAGATGTAACACAAGTGTTAAATGCATGTTTTTCTGCACTGGACACATTAGTCATCCTTTTATCTCTGTTGCTATGTAGGAGGGAGGCTTGATCATAGTAGAGTGCAAAAACACTGTTGCGTTGCATCGCTGCAAAATAATGTTTGATGTTCCAACAACAGCCATTACTGACCTCAACAATACCCAAACAACACAGGCCAGCACACGCTCTCTGGAGGTTGTACTCGACAGTGCAAATGCTGTTTGAAATCATGATGGCAAGGTTTGATTGAGATTATCTTGTGTAGTTGACTTAGGGGAGATTCTGTGATTCAGATTTTTTATGTTTACATTAAACTGAAAAAGTCTGGATTCACTGGGCCAATGCAGTTGTACCCAAAATGAGATGTTATGTTAGTCTCTCACTTTCTATGTAATGCTTGATACAGAGAAGTGCAAGTTTATAATACTGTTCGAAAACAGAAAACGCTCTCAATTAATCGTCATCTATCAAAGGGAGTTAGATCCACACTTCGTTTGGGGTCGGCATAATTTTTTTAATGTTTTTGAAAGAAAGTTTCATATGCTCACCAAGGCTGCATTTATTTCAACAAAAATACAGTAAAGCGAATATTTCACAATATTGTGAAATAATACACAGTTCTATTTTATTAAATTTTAAAAAGCAATACATTTTGGCAAAGCTACATTTTCAACAGCTATTATTTTACATGATCCTTCAGAAATCATTATAATATGCAGATTTGGTGCTCGGGAAACATTTCTTATTATTATTAATGTTAAAAATGGTTGTTCTACTTAATATTTTTGTGGAAATTGTGATGCATTTATTTTCAGGATTCTTCGATGAATAGAAAGGTTTTTTTGTAGCATTATAAACATATTTACTGTCACCTTTGATCAATTGAATGCATCCTTCCTAAATAAGGTTATTCATTTCTTTAAAAAAAATAAAAAATCTTACTGACCCCAAACTTTTCAACAGTATTGTTTGTAATATAACTTATGTATACAGTTCAGAAAATGTTAGGTGCTAAAGAATAACTAGTACATTTTATTTCCTGCCAGGCAAAATATGTCAGCTCACTTAGATAAGTAATACAATTTGCGAAAACATTCATGTCTGTAGCACAAACGGTGTATAATACACACCAAATCTTTATAGTTAGAATTAAGGGTTTGTTCAAATCCCAAAGAATGAGATGAGCAATAGTTATTCTTGCCTTAGCAAGCAGTTTCACTCCTTAAAATTCTGCAACATTGAAATTTGTTTGACACACTAAAGGGAGCAGAGCGCTGTGTGTGAAGGCTGGCCTGTCACACACATGTACCCACACACTTGGAGATAAAAGATGCAGATGGTTAATCATCTCATTTTGTGCATCTCATTAGGTGACATGCTGGGTACCCTCACAGAGCTCCCAGTGCCAAGCGGTGTCGGCTCCAGCCCTGCGGGCTAGTCCTCTGGGGTGACTGCACCAGCTCCTGTGTCAATAGATGTTTCGCTTTGCAGGGGTTTCTGAATCCGGTTTCTGTTTTTATAACTGATATGGTTGATTTGTAAGATAGGGTATCTTTTTTTCAGGAAGTATGTTACCCTCTTTCTTGATCCTAACGGAGTAGCACCATCTTTACCCCTGTGATCAGATAAGCGGTTCACCCTCAGTCGCTTCTCCTCTGCTTAGAGTATAACTGGCATGTTACAGTAGCACACCACCCCCTTCTCTCTCTTGATATTTGGAAATCTAGGCCAAATCGTTATGAGCCAGTGATGGATGTTGAAGTGACTCTGCCCTTTATGAGGACATCAGAAGGATATTGTCAAGGGTTTTTTCTATGGCTTCTCATGAAAAAAAAAAACAGATATATATTAGCATATAACAATTATCATTCACAGAAAACCGGTGCTGACTTGTGGGTTCAGGCGTTTGATAAAGCGGGTGTAAACAGTCATGTGATGATGTAAAATGGCGGCAGCTGCTAGAGTCTCTGCCCTGCTGCTTGTGTGTACACACACTTTCAAGTCACCAAGGACGCACACAAGGTCATGTGTCCAACTGTTTTTCCCTGACAGTTACAAATACAAGGGTTGCCTCCATTCTCTAGTGGGCCACTCTGTCTATGTCAGCTGTAGACCAGGGCTACTTTTTCAACATTACAAAGCATCCGAGCACAAGAGCATGACTGCTGGAACAACAAGCCATGAGATTCATGCTCTCTCACATGATCTTGAATATTCCTCCTGCCCTAATTTGCTGGGGTTTTTTTGTTTAGTTTTTTTTTGCTGGAAAACTTAAGGCACTGATATACTTCAAGCTAAAACAAATTAACTGGTGTGATGTCATTTTAAACAAAATCAGGCCAAAACAAAGTTCATTTGGAGCTCATATCGGGTGTTCAAAACCGCCTGCCAAAGCAAACTTTCTGGAAAGGTTTGCTCTGGCTGGTAAACACTTATATATTGTACAAAATGCTATATAAACAAGCATGACTTGACATACATATCCATGTCGCTATGATCAGATGCTTTCTTAACTGCTGTTTTCTAACCAGACATTTTTTGTTGTGTGTTTATTTTGTTATTGCAAGGAAATACGCAGCTTTCTAGCAGCGTGGGTAGATTCAGTATATTCCCTATGGTTATACTGTACCGCTGCTCAGGTAATTATTTTTAGCCCTAATCGAAGAACAAAAAGGAATTTAGTCGTGAGTATATCGAGGCCTTAAAAGTAAACCGGAAACGTTAGATGTATAGCGCAGGTGCAGCTTAGATGTATCTCAGCAAGAAGTTCCTTTTTGTCTTTGTGTCTGTGTGTACGGAACGGTTAACTGTTCCAGCAACTGATTCAGACAGGCAGTTAAATAAACTCAGCATTTCCTTTAAGTCCTCGACCCCCTGCCTCCATCCCTCCCGGCCCCCTCGAGTTTCCTTCCCCCTATTGACAGGTGCATCTGTTTTCCTGGTACTGTGGCAGCCCTTATACGGCTGGCGTAAGCCTGCTAAATGCCTGACCCAGCAGAACCCTGCAAGCATTCGGACCATGACATCCCTCTAAGACTGTTGTGCACAATGACCAGGCAACCTGTCTTAAGCATTCTGTGGCAATGAAAGGCAGAGACAGGTGGTATTTAACCATCTTTTTGCCAACTACACACACACTCACACACAGAAATGCTCTTACTGAGTGCTACTGGTAAGTGTCCGAGACTCTCTTGATTGAATGTACACAGTGGGAGATAATATTGGCTTTTGAGTCTCTTATGAGATCATGTACAGTATAGCACTCGGAGCCTTTTGGTAATGAATACCTCAGAGTACTTTTTCAGTTACATGGTGCAGAATTCATTGCTATTATGCACCTGATGCCTCTTATCAGTCTTTGAATAATTGTCAGACATTACTGAGCCAGTCCCCACTAGCATAGTCCCTTTGCGACAGTGGTGCAGAGTATCTCTTTAGAATCAATATTTAGAGATTTGAAACAAGGATGTTGGTCCATATAATTGACACCCGGGCTTAGCCTATTAGTGCTATATCATAATGCAAAAATACCTACACCATTTAAATCAGAATTCAATATTTTAAAGGAATTATAGCATGGTTATTAATGTTGCCATAAAGGTATGGTAGAAAAATACATGGAAAAAAATACACTTTGTTTGAAATAATAATTTTCATAAACATTTAACTAAAAATATTATGAAATAATGAAACGTATCATTATTAATATATAATAATATATTAATAATATAATACATTCTGACAGAATTGTGAAAATCATTTATTTTAAATGTATAAATACGTTTGTAAACACAAATTTAATTAACAAATACATGTATTGTCAAATGTTATAAAATATAAATAGAATATAATAAAAACAATTGTATTATATTTGTGTATGTTTGTATATATATATATTTATGTGTGTGTGTGTGTGTGTGTATGTATATATATATATATATATATATATATATATATATATATATATATATATATATATATAAAATTGTCACATGGTTCATTGGGACAGTTGTATTATTTTATTATGAGGTGACAAAGGTCATCAGTTTATATATTTTATTAATTTAATTGACAATTATTTTATTGACCTATACTGTACGTTTCTAATATAACCTCAATTTTTGCTTCGAGCGGGTGAAGAGACTGTTCCCATAGGTACACAGATAGTGAGATGGGGAAGCGAAGTATAGCTCCGAGAGAGCGGGCGCAGTGGCGTGAAACTGTCGCAGATGAGTGATAGAGAAATGGAGTGTGTGAATGTGTGCAGGGATGGCGCCCTGTGCCGCCCATGGGAATGCTGTTGTTTTTTCCATCACTGCTAATGCCAGACTCCGCCACAAGTTTTGACTTTGAGAGAGAAATGCTATGAGAAATATTATGAATGTTTAGGCTTGTTATTAATTAATATAATTTTGTATTGTGTAGTTTATTAATTACCCATAAATAATGCATTTGCAGTTAAATTACTTTCTTTATCTGTGCACTTCTTAATCATCCAGGGCTATCATTTGGGGCTCTAGGTTTAGTCATCGCCCAGCCTAGAGTATCTGGGGTGTATTTAAGGTCCTGGATGTAACAGTGCTTAGTTGACAGGGGCATTATGGGGTGTGGCAAGGAGCGTGTGCCCAGAGGTCTCAGGCCTTTGGCTCTGTGGTCACATAGCGCAGCATTTGGCTCTCTGATCGCATAGCGCAGCTGTTGTTTGTTCCAAACAGCTTCGACCAGTGTGGCTGCCTTGGAGAGGAACCACTTTAGTGCTCCTGTCAGATGGCCATTCCTTGCATATTCCTTGCATTCCTTGCATACAGAGCAGGGACATCTCAGAGCAGAGCCTGCAGGAATGCAGCTCACAGCACACTTCCTCTGCTCTTTCCCTATGTAGAGCGACCTCATATTGCCTGAATGAGTTCAGTGGAATGCTCTCATCACCAGTTAAGCCAAAGGAATAGTGAAGAGGATCTGAACTATAATCCAAGCACATACACCGGCTCTCCTCTTCAGGGAAAACATATTTTACATCAAGTTGACATGCCCAGCTGGGGTGCAAATTAATCTTTTTGTTCGTGAAATATCAGGCTCGTGTTGTAGCACGATTCTTTCTCTTTTGAAGCAATTCGGTGTTACCTAACTATGTACAGTTGCTGGAGGTCAGGATGAATCATCAGCACTGTGAAACAAAATGGCTTAGTTTCCTCTCAGAGTTCTCTGATATGGAAGCTCTGCACGCTTCCAGCTGAATATTTGGTTTCGGATCATCTTCGTTTCAGATTTTATTTTGTTGTTGAGTTGTGCGAAGAACAGAAGGCCTAGTGTCTGTCAAATTACCCAGATCTCGTTGTTGACTAACAAATCATTGGCACTGTTTTTCTGTTGATGCAAGAGAAAAATATCTCTTCCCACATGGTGGATTTTTCAAATCAAACCAGACCCGGTCTTTAGCAGTCATTATACAAAGTATAACATAATTGTGTTGTTTATTTCATTTTATTTTATTATGTAATTTAATTACATTTAATTGCATATATCTGTATATATTTATACTGTTTAGTTTTATTTAATAACTTTTTATATTATTATATATTTTAAAATTATTGTATGTATCATTATAAATGAATAATCAATTCTATTTATTTGCTGTACAGTTGGATGACTGAAATCTGAATGCGAAAGCTCACAAGTTTAGTACATTTTAATCCTGAATGAAGCAACTGACGGCTCTTGCTTGGCATTATCAGTCCTGCAGACAGTACCCTCAAGATTTAGTTGATTTTTTTTTGTCAGTTGTCCCAACATACTTCAGCACCTGTCTTGTCCTTAAGCACAGGTCCCGTGTGTTTATTTGTGTGTATGTAAAGAAAGAAGGGAGACAGCCCAGCACAAATCACTTATGGCTGAAGAGCCCTCAACTCCAGAAGGTGAACAAGTCCTTAATGCTTTGTGCTCAGTCTCCTTTGATCCGAGATATCACTCGATCATCTCCATCTTAACAGCACCACTTCTTAGGTCTGTCAAAGTGTTTGTGCTTCATAAACTGGGAATACCGAATATGTTAGAACCTTGTGTTTTCTAATAATAGTAGAGTGTTAAATATAAAATAGTCAAATTGACTTCTATTCAGTGTGTTCAAGCAGCGAAGTTGCTGGTTTAGCAACTATCTTAATTTAATTAAAAGTGAAACGATACGAAGTCTTGTAAAGTTAGATGTGCTTTCATCATGGGATCATAGAAGTGTGGCTGATACATCAGAAGAGCAGATCCCACACATTCAATCCGATTATTGCAAACAATTTGGCACTACTAGTTGAAGTGTTAAAGACACCTTGTTCAAGCTGACAAGAGTAAACTCTCAGCTTTGCAGATTATGCCAAAGTTCACAATGCGTGATCATGCACAAAGAGGAATTGATGTAAACGTAATGTTTCCAGAAATACATGATACGTGTCCAATTAGCAATCTGATTAGCCGATCTTTGAGGCCATCTCGAATTCAGTTTTGTGTACAACGCAGCGTACACAGATGTGCTTTTGGGCCGTTCGGGACTGTCTCAGTTAAAAACAAGGGTTTGTTTGGAGTTGTATCTCTGTTATGCAATGTGCCTAGAAGCTGCACAGCTTCTTTCATTAATACTGAGGAATTATAAGCTGGTTCCTCGAAAGAGCGTTTATGTGCCAGTTACTTTACTATATCTTGAGGTCCACGGCGCCATCCCGCTCCAGTGCTACCGGCCTTTTTTTCTTTTTTTCTCTCTCAGATTCCTCATGGAGGCATAACAAATGATTTTTTTTTTTGTACAAAAGGGTTCTCCAAGTAAAATATGAATTGGATTTTTTGGCACCAGCAGTTGGAACTCTTTTCCCAGCTCACATTGTTCCTGTGCATGATTTCCAGAGCCAAAACAATATGGCTGCACTCGTTAAAGAGGTACTGTTCAGCCTCATTAATTAAGACTATAATTAGAATTTGGACTCTGTTCCTCTTAATCTATTAGGGAGGCGAAGCTTTGATTCTGAAATCCATTAGTCTTTTCTCATTCATGCATACCTTGCTCTTTGAAGACACCATGTTGCTCAAGGTAATGATGACTTATAAATGTTAGGACTTATCTGGTGCTTTTTATCAAAACAGCCTTGCTCTGAAAAGAAACAAATTATTTGTTTTGTTAAAGCGGGTCATTATGTAACCATGCTCCCAAAGGATCATGCATTACCCAGAGCTGAGCGAGAGACTTATTTTATGAGGGTAAGCAGCATTGTTCAAGACAGCAATGTAATAAGGCATTACTCTTCTGTATTATGTGTTCATTTAGGAATTGTGACACTGGGTTCACTCTGTTGGGTATGAGAGAATTCAATGTGGGACTTACATAGACATGGTGTTTCAAGAGCAAGAGGGGTGGGGACACTGCTTACAGCTCAGAATGAGAGCAGCTTATGTCTCAGTAGGGCCTCAGTTATACATTCCGCCTTTTTGAGAACAGGCGCCTTTTTCAGAAATTGGGAGCATTTCACCGTAATGATATCATCCTCCCTCCTTTTGATCATTATCAGAGTAATGCACTGACACTGTGCTTTTTTTTACTTTTACAGTAATTACAAGATATTTTCCTCCCTCTCACTGCGGGTTCACACATTCCAGTGCTCACATTCATCATATATTTCCTGTCAATTGAACAAACATTCACAGTACCATCCAAAAATTAAGACGCATTCTTTATTAAGTACTGTTTTCCTCATTTAGAATAGTAGCATCAAAGTATTATAATGCAGATTATATTTATGCATTTCATTTCATTTTTTATATATTTATATATAATTATACAAAACGCTATATATATTTATATATACACAATTTATCTGTAAGTGCATTAAATGTGTTATTATATTTCTGTTTGTCCTTATGTATGCAATGCATTATGTATTGCTGCTTCCACTTGTGTTGAATTTTTCCACTTGTGTTAAAAGCATTCTCAAAATGAATAAATGTTAATGTTATACTTGCCACGTTTCATGAAAGGTATTTATTTGTCCCAGACAATTGATGAAACAGCTGATGCAGTGCTTAAGCTTTTAATTACAACCTGCAAAAAGTTTTCTTTTGTTTGCTATTCCAAGTTAGATGGGTGATATTCATTGAGTTTTATAAGTTAGTGAACACGCATAACTGCATGCAGATTTAGCTTCAACTGACATTCTCTTACAATCTGACAATAACATCTTGGAAGTTGTCTGAGTCGTGACTTGTTGAGTAGTGCACTTGCACCGACATGTTATTTGCGGGTGATCCTCGTTCAAATCTCGCTTGGATCATTTTCCGAACACACTTCTCTCAATTGTGTACGGTCTGATTATGAGTATTTCTGTCCATAGATGTAACCAAAAAAAGAGCATTACGTGTGTATGTCCCTGTCAGCAGAGGTGTGTTTTATCCGAGACACAGTAAGGTCTCTGCTCTCTGTCTCTCAGATGATGGCCTTCTCTCTCGCTGTCCCACAGCAAGCACCCACAGGAAATGAGCATTGGGTGGGGGGCAGAAAAAGCCCCATGACTAACATTTAATTAAGCTGCTGTTATGGAGTAAACACATGGAAATGACATTGCACTTTGCTGTATGCACAGTTCCGAGCAAATGGAAATGAAATGGTCCTTTTCTCGAAACCAGAAGACATTGCACTTGTTTGCCTGATGGTTGTTGTTTAGTAGCTCAGCATTTTTCATACTGACGAGAGAAAACATTGAAACAGAGACCTTAGGGGGGAAATTGTGCTTTTGGGTTTGAATGTCGGCCAATTGTAATTCCTGTGTTTGTCTTTGGAGGTTACACATTGTGTAAGTGACCCGTGATTGTTAGAGAATATTTCAGATGGTTGTGTGAAGGAACTTGCTAACAATGTGAGCCAGCAGATGGTAGAAAGACATCTTTGTAAAACTCTGAAGTTCACATGAAACCAGAAACCCGCAATATATATATAGTATACTGGTGTGAGGTCAGTCAGGTGCAGACTTGATGGATTAGCCTGTTCGTTCTCATGTGATGACATCATTCGCGCACAAACTTTTCAGTATTTATTGTTGATGTTCAACAGACTGCCGTTCAGTCACACTGGGTTCCTCTCATTGTGCATGTGCAAACATTTAACATGCACATTTTGAATGCATCCCGTTTGCTCTAGTTCAGCAGGAGAAAGTTCCAAATAAAAGTGTCTGTTGTTCAGTTTTGAACTAGGAATGGCAAAGTACAGCAGATGTAAACATGCCATCGACACTCCACCAAAGTTTTAAGATTTGTTCTCCAAAATGGCACTTTAATTGCCTTTGAAGTAGTGAATGGCTGCACTCAGTTGTAATGACTTTAGCCATTCCTTCTTAAAGAGCTCAGGTCACACTACATTTGTTAAACTGAATTGCTTTTCTCATCCTGGGACACACGAAAACAGCTTTGACGCCATTGTACACCAACAGAACCAAAGGCTCATCAATTTCAAAATTTATGTTTTATTTTCGTTAATGTGTGGGATAATTACTAGAACTTTCCCAGAGGGTCGGGAACACTTAACGTTGCGTGCTATGAGATTCTACGACTGCAGCTGGGAAATGGCATGTCGTCCGATCGACTGATAGCTGTTGGGGATTGGTTGATTAGAGCACAATCCCATGATGCTTTTCGCCCATATGTGTGTCTCAGCAGGAAACGGCTTTGTTAACCCGAGGGGCTCGCCGGGGCTTCTGGGTACACCCAGCGGGAACGGACTGGGTAAAGTCATGCCTGCGAAGTCACCGCCGCCACCGGGGGGCAACATGGGCATTGGTAGCCGCAAGCCAGACTTGAGAGTCGTCATCCCCGCATCCAGCAAGGGCATGATGCCACCCCTGGTAAGTCTAAAAGAATTGATTCTACATTCACACATCCACAAGATTGTTGCTCCAAATCAATGTTAATCAGCACGCGCAACCATTTGAGTGAAATTATGGTCTTTAGATAGGTTCGCTCACAGTGAAATTAAACTGAAACAGTGTCAGCTACACAACAAGCTGAGGAACGGAGCGAAATATCTGAGATCCAGGTACCCTCACTCCTTCTATTATTCATCTAGAAATTAGAGGGCCTCTCAAATGATTATAATTAAGGTGCAGAGAGCTCTGGCCACATTCAGCACCTGAGGCTATACCCGGCTGTCAGCCTCATTAATCACTACAACATAAAATGGGAAGCAGAAATAAAGAATATTATTATTATTATATTTAAATATGGTCAATAATTAGTTCGTTTCAGCTGTAGAAGCTGCGCTGGTTTCTTCTACAGCACTGCGCGTGTACAGAATCTTGTTTGGTAAATAGAGTTGGGTTACGCAGGGCTCTCTTAGCTCAGTGTAAATATACATATGCATGTGAGTGTATGGAATACTGGAAGCGGTACAGTTTCTTACCCACCATGAATCAAAACAAATCCCACATGCCAAGCTCGTGGCATCTGAAGTCATCAGTAGTAAGAAGCCCAGAGCATTATTCATTTGTGTACATTTGCGTTTATGGTGAGTGTCCTTTTTTGTGTGTGTGTGTGTGTGTGTGAATGAACTGCCTCAGACAGACTAAGGCAGAGCCTGTGAGTGTGCCTGCAGACAGGCTGTCATTAGAACATAATGGTATTAAATTAATCACATCGCAGTGTGACAGAGTGGGGATGAAGGCTTAATCAGAAGCCCATAGTGTGAGCCAGATAATATCTTGTCGCCCTTGTCGTGTCTCCCCACTGTTATTGATTGAGTGCTGGTATTAAGACAGCACTGGTCTGGCACTACTGAGAAGAAAGCTCAGCGTCCTCAATACTGTACAACTCCATGCTGTCAGCTGGCTTCGAATAAAGGGATATATGCATTTACATATGCAAAAAGAGACACCCTAATGCCATAAATAAGGTTTTTTTCTTTCAGAAGTGAAAAGAAGGAAGAAGAAGAATACTGGTTACATTTGGGCCAAAAGTATCGAGAGAAACTGAATTATGGAGTTGACTAGCACTTTGCAAATATATAATGAGAGAAATATACAGAAACAACAGTTATATTGTGAAATATTATTACAATTTAAAATAATCGTTTTCTATAATTTATTTTTTTGTGATGCAAAGCAAAATTTTCATCAGTCATTACTCCTGTCTTCAGTGTCACATGATCCTTCAGAAATCATTGTAATATGCTGATTTATTATAAATGTTCGAAACGGCTGTGCTGCTGTTTTATAATAATTTTTTTTAGGATTATTTGATGAATATAACGTTTAAAAAGAACAACATTTATTTAAAATGGAAATCTTTTGTAGCAATATACACTACCGTTGAAACGTTTGGGGTCAGTCATTTTGGTGACACTTTATTTTAAGGATCAGAAATTAGACACTAATTAATGACTAATAACTGCATGTGTAAGTAACAAACTAATAGCTTGTACTGTGCCAATTACACACTTTATAAGTTCCCAGTACACTGTATGAATGTGTAGCTTATAAGTATGAAATAAATATAGAATGGGCATTTCAACACAGACATTTGCCGAGAAACACTGTCTTTCTAGTTGTTCACTGCAATATTACATGTCTCTTTTCTTATTGGAAAACAGCAAATGTTTACTTTAGAATAGGGAACATAATCTGAAGTAATATTGCATTTATTAGTGATAAATGTGCTTGTTACCTATTAATAAAGGGAATATTTCAGTTATAAATCATTTGTTAGTATAGAACAACTGCTAGAAAGACAGTGTTTCTTAGCAAATGTCTGTGTTAAAATGCCCATTCTATATTTATTTTACACTTATAAGCTACACATTCACACAGTGTACTGGGAACTTATAAAGTGTGTAATTGGCACAGTACAAGCTATTAGTTTGTTTTATTTTTAGCTAATTAGTACATTGTTAGGACAGAAACAAGAATAAAGGGGCTATAAGACAAAAATAAGACAACAGCCAATAAAGGCCTTATAAATAGCTTGTAATGGCATACAAGTACATAACTAGTTACTTACACATGCAGTTATTAGTCATTAATTAGGGTCTAATTTCTGATCCTTAAAATAAAGTGTTACCGTCATTTTTTTTCTTATTATTTTTTGGGGGGAAAAAACTACTTTTATTCAGCAAGGATGTGTTTGAATAAATGCTGTTCTTTTTAATTTTTTATACATTATTAAACCCTAAAAAAAGTATCACAGGTTCCAAAAAATATTAAGCAGCACAACTGTTTCCAACATTGATAATAATCAAATCAAATCAGCATATTAGAATGATTTCTAAAGGATCATGTGACACTGAAGTCCAAAGTAATGATGCTGAAAATTCAGCTTTGATTACAGAAATAAATGACATTTTAAAGAATGTTAAAATAGAAAACCATTATTTGAAATTGTAATAATGTTTCACAATATTACTGTTTTGTTTCTGTATTTTTGATCAAATCAATGCAGGCTTGATGAGCATAAGAGACTTCTTTCAAAGACATAAAAATAGTAATGTTTCCAAACTTTTGACTGGCTCTATATATTGTATGTATTTATTACAACTTATTTCCAGCTAATTGTCTATATACTGTATATCATTTATCCAATTCAATTTATATAAATTATAAATAAATATGATTTAAAATGCATTATTATATTACAAATAAATATTACACACATGTTAAAATGTAGCGCATAGTTCTTATATTCTCACGAGTTCTTAGCTACATTTTCTCTCTCTCATTTAACCTAGTGTTTACTATTCCACTCTGGTAAATAATCGATTAAATCAAGTGGAGGACTGTGCCAATGAAAGCAAAATGATTGATGGAGCTATTGGACACACAAGCTCATGTATGGATGAGTGTCTGAGGTGAAGGGTTAAGCACATCCTAGCTGTGAGGTCAAGCTTCCCAATGATTTGTTTTTCCCCTAAGGACTTAAAAACCCCACTACTTTTCTCCCTTACTCCACTATTACTCTCCCTTTGTTTTGGATTTCGCACCTAATTGCTGTGACGTACAAACCGCATGGCCATGAGCAATGAAAATGTTGTCTATTTAGTGCCAACAAATTTGACTTTTCATTTGAATTTGTCTCCGAATTTGAATTTCCAGTTTTATTGGAAGTAACCTGAGGCAGCGTTTGGTTCACGCTTTAGTTTCTGAATTTGAATAAGTTAGTTTAAAGGTGAACACGGGGGGTTGACCCAGCTCAGCTTAGGTGTGCCACCTGGCTCTTTACTGACAGCTTCGTCTGCTCTTTTCTGTTGGAAGCAGTCGGAGGAGGAAGAGATGGAGTTGGTGAGTTTCACAGAATGCCTTGGGAAGACTGATATAGCTTAGTGAGATGATTCCACTGCTTGCGTAAAGATACACTAAACCCAACCTGAACTGGATAAACTCATGAGTGTTGTGTGGATGTCTGGTCTGCGTTGTGTGTGACTCACACTGCATGTACTGAGCCTTTTTAAGGAAGTTTGAAAGAGCCACAGTATGTTCCGAAATGTACGTGTATGTGTGTTTGTGCTAAAGAAAGAGTGTTGTGGGTGTATTGGAAGAAGAATGATGAATCCACAGAATCCCCAAAGATGCAATCATTATTAATTATTTAATATTTGCCTAAGACCTCACCAATAAGTCTGGTATTAGTTTTATTATTAAAGCAACATAAAAGCTTTGATCAATCAAAGCAACATTTTAAGAAACACAATCCACATAAAACATGTTCTAGCAGTCAACATATTTGAGTATTATCCAAATTCTTATTCTCTTGTGTTTCTTGTTTTTTGGCCTGGGCAGTGATTGCTTTACTTATAATGATGTTGTTAAAATGGAGCTGAGTCCAAAATGATGACATCAGTTTAGGAGAACGCCAAATGCTGTCAGAGAACATATTTTCACTAGCAAATGAAACAAATGTGAATGCATTTTACAATATTGAAACACTACTGTACAATATTGAAAGACCACTGTTCTGTAGCATCTACATTCCACATTAGTTGAGAGACTATGCAATGTCTATATCAAACTCTGTATGTAGATATTCATCAGCTAATGTAAAACTGAGCAAAATTGCTTTGAATTAAATATGCTTTTTAAAGTTATTTTTCTCTAAGTGTGTGTGTGTGTGTGTGTGTGTGTGTGTGTGTGTGTGTCAGTGTGTGTGTGCGTGTGCGCGCGTGTTTGTGTGTCCACACTCTGCATGTCCACACGTTTGGCTTGCGGTGACTATTTGATTTCACTGCATGCTGGATGCTGTTTGGATAAGAGATTTACCTTATTCAGTGCATCACATTTTCGGATCCAGTAAATAAACTCTCTTTAATATCAGTAATATTAATATCAGTTGTGTCTCCTAGGCAGCAGTGGCATTAAATGAAGTGCAATTTAAGACGTTTCCTTAAGTCAGCTGCCTCTCATTTTCTCTCTCTCGAGAAAAAGACCAAATTTATCTCAGGTCTCAAACTGCTTTATCAAGATAGTCTTCAATCAAACTCTTTTCAATTAACTCAAATATTTCTCAGCAAAGTCTACCATTTCCTAATAATTGTATAGCTCTATACTCTTAACTGTTGTTTTTAGTTTTAAGGTATTTTAGTAGAAACATCTTAGACAAACCTGATTATTTCATAAGAGAGTTTGGTTTTTCTTGTCGATGACTGTTTGTGTGTGGATTTTCTATATTATTGTGCTAAAGTCAACACAGGTCACTGTATATTCTCTAGCAAAACTTTGCAGTGATCTTGTTAACAGATATACAGGTATACCACATGTTTAAGGCATTCTGCAGTGTCTTAAGTTTATATAGACCAGGGGCTACTGAATTAAAGCTGTTTAACTGACAGCATCCTGCAAAACAATTTGATTTCTTTCTAGAATGAATCTGCAGCGCCTCTTATTGGTGTAAAATGGTATTACCACATAATTTACACCAAACCACACTATTCTAATGACAGTGCTTCACATGGTAGGATAGAGTATGCATGCATGTCTGTGATTTGGATTTCTATCTCATTAACTTTGTGTATGTGGTCCTGTGTGCAGAACACTCAGAGGATAAGCAGTTCCCAGGCTCTGGCCACACCAGTGGTCTCCATCACCACCCCGAGTCTGCCACCACAAGGCCTGGTCTACTCAGGCATGCCTACTGCCTACAACTCTGGTGAGTATAACACACACACTTCTACAATAATTGTAATGTATTCATTCATTCATGGCTTGATTTAATTTTAATTCATCTATGAGTGGCTTGATAAAAAAGAGGAAGACTCTACGTTTCATGACACCATCCAGCTCTGAGCTAAATAATAAACATAACACAAATACTTGAAAGGCTCTACTGTGTGAGTGCAGAGGTGATTGAGTGACTCATAAACTCTGTTGTTGATTGTTGTGTGTTGTTTTGCTCTAGAATACTCCCTGAGCAGTGCTGAGCTCTCCTCTCTGCAAGGCTTTGGCTCTCCAGGGCTCTCTATAGGCTCAATGTCGGCATGGCAACAGCATCAACTGGGCCAGGCAGCTCTCAACTCGCTGGTGTGAGTAACATAGATGTGTGCTGTCACACACAAGCGTGCACACACACACACACAGGTTTGCAGAACACTAACTAATGTGCCAGGGCATGAGGTCAAATGCATTCTTAGTTGCCATACTTTTTCATTTTTTATCTTGTAGAGAGTGGAATGAAAGGATGGATGGATGTCCAGGTCATAATTCACTCTAAAAAATAAAAGAACAAAATATAAAACCATATTTTGCTGAAAACTGAAGTATTTCAGACAAACCAGACAAACCCGTGCCATGAGGTTAGGATGGGACTATCTGTTTGGCTGATTTGTGTTATTTTTTCCTGAAAAAAGGTCATATCTTAATATCTTGTGTGATTGTGCTTCTCACGTAAATGCATCTTGTTTTAAAGATGTTCCGTTTTTTTTTTTTATGGAAAATACTGAAAAATGTATTTTATTTTTTTGCAGAATAAAGGCTCAAAAATTACACACTTTGCTTTAAGAGAAAAAAAAAAATGTTTTGGACTTTAAGATTTGTATGCTGGTATTTATACTAATTTAAATAATAATATTAATAATAAATAAATAATGTGTTACATTAAAAATAACAATTACATCTAAAAATTGCAAGACACATAATGGCAGGGAAAACATGCTTAATTATTATGAAAGTAATGTCACCATAAATCTTAATGGTCCTAAAATAGGCTTCTTTTTCATTATGCAAAATGCAATTTCTTTTTCTTTTCTTTTTTTAGATGAATAGATAGATACAGTAGATGTATAGATAGATAACAAAACAACTGGGTTGTGCAGCACTATACATTTATATAATTAAATGTTTGTATAGTTTCACTGTAACAGCAGAGTGCATTCCTCACAGACAGAAAAAAAGAATATAAAAAGAATATAAAATGTTTCCAGAGCCTGTGAATGAAAGCTTTCATTTAAACGCAGTGGTTGTGCCATCAAAACATTAGTGAACTGTTTTTGACACATTCTGCCAGGCATGCTCTAATTCGATACCACCCTCTAAAATGATTCAGGTGCTGTTATTGCTGCAAGCGCCATTGAGTAAACAGATGGAGGGTGGGATATTATTATTATACGGCTATCTTGGTCTCTATTTTAGCGTCACATAGTTGCTGTTGAGTTTAGTAATTTTTGCAGTTCATATGTATATACATGTTTTTATGGGTAACACTTTACAATAAGGTCTCAATTGCTAACAGTAGGTACTGTTAACTAACATTACCCAGCAATGACATATACATTTGTTACAGTATTAATCTTTGTTAACATTAGTTAATAAAAAATACAGTTGGTCATTCATTCATTGTTTGTTCATGTTAGTCAGTTCAACTACTTTTGATTTTAATCATTTTAGTAAATGTTGAAATGAACTAAGATTAATAAATGCTGTAGAAGTACTGTTCATTCTTAGTCCATGTTAACTAACGTAGTTAACAAATGGAACCTTACTGTAAAATGTTACCGTTTTATACACTTGTACTAATTTGTCATTTTGTAATTTCCACTCTTTGTTCAGAGGTGGCCACTTACCTCAGGGCTCAAATCTCTCCATCAACACCAGCCAGCATGTCAACATTAAATCGGAGCCCATCTCTCCTCCACGTGAGCGCGTGACCCCGTCCGGCTTCCCGCCCCAGCAGCAGCAGCAACAGCAACAGGCTCCCTCTGGCCGTCCCGACATGGGCCGCTCGCCCGTCGACAGCCTCAGCTCCTCCTGCTCCTCTTACGATGGAAGCGACCGAGAGGATCACCGGCCTGATTTTCACTCTCCCCTCGGCCTGGGTCGACCCCCCGCCGCCGGGGGCGAGGAGAGAGAGAGCCCCACGGTCAAGCGCATGCGCATGGACACCTGGGTGACATAAAGCTGTCTGGAGCTTGGCAGCCAGTCAGTCACACGCAGGGCTGGGCAGGGGGAAAGGGAGAGAGGAGTGACAGCAGGGAGGGTCATTATTGTTATTATTCTATTGATATAATTTAATGTCATTTAACTTTTTTTTGTAAGTAGGTGGATGGGGAAAGAAATCGAAAATGTCCTGACATATTGAAATTTAACAGATGTGAGGAGAGAGAGAGCGAGAGAGAGAAATTCTCAAGTCGA
The DNA here is from genome assembly GCA_026230005.1 of Gila orcuttii. Taxonomy (NCBI): domain Eukaryota; kingdom Metazoa; phylum Chordata; class Actinopteri; order Cypriniformes; family Leuciscidae; genus Gila; species Gila orcuttii. The sequence continues at coordinate 8,830,025 of JAPDVR010000005.1, read as the reverse complement.
GCAGTCAGAATGAATGGTGTACTCAAAAAACAGGTGTTATCAGGTACTTAATGCAAATTGCATTGTGCGATAGCCCAATGTATGAAGAAAACATTTCGATAATTGTTGTCACTGGTGCAGTTTGACACTTGTAGCTGTTTTCGCTGTTGAATTTGCAAACAATCAAAGAAAGTTTAGGGGCGGCTTTCTGTCCGAAGGCTCCTGCCTGTTGGGCTCATGTATTAAACAATCTGTATCTGCACTCGCCCTTATATGAAGTATGTCACTTAGTAATTTATTTAAAGGTATTTGATGATAGATTCGGATCAGTTTTACGAGGGAAGGCTTGTATCTAAAATTACATCACATTTCACCTCAGTTCAGACATTAAGTCAAAGAAATGAAAATGTCTCTAAATGTATAAGTCAGCAATTCAATTCTAAATTCTTTTTTTGCCGTTTTTAACAAATAGGAAGAGAAAAGGTAGCCGTCATTGTACATTCATGCAGCTCCAACAACTCAATGGTAACGCAAGCCAAAGCCTCTATGTAATTTTGTCGTACTGTAGGTTGGGGATTTTCAGCATTTCTCTCTCGATGTTCATATTAGTTCTGTCATAGTGTGCGTTGTTACAAACCTTGGAAAACGATTAACATGCAAAGCAGATCTTGAAACGATATCTAAAGCCATGAACACTTGCTGTTCTGTTTGTAAATTAAAGATTTGAGCCAAACCTTTTTTTCTTTTGTTATGTACATAGCAACTTTAATATATATATCACTTTTGGTGTAAGTACGTATGTATTGTACCTTCACCAGATTCAAGAAAAAGTATATTTTTGTGGATTACTGCCAAGTTTACAAGGCGAGATCCTTATTAAGTAGAGTATTCACTGGTTAATATTTACTATTTTGTTAACTATACTGTACTTTCTTCAAATCTGACTATTACTGGTAATAATCGAAGTGTTTTGTTTTTTTTCCCTAGAAGGTCATTTTTGGGTCGTTTACCCTTTAATGGTGGTGAATGTCTGTCCATAAGAAATTGTAACAACAGAGCTGTATGATTCAGGCTCAAGTGTCTATTTTGTTTTGTAAAACGATACTCGTCATGCTAAGAAAAAAATATGGTTGCATTTCTTCCAACTGTTTTGTGAGGGATTAGCCTGCAGCTGCTGAATACACTGCCTACTTTAACCCATCACAGCTTACATGCACTATTCACCGAAGACACATTTCTCTTTACAGACGTTCCCACAGTTTGTAAAGAAAGCTCATTTTGCTGAAACCCTGTTAAATTCATTTCGAACCGAATTCCTCGGAAATTGTAAATACCATATCTTTAAGTAACCCTACTTCACAGATACATGCATACTATGTACAGAACACCTTTCAAGTTCTTTTGTGAATTGGCTCATCTACAGATTTCCTAATGTAAAGGAGACACCTTACGGAGGCATCAGTTCTGTATTGCTGGACAAGAGGGGGTGCTGTAGCTTTCTCCGGCGTCGCGTTTCGCTCTGTGTGCATATCTTCATGTGTGGCTGTTTGTTTGTGGCCTCTGGCTTGCATCACACCTTACTGCCCCTCAGGTGGCAAAGCGTCAGGGGATTCAGCAGCTAAAGATGGAAATACTAGACAATGCAAACAAGCTTGGACATGATATCTGTACTGGATTGCACAAAAACGTTTGTATGTTCAAGTTTGCCATGGGATGCTCTCCTCTTCAGATTTGTTATGTATTCGGTCAGTGTGCGCATCCTCCCTGCCCTCTTGAGCACCACAGCAACTGGCAATAAGCTCATATTAATCTATGCAGTCCCCAACCCACACATAGCCAGGAGCACAAAGCATTCACATTGAAAGTGGAATTCTTAATAAAAAAATAAAATAAATCGAGAGAAGAAAAAAATAAAAGCATGCATATTATATTATCACACACCCATTAATCATACAATGTTGCCTAGTTGATGAATGAGAAAATGACTGTTAACCCTTTGTCCTTAAGTGCTTGCATATTAAAGAGATAGTTCGGCCAAAAATTCTGTCGTCATTTACTCAAATGTCCTCAAGTCATTCCAAATTTGTATGACTTTTAACACGGAAGATGTTATTTCAAATTATGTTTCAACTTTATTTATTTATTTATTTTTTTTTTGCAATTACAGCTAATGGGGCCCAAAACAGTATCGACCGCATTGATATTCATTAATTGAATTCTCATTTTTGGGTGAACTATCCCTTTAACTTTACATATAAAGGCACACTGATTAAATATGACAACCACAAGAGCCATGCAAACACTGCTTTAGGTATAGCTTTAGATTTAATCTCAGATGTACGAGCTTTGTTGTCTCAGCTGAATTGAAACCCAAACTCCTACGATGTCTGTCAAAATCATTTAAAGTTGATCGCAATCAAAGCTTTTCAGGGTAGACGAGCAATAATGCCAGCCCAGTGTTCTGAAAGCACTGAGGATTAAAAACATGCAGGATTTTCATACCGTGGACGTGTTGAATGCACACACAGACACTCAACATTAGTGCTGGATTAGGAATCAGGGAGTTTCTCTGCTACATGCACAATTAGAGCCTTATTCCAAAGAGTTGCTAGTGTTCCGAATCAAATCTGATGTCACTCATCACATTTTGAATTCATTGAAACAAAATCACCCTCGCGTCAGGGGTCCCTATAAATGCACATGAGAAATACATAAGAGATCTAAGGGGGGAGGCCGATCCTTTGGTGTGGAGTGCTGTGTCACAAACTGTTGAATGTGAAAGGAAAGGATAAAGAGGAAACAACAACTGTTTGTTGCTTACTTTCTTCACTTTGCTGTGCAAGAGTACACTGCTTTGCTTTATGGCTTTTCTAAATCAGAATTATGTATTTGGTAATTGTTTGTAGTTACTAGTTCACTTCAAGAAGCTGTTTGCGGTTTGGACGCTCAAACCGTTTGGCGGCACAAGCTGGACTTTGTTGCCATAACTGAAACAAGATGTTTCAAAAATGATTTAAAAAAAAACAAAAAAAGTAAAACATGAGAGAGAACTTTAATCTGCATTATATTTCCCTTGAATGTGTTGTTTTATCTTCATTATACAATAAATATTCTAGTGAACTTTTTATTGAATGACTAAGATATTATGCTAGAGATTGTTGTACAAATTTGTATTCTGCATTCACTAAAGTAAAGATATTGGCTTTTATTGTGTAACATAGGTTCTCTCGCTTATTCTGTGCAAACTGAAGTGAACAATTCTTTGAATTTGAGTAGACTTTGTCCACATGTGAAGTCCCAAACATTAGAATTTGTCCACTTTATTAAAAACCTCATTGTACCCTCAAATACTCACTCTATGTGCCTTCATACTGCATCTCTGAGAAACACACAGTCAGTGCACATGGAACTTCAGTGTAGAAGTTGGGTAACATTTTGCCCATGGGCTAGTTTAGGGTTTTATGAAACACGTAGACCAGAAAATAAACATTCAAGAACATTCATTAAAAAACAGTCATTAACAGTAGGCTAATATAAAAAAGTATTTGTTTATATTATTAATTTAATACACATACTGTATGAAGTCATGAAGCAGCTCTTCAAGTTTCAACTCTTAAAAAAACATAGCCTAAAACTTGTCTGCCAATTTAATAATAATAAAAAAGTTACATAATTTTAAAGGAAAATGCTTTTTATTAACTCATTTTTAAATTACAAATGTCAATATATATATATATATATATATATATATATATATATATATATATATATATATATATATAATATGCCTATATATCATACCTATATATAAGCCCAGAAAATCCAAATTATTATTAATCATAAGAAGCGTACTTTATTTATTTTTATTTTGCGTAGATCCGGACAAAATGTGAGCATCACGTCATTGACACATTTACATGCAATATGAAAACGATCCAGCAGGTGGCGCAGAATTTGCATGCAGACCAAACCCAATAGTAAATGGACAATAACGATACAAGCAATGCAAGTTCAATCCCAAGAAGCCTTGGAAAGGAAATAGTTATTTCAGATATTATATTTAAGGTAAAAAAAAAAAAAAACCCAACCAAATTATACATAGCCTACATACAAAGCGTAAAATGTCAATGAACACCACTAAATATATATATATATATATATATATATATATATATATATATATATATATATATATATATATATAAAAATACATTTTAAAGTAGGAAGTAGGAAGAATGCAAACAAAGCATGTTACGGTAGTGCACGCTAACAACCTGATACTCCGGTAACTGCTGCAAAACTAGTCATAACTCCGCCCTGGAGAGGCAAACCGGTCCAAGCAGAAATATCTCTCTGAAGACATCACATCACTACTGATACAGATGATGTGAAATTTAATGCAGTTGCCAGTCATGTCTTCTACAAGAAAACACGTCCAGTAGTTCATCTGGAAAGAGGTAAGAGCTTATAACGTTAGTCCTCTTCGTCAAATACTTTTTCATGGTAACAGTTTCTGTCAAAATACATCTGCTACAGATGTTGTTACTGATGTAAATCCATAATAAATCACTGATCTACTTCAGTGTGCCAACTTGAATATTTAGCTATTTGCAGTAATTATACAATCACAAACTTTCTTTTTGCTGTAAGTTGTCGAATTTTCCTAATAATTTAAGCTGCCAATAACATCAACAAAAATGTAAAACCAGCCTAACACACCTCTGAAAACAATGTAGGCTACACACCTCGTGAACATTCAGATGTAGTAACATTATAGTGCAATCAAATTCATAATTGTGAACTATTGTACAGAGAAAGAATGCGTATTCATATACTCTATATTCTTATTTCTTATTTTAACTGTTGCTGACAAAAGAGATTTATAGAAAGTCTCTTGTATGCTTTGCTGTGGAGTGTATTTGCGGAAATGTGTTCTTTACTGAAGTACTGTTGAAACTTAAACCCGTGTTTTTACATTTCTAAGGCAAAAATGATACACTGTAACAATTATAGAAGTCATGGCAACCATGGCTCATTTTTACAGTGTATCATTTTTGCCTTAGAAATTTCAGAACAAGGGTCTTTCTTTCTTTCCTCCATTACTCATCGAAAGAATAAACTATTTTAAATTTCATTTTTGAAGTAAATACGAGTTCAACTCCATTTGAAAGACTAATATAGCTTAAAAATTAGCTGAAATTACTTGTACAGCCAATTTGATTATTCTTAAAAATGTAAATTGATTTTTTGCTACATACAATTTCATTTAGACAAAAATCCAAATACTTTTTTTTTTAACTCACTCCTCCATGCTGAATCTGCTGCTGAATTAATTTCAGTCAAGACTCTTTAAAATCTGGTGTGTTCTGAGGAAATTATGAAATGGGTTGCTTTTCAAACTTACTTTAATGAGAACATGTCCTCCATCTCTTGATTTGATCATTTTCAAACCCTTTACTTTATATGTGTTAATTAAATGGCAGAGACTTTTTAAACTTTTACTCTACTGAGAGTAGTTTTACTTTTTTTAGTACCCATACCATGAATAAAAAAAACTGCTGATCTAGACATGTAAAGCATGTTATGGTCGGCATTGTCATGTGATAGTCTTCAGATGTGTGACCATTTTTTGAGAAACATCACAGTTCGACCACGAAGACACCGGAATGGTCTGGAAGTTGACAATGTAACAAGCACTTTTTCTGCATACTTTGCAGTTGACTCGTGTGCCATTGTGCTCTACATACACGCTGTTTCGTGTCAAAGTGTGAACCCTTGATATTATCTGTGTTTTTTGGCGGTTTCACCTGAAAAGCAGTGTCCAATCCAGCTCCTGGAAGGCTTATTGTCCTGCAGAGTTTAGCTCCAATCCAAACAAACCTGAACCAGCTATTCAAGGTCTTCAGGATTACTCGATACTTCCAGACAAGTGTGATGGGGCAAGTTGGAGCCAAACTGTAGGACGTTGGCCCTCCAGGAGCAAGATTGGACACCAATAACATGCTGTACAACATCTGCTTGAACGCTCTTCAGACTGGATACTGTACTAAACAAATGTGTATACGCTCAGAGCTACTCAAGGAATACAAAAAGAAAGCTAAAAATTAGGATCTGCTCCTTCAGCCCAACATCATGCGTTCATTTACAAACAGCAGTAGGTCACTACATATTCTTTGCTGAAAAGTGAGAATCATGTACCCTAACAAGTAACCAAAAACGCAAGCTGACAGGACTGTGGGTAGATTACCACCAGTGCATAATAACAGTTGGTGTTAAAGAGATAGTTTACCCTAAAACAAATTTTTTGTCATAATTTTGGCATAATTTACATAATCAACAAGTTGTTCCAAACCTATATGAGTTTCTTTTTTCTGTTGATCACAAAAGAAGATATTTTAAATAATGTTGGTAATCAAACAGCATTGACTTTTATTGTAGAAAAAAAAAAAATACTATGGAAGTCAATGGCTGCCGTCAACTGTTTGATTACCAACATTCTTTAATATATTCTCTTTTGTGATCAACAGAAGGAAGAAACTTGTTCAGGTTTGGAACAATATGAGGGTGAGTAAAAAATAAAATTTTCCTTTTTGGGTGAACCATCCCTTTATCAATTGTAAGAAGAAAAACATGAACATGATTTATGTCTTATATAAGTGGAATTATAATAAACACTTTAATATCTAGATTAAATAAACATAAGACGTAAGGTGTGCACATTACGTACTGTATTTACAGTAGGGCTGAAACAACTGATTATTTTGATAGTCGATTAATCAACTAATCGATTATTTCACAGATTAATCTGCAGGCTTTGATCGATTAATTAAAATATGGAATTATAGGCTTCTGCCGTGCAAAGGCAAAAGACTGTAACTTAGTTTTTGGTCTTGTTGATATTTTTGGCACATTCAAGATCTCCTTTATTATGTGGATTTGTATCTTGAGTCAATTCCATTGTTTTTTCGAGAAAATAATGGGTTGTCTGTCTTAACAGTAACTTCCAAAAGCCAATGAGAAACCAAGGCAGAACACCGTAACACCAGATACCGCTCTTTGGCTTTGTTTTGGAAACGTGCGTCAATATTACTGTGCCGGCGTTCTATCAAATAATGCTACCGATCAGATTGTACGGTGTTCTGCCTTTGTTTTACTCTCCATTAAAATTGAAATTACGATGTAGCCTGTGTACTTTGTACAGCTGCCATCAGTCCCTGTAACTGAGTAACCCCAGAGTGCAGTCTGGACGATCGGGGCGCGCCACACATTAAGGCGTGGCGACACGTGTCGCTCCGCCCACACCCTATTATATTGGTTTATAATAGCAATCTTATTGGTGTAGACTTGAGACATGAGCATGCACTTTCCTTTATGCATGAGTTTATGAATTATCTACTACGCTGTGTGGCCGTACTACAGAAATATTAAAGGGATAGTTCACCCAAAAATGAAAATTCTGTCAGTAATTACTCACCCTCATGTTGTTCCAACCCCGTAAGACCTTCGTTCATCTTCGGAACACAAATTAAGATATTTTTGATTAAATCTGAGAGCTGGATCACTCCTCCATTGGCTTCTTCAGGGATTGAAACTTGCCAGCCCCAAAAAGTTATTATTAAAGACATTGTTAAAATAGTCCAAGTGACTACAGTTGCTCAATCTTAAGTTTACCAAGTGACGAGAATACTTTTTGTGCGCAAAAACAAACAAAAATAATGACTTTATTACAACTATTCATTTCCTTCTCTGTGGGCCTCTAGTCAGTTAACGTAGTGTGATAGCGTAGTGCTACGTCACACATAGGCTTACTGTTGGCCGACGCTGGTCATGTGTATGATGCGTGTGACGTACAACCATAGACTGTAAAAAAATATGGACGTAGTGTCCATGACGTCACCCATAGGTTTCTAAAGAGCGTTTTTGAAGCCTAAAGTGGGTGGAGTCGGCCGACGCCATCTCCTGCGTCACTCCCGGATAAACAAAAATGGGCAAAAAAAGGCGGGTTTTGGGTGGAGTTGAGGTGCCTGGATGCTGAAACAGCCTAGCTCGACGTGATCAAGTTTGCTGCTCAGGCTAAGGAGCTAATGTGCTACTGGCCTTGCGCTAAAGTGACAAGCCAATAGTTAAAGTTCATGTTTTTGCCCTTCGAAATACTATAATAGTTAAAAGACATAACTAAATGTGAGACTATGTCTATTGTGATGCATTATTATTCTGCTAGATAAAAATGTATTATCATGCAGTAACTTACAATATTTGCTCTGAGCGTGTGTGAGACAGTGATTCATGCGCATACATGTCAGTCAGCGCGGCATCGCACGTCAAGTTCGTAGAGAGCTTTATTCAGTCCATTTTAAATTCTGATAGATATTACCTAAGAAGTTCAAGTAAATGCACTAGAAATCCGGGCTCATTTAAGGGACGGAGAGAAAGCACTGACACCTGCAGGATTTCATCTAACGGTACTTTTTATTTAACACTAAAAAGATAAATAAGCATATTATAGTCTATCTCTTCCGTAAGATCAACGGTACCGCAGAACGAGTGTGGCCTCTATACCTTAGACGTTTTTAAATCTGAACTCCAAAAAGCAACGAAATTGTCAGACATCCATGAGTGCATGAATCCAAGGACCCCCTCATAACAATAACTGTCTGTGATTAATATGCTTAAAACTATTTGTACTCTTAAATGCCATTGGAATTAGTTGCATTGTAATCTTTTTCACCCTAAAAACCTAAGACCTGTTTTTTAGAACAGAAACAAATGTCAGTTTAAATCATGTTAATACCTCTTACTTGTAAACAGTGGGTCTTTTATTCAAATTGCATTTGGACTCAATAGCATTTACACTAAGTAATTTATCTTAAAAGATTTCATAAAATCAACAGCAAGACAGCAAGCACATGCTTGTTCTAATAAAACCAAACATTAAAATTCCCTAGATTAAAATTAAAACATTAACATTTTACATTAAAATAATAGTTCACCCAAAATGAAAATTCTGTCATCATTTACTCACCCTCAAGTTTTTCCAAACCTGAATGAGTTTCTTTCTCCTGCTGAACACAAAAGAAGATATTTTAAAGAATGTCAGTAACCAAACAGTTGATGGACCCCATTGACTTCCATATGTTTTTTAAAAAAAGAACCAAAAACTGTTTGGTTACCCACATTCTTCAAAATATCTTCTTTTGTGTTCAGCAGGAGAAAGAAACTCATTCAGGTTTGGAACAGCTTGAGGGTGAGCAAATGATGACACACTTTTCATTTTTTTTGGGTGAACCATCCATTTAAAATAACATTTAAATTATGTAATGTTACTTTACGTGCATCAACTTTAAAATAATGAACTCATTGCACCTTATGTCAATGGCAGAACAATCAACAATCATGACATAATTAACACTGTTGCAGAACACATCCTAGTTAAGTTAAACCAAACTTTTATTTGGCGGGTTGTAGTGAATAAAAGTTTTGTATTGTTATTATTTATGTAGGCCCAGGGGCGGAATGTTTTTAGTAAAGCCCCGAATATTTTGCTACCTTGTCTTTCTCATAGAGCAAAACAATTAATCAGAAAAACAAATGTGAATAAGATTACAGCTGCCGTGATTACCTAATCATGAAAAGTGCATATTACAGTTTTATTTATATTTTTCCCTTTGCATTAAAGGTACTTACTACGTGCTTTTGCAGCGTTGAGCATTGTAGCCAATCACAGACATGCCTGTTGAACGCATCGGCCAATCAGAGGCGTTTAAACGAGTCGCGTGCTGAAGATGTGTTTTGCGCGAGCTCACCGAGTTCTACACTTTTCGCAAATAAGAATAAGAGATTCACTGCAATGTATTTGATATTCTTGATGCTGCTCTGATGCACTCCATTACGCACCGCTCTGATTGTTGGATGACTAAAAGTTCAGCGGTCTTGCTCATCAATGTCAAAATCATTAAAGAAAGCGTCCGGGTTTACCGTTCACAGAAGGATGTTAACAGTGAACGAACCCCTGGTAAAATGTAAGTAGATAAAGATTTAATATTTGACAGCTGTAATTATTTCACTAATACAATAAGCCTTTCTTTTTCTTTATTCCCTTAAATCACTTTTGTAATCAATTCAATAATTTAAATAAAAATACCCAATTTTAGTTTGGGCTAAAGCCCGAATATCCACTGACCCTAGAACCGCCCCTATTTTTGTATCAAATTAAATGCTGAAACGTTCTCAAAGTGACTCATAGCAGCTCTGGAGATGACGCTCTTGTGTAAAGGCAAAAGGCTCATTCATTTTTTCTCATGTAGGCCTATGCCGCCTATCAAAGAGAATGAAAGCCCGTGTCCGCCATATACAACTCAGTACTCGAAGTGGGGCGGTACTGCGTACCGGTGTTGTGCCGAATTCCGACCCCCGCCAAATTAACCCCCCCCCCCCCCCCCCCTAGCATTGCTAGGTTTAGGATTAGTTGTGGGGGAGGGGTTAGGATTAGGGGTGGGGTTAGGATTAGGCAATCAGGTACTGACTTCAACGAGGGGGGTAGTAATTTGGCAGGGGGTCGAAATTCGGCACAACGCCTGTACTCTACCACTGACAGAAAAAGCGTCACTGTCAAACCCGTTTCACATATGGCGCTTTTCCATTACCAGTACCAGCTCGACTCGGCTCGCCTCGCCTCGACTATACTCCGTTTGCAGTGCGTATGTGGTGCATATTTTTTCCGCACCCGTATTAACAGGTTAGAGCGTTCACAATGCACGCGGATGCGCTCCGGCGATCCGTTCCAGGAGCGGTGTGTAGCCTATACAGCAGTGCAGAGATCGTTTCCACACCGAGTCTATTTCTGCTGTGCTGCACGTGCTGAATTAAAGTTACAGCGCATGATTAGTGGTCAAAATCAGTGGTGTAGTCTAGTTTTTTGTAGTGAGTATACTGTGATATACCAGCAGCATCGCAGCGATTCGGTCTGTGTTTTCTGCATCGCGGACATCACAGGACCCTATTATATTGAGGTGTTTTGCAACTTCAGTGTAGTAATTTATTGCTACTTCAGCAAAGTCTGCTGCTGTCTTAACTTTGAGAGACAAGACAACTGATGCGTGATAAGTGCAGCAGTTCCAGTCAGCCAGTGCTAAACTTTCAGTGCCTTCAGCTTTCCGCATTGATTGGCCGGACTCGTGACTCCCAACAAATCAGATGTGCGGGACATTGCATTGGTCTAGTCTACAGAGTGGTGAGTTCCGACAGAGGTGGCTGCGTCAGAGCCAAATATAGCGCATTTCAAAATTAAATTATTTTATCGGCAAATCGGTTTTGAAAATGGCCGATACCGATAACCATAAAAATGCTCAATATCGGCGCCGATAATCGGCCAGGCCGATAATCGGTCTACCCCTATTTTCTAGTGGGTATACGGCGTATACCTGCGTATCACGTAGACTACACCACTGGTCAAAATGAACACAGATTGACATGAAAATATAATAATCTTACCATAAATGCATTTAATTAAATAAAATGTATAGTATCTCACCATAAATTTATTTTTGACCTTGCAGACTTGGAGGAGTTCCGTTTTCTCACACACATAGGCCTCGTTTACACTGTCAGTGAAATGTGACCCAATTCCGATTTTTTGCTCACATTTGACACAGATCGGATGTGTCCTGACAGTGTAAACAGGAACAAAACGCATGCATTCGGATATTTCCAGATCGGTTTCAGGCCTCATTCATATGTGGAAATAAATCGGATATGTGCCAATGCGACTGTCATGTAAACAGTCAGATCGGATTTTCTGAGGCATTAGGCGACTTCTCCGCGGTTTAATGACGAAAGAAACCCACGACGCGCTTCTGCAAAGGGATGGATGACCGACGAAACGTATCATCGTAGGAGAGGAATGTGGACAGGGGCACGGGAAGTGTTTTCACAGGATTGTAAATGTAACGAAAATTGTTCATTTACATTTATTTTGTTATAATTTATTTGCTGTCTCTGTGCTGCATATGGCTCTTTATTGTATAATAGTGCACAGCCCATAACCCCTTTATTTTAAGGCTTAATTTATGTCCCGTAGATCGGTCCGTTGCATTACGAATGAAAGCATTATCAATGTCAAACATGTGATGTGCAGTCAAGTTCGTGTGTGTGTGTATGCTGTTTTAACAAGTGTTCTCACCGATACGCGTGTGATTCGTGGAGTTTTAACGAGTTTTATAGACATTGTTTCTTATTCAAAAGTGGTGTTTTGCAACTTCGCATATCGCAGAGGATGAAACATATTTCGTGTTCGTCCATCTGTGCAAGATAATTTAACCCTTTAAGCATGCGAGATATGTTTCAGATAGTAGCCTATGGCAAGTGCAAACACATGAATCAGATATGGGTCACAATTTAAAGAACGTGTAAACACACAGTCAAAAAAATCGGATATAAGCAACAAATCATAATTGGGCATCAAGACCTGCAGTGTAAACGAGGCCATAGACACACGCGCGCGCGCGCGCGCGCGCGCACACACACACACACACACACACACACACCAACGACTTGTTTAAATACATTTATGTTGTTAATAAATAACAATAAATTGTTGTTGTACCAGCAATATCTCCAAGTTTTGTTTTTCACAGTAGAATTTTCACATGATTTGCCAGTGCAAGAGAGTACCGGCACCTTTTTCCCCCACTCCAAGCACTGAATAAAAAAGGTAGGCTAATTGTGACTTTTTAATCTCACAATTCTGACTTTAAAGTCACAATTACCTTTTATTTTATTTTTATATTCAGTGGCGGAAACGGGCTTCCATTACAAATGACATAGGCAATTACTACTAAACGTCTTAAACAATATTAATTTAAAACATTTAAAATAAACTGACGGATAAAAAAAAGAACTGAAAAATTTAAACCTAGCCTCTTAACTTTGATTTTACAACTAGGCTAGGCTACTGTATATTCGCGGATTCACTCTTCTCTCTGGATATGCGTGCGCGTTTGTGGGGGGAGAGAAAGAGAGAGCAGGAGCGCTCTGCCAAGAATTTCCCCGATGGTCTGACTGGATTCCGCGATTCCGTTCATAGGGTTCTAAAATTATTTCGCGGACCCCCTGGCGACGGGTCGCGGACCCCTTTGAGAACCACTGGTCTAGGTAATCCAGAACGCGCTCCCCTGACGCCGCCTTCACACTGGCAGTTGAAATCAGTTCCGTAATACGCAATACGCCCCCAGCGGGCGTCGTACTACACCGTTGAAAAGCATCGGAATCGGAAGCGAGTAGTACAAAAATATTTTTTTAACAGATGTTACTGTTCTTGTTAATGAACATAAATTTAACATAGTAAATCTGCATCTAACTCAAGATAATACTATACTGTCAACTCACTGTCAAATATGCGTTTCGAGACAAAACATGTAATATTAATATTGCAGCCTGCGCTGCAAACTGTGCTGAAGATATACATGCCATCAAAGTTAGGCAACACAAACCTGTTTCAAGACTTGAAACATGCAGAAACTAAGAAATTAATTCAGGTTTGTTTATCAGTACCATACCAACGCTAACTTCCGCTGGAATTGTTGGATAGGAACCGTCCGTAGCCATTCGCAAGAGTAAAATTTTTTGAACGCATCCGGATGACCGACTGACACGATTTTCTTCGCACCGCACTCGTTCGGACCCGTTTCGGACCCATTCGCAGGCGGTCTGTGAATCTCCATAGGAAATGAATGACTTCCGGTCATTTCAGAGCCGTATCGGAGCTGATTTCAACCGCCAGTGTGAAGGTGGCGTAAGTCTCAAGGGGGAAAGCACTGCGTTCGTATTCCGTAGGCTACTTTTCGTGAACGTTCGAGAAGCGTGACACCTTCGAACACGAGTTTCAGTCCCCTGGTCGAATGTGCGCGAGGATCTATTTTATCCGGATCATTTTGAACGCATGTTTAGCAAGTCTTATGCCACTCCGTACCAAAGATAGCCTACTCTTTACCGCTATGGAGGTATTTTGATGTCTAATGTTTTAGTAATGCCACCAGAAAGCAACCAAAGCACAGGATAGCAATAAGTAATTGTAAATCATACAAAATAAATGTCATGATCACTAGATTTGCTAGATCACTAGATACAGGTGTTACTATAATGATTTTGTTAATGGTGATCAGCAACCAAATATTTTATAATATTGCAAATATTGATAATGTGGAAGTTACTGCTTTTTGCCTTGGCATGACTTCTCACTTTTTGCTGACAATACAAAGGCAGAGTACAGTAAATTTAAAATAGTGGTCAAAAGTCAGGTTTGAGCTCAAGATTCTTTTATGTAGATCATTTTCATTACTAAAACATCTAATTGCCAGATTTCCTGTGTCCTACCTATAGTTAATTTGGTGGGACAACTAAAAAATGTTAGTCATTTTTCTCAGTTCCACACCAAGGTCTTTTGCCTTTGTAGGGCAGTAGGCTATACCTATTAACTAAAAAATAAAACGGTTACACTTTACAATAAGGTTCATTAGTTAACTACCTTAGTTAACATGAACTAACAATGAACAATACTTCTACACCATATATTAATCTTAGTTAATATTAATTTCAACATTTACTCACACATTATTAAAAATCAAAGGTTGTGCTTGTTAATATTAGTTAATGCACTGTGAAATAACATGATCAAACAATGAACAGCTGTATTTTTATTAAGTAATGTTAACAAAGATTAACTAATACAGTAAGAAATGTATTACTCATTGCTAGTTCATACATGAACTAATGTTAACTAATGAACCTTATTGTAAAGTGTTAGCAATAAAACAAGGAAATCACTTTGAAAATGTCTTTTTAATGAACTTTGAGCCAACACTGAATAGACAAGTATCCTTCAGGTTTTCTGTCCTTCTCAGAAGTCATCAATAGGCAACTACTATGACTGGTACTGTGTTTTTATCAAGGTTCGGCATTGATACAAATTTCAAGATTTGATTTCTAAGCTTTTGGTTAGATTCCTATTAGATTCAGTTTGATTCAGTATAGATTATTTTATATCAGGTACAGTACATGTACATATTTCTCAAGGAAAGAATCTCTCAACGAATGTTATAAAGTTAAACTAGAGGAAACCCTCAACCCAGTCAGTTGATACTGTAATATTAAAGGTTAAAATTAACAACTGACTTGCATACAATTGCATATAATACAGTTTTTATAATAATAATGTACTTATTATATATATTTTTTAATACGAGTAAATATAGAAACATGTAATAGTGCTTATAATATCTTTTTAAAAAGAGCAAATACAAGAAAATGTAATAATATAGTGCCTTTTCTTTAAATGATCCTCGCTAGAGTTCATTTTTCTAGCTAATTTACATTTTTAGAAACTATACTTCTGTTCAAAAGTTTGGGGTAAGACTTTTTTTTTAAATGTTTTTAAAAAAGAAGACTCTTATTGTCACCACCAAGGTTGTAATTATTTGATCAAAAATACAGTAATAACAGTAAAATGTTTAAATATTAATACAATTTAATATAACTGTTTGCTGTTTTATTATATGGTAAAATGCCATTTATTCCTGTGATGGCAAAGCTTGAATTTCCAGCATCATTACTCCAGTCTTCAGTGTCACATGAAAACAGTTGTGTTGCTTAGTATTATTTTTGCTAAAACCATGATACGTTTTTTTTTCTATGCAGGTTTTTTTAATAGATAATTCAAAGCAACAGCATTTATTTTAATGTCACTTTTGTTTTGACCATTTTAATGTTGAATAAAAGTTTTAAATTTCTTTAAAAAAAATCTCACTGTCCCCAAGTTCACATTATTTTACTTAGATTTTTTAAACTGTTCTTTTGTAACATGATACTTTGGATTTTTCTTTTAATTAAACTGTCTAACACACATTGCTTGTCTCTTGCCTGACAGTTGTTTAATTTCAGCTGAAGTGCTGTCTCATCCACAATCACAATGGAGCAAAAGAAGAAAGTCTGGCCCAATTTCCGTGAGAAAGCAAAGTTAAATCTGTTTGGAAAGAAGGGTCTGGGGAAGAAGAAAAAGACCCCTCTGAAACACAGGAGGAGTATGTCAGTACCAGACATCAGGTTTCATCCTCATGCCATGAGGACGGCTTTGCAAAATGATCCCAGGACACCAGGTCAAGACTCCGTTTTCTTTGGAAACCTGGGGGGTCCAGGTGACTTGGATGAAACAGCAAGTGAAACCTCCAGTCTTGCGTTATCTGAGCAGTTCAGTGTCACTGACATGCCATACTCCTGCAGCCCAGCGCCATCAGAGAAATCAGTTCCTGCAGACTTTTCACTTCCAGTGGAAACTGATAAGCGGCCAAGAGCCACGAGATGGTACATAGATGAATTAGATGCAGCTACGGGACCTTTACCTCCACCTACAGAAAGAGTGATAACACCTGTGCCTGCAGAGAGGAAATCGCCTGGTCAGAGACCAAAGAACCCCTCAGATAAAGTGGCTGCAGCCCTTAGTAGAGCCGGAAGACTGATGCCTCCTGCGCGAGCTTCAGATGAGATGTGTACATGGACCAACACAGAGTCAGTCAGCACTACTCCATCTGAGGAGAAAGCCTGCTTTTCTTCTACTGAGCATGAGATATTTTCTCCAATGGAAATGTTTGCAGGGTCCGCAGAGGACATGGTAAGTCATCTCAAAGTTTTCTAATTATTATCACTACATCAATATGCAGTTATGCACTACTGTTCACAAGTTTGAAATCAGCAATATTTTATCTTTTTTTTTTGACATTTAAAATATTATAAAATATTTAAATTTCATGCAAATGCTGTTCTTTTGAACTGTGCATTCATTTAAGAATTCTGAAAGAAATGTATCATGTTTTCCACAAAAATATTAAACAGACCAACTGTTTTCAACATTGATTAAAATAAGAAATGTTTCTTGAGCAGCAAATCAGCTTATTAGAATGATTTCTGAAGGATTATGTGACACTGGAGACTGAAGTAATGATGCTGAAAATTCAGCGTTGCCATCACAAGAATACATTACGTTTTAAAATATGTTAAAATGGAAAACATTTATTTTAAATTGTTTTAATATTACTTTTTTTACTGTATAAAAATAGCTAATATTCAAGTGGTGTGCTTTGAATGAAATGGTGCCATGGTTATAATATATGTGTTCTGTAAATTTCAGTACAGATGTGGAAAATAACTGTATCTGTATATTATAAATTTGTAGACTAATTATAAAATGAAACCAATTATCTTCTTTATTATGATTCTAATATCAAAATCCCAAATTCACCTCATGTTAATATACATGAGGTGAATTTCGGATTTTGATCTCCAAAACCATTCTAATGTGAAATTATTAGACCAATATATTTTCAAATACTGAAGATTACAGTATATATATCGAGTAGAGTGGCAGAGGGCTGATATCATACTGAAATATGTTCAAATGTATCCAAAAGTCTGAGAATACATAGAATATCTGGATTTTTATTATTATTATTTAAACCTGAGACATAAATAGAATAAGTTTAAGCAAAATTTTAATTCTAATTCTGCTATTAGACATTAAAAAGGCATGTTGCCAAATCCTCAATTTACCATCTATTTGAGTTTAGCAGAGGCAAAGTAATGTAGAACTTTCTCATTTTACATCTCAATCTCTCCCTCAGGACATTCTCAATGAAACCAGTGACTTTGATACGCTTTCCTGTACAGAACAAGAACGAAACGTGAGTATTTTAAATAGAAAAAGTGTTGTGTAAAGACAGATTAAAATATCTGGTCCCACTTTATATTAAGTGGCTTTAAGTACTA
Organism: Gila orcuttii; assembly: GCA_026230005.1. Taxonomy (NCBI): domain Eukaryota; kingdom Metazoa; phylum Chordata; class Actinopteri; order Cypriniformes; family Leuciscidae; genus Gila; species Gila orcuttii. The sequence continues at coordinate 8,812,235 of JAPDVR010000005.1, read as the reverse complement.
TGTACTTACATCGAAAAATACGTACAATGTACTTATTGTGTTGATGTTGTATTGTAAAAAACACTGCTATTGAGGTGTGATACGGGTAAGGTTAGGGTCAGGTGTGGTGGTATGGGTCGGTTTAAGGGTAGGTTAAGGTGTAAGGGAAGGGTCAACAGTGTAATTACAAATGTAATTACATAAATGAATTACAGCTGTAATTACTGTACATGCAGGTATTTTTAAAATATAAGTACAATGTAAAAACATGTATGTACACAATAAGTCCATTGTATCAAATTATTAATTTCAATGTTAGTACATAGTAGTTAAAGCCACTTAATATAAAGTGGGACCAAAAATCTTGATAATAATATAATCCAGTCTTGACCAAGTCTTTTACACACTACTTTTCAGATCTCAGAAGGGTTAAATGACAATCAAAGTGCTCTAACCCAGCAGAAGGTCCAGTATCTCCTCACCATCAATCTAAAGGAAGGCAGAAACCTGGTTGTCAGAGACCGCTCAGGTATTGAACTCTGAAACAATGACTGACACAGATAATTAATCTAGGAGGACACTGGGTGGTGTGGTTTACTCACAGGAAATGAATGAATGAGTAATGTTGTTTGTAGGCCATGACTTTAACATATTTTATTCAGCACTATGCATCATTTAAAAATCCTGATCTTCTTGAGAATTTAGATTTTTATTTAGGTATTTCTATTTAGGTGAATTTAAACAATGGCTAAGTTGCTAAACGCATCTTGTTCACATGTAAGGGCCCTGTTCATGTTGGACAGACATTTTAATTGCATTTTGTGTCTGTTAAAAGGCACAAAGACACTCAAGACAGTTATGCCGTTTTAGCTGAGTTGGAGCTCTGGGCATTTGCAGGAACAGCTCCGCGTTGCAAGCACCAATCCGTTTTTTTTTTTTTTTCTATAGACAGTACTCACAAAGGTATAACGATCAAGATTAACTTAAAAATTGCCCGGAGTTCTCCTTTAAGTTTGGCCTTAGACACTTTATACTGTAAGTTTTCTTGTCTTGATGTTGACAACTTCCATTTCACATGGTTACAGTACACTGACTGCTGAACCTAGTCTTGCATAATGGTATTAAAAGGTATGACTCAGCTGGTAAAGTAACAAAATCACAAAACACCTTTTTTTACACCTTTCATTATTGTGCTTGAAAGTGCTGATGACCATCTAACCTGCATAATTCCACATAAAGCTCTGTTGATTTTCACATTAATAAAGTTCCCCTTATGGGTTTCATTGTATCAACAGCATAACTTACTTATACTGTTAATATAATGAAATCAATAAAATAATATTAGTCCCCCTCAATAAAAAAAACAGTAGTTTCTCTCTGAACATTAGAAATCATTAGAATAAGGAACATTTCTGATAATAAAAGAAAGAATGTAGACATGCAAGATTTTTCTATGGCAGCATTCAACAGTGTTGACATCTACAAGCCACAACAGGTTTCCTAGATCGCAACAAGTTCAATTCTAATCATTTAAAAAATGTAATAAACACATAGCCAATACATAAGATTATATTCACTTGCTTCTAAAAATGAAAGGTGTCTTTTACATGCTACAGATGTTTCTGATGGTTGGTCTAGTCTTCTATCAGTGTGTCAGTATCTACTCTTAGCTCTGAGAGGACACACAGTAGAGTGGCGTGGGGCATCGCCCTCAAAGATGCCATGCCTTTCCTTTTATGATCTTCTCTTGTACCACCGAGTTCTTGATGTACTGTAAGTCCTCAAAGTCGTGACCTTGAGTTAGTGTAGGCCACTTAAGTACTAGTGGGTGAGGTTGAGTCATATTCTTTCTTGTGGGTCTGCCCGGATCTGGAAAATTGGATAATATCCAGTGTTTCCCAGAGAATTTTGTGAGACTATACTATCATATATGGAAAGACATGTTTCCATATCTTGGAAACATATCTTTATTTACAAGATATGGCACAAAGCCATATCACGCTTTCAGTGTAGTTTGTTTGATACATTGTTTTGCACCACTGCTTTGGCAAAGTATATAAGAGACCTTTTATGTTATTATGATAAATTTTAAAATATTTTCGGTTCATTATGAAACTGTGTTAGAACAGATTCAACTATGGTGGGCCGCCAGAGTCAATTAATAGGAAACACTGACATCTCTGCCTTTGCTGTCTTTGTCCATTCCCTTCTGACATGTGTGAATGCACTTTACAAAAATAAGCAATGCTACAACAAACGTGATTCATCCTAGGAGTGAAGTACCATGAAAAGTGTCACAATACAAATTTCCAGAATTGCTCAGAAAAGTACACTTGTACAGATATTCAGGTGACCAAGTGATTAAATACATTTTAATAGAAAAAAGTTATTTTAAATAGTAATATTATTTCACAATATTCCTGTTTTAAATACAGGCTTGGTGAGAATAAGAGACTTCTTTCGAAAAGGTCAAAAATCTTACAGACTCCAAACGATAGTTTGATTTTAACGATAGTGAATACATAATCTGATGCATTGGCTATGTGTTTATTACATTTTTATAATGATTAGACTTGAACTTGTTGCTGTTATAGGAAACCTATGGTGGCTTGTAGATGTCACTCAGCTGCTACCATAGAAAAATGAGTTTTCGTGATTCCCACTTTTTTTTTTATTAAATGCTGAACTTGACTGAACAGATTCTTCTGTCTTACTGTGCATATGGATGACAGTATGCTTGGGATCTTGCATGTCTACATTCTTTCTTTTTTTTATCAGAAACGTTCCTTATTCTAATGATTTTAATGTTCAGTGAGAAAACTGTTTTTTGTCTTTACTTATGGAGGGGGGTGGGGGGTAATATATTATATTAACAGTATAGTTAAATTAAATAAACAAATATAACACACACATAAGGGGAACTTATTTAATGTGAAAATTAGCAGAGCTTTATGTGGAATTATGCAGGTTAGATGGTCATCAGCACTTTCCAGCACAATAATGAAAGGTATAAATCTTGTGATTTTATAAATCTTATAAATATAAAAATCTTATAAATCTTGAGTCCTGCTTTAATACCACTGCTCAAAACACAGCTCTAGGATCAGCTGTAAGTGTACTGTAACCATGTGAATAAAAACATGTCTTGTTTACGGAAGTTCTGGAATCTTATGAATGAAAAATTCTTTAGATTGTGAAGATTGTTCAAATTCTAGGTTCTTCTGTTTAATGTCAAAGGATTTACTGTGAGTAGTAGTGTTTTTTGATTTGGCATGCTGTTTTTAGCGTCATTCATCTCATCTCAAATTTTTATTTTGACTTGGGTATCTTTAAAACTTTCTGTAGAAATATAAAATATAATGGAATCTAATATAACAAAATATAGAATAAAAAACAGAATCTTAAATAAAAAAAGACATTTTAAGTGCTGTAGTTGTGTACAATTTTTTAAAAATTTGGTTTTGGATTACATTATGTAGCCTAATGTATTATTTATAAGTAAATTTGACTTATCCCACAGCTGTCTTTGGCCATTAAGAATGTACTTTAGCAGGGAGGACTGAGCTTGATAGAGACGGAATGTTTCTAGTCAACCAGCTTGTCTAGTCATCCCAAAACTGCAGAATCCGGTCGGACCTGAATGTCTTTATGTAACTTTTGTCTGGCTATTGTAACCGTGTTACATTTTAAAAAAACAAAAACCTATTTTTGGAAGTTGTTGTTTACTGTCTTGCATTCAAATGTTGTACGTTGATAGCACAGACGTCACGGCAGTTTTATCAGGCTAGTGCTGGGAAACAAATGAGCTGGCCTTGTTTTGTGTTCACTACGGCGCGGATGCAAATAGAGTCATATTGAGGTGTTGTTTCCTAGAGGCTATACACAGTCCCTGGGGTCATAATGTAAAACGTGCTGTCTGTTTTATCTCTTAACTATTTGCTTATGCGAGAGAACTATAGATACAAAAGAGAGAGTGAGAAAGAGAGAGAGAGAGAGAACAGAGGTTTAAACAACTAAGGTTTACTGAAATCCTACAGGCATATGATTGTTGTAAATTTCCATTTGATACCCAGAGCGGTTCTTCAGACATAATGCCAGTGTACTGGCAGGCCTGAGCAAGCTGATTGGGCAGCTCGTTCTCATGTTCAAAGTCACAGGTGTATGCCCAGAGGCTGTTAATTACCATCTCTACCTCATTATTTTTCATAATTAGAATATATTCTAGTGATATTCTTCTCTGCCAACGGAATCTAATGAAATGGTCACGCACACTATAGACTGAGGGAAGTTATTGGTGGCAATAGCGTGCCAGATATCCTGTTCAGAAATCGGCCATGCACTTTCTCAAATCCTTTGTATTGAAGTCCAAACAACCTGACAGTTACCAAAAATGATGGTCTCTGAAGTCATTTTTTTTCTTTCAAAGTTTGTTTGTAACTTCCTTTTTGTACTGTTAAATCTGTGAATTAAATGCATAAATATATGAGTTATGAAATGGGATACATTGCCACCTGCAGGAGAAAGTAAATAAATAAATAAATAGTAATTTAGTTGTCAATAGGAAACCGTATATTAATCATGTCCATATGAATTGAGTAAATTATATTGTAACTAATAATATTAATATATAATGTGTGTGTTATGGACACTGGAATGTCAAGTGATGTCTTTTAAATCATGCATTGCAGTTGTGACCAAACATAATGTGTAACCTTATGGGCAACTTCCTTTATCCACATTATTTGCTTGATGGAGAAAGAAATGGCAGTATGATGAGAAAATGAAATTTTGTTTTATAAACACCTTTTTTTTCTTTCATTTTTTCATTTTTCAATCCAAGCTCATCTCCATGTACACATAGAAGTGGCAGTGACTTTAGTAGTTTCAGGATATATTCTGCCGGCTGCTATCTAACGAAATGTTTTCCTGTGACAAACATCTGAATCTTAGTCCGTGGAGAGAGTTTTCTCAACCGTTTGGTCATATATTCAGTATTTGTGACCAATGAAGGGAAAGCCTTTCCTTGAGATAACTGTTCAGAGCTGACATATTTTTTTAAAATGATATTAATATATATTGTCTAGAATATATATATATATATATATATATATATATATATATATATATATATATATATATATATATATATATATTAATATATATATATATATATATTTATATTCTGGACAGTGTTTCAAACTTTTTTTCTTAGCACTTCTTGTTGCCTACTTACTGTAAGATGAATCACTTTATTGTATTTGTAATTTTCTTTGGGAAAAGAATGTCTTATGAGTAATGTAAAATGATTAGATTTAGATTTTTTTTTTTGTGTGCAAAGTTGTGACCTCGTGTGGTGGTCTTTGAGAATGACACACCATCTCATGTCTACAATACAGTATGATACAGTGCATTACTCTAAACTTTTTACCTACAGCAAAATAAATGAATGAAGCAGGTGCAAAGTCTTTGTTGAGACTTTAATTCGATGGTCCACTTTAGTCATTCTACTAACTATAAGTAACTTTGCAACTACCAGTCATTAGAGTAGCCTACTTTAGCAGTCTTATCTGCTAACACTTTATTTTAATGCTCACCAACAAACTATCAGTAACTTATTCTTCTAATTCTCGATTAATGTGTAGTTGATAAGTAGGCCTATAGTTACAGTAGTAGAATGTCTAAAGTGGACCATCGAAATAAAGTGTAACCAATTCTTCTTCTTTACATTGAAATATTTTCACTTTCAGATTCATAATATTGTTTGTCTTCTTCATTGCAAAACTTCTAAGTCTGTGTCCAGAAACTTTTTGATTATCAGACATTTTGCGTTGATGGATACAAAAGCCTTTATAGTGCTTTGACTATCCAGTGAACTAAGAGTTATGCTGGCTTCGTTTTACTCCTCTTTCCATCCCATACTTTATTGATAAGATTCTGATGTTCTCTGAAAAAAGTCTCTTTCGGTCTGCAGCCATTTACATTACTAGTTGAGTCCTCAGTCGGCCTGACACGACAGCATTCCCCGTCTCGTGTGTTCTCCAACACCTGTATTTGCCTAACAATTAACGGCCAGCTCGCTCCCCGACTGACGCTACACGGGAGAAGCGGCCCGCGAGTCCCCTCCCCGTCCTCCATTTTCCTTGTGTTAATTTCCGCCGTCAGTGTTTTGTCTTCCCCGGCTGCTCGAGCCCCTTCCTCCTGTCAAGCTGCCTGGAGGTTTGCTTGTCAGCGTCTGGCAGGGAGGAGTTCCTCCTGGAGATGTTCATTTGGAGAGGCGAGCTGACAGGCCTGACAGCCCGTCCCCACAGGGCTTTTGTCATGTGATTCCAGGCTCCCCGCAGGTTCCTCAAGCACTCCTTTATCCATCCATACAAATGAAGCGATGGACTCTTTTTCTCTCATATATTTTTTTCTTCTTCTTACTAGCCAATCTGCATACCACAGCATAGACAAAGACGGAGCGCTCGCCCTACCCCCCCCCCCCCCCCCCCCCCCCCCCCCTCTCGCAGACAGACTCAAGGCAGACTTTCTTAACAGGCTTTGGAGATTAACACTGCTTGCTCCCGGTTTCTGGGGTTTTAATACACCGGCATTAAATTAACAGATTCACGCTGGCTATAATTTTTACTCTTTCACAGTCAGCCAGCTCCCATCACTCTGAAAGAGACAAAATGTCCGCCTCCCTACGCTAAGAACGCTCGCCTAAATAATGAGTTTTATTCAATGTCTGGAAGACCGTATCTGTGTGCTTGTACAGTGTGATGATATGAAATGCTGTTCCACCATGTTTTGTCATTAAATGAATGTACAGCGAAGCTCAATCATCAGAATTTGTGGCTTACATACAGTATGATTGAATACCACAAAATATACTTTTGACTTGTTCCCTTAAAAATACAATTACTGTTGATTTAGATGTACATGTATTGAGTCCTTTTTATGTTAGTAGCATACTGATAACTGTTTGTTTTCTACAGGTACAAGTGACCCATTCGTCAAATTCAAATTAGATGGCAAAAACATCTACAAAAGCAAAGTTGTGAACAAGAACCTGAATCCCACTTGGAACGAATGCTTTTCCTTCCCCGTCAGAGACCTCGATCAGACTGTTATTCTCAAGGTTTGGGATGTATTTGCATCATTACATAATGCAAATAATTGCTTAATTATGAACTTTAATATCTCTACTTTAAGTCATTAAAAATTTTTTTTCAAACATTTACAAAGTATGAAGAAAGGAATGTGTACAATACCGTGGGAAGCAACTGCAAAACAAAAACATACAAATTCTGTAATAATAATAATAATATGTGTTGATTTATATGATAACCATTTTCACATATTTTGGAGTTGCATTCAAATACAGTCTATTTGCCAGGGTATTCATAATGTTAAAGAAAGATGTATATCTTAAGATTCCTCAGTTAATGGTACATGGAAAAAAAAAATATTCAGAATAAAGTTGGAATATGGAAGAATTTATGTAAACAAAAGAAAATAATCTCTATTTTTTGTTTGGTTTTGTGTGTTAAACGTTTGTAACACTAATAGTCATCATCATCTCACAATTACGATTGATGCAGGTGTATGATCGTGACATAAGATCCAATGACTTCATGGGATCAAGCAGCTTTCCTCTCCAACAACTGGAATTGGACAAGTGAGGAAAACTTTGTCATTTCATAACTTCCATGATATTGTACTGTTAAAGTTTCTCTCATAACTCCGTCAAAGAATTTCTCCTTAAGAAATAGATAAACAGATAAAGGTTTCTTTCGGCAGAACAATTCCGATGACTCTATCTTTGGAGGACCCCAACAGTGTGGAGAGCGACATGGGAGTGATCATGATAGAGACCTGCCTGTCCATCCGAGAGGAACCAGCCAAACGAAATGTAGGACTCATGAAAATAGTTCAATTCAATTCACATTTATTTGTATAGCGCTTTTCACAATACACATCGTTTCAAAGCAGCTTTAGAGAAAATGCATGAGTCCACATTACAATTTAGACTGATCTGTTATCAGAGGTAACCGTCTAAGACTAGTTATGTATTTCACAAATGTACAATTACAGTTAGCTAAAAATGTATTAATTGAAACAATGTAATAATTTAAGGCAGAAACAATGGGCTCATTGAAGTAATGCATACTTGTTTGTTAATAAAATAGTCTCATTTTAGTGAAAACAGTCAAGAGGCTTTTTAACATAATGTTCATTTGCCACCCATTTTTCAGAAGTGGCTACTAAGAAGAAAGGGAAGCTTCAATAAGGTAAGTCATGATACATTCTCTCCATATTACTTCTGTCCAGCTGCCTACAAGAGAGAAGAGCACCCACACAGTATTTGTAACCAGGCCAAAATACATACATTTATTTGGTTAAATGCACTAAGTTACACAATCTAATAAAAGATACCACAGCAATAAGGTTATTATTGTATCACATCTGTCCACTGGAGGGCAGTAGATCTTCACCATCTTCCCCACAGATACTTCACTGCTGTTTTGTACAAGATTTATGCAAGTTTCTTGACTTTACCTTACCTTACATTCACTTTCACTTAGTTAGTGAAACTTCAACAAAGCGAGAAACTTTTGTTTGTGTCTGCGACTCTCTGATGTCATGCTGAACCAGTCAATGATTTCCAAAGTAAACACCATGATTTAAACAAAGCACACGGTCTGTCTAGCATTTTGTTCAGGGCAGTTCATAGATGATAGCTTATTTACCTCACAGCCGTGAAAGCTTGCAATTTAAGATTTCTCCAAACAAAAGCTCTTCCGCATGCTACTGTAGAGTCGGGTGCCAGTGCAGTGAATGTACTTTTAGTATACTGTATTTTTGACCAGCAATTAATTTCATTTCTGTATGTCGTATAACTGTATATTATATACGTTATAACCTGTTTGGATAATCAATACACTGACAAGAACTACTTTAGATAAGTTTAGATGCAGTATCGTGTTAGATTGTTAGACAAAGTCTTGTCTTTTAAAGAAACTTCTGGGTTAGATTTTACCTCAAAATTAATATAAAATTAACAAATTATATTTTGTGTAAAAACAATGGGCTACTTTTGGGAGGAGATGCAAGATTTTTGCTTTGTGACATTATTTTTTATAAAAAAAAGTTAATTTGTAGAAAATTCTTGTTAATGCAGAAATAAAAATCACACTTTTTAGCTTTATTAAAATCAGATATACACATATATACATATATTTTGTCAGGACAAAATATCTTTCTCTTTATTACAATCAGCAACATTTTTATTCTATACAAGAACTATCATGTATATTTACGAATGTGTACTCATATATACATTTATAAACTAAATATCAAATTATACAATATAAAATCTGATTTGCATTAGCAATAGAATTTGACATGGGGGTTAAATGTGCTTAAATTAATGGCAACAATCTTATAGCTTCAAAATATAATTTCTTGCTTCTTTCACTTGATTTTAGGTTAAAATGTCTGAAACATGAAGCCAGTTTTTGTGAGACTGACCCAAATGCACACGTGTTGTTAGTTTATGTGATCAGGTATAGATCAGTATGTGTTTTGTTGGTGTTTCCACTGCAGTGTCTTCTGCCAAATCAACTGAGATCTAGTTCTATTTGACACCTATCAGTACAGGCAGAACATGTCTCTCAATTCTTACCTCTCCTCCTCTCTCACACTTCCTTCTTCACAGCCATGCCACACTGTCTTTGAGATGGAAACGGGCAGCGGTATTGGCACATAGCATGTGGTTCTTCTTCCTGACAGTGTCTGGAGTGTGTGTGTGTGTATGTGTGTGTAGTCTTTGAGGCACTATGCCAGTGTAAGATGCTGAGGATATGTGTGATGGCTCATTCCCAGGCATGGTGAGCTATAACCCAGATGTTGGGATGTAATATCACAGCTGTGGACGGACAGCACTGAAGCTCTAGCCAAATGGGTACGGCTTTGGGCTTGTCCCCTTGTCCCCATGCTGCTCCACCATATGGAGTCAATCCCCCAGCTCTTTTAGCACCAGGAATAGCCTCTCTTTAGGGGCCACTTACTCTTAAGCGGAATTGTTTTATTGGCCACGCCGATCACAAATTTGTCCAAAATAAACACTTGGGAAGACTTGGCTTGGATGAATATTATATTTCTCTCTCAACTCCCTCTATAACTACCCCCCTTATCCCTCACTCTCTCTCTCGCTCTTTAAAGAGGCTTGTTTATGGAGATGTGGCCATTACATTAAATGTTAATGCTGGTATGTCTGCTGTGTGTGTGTGTGTGTGTGTGTGTGTGTGATGCTAATGGAGCAAAGGCTCAGTCACACTCTCCGAGCAGCCAGGTGGGAAAACAGCTCTCTGGTCTGTGATTACTGGCAGAACAGACCAGCCTCTTCCTGATGCTGTGTTTTTTTGAAAGTGCAGGGCTATCAACCCACAAGTCATCTCTGTACTGTGTACTTATCCATCTGCAGTCGTGTTGATGGACCTGTTTTCTCTCTCCGAGGTGTGGGGATCACCTGCACATTTCAACTAACAGTTTTTAGAAGGGTTTTATTTCGTCATATATTTTGTTACAGAAATAGAATTTTATTTAAAATGTGTTTTAACTTGCCATATTCTACTATATATGCATGCATTTCATTTATTTATAGTAGGTCATAACTCAGAAGGAGAAGATCCCTGCTTCAAAATTGTATTTGTCCGTTTGCTTTTAATACCAAATTTTAACTGATAGACAGTTTTTTTTTTATTCAGCAAGGACACTCTAGATTAATCAAATGTGGCAGTAAAGACATTTATTACAAACTTTCTATTCAGCAAATTATTTTATATTTAAAGAAGTTAAAAATTGTTGAAATGTATCACAGTTCCACAAAAATATTAAGCTGCAGAACTGTTTTCAACATTGATCTAGTAGTTGATAAGAAATGTTTCTTGAGCAGCAAATCAGCATGTTAGAATGATTTCTGAAGGATCATGTGACTGAAGACTAATGTAATGAGTAATGATGCTGAAAATTCAGCAGTGTGTGTATATATATATATATATATATATATATATATATATATATATATATATATATATATATATATTGTGTGTGTGTGTTTAAATTCATAACCACACTATTTATGTAAAATGGTGTATGCTACAAAACATTTATTTACAGTACAAACATGTCTTCAGTTAGAACCTGGTTACAAGGCTATCACAAGTCTTTCTCACAATTTCGTCAAAACCTCATCTATGTGAGCCAAGTATAATATGTTACCTTGGTAACATATTTAAATAAGCAGCAATGAAAAAATACACCAAAAACTGAATGTTTAAGTTTGCAAAGCATAAAAAAAAAACATGTTTATGAACAACAAGATGAGCTGAGATAGCAACATTGGCCCAAACATCGAATGCATTATTGTATATGTTGGCTGTTCCAGGGTCAGCCGGTAAGCCAGGCGCAGGCTGGGCGACTCATGAAGAGTCAGGTTTGGACTGGAGTTTACACCGTCATCCTGGTGGAAGGCCAGGACATGCCCGACTGCGGTCAGGGAGACATCTACGTCCGCTTCAGACTGGGAGACCAGAGGGTCAGGAGCAAGGTGAGCTCATCTGTTTGCTTCTCTTGCTTTCTCTTTTTCCCGTGCTCATTACATCATCGCGTCTCTTTCTTTGTTTCTAAACCTCTATCCTCTTTTTCTCTCAATACCTCATTAAACCCTTCCCTCCCCCTCTTCCTCCTCCCATACTTTCTTAGTTGTTCACATACCTCGCTTTAGATTTTCCCGTCCGCTTTACACACCTTCCTCCCCCTCTTTCGGATGGCTTCTCCCAGGCTTCACTGCTCTGGTGACAGAGGAGGCTTCTCATTAGATCGTCCGTGTCTGGCAGGGCGTCTCTCCTGATGCTTCTTGTTCGGCTCATTTGCATACCCAGAATACCTTGCTCATCTACCTCCCGCCCTCAATGGTTCCAACTAGCTAGTCTTGTATTCTCATGTCATCTTTTTTCTAGAGCCCCCTGGCTCTGTTTGGGCATGTTTGCTTGTTGAACAAAACTAGTTCTAATTGGATGCTGTCAGAGTTTATAATCCCAGCGAGAAGAGAGGATGTGTTCTCCTAAAGACGGCTGCTCCTCCTCCAACACATGTCTTATTGAAGTCTTACTGAATAAGGCTTAATACACCTGTCATGTTAGCTGTCTCTGTTTTGAGAGTCCCTTAAAATTGACACAACTTCCTCTCTCTCTTGTTCCTGCTTGTCTATCTTTCTGTGTTAGAATCTGTGTATTAAGGCAAACCCACAGTGGAGAGAGTCTTTTGACTTTAACCAGTTCCAGGATGCACAGGAGAATCTTGTGGTGGAGGTTTGCTGCAAGAGGGGCAGGAAGTCAGAGGAGTGCTGGGGACTGTAAGTTTGCCGGAGCCACTTCGTATACTGTTTTAAAAGTTCAAAAGTTTTAAAAGTTAGAAAAAGGAGGAGGAGTGGGGCAAGCTGTGTCACCTTTTGCTTCAGTTTGTCCACTAGTCAATTACAAAAAGGATAGAGGTATACTAAAATGCCTAAATATACTGTATCTATATACTGTAGCAAAAACAGTAATACTGTGAAATAGTATTACAATTTAAAATTGAATATATTTAATAAAATTAAACATTAAATTTATTCCAGTGATGGCAAAGCTGAATTTTCAGCATCATTACACCAGTCAAATGATCCTTCAAAAATCATTCTGATATGCTGATTTGGTGCTCAAGAAACATTTTTTTCAGGATTTTTTGAATAATAGACATTTTGAAAGAACAGAATTTATTTGAAATATAAATATTTTGTAACATTAATGCTTTTGTCACTTATGATCAGTTAAAAAAAAAACAACAACCCCATTCCAAATGTCTAATTTTGCTTCATATCTTTCACATTTTACTAACCCAGATATTTGGAATATTTGATCTAGTGAAATTTTGTATTAGTAATTCATTTGCAGACAATGCTTTCTATCACTAGTAGCAAGACAGCTTACTCACTGACACATCTTACCCCACTCTCTCATATTGCAGTGATCTGATGGCCACAACCTAAAGTATTGCTCAAACGCACAAATTCATGCTTATCCATTGATGAAATACTAATAGGTTCTACTCTTCACAGTCTGGATATAGACCTGACCAGACTTTCGGTCAATCAGAGGCAGTTATATACTCATTCGCTGGACCAAAGCAACGGTCAACTGGTGTTTTTGGTCACACTGACCCCGTGTTCTGGTGCATCCATCTCAGACATCCAGGCGGCTCCATTAGATGACCCCAAGACCTTTCAGAGGATGCAGGAGCAATATGTGGGTATTACATTGATTTATTTTTGTTACCTTCCAACTCCATGTAAATGAATATGATATGAAATAAATATGATGATATGTTTTTACAGTTTTTAAGATAAAAGGTCATTTGTATTTACAGAGACCGATGAACTTCCTGCGGGACTTGAAGGATGTTGGCTATCTTCAAATCAAGTTAATAAAAGCCACAGATCTTCCAACAACAGATTTAAGTGGTACTTATCTGAATTAAATATAGTGTTATAATATATGTAAGGGATATTGTACAGTTATTAAGTAAAGTATTGCCTATTATAAATATTTATGCAGTCATAATAATGTCAAAATATTTTAACTTAATCAGGTAAAAATGACCCCTTTTGTACCGTTGAGCTCGGTAATAGCAAACTGCAAACTCCCGCGATATCCAAAACCCAGAATCCTGAATGGAGAACAGCCCTAACATTGTAAGTTAAAATGATAGATGTCCCAGTATGTCATTATGCATGCTCATGGTATTTCTTCACATTGATTTTGACATGTCCTCAGCCCCATTAAGGACATCCATAACGTTCTGGTGCTGACAGTCTATCATGATGATGGGGACAAAGCCCCAGACTTCCTGGGAAAAGTTGCCATTCCTTTGCTGACTGTAAGTACCACACAAATAAGTAGTTTTTATAATAATTGTTGCACAGTTTCTATCATTGTGCCAATGTTAAACTACAATATCTTTACATTGCCTTTAGGTTTCTAATGGCCAACAAATAACCAGAATGCTGAAGAATAATAATCTATCAAGGGCAACCAAAGGAAGCATCACTGTGGAGCTGGATGTCCTCTACAACCCCGTAAGTGCATCGTATAAAATAAATATGATTATTTATGAATATTATTAATGATATCAGATGCTTTGAGAGTCCTTTACTAAAACAAAACGTCATTCAAACATAATTAACTTTCTGTTAAGATTATATTCAAGTTCTTAAAAGCTGTCAAGTCAAGCTTTTTTCTTCTTCTTTCCCAGATCAAAGCAGGATTCAAAACCTTCCAGCCGAAAGAAACAATGTTTGCAGAGGACAACCCGAAGTTTAACAAAAAGGTGATCTTTATCAACAATTATAGCCCCATATTTTCCACTTTCTCTTAATATTAGCTTTGTTGTTGGCACCTTCAGAGACTCATTACGTTCAGTTTTTCCTCCAGCACTGCCTAAAGCTCTTTAGACACCAAAGATGACTTGACTTATTAATATTTATCACCAATGAACCTTCAGTTTAAAAGCCTCTTTACACCTGAGTGAATGTCATGTTGTGAGCATTACGTCCTCCGGCACATCTTCCTAACTACTGCTTTGTCCCCATTAGCTTTTAGCACGTAATATCTATCGAGTGAGGAAGATCAGCGTGGCCATTCTCTGTACGCTGCAGTATATTAACAGCTGCTTCCAGTGGGAGAACACACGGAGGAGTATTACAGCCTTCCTGGTAAGACTTCGCACTGTTTACAAGGTTTCAACTCTGTGGCCCTTTTAGTAACCTGAGGTCAGTGACCACATCTGAGTAATCCTTCTTTGAAGAAAACGCTCTGCTCCTTAATAGCAACTTTTCACAAGACGGAAAACAGACCGTGCTCATTTGGCCCTGACCTGTCAGGGTTCAGCTATAAAGTGTTGTGAATCAAAGATTTCTTTTTTTATCTGTTGATTTTTTAAAATAAATAACTGTTATTGAACACCCACCACAACTTAATCCACATTATAAGATTTATTTTTTTGTTGTTGTTGCTTTTCTTAGAATGTAAAAAAAAAAAAAGAAGTGTAAGAAATGATGTATTTGGAGTCATGGCTGAGAGGTTAATAGTTATCAATAGTTCTCATTGAGCTTCTCAATTCGATTCTGTCACGGTTTCCCATGTTTTTTGTGTTCAAGGACTCTTATTTTGATATTCTGTTGCCTTGCTGCTTCTGGTTTAATTTGTTGCTTCCTGTTTGCCTTTGTTTCATTAGTTGCCCTTGTTATTCACCATATTAATCCATTAACCACAGCTGTGCCTTGTTAGCCTCTTGTATTTATACCCGTGTTTCATTCTTAGATTGTCAGTCGTTGTCTTTACATCTCTGTTGTAAAGCTGTTTGGATTATTCTCGTCTTTCTGTTTGGATTTATGGTTTCTTGTGTGGATTGTCATTTGTTTGCACTGATTTTCTGTATGACACAACGCTATTACGTATTTTCTGTAAGAGTAGAGAAGCTCCGGATCAAAACACAGGCAGAAAAGGTGCAGAATCAAGTGATAGAAGCTTTGCTTAGGCATGTTGTAGTCTTTGAAAAAAATAATGTTTGTTCAAAATGTTGCTTTTTTTTTATGAAACTTGCTGACTTGCTGAAGTGTTGATAAAAAAAAGTGATGCACAAGAATGTTTAAAAGCAGAGGTTCTGTTCTTTCTTTTGATTATATTGAATGTTCAGATATTCATGCAACAAAATATTCTGGGAGCCATGAATGTTTTGTGAAAATAATCATAAATGCTGGCGGTAGGTGGCAACTTAAAAAAAAAAAAAACGCTGGCAGGGAAAGAGTTAATAAAGTGCTTGTGAATAGATTCTCTTCTCTTCACTTCTAACTGTGACAGATTTAGGTTTTAATCATTTCCTGTCAATTAAACAATGGCAAAAAGTTAAAAAAAAAAGTGTGAAGTAGAATCAGATTTGCTTTCCTCCATTGATCTGTTTGTTATATACACTACGGTTCAAATGCCAAGAATGCATTTATTTGATCAAAAATACAGTAAATACAGTAATATTGTGAAATATTACAATTTAGAATAACTATTTTCTATGTATTTGAATGTATTTTAAAATGTATTCCTGTGATGGCAAAGCTGATTTTTTAGCATTATTACTCCAGTCTTCAGTGTCACATGATCCTTCAGAAATCATTCTGATAAGCTGATTTGGTGCTCAAGAAAAAATTATTATCAATGTTGAAAATAGTTATGCTGCTTAATATTTCTGAAAACTGTGCTATATTATATTTTGCAACTTGCATGTCTTTACTGTCACTTTTGATTAGTTTGTGTCCTTGCTGAATAGAAGTATTCATTTTCATAAAAAAAAAATCATACTGACCCCAAACTTTTGAACGCTTGTGTATAACATCAACACTTTGTGCTAAACTTTAATGCTTAAGCCCTTCCGATGTATGTGCCAGCGAGCAGATCTGTGTTTTATTGTAGGAAGTAGGTAGCATTTGAATCCATGCTATAACACATAAGCAGTTATTTTTCGAGGCTTTCTTGAAGCTGTAATATAATGTGCCGCTGCGCCTCGCTACTGGAATGAGCAGTGCCTCCTGAAGGGAAGTCATCGGAGGTGTGTGTGCGCCCATCCACCTGAGGAGACGGGGTGTCAGGCTGGGAAGAGGCGTGGGACGTCCCGTTGCCCACTCTATCTTTGTCTGCACACGTGGGGTTGAGAACAGAAAGAATATCATCTCTTCTCCAATAGCATGTGGCCTGTTTCCGCACCACTGCGTTCAAAGCTGTGCAGGTGATGCTGAGCTATGGAAATGACAGGAAAAATGAAAATAGGGCACCTGTGTAAATCGCCTCGGCTTTAGAAACAGGCCGGAGGGGTGAATCTCAACTATGCGTTTTTTTTTTTTATAGCTTTAAAGACCAGTTTCATGCTCTTTTGTACTCTCTCACAACGTTTAATTACCTTACATGTTGCACGGCGTATATAAAACAGCGCGTAACCCACAAGGGTTAACAAACGCATATCTGTCTTTCTCTCGCTCTACTGTATGTGTGTATGCATAGGCTGCCGTAATAAGGTAACAGAGTCAGACATTGACAGATGCTTGCCTCTAAGAAGAGCATAATTAGAGGAGACCGTGCTTTCCTCGACGTGTTCTCATCCAATCCATGTCATCGTAGTCACGTCAGCCGTTTAATTTATAATTTAGGCCTGTATACTTGGAATGTAGTACACAAAGTAGCCAGTGGAGAGAGGATACTATTTACTTTACAAACATATATTTAAAATACATTACAATACATTATTCATAGAGTCAGTGGAGTCTCTGTCCTGTAGCTTTTACACTTTACGCAACTTATAATGCATTTGTGGTGCTGCGGTTTCTTTGTCCAGGTCTGTAGGTTGCACAGACAGCGCCTGTTCCCGGAACACACTCCCACCCCAGTGCTGGAAATCCCAGAGGTCATCACCCCGACCTGCACACAGCAGAGCGCATATACATGCTCCCTCTCGCAAAACACAGCTTTCATCTGTGGAGAGTGGGAAATGTGTGTGTGGGTGCATGTGTTTTCGTTTGAATTTCCTCTGCTTTGTGCATGTGTATATATATATATATATATAAATGCACAAAACTTTTCTATATTGTATAATAGTATATTCTTTGTTATGCAAAGAAACTCTGATTGGACCTCTGAAGGAGGGAAGTTAAGTTGATCATAAGTGCACCTGTAAAGTCACTAGTTGAGTGATTTGGCTTATAACTTTGAATTGTTCAAAATCACCTAGCGTGCAACAGCAAGCAAAACACTGCAAAAATAAATGACTTCATAAGTATTTTTGTATCGTTTTCCAGGAAAAAAATATCTAAAACCTTAAACTCTCTCTACCTTAAAACAAGATACTTTACAATAAGTACACATAAGAAATCAGACAATAGGATATTGATATGATGATTAAGATAAATGTCTTGATTTAAGTTATTACATTTGGTAACATTTTATTTTACTGTGCCTGTACCCCATGTACATACTATGCAATTATTATAGTAATTACAGTAACTGGTTAATAACTAGGTAATAACGCATGTAGTTACCTCATATTGCCCAGTACTTTCTTAACGTAAGGGCACGTACCCTAAAGTAAAGCGCAACCCTAAACCCAACCTTAACCGTATAGTCAGTACATGTTAATTGTATAATTACACTATAAGGATATTACCTCAAAATAAAAGCTTAACTTTAAATTAAATGTAGTAGGCCTACATATATTACAATGTAATACATTTGTATCAGTAATAACACGTATTACATATATTACTTTTTTAAACTTTTGTGAGGTTTTAGTGATTATGCTGATTTTTATTGCATAAATCCCACTGTAAGTGTTCCATTGAATTTTTTATGCATGTCTACCCAAGGCACTGTTTTTAACACTTCCAGTCTCATTAGGAGCATCTGCATATGCATTTGAGAGAAAGCGCTTAATATATCTCCCAAAAGCATGCAGCCGTGCTCTCTTAACCAGACAGACTGCTTACATAGTTGAATATTTTTTATTGCTTGTTTATGCAACAGTAATGAGCCTAGAAACAGCACTTATAAAGTCCGACAACTACAGTAAGTCCAAGAAGGAGGGCCGAGTCAGATAAAATCTTTATAAAATACCACTTTTTAGATGTGGCTTGCACTTACTGAGAAAGATGAATGTGGCATACATCAGTGGAGACTGCAGAGGGGTCACACAGAGTTCTCTGCTGCATGTCTCACTGTGGCCTGTAGATGGAGCTACAGCACTGTCCAAACATGCATGCACACACTCACACAGGGCCCACGATGAGATCAGGTATTAGTCGAGAGCAGGCCGATGACAGTTCGGATGGTAAGCATAAAGCAAAGTCATTTCTTACAGCGCATTACACAGAGCAAACAGACTCCAAAAAGTTTCCACCACAGGCTAAATGAGCATTACCCAGCCAGGCTTTAACTGGCCAAACTTGCTGCTTCTGAACTCTGTAGTTTCAAGCCTTTTCAATTCAGATGAAAGGGATCGAAGGGCGAGGAAAAAAGAGATTATTTACATTTGAAAGCTGATTTGGAGCTTTTCTGTCATTAGAGTATTTTAAGTGTTTAAGTAGAATTAATATTAATATATAATTTAACATGAGCTTGCTTCGTCTGTCAGTAGTCTGGACTAGAAAGGAAAACCTGCACGCGTGTTTGTGTGTGTGAGTGTGTTTAAGATTTTTTTCTTTCCCTTTTTGACACTGCCAGGTAGCAAGCGGTTTCGACATCATTTGACAGGCTGTGAAATGCTGATTGCTTCACATCACAGACTGTAAAGATGGCATCTGATGAATGTTTGATGCCGTGCAGCTGTAAACACAGTTGGCAGCTGTGACGGAGCGTTCTCTCTCTCTCTCATTCTCTCTCTTCCTGTTTCTGTCTAGCAGAATCGCCAGCACCAGATGATAGCAGGACGGGGTCTAGGCAGGTTTCTGGGTCCTGAGGGAACGCTATAAAGTGGCGGGCACGGTCTAAGCTATTAACTGGCTTACTGGGACAGCCAGGATTAGACTGATTATCAGCACTTCCACGACCCGATTGGTTATTTCAGTTAACTCGTGTAATGTCCTCAGGAAAACGCAATGATCTCCTGATATTAAGGTTTTTTTCTGCATGGCATCTCATGTCTGTGCTAGGGCTATCAATTTAATGTTAATTCAGTACAGTTAATTACTTTGTTAAAAAAATGTATGCACTTAAACCAAATTAATACTTTTAATTGTAATTCCCCAGCAAGGATTTTCCCTTCAATTTGAGCAAGGTTTCCACAAGGTCACACTCAGCGCAGTCCCAATGGAATCTCAACACATGTGTTTAAAGTTCAACTTTAAAAAAAAAACCTTGGTGCAGAACACTAAAAAGGAGCAAAAATATATTGACCAAAGGCATCTGTCTGCATATATGTAGACAAACAATTAAAAATGAGTGCAGATAGAATGCAACCACAATTCCTATGTGAACTAAGTCAGCCTAGCTGTGGACAAAACACAATATATTGTCTTCTAAAGCTAAATGGTTATGTCTAAACAATAATTTACTTGGTTCAATAATTTACTGCCAATCTTTAGAGCAATATAAACCCAAACAGGGTGGTCAGTACATGACCTATATTTGTACACAAAATGCCACGATTGACCAATCAGAACTCTGTAGCAATGAAACAATATATATATATGCTTCTGTGACTTGGGTGTAAACATGTAGCTTCAGACCAGCAACAATAAACAATAAATTGAAGAGAACTTTTGCACATGACGTGCAACAATAAGATACATGCCTCATTCATTCTATCTAATATCTATTAGTAATATTAAAATTCATCATTTATTCACCCTTATGTTGTTCCAAACCTGTATGACTTTCTTTCTTGTGTGTAATTTAAAGAAGATATTTTGAAGAATGTTGGTTACCAAACCGTTCTGGTTACCATTGACTTCCATTGTATGGTCAAAAATTCTCTTTCTATGTTCCACCGTAAAGAGAAAGTCATAGAGGTTTGGAACAAACATTAGGACGAGTAAACAATGGCAGAATTCTAATTTTTCTCTTAAAATACCCTAATTTATATGCAATTAATTTGATTATTTAATGAACATGTCGCGCACTTTATTCACTTCTTAAATGTTTTAATGGATTGACAGTCCCAGTCTTTGTGTTAGATCTTTGTCTGCCAGGGTTTTCTTTGTCCCTTACCTTTGTTTCGCTTCACTCTGAAACTTTCCCTGGACAGCTACATTGAAATGAATGTGCGCATATGTGTGTGTGTGTGGGTCCCGCTGTGTGCCTCATGGGCTTTAAGAAACTGTCAAGGAGTTTGTGCTGCGAGTATGACAGGAGGGCGAACCCTTGATAGTGATATATGTGCACGGGCTCTTCCTGAAACTCTGGAGGAAGGGATTAATAATTAAAGAGCTGGATTTGAGCGTCCGCTAACAGTGCAGTGATGGCTGGAGATTTGACAGTGTCAGTGTTGTTATTGAGATGTGTATGCTCCGTGTCATCGTTCGGCTCCTGGGGCTCAACGGCGAGTCTGCCTTGACCCCGCGCGCATCCCTCTTATCCTTCACACTGACAGTAGCTCCGCTGACAGCTCCTCCCTTCACTCCGCTTGTGCTTTCTACATACGAGTGTACATTTTTATCATCACTCCACTTAAACGTGCGCATGCAGTTTGCATGTTTACATATTCATTGTTTGCTTTGCATAATTTGTACATATTTTTTTATATTCTCCTTCCATCTGTGCATAAACATGCTTTAGCATAAACAGCTTGCATTCCGTTCTCATTTTTTTTTTTTTTTTTGCCTATTACTGCCGGCGAGCAAACATGCTCCGTCTTTAACCCTGATGCACATGTCTGTGTGCGTTTGTGTGTAATAATGACCAGCACTAACACACTCGCCACCTCCACAGTCACAGAGGACAACTCTCCCCGGGCGCCCGTGGCCGACTGGCTGTGACGTATGCGCTCGTATGTGTGTGTGAGCTTTCCGTGAGCCGAGCTGACACTCGGGGTGCCGTCTGCCCCAGGGGAGAAGGCTCGCATGGCAGATCTGTCACCCGTGAGGTCGCTGAATGTTAACGCTCCCAACATGGATTAAACACTGGTGGCCAGTGCGGCGGGGTGAGGTCGCTGTGCCAGCCGCTGACAGGCACCACAGGGCTCTGTGCACTGGCCTCCACACCGCCGGTGACAGAGAGACTTTATCTCCCTCTCTCGCTCCCTCTGGGCGCGCACAGTCCACTCCACCGCTCCACTGATAAGGACATGAGACAAGAATCACAAACATGTATCATACACTCACAGCCTGCAGTGCGCTTGTAGGATCACTTTTCAACACAAGTTTTATGCAATGCTACAGTTTATCTATTTCAGCATGTCTAAGTTTAAGAATTATAAATAGAATGTAATTGTCTTCATTTCGGAATTATTTTTTTAATGTTTTATAATAGATTGTTAATGATATCCAAAATAGCAAGATTATTTTGAAATAATTTAATTAAAACAGTCATCATTGCATTTAATTTACATTCCAACAGTTTAAATGTTTTAATTGAATTAATTAGCCACCAAATATCCGTTGATATTATGAAAACGCATTATATTTCAAATATATTTAAAAAATAAATTAAAACTTTTAAAAAAGAATCACATATTGTCAAAAAATTACATGCTTTTAAAACTTTTTTTTGTTTGTTTTTTTGTCAAGTGTCTATATTGGTGAATAGCAGAGATTATTTAATGTAGATATATTGTATGTATAAATCGAATCAAATTTGATCTTGTTCAGAAAAAATGAACGAAATGGCAATTTCAATGACCAAATACCTCGTACACATTGACAAAAGCAATATTTGAACATGTTCCAAATTAGAAAGTCATTATAATGGAGCCAAAGATAAATTATGAGGAACACAAATGATTAGTTCACCTCCCAAATCTTTTGTTCATTTGTCACATAACAGAAACAATGAACGAATCATTCATGAATGACCCATCAATACCATTTACTCAGTTTACTGGACATATTGGTGAATAATAGAGATGTTGTATTATTGTAGATATATTTAAACCTGATCTTTGTCACACCATTCACAGTTTTGCATCCTGAAACTCTCCAATCTGAACACAGCTCAACGGGTCTTGGTGTGCATTTACTCTAGCTGTACACAAGACACAAGCTTCTCCATGTATCTCAAGCTCTTTTTCTGTCTCGATTGCTTACTGCGGACATGTATGACACATGTAAGGCCACTGGGGCCTTTGATTCAGTGCAAATGTTGTCATTTTTCTGTGTTTTAATCAAGACAACGGTGAATGTTTCTCGCATCGCCCTACATTTCACCTTGGAAAAAAGCCAGAGAAAGAGGGAAAAGTGTGGCAACGCTGTAAGGATCCTCTGTTCACATTAAAGTTGCCCGGTTTCATCGGCTCTCTCAAACACACGCATACGCGTTAAGCCTGCAGCCAATAGTCAGCCTTGTTAGATTTGCACAGATACGTTCATGTAATCTGGCATCCGTCCACAGCCCTTCGTCTGACCCTCATACGGCACGGCTGCCGTTGTTTGCGTCTCGCTGCTGCGGAAGATAAATGCATGAGAGGGACTCGAGAGACTCAAACTTCCCCTCATGGTTTAGTTAGTGCTCACTTGCTCTGAGAGCATCCACACACATAATAGATTTCCCAGTCAATGTGCACAAATCCAATGCTCCGTGTAGTTACCTATGTAAAGTGCTTCAAAATAATTTGTTCAGCGGTCATTGAAGAGATTGGTTAATATCTTTTTTTATTTGCCTTAAATCTTAATTGTTATAATGTCAAGCCCTCTGAGACTTTAGTTATTTTGTTTGGCTGTGTAATAGCTCAGAACAGTTTTGAATTTTTCATATGCGTCTTACAGGAGCCCAATATGTCCGGTGTTATCTCGCTAATTCTCCCCACATTGCCGTCCAGTTTTGATGATTTATGGACTTAAGACTGCTTCTGATTCAAACACCATCTTTACTGGACATGATCCTTGCTCGGTTTGTCTTTCTGTGTTCATTAATACACTGAATGAATTTATATTGCTCTTATGAAAATGCTTTTAGTGAAACTAATCTCCCTTTATAAATTCGGGGTTGTTTTAGCCAGTCAGTGTTGTGTCCTGGAGTGGACTGTGCGCGCCCAGAGGGAGCGAGAGAGGGAGATAAAGTCTATATATGAAGTACTGTAGTTGATACAGTGGGCTCCAAATGCCTGAGACCATGAAAATTACCTGGAATTCAAAATTCAAAATTTTATTGAGCAAGTTATTTTATTATCAAGTTAATAATAAATGTTTCTTGAGCACTAAATCAGCATATTATAATAATTTCTGAAGGATCATGTGACACTGAAGACTGGAGTAATTATGCTGAAAATTCAGCTTTTCATCACAGGAATAAATTAGATTTTAAAATATATTATAGAAAACAGCTATTTTAAAATTGGAATAATATTTCACAATATTACTAGTTTTACTGTATGTTTGATCAATACAGTGAGAATGAGAGACTTCTTTTAAAAAAAATTTAAAAATCCTACCGACCCCAAAAATTTGAACAGTAGTCTATACAAAATAAACAATATATTAAAAAATGTGACACTGATCATGAGAACTCCTTTGTACAGGCGGTCAGATGCTTTTTGCATCATTCTCAGATCATGCCAGAGAATATGATCATCATGTTTGACACTTTAATGACAGCTTGAGTTCTTCTGTCATTAAAGCAAAAGGTGGATAAACCACATCCTAGCACTTTAACCTAAATTAGACTAATGAAATAATCTGAATCATATAAAGTAGACAAAATATACCCATTTTCTTTAGTTCACTCAAACTGTTGCACCCTACTGTAAAGTACAGTAAGTATATATGGTACATGCATTTTTATTCCGCATGTTCTGACTTTGAAATTCAGATGGATGGAGGTTATTGGACTCCCACAGTGATGCGTGTTTACATTTAGCAGTAGCTGTGGAGTATTTGTTCCCAGTCCTCCACACCACTTGTGTTTAGTCTGTCAGTAAGTAGTCTGATTTGGTAGCCTCTCTCCACCCCTTTGCCGTTTAATCAATTTGCAGGATTGTATAAACTCTTAGTGAGGGCGTCTTTGTCCTTTTGTTCTCCTCTCCCCCTCCCTGGAGAGCGTGGGTGGCGTTCTGCTGCCAGCCGGGCTTCGGCTCCAGGACTTATTTTATTCACACTTTTAATAGCTGAGTGCTTTATTATTAGGTATAGGAATTCCTCTGAACAGGGGATCGTCTAGAGAGGCCTCAGAAATACATTTAGTGCAATCATATTAGCTGCACGCTAAAACAAATCCGTCAGGCGGTTCTTAACCCCCTGTTTGGCCGGTCTTCTGGTGATCCTTGTTGGTGTCTCCATCACCTACAGTAATCCACAACAACACACTCTTAGTATCATTCCAAATCCTCTTTCCCTCTTTGGACGCTTGACATTTTTAAATCTAAATTCATGTAGGTTCATATAGCAGTAGAATGTGTGTACAAGCTTTGCTAAATATGGTGTATATACAGTTATAAACTGATAATTGCAATATTGCAGGGCTCACACCTGCATTTCGAGAGTGAGTTTGGGAAATGTGTTCTGTGTGAGTGGAGACAATGCTGGACAGCAATTGTATACATGCTTGTCTGTTAAGTGTGTATGTTGATTTTTCAAAAAACAAATTTGTCGATGGGGTCGGAATAACTTGTAGAGTCGGAGATGAGCTGTGTCAACAGTAGGTTTTGGACTTGCTGTGTGTGGTCAGGGCTCAAACCAAAGTCTGGGCTCATTGTTGCCAGATCTTGCTTGAAAAACAAGCAACTGGGTCTGACAAAACAAACCAAATATAACTTACTTTCCTTACCAAATAAGCCTAAACTATCCCAAGTTCACGATTGTATTCTGGAAATAAGACCAAAAACATTGCAACCACTCAATAAGCCCTAATATGCATATGGTCAAGGCAACACTCCCTTTGATATAAAAAAAAAAAAGAAAAAAAAAAAGAGCCAGTTGTGAGGTGTTAACTAAAGCCCGGGACACACCAAGCGTTGGGCAACGTCAGACCGTTTTTGAGCGTCAGCCAACGTAGTTTTCCCGGTGTGTTCCGCACCGTTGGCTCAAGTCTGATGCCGTTGGGTTTTTTTGGGCCAATTCAAAATCGGCGTCAGGCCATCGGTGAACAGCGAGCAAAGTAGTCAAAACAGTACAGATAGAAGGCTGTTCTAATGTTACGTCATCTAACCTAAGTGTTCCTTGGCGAATATTTCAATATTAACATGAGCGGCGTGGAATAAGAAAAGTGTTTAGCAGGATTGATTTTCAAAACGGTAAGCTCGCCATCTTTCATATTTATTTCCGTCACTGTCACTATGGTTACTGGTGTTATTCATGACTGGTAAAGGAATATAAAAGACCTGACTTCAGTTGCTCGTAGTAGTTCCAGCTCAATTAAATCACGGCAGTTAATGTCTCTTTTCGTGTGGCCTAGCAGTGAATGCTCTTTGTGGCCCTCACGTGGAAGGCACAGGTTTGATTCCAGACGTGTCATGTTCTCTGTAAAAAAGAAAGTCGCCTAAAATGTAGTGCTATGTAGCTAATACATGTGACAGTAAGAAAAATGAGCAATTCTGTTTGCACTTAATGTACTTAAGCAGTAAAACATCACTGTGTTTAAAAGGTAAACCAGTATACAGCTGGATTTCTTCTTTAATATAAATTGACTCTAAAGGAAAGCGAGGACGAGGTAAAACCTGACAGATTTTAATCACTGCACTAATAAAACACAAACCACTTAAGCCGGGCTCAGACTACAGGAGTTTGTAAATCTTAACCAATTGTGAAATCTGGTTGCATCATGCACATAAGGAGAATCTTCACAGATTTTCTTCTTTCAAAAAAAAGAAAGCTTCCCCTTTCACGGCGAAGCGGATGTAAGCAAAATGGATACTGTGTTACGGCAACTTGCTGTAGACATTATATGAGGAGACATTATAAAGGCAGTCGTGTTGTTGCCACATTTCCACCAGACCCGTACAGCTGCTTGTTGTTTCGTGGTCACCATTTCAAAAGGTCCATCAGTCTCCTTATACACTTGTCTCTTATTGGCGATTGGGGAAGTACTGACGCAATCATAATCATCTCGATTTAAAATCCTAAATATAAAATGTGTTTGATATTATGTCAGTGCGGCCCCGATGTATTTGCGAGCAGATCGGGAGGTTTAAGATTTGATCTGCAAACGCCTCACATTACCAGATAATCTGGGCCGAACATTGGAACCAACCGATGCCCTGAATGCAATTTATTTATTTTTCTTTTCTCAGATGTCGTTAGGGGTAAATCGGGCAGAAATCGGCCTGAAATTCCTGTAGT
Source organism: Gila orcuttii (assembly GCA_026230005.1). Taxonomy (NCBI): domain Eukaryota; kingdom Metazoa; phylum Chordata; class Actinopteri; order Cypriniformes; family Leuciscidae; genus Gila; species Gila orcuttii. The sequence goes on along the minus strand of JAPDVR010000005.1, from coordinate 8,785,216 downwards.
CTGAGCCCGGCTTAACTCTGCTTATTAACTCAAGGCTATCGGACACTGCCTTCACACTGAAATCAGAGAGAATTTTTCCAAATGTTCACTGTTCTGTTTTTATTAGCACTGGGGAAAAGGCACGTAAATCCAGCATGCTTCCACATTCACACTGTTGGGGACGAAATGAAGACATTTCTGACAGGTTTTGTTTATCCAGTCATTTAGATGCTACATTTAGACACAATACATTTGACTGTATTTCTGTGTGCTTTTATCTTGTCCACCAAGCCTGCGAGCAGTTGAGCGGAAATTTGCATTAGTGGACGATTATGAATACCTGTGACAGATTCTCTCTCTCTTTAGACTCACAGGCTGCAAATGAATGGTCTCCTACTGTTGACTCGCATGGGAAGACAGGGACCAGGCAATTAGACTTTAGTAGTTAATGTAGAAGCTTCTGCAGGCAGGGCAAGCAGGTTCAATATTCCTGCTGGGCTGTCGCCAGGTTTTTTTCCATCTCGGCTCTCTCACTTTCTCCCTTACTTTGGAAGGTATCACTTATGACAGCTAACCTGTTGATAAGCCCTTCGAGTTTATCTGAGGGTGAGGATGAAGGCGGGCCCCTCCGCGTGGGGTCCCACAAGTGGAAGCGACTACAGCAGGATGCTGCTCGTATTCAACCTTCACAAGCTGTAATACGGTTTTCAGCTTGAATCTGTGCGCTAGTAAAGATTGAATAAGGAGTTAAAGAGATTCAGCCATCTCCGATAGTATAGTGTGACTAAATTTGTAATGAATTGTTAAAGAAAGACCCAGATGTGTGCACTGTTGTTGTTGTGCCTGCGGGGTTGTTGTCCAAGTGCTCTGTGCATTAAGCACGATTCTCATATCCCTGGTGGCTGTGTTTGTGTGTGCGTGCAGGCATGTGTGAAAGTGAACCTAGCATAGGAGTGGCAGTAGGTAGACTGCCCAGAGCGCGATGTCTGGCCACTGGCTGATATGACAGGAACATGCTGGTACTGTACTAGATTTAAAGTAAGGCCTGCAGGCTCCCGTCTAACTTAAGTCCAACATATTGTCTCTAACAAGCCTCCAGCATGCTATGGAAATGCAAGCCTGTTGTTCTGTGTAGGTACAAGCTCGTTCTTGTGACCTTCAAATGAAATCTACAACGTTCGCGCGGTGTGAGAAATTCAGATGTATTCATTTAAATTCAGGTTAGACGGATGTGATGTGCATTGTTTCAGAAGTTTATTGTGGAAATACCCTGGTGTAGTGCAATTATTATTTTATGTTTTATTTACATTAAATATATTTTATTATAGTGGCAAGCAGGGCGGGGCCATGTTAGTTAATGCATTAACTAAAGTTAAGTTAACTCTTTCCCCCACAAGCAATTTTGATCATTTTCACACAAAAATCATGGACACCACAATATTTTGTTGTATGAATATCTGAACATGCAATATATCAAAAGAAAGAACAGAACATCAGCTTTTTAATTTATTTGTAGCAAAACATTTTATTCTAGCTTCATGCATTCTTTTCTATCAACACTTAAATCTGGGTAAGTTTCATAAAAAAAGCAAACACTGCAACGTGCACATAAGCAAATGATGCTTCTATCGCTTGTTTCTGCTGCTTTTTTGCCTGTGTTTTTATCTGGAGATCCAGTACTCTTTCAGAAGATGTGTAATAGTGTCCCTACCGTATAACAGTGAAAACATGGATTGCCGGAAAATTTTGGCAATGTCCGGGAAAATGTTAACTAATGGGACCTTATTGTAAAGTGATACCAATATTTTTTATAAGCCCTTATTTTTTATTAAATATAATTTTTTTACATGTTATTTCTTATTGTGTTCCTATTCAGCATAATTCAAAATTATGAAGGTGGCAGCAAAGGTAATCGAAATATAAAATAGACAGAATTGAGTGTGCACAATTAAATACTCCGTATCATCCGCTATATGTCAACTTTTATAATACAAATACAATATAAATGTCTCTGATAAATATAAATATTACGCATCCCTAGTTATATTTTGCATCCCTAATTTTCTTTGAATAAATGTTTCAGTTATTTATAGCATTACATTGATGAAATCTGCTGGCATAAATGCTCAAGTGTAGATGTTATGTTACAGATCGGTTGAGTTGTAATGTGCGGAGTGCATTTTTATAATAATGTTCCCTGAGAATGTCTGTTTTTACAGTCATCCCTGTGCGTCCTTATTATTTCTCAGGCTCATTAAGTTGCCGCTAGCTGGCTTTAAATTCAGCCGACCAATTAGCGGCGTGCTGCGCGGTGCTGTGGGTGTTGTGCACCTATTTCTCTTATGGAAATCTGAAGGATTATTCATCTTATTTCTACCAGGGGTCTTGAGTGTTCGCAGTGGTAAAACGCATACGAGTGCTTTAGGTCAGGCAGGAATGCAGTGCAGTCAGGAAACATTTGAAATGCAGTACATCAGAGCAAGTGTGGAGGACCCGCTCCTGTCAGATGCTCCGTTTTGTCGCATCCGAATTACACACCAGCATAGTGTTAATCAATTGCAAATTGGTTTTTGAAATATTAAAATCTCCTATACCACGACACACAGATTCTGGCACGGGCACCTTTATGAGGTGCTGGAAGGGATGCTTGGACTTTGCACTACAGTTTTCTTGTTATGACAAGGTTTAGAGTCTCTGTGTCAAGTCTTTCGATTTTCTAAGTTAATTTCCAATGTAATATTAGAGGAATGTATGTGTGTATGTGCATATGTGTGTGTATGTGTGGGCAGCATTGCCAACTGTGCGGTCTGGGATCCTCATATCCTGTTTAATACCATCTCTCTCTCGCTCTCTCTCTCTCTTAGATATTTGTGTTGACAGTCTGGCTTTGGGAGCTGTTCATGTTGCCCCTCTTCCTCCTCCTGCTCATTGGCTGGAACTACTTCCACATCACACCAGGCATGGCCAGCTCCAGTCAGGACTTGGTGAGTGCTGTGATGTCGCCCACTCAGCTGCACAGAAAATGGTCCTTAATAAGTCAGAGTCTGTGCTGGTGACTCACAGGATTTAGAAATGACAAGCATCAGTTTTAAACCTGACAAATTCTACTGAAGAATGATTAAAAATATTAATAGACGTTCTGTCTACAGATATCTGATGTCATATACAGTACCTGCCAAAAGTTTGGAAACATTAAACATTTTTATGTTTTTGAAAGAAGACTTTTATGCTCACCAAGGTTGCATTTATTTAATCAAAAATACAGTAAAAACAGTAATATTGTGAAATATTTAAAATAATTGTTTTCTATAAAAAAAACGAAAATGTAATTTATTCCTTTGAATACAAAACTAAATTTTCAGCATCATTACTCTAGAAATATTCCATCAGAAATCATTCTAATATGCTGATTTGCTGCTCAAGAAACATTTACTATTATTATTAACATTTTCATTATTATTATTAAAACAGGTTTTGCTGCTTAACATTTTTGTGGAAACAATGATACCATTCAAACATTTGCGATAAGATTTTTAAAAAAAGCAAGATAAATTAATACTTCAATTTAATACATCCTTGCTGAATTAATCAAAAATGCCAGTGAAGACATTTACAATATTACAAAAGATTTCTATTTAATAAATGCAGATTAATAAAAGTATCACCATTTCCACAAAAATGGTAAGCAGCACAACTCTTTTCAACATTAATGATAATAAAAAATGTTTCTAGAGCAGCAAATCAGCATTTTAGAATGATTTCTGAAAGATCATGTGACTGAAGACTAATGTAACGATGAAAATTGTGCTGAAAGTGTGAGAATATGACTGTAAGATGATATGAAACAAGCACAGCAATGTAAGAAACCCGATATATAGTTTATATATGATGGCAGTGGTTCTCAATCCTGGTCCTGGGGACCCACAGCTCCGCACAGTTTGTATGTCTCCCTCATTTAACACACCTGATTCAGATCATCAGCTCGTTAGGAAAGAGCTCTATGAACTGACCACTCAGAATTAAGTATTCCAGAGAGTCATTAGATAATTTACAGCACATTATACACCTTACAAGACTGAAATCAGTCTCTTTTAGAGTCTTTTCACAGCATTTCTAAAGACATTAATTGGTCAGCCTTTCCTAATTAGATCCATGTTATCTATAAATTCAACATTCACAAAGGTTAAGATGTCTGAAATGCTCCCATCACCCTTGGTCGTGAGTTTGAACGTAGCAGTTACACTTTGAGTGACCTTCATCTCCAGTGGGTTGTGTAAACTGCATTTGAGTCTTTACCCAGAATGTATCAGCTCTTTGTGCACCAGCAGCCCGTCTCAGTGCCGTATCTCAGGCTCGGGACGGACTGTGCGCTCCGGCACCTAGCAGAAAAGAGTGCCACAGTTACATTAAATAGCCAGAAAGGGTCAGGGATGACTTAAGAGCGGTCTAGGCACCCGAACGGCCAAGATTAAATGCATTCCTTTTGGTTTCAGGTGCATGTGTGAGTGTGTGTGTACGTGTTTGTTGTGAAGAAATTAGATTGCTTGGTTGTGACATCGCTCTTGTGAGTAAGGCCCTTCTCATTCACCTCCTCCTTTTGTGCGAGGTCACCCGAGAGGCAGTTGCTACGGCAACAAGGCCTCTCCCAATGGGGGTGTATATACAAGCGAAGGTTTCATTACGAGGTGTTTGTTAAGAAAATGCTCCATTGCCCACGTGTGTCTCAATCTCATCCGCTCTCTGTCTCTTTCTTCTTCTTTTACAGGAGAACATGTCCGTGGCCGAGGACGAGGACGAAGATGAAAAGGTATTTTGCCAGTGTCATGCGTGGTTTTTGATTAACCGCTGACTTTTATAGAGCCTCTCTGAGCTGTCCTTGGGGTTCCGCATAGATGGACTGTACGCTGTACCTTTAATAATGCGTTTAACTCAGGACTGCAACTTAAATACGTTCAAAATGAGGACAGACGATTCAGCAAGCACATTTTCCCTCCAGTACTTTCACACCAGTCCTCTGGGAATCCTCGCTCATACAACAAATGGATTTGGTTGCTTTGCTGTGGTCCTTTGAAACGCAGAAATAAGCACAGAACGGCATCATTAATTGAAGTTTGCCTTTCGCTGGGGAATAGAGGCATTGTAAGGATTTTGAGGCAGGCATGGCTAAATAGGGAGGCTGGACTGCAGTTGAACTCCCCCTTTTAGCATTTTATTTTTTATGCTTAAGATGAGTCATTAGACTAATTACAAATTCTCCCAGATCTGCTTAGATCCAATTATTCTTAAAATATTCAGTCATTACAAAAAAAAAAAAAAACGTACAAACATCCTTATTTTTTTTTTCCCTTTAAAAAACAACATTAAAGCTAGTGTGGTGCGTGTGGATGGTAAACTGTCATAATGGTCAAAATCTGAATGCTGAATAAATTCATAATGAGGCAGGGCAGGCTCATAATAATTTTAGGCCACGCTGTCTGGTCCAGAGAAGAATGAGTTAACAGGAAGATAATGTGTTATTGCTTTCTGACTTGGATGTGCGGAAGTGCGCAGCTCTAAGCCTCCGAGCGCTGACCCTTGCGCTGTACGGCTAGGGCCTAGGATTCATATTCATAATGTGCTCAATATATTCTGCTATGATGACCGCAGGCTAGCTTCATCTGTTGAGAGGAACCCCTCTGTTAAAAACAGCTCCCTCTTCCAAATCCTATCCAAGCCAAGCAGATAATTCACGGATGAAACGCATGATATGTGTGTGCATGCACATTAGTTTACGCCCAGCAGCTAAACAATTGTAATATATCTTGGAGGGAGAAACGAGTTGGTGGTTAAAAAAAATAAAAAAAATACATATAAGTCTTATAAATATTTGGATTTTGGAATGTGCACGTTTAAATTAAGATAATGTCATACAATTATATTTGTTTTATTTTTTAAACCATTTAATTTGTATAATTAGCTTGGAATATTGAATTCAAGCCGTAAAAATTCAACCTTGCATGTCCATTCTTGGACTGCCTTTGCATTTATTTGTTTGTATTATTTCATTATAATTACAAGTAATAGAATTAACCGTATTTTTCTAGTGAGATATATTGTGTTTTTACACCCTTTCACATCTTGTGTAAATGAAATATCTCCTTTCATTTATCATATTACCCAGATGTCCATGTTTATTTTAAGTTGTCAGCTCTAATTTAAGGTGGCTTGTTTCAAAGTCCTGTTATGTTTTTTCACTTTGACTTCAGTTTCACGCAGGCAAATCAAACAGTGTAGCGTTACACTTCCTATCAAAGTCATCGCAGCTAATGTTTTGGGGTTGGAGAATGATCGGTGTTAAATTTGATCACTTCAGAGGTGCCGTTTTTTCCCTACTCTTTGGTTAACATGGGGATAAAGGCTGTCCCCTCTGAGGAGGTTACGATTACCGCCCGTTTTTCTGTGTGTTTTCCCCTGGAGGAAGAGAATATGTAAACCTGCAGCTGTGATGGAATGAAGCTTAAGAAAGTCGATGGGAGAAGCCGCGATACTGCAGAAATAATAACAGATCTCCTCTACGAGCATGAATCTGTCCTGGGGGAGAGAGAAATTTACTAATCACTTACAAATAACTTCCCTTTGGCTTTCGGTATCAATTGTGTTGAGCACACAGACACTGGTTTAAATCAGAAAACGAGAGGATTGAAAAGAAAACAACCCCCTGGATGCGTGTCCCAAGTGACCGAGAGGCCCTGTTCCCTGGCCACAGGTCACCTAAGAGTACCAGGCTTTGGCTAGACCCCCCTCTTCCACCATAGCCCAGGGTATCATCGGTGCTCTTCTAACCCTCCAGCCCTCTCCCCCCTCACATCTAACATATCACCTTCAGCACACACCGCAAGGACAGAGTGTTGATGTCATAATCACTGTGTATTCCAGAGTGCACAATCCTGTGACATATCCATTAGGGAGCGCTGGGTGTTTTGTGCTTGTTTGTACGGTGGTTGTCGGCTTTAACAAACCCATTTGCAACACATTTAGCCAATAACGCAGGTGTTTTATTTAGGTGCGTTCCTCTGGTTATTCCGTTGTGGAATAAGCGAGTCGTGAATATTTGCACCAGCTTTGAATGAATATTCAAATTTGATGCCATTTACCCAATTACAGGAATGTTAAATGAACCCTGGCTTGCGTTTTTTTTTTTTTTTTTTTTTTTTTTTGTGCCGAGCATCCCTGTGAAACTGCATTTTCTGTTTGCCTTTGTGCAATCTGTTTCCTATTAAGCCAACATAAAAGTTATGTGACAATTTCATTTGAATTGAGAATATGATCTGACACAGGTTTTCTAATCAGTAGACATGTAGCGCGGATAGTTTATTTATGGTAAAAAAATTTGTTTCCACCTCAGAGGCGGAAAAAAAGGATGTCTGACTTCAAGGGGGTTCAGAAAGATGAATTGCAAAAGTCCAGAGAACTTGTATATCGCGCTTCTATGCATGCTTTCACTGTCATCTTTTGGTCTCCATTAATATGAATATTTCATATTTGTCATTTTAAGACTTATCAAAGCAATCTGTGACAAACGTTACCTTACATGTACAGTGAACCCAAAAAGGTTATGGAAACTAAAAAATATCATTAGATAACATAATATTAACGCAAGTTGACACCTGCAACACAAAACAAAACAAAATGTGCAGTTCATCACATTAACTATGGGCATGATCACACTTTATTTTTTAACAGCATCGAACAGATCTTTTATAATCTTTCAGTCTTTCCTCAATACAAGCCACCTAATATAAAGTGTTGTAAACTGTAAAAGTCAAAACTGAGCTTTTTATACTACTCAAGCTCAATTGTGCTCATACGTATGCAAATATCTGTTCTGCCAAATAGCTTCATCAGAAAACAAAATGCAAATATTATTAAAAAAAAAAAGATAATCATTCAGATTTGCAATGTTAAAATAGAAAAAAGAAAAAGAAACATCATATGAGATGTAGAAAGAACCAGATTTTTTTTTCTGAGCAGTAATTATTATTGTTTTTTAAATAAACTAGCAAACCTAGAAAGCATCTTGTTTTGCTCGAAAATAAACTTTGTGATCTATTTCTTTTAAATAATCGCCACTTGATTTGATATTTTGTTATCTATTATGTGACTTAAGTGTTCAAATATTTTTTTGGGAGCACTGCAAGTTCATTTTTCTTGCGGTTGGTTGAGAGTCATTAAGCAAAGAAACACAGACATTTGAGCTGAAATCAAACACAGTTGATACACTGAAATAATATATCATCTTCTGCACTTTATCCTCATTTGACACTCTCCTCACAAATGAGGGATTTTAAATGACTCATCACAGGAGGCATGTTGATTTTCTCTTGATTGATACCCTAGTCTCCGTGGTGTGTGTCGCTGGAGTCGACGGGTTGTGCTGAGTGGAGGCATGAATGGCTTCCCATGGTTCCCTGTGTCTGGGGCCGAATGGAGTGTGACAGTGGGGAGTCTGGGCTGAGCTTTCCCAGGGGCCGACTCACCGGGCCCGCTGTCTGGGGGACGGTCACTTACACAAACATATATAGCGCTCGATCCCCCCCCCCCCCCCCAAATACGATCCATCATTACTCCTGTCATTATTCCATCCTTTTGATGTGAGGGCTTCTCGTTTCTCTCTCTTTCTCTTTCTTCTCTTCCCCCTTTGGAGAACTATACTCATGGGCTCTAATGCTGGAGGATTTCTCTGATGTGATCATATTGCTTTGGACGTTAGATTACCCTAGCAATCTTCTTTAAGTAAAATGGAATAGAATTTCTCTCTTTTTTTTTTCATCGAAAGTCCATTTAGCCCATGTCTCTGAATTACATGGCAACCCAATACTGTGTGATGCATCAAAATACAAAAAGACAATGGGATTTCCCATCTCTCTTACAAGAAGTAAAAACATTGCTTTGTATAACGTGATTACACTCAGCCATTGCAATCTTTCTCCCACGAGCTCAGATACAGAAAACGATAAATCCAATGATTTCAACCCTGCACTCAATCTTGCCATAAGGTGGGCAACTCTTGAGTTTTCATACGCCAAGAACTGGTCCTCAAAAAAGCTTGCACCCTAGGAAACGAGCCAAGACTTGCCCGGCAGAGACTCGTGGATTAGACGACCTCGCAAGTTGGCGTCTTACGCCGTCTGTGTTCTCTAACTCCCGAGACAGTCTCTCTCTCTCTCTCTCTGTATGCTTTCTGATTGCCATTTTTACATCTTTTTCCTCCTCCGCTTAATCTTTGATTGTGATGCACCTTTATTGTTTGCGCCTGACAAATGCTGAAATACTCCTAGATTCGTGACAGCTCTGGAGGAGAGCTGACACATTTTCACGTCTGAGGAGATGTTACAGAAGCTCATTACAGGCCATTGACTAGATGAAATACTGGTGATGGCACTCTGGAAATAAACTGCTCTTCCTTTGTAGGCTTCTAGCAGCTGACTTCCCTCATCAGTCTCTGTCTTTTTTTCTTTCTCTTCAGGAATCAGAGAAAAGAGGACTGATGGAAAAAATCCACATGGTTCAAGAAATTGTGCTTACAGTTCAGAGCACTTTAGATGAAGTGGCTTGCATCGGGGAAAGAGTGAAAAAGTAAGAACAGAGCATTTTATACCTCTTCTGAGGCTCACATATGCAGTTGTGCTCATAAGTTCTTTGTCAAATAGCTTGGTTAATAAAAGACAAAATGCATTTTGTGTGTCCTTTTATTATGAAGACTGTTTAATGCCACGTTTAAATAAAATAAATACATAAATAGAGAATAAATCTATAAAGTTTTCAGAATTAAGTCATTATTATGAGATGGATGCTAATGATAACTGATATAACAAAAGTAAGGATTTCTTTGTTGGTAAACTATCCCAAAGAATGATCTAAATCTTCAAATCCATTTCTTGCATTTGTGCTGCTACTTGGGTGAACTATTGTAATTATTCATGCTGTTTCATTATATAATGTCAATTTTTTTTTATGTCAATTTTATTTACGCAATATTATGCCTTTAATCTCCAAATTGTATGACTTTATTCTGATAATTTTATGTTGTCTTAGATTTTTATTTTACACTAAAACACTGTTATAGCAAGGAACCTGAACTGTTAATAACGTACATGTCCAAAAATAATGTACATGTATTTATTCATATATAATTTATGAAAATTAATTAATGACTTGTCTTTTCATTGACAGCACATTCAACTGGTCAGTGCCGTTCTTGTCATTCCTGGCCTGCCTGGCTCTGTTTCTGGCGACTACCGCCTTGTACTTCATCCCACTGCGCTACATAGTTTTAGTGTGGGGTAAGTAAGTGAGACACCATGTGTAGCCCTTTCACCCAATCATGCGTGATACTCCAGTGCTGCTGTTAAGCTGTCTCCACTTTCCTTTAAATGGAAGTCATGCAGAGGTGTTTTAGAAAGAATCACACTTTACTGTCTCTGAGCTTTGAGCTCGAACTCCTTTACTGACGCCTGACGAAAGCTATTTAAAAAGTGATCCATTTCCATAACTCTACCTATGACAGCTGATCAGAATCATGAACATGATCCGCTGTTGGCTGGGAAGACCAGCTGCACTGAGGCTTTGCAATCTTGTGAAAGTTTGATGTATGTACAGTTAGAAAGAAAGAATTAGCGAGCGTAGGCCTTATTCTGCCATATTAATGCCCCTAATGTCAATTAGCGGTTTCACGTATATGATTAGTTTTGATGACTGGAAAAAAAAGAAATTCACAATGTTTCTTGTCTTAAAATATGGAATTATATATGATATGTACAAGTTTGGGGTCAGTAAGATTTTGTAATGTTTATGAAAAAAAGTCTCTTGCATTTATTTGATCAAAAATACAGTAAAAACTTTTCTATTTTAATATGTTAAAATGACATTTTCAGCGGCTTTTACTAGGCTTCAGTGACATGATCTTTCAGAAATCATTCTAATATTCTGATTTGCTGCTCAAGAAATATGCATTATTCATACCAATATTGAAATAATTTGTGGTGCTTAATATTTTTTTGTGTAAACTGACACATTGAATACAAAGTTCAAAATAACAGCATTTATTTAAAATATACTTTTTTGTAACATTATAAATATCTTTACTGTAGCTTTATTTGATCAATTTAATGTGTCCTTGATGTATAAAATTATTTATTTATTTAATAATAATAATAAAACATACAGTACTGACCCCAAACTTTGTTAAAAAATAAGTGTGTGATGCTATTCAAAGTTGCAAAATTAACTTGTGCGCAAAATTGGAATATTGCATAAAACATTTACGAATAAAGCATAGTTTCCATCCAGTGAGTTGAAGAGAACAAAATCTTCACTTCCTGATAAACTGTTGCCAAATATCATTAAGAAAAATTCAAATTGCTGCGGCAGCAGAAGCCACTGTGGGTATTTTTTCGTATATAATAAATTATTTGCGCCTCAGAGCACGCATACAAAACACAATAAAAGTAGTGTGAACCGCGATATACCGTATACTCTAGCAGACCGTGTTTATTTATATGCTCTTCCAATCACATAGCAGTATGAATTACAGCAGATAAAGTGACAAATGTTTGTTTGGTCAAGGTTTGTTTTGCCAGTAAGATACCTACAAGTGCGGCTATTTATTAATGCATGCTTGTTTTCACAGGTATTAACAAATTTACCAAGAAGCTTATCAACCCATATGCCATTAACACAAATGAAATACTGGATTTTCTCAAGAGGGTGCCTTCTGATGTTCAAAAGGTAAGGGTCCAGTTTTACATTTAGAATGAGAGGGAGGGACTGAGACGAGGAAGGAATTCCCTGAAGATGTCTTCATTATTTGCTCTAACAGAATTCCCAAGTGTTACCCAGGATATTTCCTCTGGCTGTGTTTGATTATTAATGGACTCGTGCCTTTAAAGGCGGCCCCTGGCCCAATTATTTCCCAGCATGTCTTGATGGAGTCACCCGGCTGCCTGGATGGGGTCTGCTCTGATCTATCCTCGGCCGTAACGCTTCAGCCTTGTCTCTGATTATCAGTTTTGTCGGCCTGTGATAAAAGAAGGGTGCTATAGAGGGTTCAGGGATTGCTAAGGGGTCGGTGTCTGCACACTGGCAGTGTGGCGGCCCCCGTCACATCAGGTTGGAGGACTCGATTAATGAAGTGTTGAGCCAACGCTGTCCTGCTGGGCGCCATATGTGATGAAACACTATCCATGGCTGATATGTCATTCAGGGTTACATCATAAGCTCGCGGATGTGCAGCCAAACGCTGAGAGTCTCGCTCTGTCTTTCGGACCCTGAGTGCGATTCAGAAGTCGGGATCCAAAGCAGGTCCTACTGTGACAAAGCGTTCTGCATAGGATACTTTTCTCCATCTACATGGCTATTTAACTGTTGTTAATGCTTCCTGTCCTGCTCAGATATTGGAGAACTTGAGTGATTGGCTCAGACAAACCTCCTGGGATGAACCTCTGCAACTTTACGTTAACATATGTCTGTGTGGATAGATGAAGCCAGCATGACACACTGGTTTTGGCATGTGGAAGCAGCAAGTTGGCAAAACAAGATGGAAACCATTGCTGAGTTTTTAAGCCTTTTGAAGTATGTTTTCATGGTTGGATGAACTGCCTGCTGTTCATTTAAATGGAACGCACCAAAAATGGGAAGACAAGAATGATCTTTAGCAAAAAAAAAAGCAAGCCACTTTTTAAAGAACAAAATGCCAATAAAACGGCACAGTGGTCATTAACCATACCAAAAAGGTATGCAAATCCATGCTGTCCCCGTTAAGTTTACAATGTTCAAACCTTAATGCTAAAAAAAAGGATTGACCAAATAAACAGCACGTTATAAAAGCTCAAATTGACTCCTGTCTCATGGTTCCGAAAATGACTTGGCAATTAGTGCCTGTGCAGTTCTTCAAACACAAACCCTCAAAACTGGACTTCATACAGCGGCCCTCTGTCCTAAAATAAGCAGCATCTGTCAGTTCTGAGGACAGTTTCATGTTCTGAGGCTGCCACGTCTCTTTGTTCCCTTGTGCTCCATCTCCCATTCTCATAATCAGGGCCTGGTAATTAGTGTGCAGTCCCTACCTTACAGATACACCTCCAGGTTATTGTTTCGAGGAGAAACAAACAAGAAAATCATTTGGACGCATTCTCCACACTTTCGAGTCCCATCAGCCTTATGCCATATTTAATTATTTGTCGATTCTGTACATCGTTTGGACTGAAGGGTGGCCTTGGACAAGAAAAGATGCCTTTAATGCCATTTTCAGAGGCTGATGTTACTCTTAACTGTGAAAGGAAAATCAGAGTGTTTTTGGAGGATTGCGATCCAGGAGCACCTGGGCTTGATAATGTGTCTGAAATGCCAATGAGCTTGCTGTTCAACCTTCAAATACTTGGACAGTGTTTGCTGTAGTAGTTTGTAGCTTGCTTTCAGAAATTCCCCATCTTCCCCAGCTCCACCTGTATAAATCTGCTATGGGTAATTAATGTATGTTATATTGTAAAGCAGAAGCATGTCTTACTTGCTCACAGCAGCGTGTCGTGCATGTACTGGCAGTAGCAGGTCTTGTAGTACGCAGTACTTGCTCTGCAGCAGTAGCATTGTAGCAGATTTATTCTGCCAAGACCAAACATATTAACATTGTCATATCAATTACCATGCCAAACACTCTGAGAGTTGTCATTTCAGAAATAATTTTATAAACAATCAATATGGAAATAATTTGAAGTTGATGAAAAATAAACCTGTAAAATATTTATACTTTAGATAGCAACTTCTGGATTCACTGTAGTTTGCGTGGTTTGTGGAAATACATATTAATTAGAAATTCAAAGATTAGTTTAAACAATGATATAATTATATAAATGCATTTTGCTGAATGCTGACAGCATATGAGAAAGTACTACAAGGTTTGCCTTTCTATCAGATATAATACTTTTTCATATACCGTTTTTTCTTCTTTGTTTAACAGTTCTGTCTAATAAATTATTAGAAAACATAATAAGCTACAATAAACTAGTGAAGATGGAGAAAGGGATCTTCTGTGCTTTTGCACTCAAGCGCTGGTGTTCCCAGCACTGTCAAAATAAAATTCCTGGTGCTTCCAACCCCTTATTTGCCAATATTGGCTGATATATTGGTCGAAACTAGTTAAAGTTTTTAACTGAAATGCAGTTGCATCTGGAGTGTAAAACTAAATTTGGTACATCAGCCCATTTATTAGTCATGGGATTAAGTGTTCTTATCACATGCTGAAACATTACATTATGACATTTTGCGGAAAGAGAAGGGCTGACTTTTCAGTCATATAGAAATTTCTTATTAATTGAACACAAGATGTACTTTAACTCCATGTCTATTTGAATACCAGAACTGAATGTTTAATGGCAGTTTAGAAGTTGTATGTGGATACGCTGTGAGCTCCAGGAAAAAAAAATCTTTATTCAGTTTCTCATACCTCAGTGAAACTCTACTTTCATCACGCCGACCTTCACCTCCGACCTGAGTTCACTCCCTGCTTTAAGTAAAGTAAACAGCATGTTCATCTGAAACGAGGGAAGTGTGTGATCATCTGTAACCGCAATGCCCCAGCCGGAGCCATACAGGCACTTACTCCTGCCTACAAGCTGCTATAATTAGTCTCCAACAAACTTTTCTCAGGAAGGACACAACTCGCAACTCCTCGGTTTGCGAGGACCTAAGACAGCGGGTCTGCTCAACCAGTATAGTTCCCTTATAGGTGGGGGTGGTATGGTCACCGCTGTGTCGGTACGGAACCCTTGACTTTTCAAATCTTTCCTCCTTATGATTAATCCCCTCTGCTCCTGTGTTTAAAACATGATTCATTACAGCCGCGCCCGCCTGGCTTTCCCCCTGCACCGGCTCTCCTCAGGGGAGCCATTACCTTGAGCGGGCCTCAGCTCCGATTACCTGCGTCTGACCAAAGAGCTGTTTGTTTTTACAGGTGCAGTACAGCGAACTGAGAGCCGAGCTCGGCAACCAGGGCCCGGTGAAGAAGAAACGTTTGCGCTGAAACCCGATGGACGTGTCGGATGAAAGAGACGGGCGGCATTTCAGGACACGGTCTGTTTAAATCATAATGCCCCGTGCGAGTGGAGGAGGAGCCCCCTTGTGCCAAGCCATCCGCATTGCCACTGAGGTGTATTCATCGACTGTGTTGTACTGTGTGCTTATATTTGTGTGTGTGTGTGTGTGTGTGAGAGAGTGAGAGAGAGAGAGGGGGGGGGGGGGGGGGGGGGGGGGGGCCCTGCTGACGTGGTCTTTGGCCCTCACGAACTCACGGTCACAGTATCTGAGCATATGAAGTTAAAGGCGGGCTTCACCAGCCTCTGCATGTGTTCACGCTGAAATGCAATGAAATATGACACAGCCTATTCATATATTAAAGTCTTTTTAGAGACCACATTCTGGTTCATTTAACAAAGGAAAAATTAGCCACAAAACATACAGCTCATACATGCTTCCTGTTGCTTGTTTACAGCAGGAAATATTTAAATGAGGGTAAAATATTTATAACTCTTAATACAATGGAAAATACTAAATGTCATTAAACATTTTTATTCATGCAAAGGCAGCCTACTGTTCAAGATGTTTTATTCTGTAATGTTTGTTTTTTTATATTAATCTTCCACGTTTTGTACATTTATGCTGCAGATAAAGATGAAATGAAGAAGATAGTTTGACTAGTTTGACTTCTTAAATGTGTTTTTCTTCTCTCGCATCCTTAACTCCGCATTATTTGTGAAGGATACACAGCATTATTACCCGGGCCACACTTCAGAAGAGGATGCTGGTCACAGTTGGAGGAAAACATCAAAGTCTCAGTGTGTCCAGAGCAGTCAGCTAATGCACCGCTTTTGTAGTTTGCTGACAATAACAAGGTCCAGATGAGAGAGCTCATCTCTCATAAAGAGGGAGGGAGATTGAGAGAGAGGAAGAGAGAGAGTGAGTATATACACTCCATACCCCGCACTTAGCGTCTCCCATTTTCATTAAAATCACCTCCAGTGCCTAATGGCTCTCTACTAGACCCATCACTCTCTAGTGTTAGCACCAGTGATGGGGCTTCAAGTAGAGCAAATGGAGATTTCCAGCCTCATCAACTTATTTATTCATATTACAGACATATTTCAGCCACTCCGCTATCAGAGAGTCATTTTTATAGAAAGCAACATTTCCAAAGTGGTGCATCTTGAATGTAGGCATTCAGAGTGTTGATTTGAAATAAATATTAACCAATTATTAAGATATTAACCAAGTTAACAGTGAAGGCTATGGTCATTTTTTTACAATTTGGTCCTTTGACTGATTTACAAGGAAAAGTTTCTTTCAAAGAAATGTAAAACCGAACAGAACTTCCTCAGAAGGTGTCTGCTCGCTCAATAATTTAGCGAGCGAGGTAAATAACCAAGCGGACGCTTTGTAAAAATAGCCGTAGCCATACAGATGAGCCCTAGACCCCAGCTCAGGGAGTTTGTTCAGACTGATTGGAGTGCTCAGCATCCCAGCCTGCCCCCCTCCGTCTCTCCCACCCTCCCTTCACTCCTCTGCAGTTTGGTGCTGGTGAAAGGGCATCGGTTGGTGCAGCGTGAAGAGTTTGATTGGCTCTCAGGGACCTGCCGGAGCCTGGGGCTATCTCTTTTGACAGTCTGATAGAGACATCACGGCACTCTCCCAGGAGCTGCCACCGGGGGTCCGATTCAAAGCGAGGGGGAGTGGAGGTGACCCGCGACGCTCTGATGAGAGAAATCCCACACACAAACTCCTGCACCGTCTCCGCTGGGGGGCCACAGAGAAGGTAGAGGATGGAGGGGAGGGCCAGTGTCCCTAAGCTTAGTAAATGAGACCCCATCAGATTTCTGCTTGAGGTGAAACCAATTAAACAATGCTTGCAGGAACGCTCTTGTCGTCGGGTTAGCACCAAAACTTGAAAGCGAGCCTCTAAGTGGATGTGAAGTGTTTGTGCTGGAGGAGAGAAACGGTCTTCAAAAATTCAAGACCGTCTCCAAAACGCAGATGAAATGAGAGGCTGCCGATTGGAATCTCTCATAAAGAGAGCTCGTGTTGACAAGTGTTTTTGGGTAAACTGCCTTGATTATAAATCATGCTTTGATGCAGAAGACATTTTAAAAAGTCAAATTGTGGGCCTAATAGACAAAAATGAATACACAAAATATTAGTGCTCCATCTAACATTCAGTTCTAACAAACTGTAAATCACATTTTCAGTTAAAATCACATGGCCTGTGACATGGTGTATAAGTAAGAAGATACGGTTAAGCATATTTAGCTGTTTATTGCATTTTACTATTAAGAAGTAAATTAAACAAAAATCCTGAAAATAAAGATGTTTACTAATCGATCATTGCTAATTATTAAATGCACTATCCATTAACTAACCATTTACAGTTTATGAATTTTTGGATCACAAAAATATGGATAGAAACACCAAGATGCAAATAAAAAAAATGTATACACTCACTTTAGACGGATATACTTTTTCTGACAATATGCCCAGAGAAGTGACTATGTTACACTCTTGAAAACATAAGATATAAATGTTGCTTTAAGTGTTTTTACAATATTTAAATTTTTCACAAATTTAATACGCATTTAGAAACAGAGGTAGTGATCGAAGACAATGGACACACTATGTACCTTTGTGTTTTCTAATAAACAAAATCATGTTTAAAAATTATCAGTTTGCCTTGGTCTCCTGGGATTGGAACATCAAATCTCTATAGATTACTAAAAAGGCAATATGGTCCCCAAACTCACTAATGAACATCTCATCCACACAGCAGTTAACACTGCTTGCATCATTCTCTCTCTCCGTTTTCCTTCAATAGTTGTTGTTTTGCTGGTTATGAAGCTGATGTCTTCATCAGGCTGTCGGAAAGGAAGAGCCTGCAGCTGTGGCAGGTCCCCCAGAGCCTGTCGCACTCCTTGTTTCCATGGTAGTCCTTCAGGCAGCACCATGGGCAGACTGTGTGCAAGGACCCCTACAACCTGTTTTTTTTTTCCCTTTCCTGATATGCAGCCCCGAAGCGGGCATCAAACTACAATGCCAAATAGTGAGAGTGCTGCGATACATTCTTTGTAGGTGCCGCATTCTCTTTCAGAAGCAATGCCAACCAAGTTTCATTAGAAAAAGATGCCCCTGTTCCTCAATGATTGTTACAAGGCTGCTTTCACAGTGAAACGACCCTCCCTCGACGAATCTTCATAAGCTAAAGCTTCTTGTTAATGTAAAGATGTCTCATTACTTTACTTTGTTTTCCTTGGTAGTAAGTCAAAATAAAAAGACATCAGAGATTTGTCGTGCTGCTGTGGGGCTCGCCATCGCTGTATTGAGATCGCTGAGGTCAGGCCTCAGTTCCAATAACGTGAAGGGCTTTCCTGAAATCACTAATGAGATCCAAATGACAAGACTGATTGTTTTTACTCTTCTCAGGGTGGGCCGCACCAACTGAGGACCTTAACCTACATGCATAGCCTGTCGAAGAGATTCCCACTTCTCCTACTTTTGAAGCAAAGCCACTGTGGCTCAATCCGCAACGTATGTAGATGAACAAACACTAGCCAACGTGAGAGCAAAGATTACAACCAGTAGCGGGTACAAATATTAATTATATTTTAAAGTCATGACTGCAATTGAGCCTGCGGGTGCTCGCCGCTGTTCTGTTGGCATGTTATTTATACAGTGGGCGTATTACGCTCACTGACACCGAGACGTAATTTCTCGCAATACATCAAGTGTGCAGGGGGTAGCCTTTAAGAGCTTAAATTAAGTCGCTGGCCTTTAAAAGCATCTCTCTTAGGGCCCTGTCTGGATTAATAAATTCAACAGATTTGGCTTTAATATTATTCGGAGTGCATTAGAATGTAGCTAACAGCTGCGGTGGTGGCCAGTCTCAGGGGCTGAGATACGGAGTTTGAGTCTGAGGGCAGCGTGGGGCCAAAGGTCCCTCTGTTATAGGTCCGGCCCTGACAGGCTCGGCTCTCAGAAAGGCCAGGCTTAGATGAAAGGAGGATGAGGAGGGCCGCTGACCGCCTCCGAAACAAAGTCACCCTTTCTGCGACTGCAGTGGACAAGCTCTCAGCACTGATAACTGGTTGCGTGCAGTGTGTTGACTTTACATCCTTTTCTTTCCCTTTTATCGTCAAAGCAATGAAATGTTAAACAATGTTAATAGAAAAGGACAGCCCTCTTGGTGACGCATTATAACAATAATCAAGAAAAAATGTAGCTTAATAAACATGGGAAATCTCTTTTTCCCCTTCTAGAGTGAATTGCATCGCACACCCTTGAGGTTAGACCTTGAGAACAGAGCGCCGAGGAAGTGGAAATTGGTGAAACGATAGAAAGGAAGATATGGAGACGGAAAGAAAGAGAGAAAGACACCTTTGTTAGCTATCTGCTGTCGCCTCAATGGTCTGCGTTTAGCGTGCGCACACCCCGTCAGGCAACAATACACAGAATAATTTAACCGCATATTTCATTTTAATTAACTGTGATATAATGCAATGTGACTCTCAGCCTCCAGAGGAAAGAACACAATATTTGGCTTGATGAATCTACTGGAGCCACTCGTAGTTTCTCTTCTCACCTCATGGGATTCAGGTATCATTAGAGATAAGAAGAGATCTGCTTTTTGTCTCGCATTTAAAAAAAAAAAAAAGGTGCAGACACATGGGTGACTGCAGAAGTGTTCAATATTAATAGCCTTTCATCAAGGACACAATTAGGACACCTCTATTTGACACATTCCATAGGAGTCAGATGAATATGTATATCTGGTGTTCTGGAATGTGCCACTGCACAAAAAGCGACAGGGTGAAATCAGACTTGCACAAAAAGACAATGGCTGATTGTTTGTTTTACAATTCGGTCGGTTTCAAGCCGCGCAGCTTAAATAGTTTTTAAGCCAAGTTGCAGTGTAGCTGCAAAAAGCACTTTCAAACCGACAGTGATTCTACCAAGTAAGAAAACTGCAGAACTATACAAAATAATGATTGCCTGGCAACTACGTTGAGTATTTCATTTAATAACAGACATAAATTATTAATTATACACTGAATGAAACCCAAAAAGATAAACAGCTTAAATCATTTGATTTCAGTCATATATTGAAAATATTAATATGCTACTTTTGTGTGCAGTAGGAAGCAGGCCTAATGCTATGGTTAAAAAGAGTAAGATGATCTACAAAAAGGGTTAACATTAAAAATGTATGTGCTTTATGTAGCAAATCCTTGAATTAAAATGTTGTTTTAACTGACTAAATCAACCCGGCGACAAATAAGGTTAAACTAACAGAAGTCATTTTTAATGGGTAGTAAAAACAAATTTTTTATGTAACAATTTTAGGTTACCCCCTTTTTAGTGTAATATACTAATTTGTAAATATACCAAATAAGGCATGTTGCATGCAAAGCATATTCTCTAATAGTGTACCTCTGTTTTCATAGCCAAAAAAAAAAAAAAGGCTAAAGAATACAATCATATAAAAACATGCACTCCCTCTTACCAATTACTGTAGGGTTTGGTCTCACTTCCGGTCTCATCTCTGGTAAAAAAAATAAAATAATAGTTACATTTGTCTTTCCTTACAGTGTAAAAATCAACTAAGAGTTATTGAAATTACCCAACATATCAATTATAATTGGAGACTGAGGTGTACGGAGGTCTCTGCCCACTGCCACTGATAGCACAGTCAATCTCCAGGCATGCTTTGCCTCCTCTTTCATTAACAAGGCCTGGTAATTACAGCCATATGAACTATCCTCCAGATCTAAAGCGTGGCACTGCACACATCGTAATTGAACACACCATTGATATATATATATAAAAAAGGGATTTAACTTCATTTAAAGCTCCAGACTCAGATTAATTAGATGTGGTCCTGCATTGGAACCACTTTGCTCTGTGATCATGGTTTAAAGGGTCCAGTTGTGGAGATATTGAAATGATGTTTGTTTTGCTCATGAGTCTACGATGTCAGCCACCAGGGCCCAATTAGCCAGCAAGCAGAAGACTGTTAGTTTCTCCTCTTTAGCTTTGACAAGCAGTGGACTATAAGCCGTGTGGTTATATTTCTCTTCTTACCTCTAAGCTACAACCGCGATGTGCTCCCTTACACTGTTGAGACATGTGGTGACAGTAACGTGTAGTCAAATATTAATTCCTGGATTACAAACATATCTGTCCCTCTTCAGTTCAGAACTGCAGTGTAAAATGTGTATATGTATTATCTGTCTATTGCAATAACATGGCTTTTTCCATGGCTTGTTGCATTAAAAAAATTATTGGGAATTAAATGAGAAAATATGCTATTGGTAAAGATGACATTTAAATCAGAACGAATTTGTAAAAAAAATAATTATTTATATATTTTAATAAATATTTTTGAATAATAAGATGCCTGGAGTGTTCCAATTTTTGTGGATATTTTGATATTTATACAATAAAATGTTTTGTATGCCAAACTGGTAGTTCTCTTACGAGAGGTTCTCTCGTATTGCGTAAGTTTAGCTTACACTACGGGAAAGATTCATCTTCTCGAGATACTGAAGCCAAAAAATTATCCTTAATTTTTGTATACCTTGTCAACGCAGTGCAGCAGCTAGCAGACCTAGAGCAGGCTAACTTGCGTGCTCATTGGCTGCCCTGCGGGCAACTGCTGCAGCCTACCAGTGAGCCGGGCGTGACATCACGGCCAATGAAGGGCGCCCGCGCCTTCATAACGTCACAGCCCGCCAGAATGGGCGTGGCTTTAGCCTATAAAGGAATGGGCTGTAGGCTGCTTCCCTGATTTTTGTCTCTTCAGCGAGCTCTTCGCATCGCTGGATCTGAGAGAAGCCACCGCCGCCGTCGAACAGTGAACAGCCAGCTTGGGACAGCGCTGAGGAAGCCGGCCGTCTTCGCCACCTTCAGCCATCCGTGCGAGCTACGCTATCCGGCGACGTATCCTTTTTGCCTTGCTATTTAGATTATTTTCTAAAAGAGCAGCGAGCGTCTTTTTCAAGATGCCTCGCACTTCCTGCGGCTCGTGTAGAGCCCTGCTCAGCGCCGGAGACCGCCACCTGATCTGCGCTCTCTGCCTGGGCCTGGAACACGCAGAGCTCGCCCTCGCTTCCGGGGGCTGCGAGCTCTGTAAAGCGCTTCCGCTGTCGACCCTGCGGGCTCGATTCGAAGCCTTCAACCCCCCGCCCCTCCTCACCGACGCGCAGCTGCCGCTCACGAGCCTCACTGCCGTCGCATCTGAGGATGAGGCCGAGGGACACGTACTAGCACCCGGCTAGCTCTCTTTACGTTATAAGAGAGCTACCCCGCCCTCGTGTCCCCGTTCGCGCGTCATGCAGAGCCCTCTCGAGCTCTCTGCATGACCCGGACGGGCATCATCTGTGTTAATGTAGGTCCCGTGCCCACTACTCGTGCGCGCGCCCTCGTACAAACACTGTTCCAGTTCTGCTCGACCAACGAGCACGCGGCTAGCTCTCTTTACGTTACAAGAGAGCTACCCCGCAATCGCGTCCCCGTTAGCGCGTCATGCAGAGCCCTCTCGAGCTCTCTGCATGGCCCGGACGGGCTTGCGCGCCGCCGTCGAAATGTCTCGCCCTGTCAGTCCCCTTAGATAAGGCTACTGCAGCGGTGTATTTGGCAGCCAACGAGCCGGTGATGCAACCCGCTCGCCTGCACACATCCGTTCTCGCGGCGACCCAGAGAATTCTTAAGTGACTATATATGAGGTTAAGAATGTAAGTTACGTGCCCGCTCACGAGCGCTCACGCTTACTAATAGACACATCGCCTCCGAAAATACGCGCGCTTCCCGCTAAGGCCGGACCGCCGTCGAAGTTTATTCTCTGTCAGTCCCCTTCAAACAGGCTACTGCAGTGGTTCAATTAGCAGCCAACGAGCCGGTTTGTTTACCCTCTCGCCTGCACACAAACCCCGTCTTCACAGCGACCCAGAAAAATCTCAAAAAGAGTATAATGTCTGGTCCGGCTCATGCCGTCGGTGTTGTAAGTGTAGTGAAGTGCCCACGCCCCCAGTGTTCACCCCTACACATAAGCACTCCGAATCTCGCAGAGCACACTCTCATAAAGCGCAGAAAAGCCGCTCGAGTGTTGAATGTAAGAAATGTGTCCACAGGTCTGTGCCCACTATCTGCCCGCTCTGTTACACGATCAAGAAGCAGGTTATGTATGTAAGTCTCGTGCCCACCAGAGTGTGTTCACGCTTGCTAACACAAACCTCCCCCCGGGCTCCGCCCGCGCGTTTAAGTGTTATCACAAAACGAAGGGCATTAATAAAACGCTCCCCATCCATTATGATCGGGACGTCAAATACACTTGTAAGTCTTACAAGAAGCTTTTTTCGCCCGGAGCGCTGCTCGCGCGTCATAAAGTGAAAAAAGAATGTTCCCCATCCCTTATGATTGGGACATCTCGCATAAATCAGCCGGTTTTCGGTTTTCAGCGAGCAGCCATTGCCCAGAACCGAGAGCGCGCGCGTCGCGTTTTCGGCTCCGGGTCAGTTTCAAACAGCCTTCGCAGCGACGTCAGGGCGGCCGCCCTAGATCGCGCTCAGACAGCCGTCACAGACCGCCGCCTCCCAGAGGGCCTCGGCAGAGAATCACGCTGAAATCTGAGCACGCGAAGCCCTCCCAACAGTAAGAGAGAAAAGACGCGCGTGTCCCGCTGCGGCCGGACCGCCATCAAAATTCATTTCCCTGTCAGTCCCCTTCAAACAGGCTACTGCAGCGGTTCATTTAGCAGCCAACGAGCCGGTTTATTCACCCTCTCGCCTGCACACAAACGCCGTTTTCACGGCGACCCAGAGAAATCTCAAAAAGAGTGTAATGTCTGGTCCGGCTCATGCCGTTAATGTTTTAAGTGTAGTGAAAGTGCCCACGCCCCAGTGCTCACCCCTACACATAAGCACTCAAAATTCTGTGTCACTCACAGAGCACATTCTCATAAAGCGCAGAAAAGCCGCTCGAGTGTTGCATGTAAGAAATGTGTCCACAAGTCTGTGCCCACTATCTGCCTGCTCTGTTACACGGTCAAACAAACAGGTTATAAACGTAAGTCTCGTGCCCGCCAGAGAGCGCTCACGCTTACTAACACAAACCTTCCCCCGGGCCCCGCCCGCGCGCTTAAGCGTTATCACAAAACGCAGAGCGTTAATAAAACGCTCCCCGTCTATTATGACCGGGGCGTTAGATACAGTTGTAAGTCTCGTGCCCACGTCCACGCGCTCACGCTTACAGAGAGCTCTATCACCCAGAGCGCTGCTCGCGCGTCAAAATGTGGTAAAAGTTTGTTCCTCATCCCCTATGATCGGGACATCTCACATAAATCAGCCGGTTTCGGCTGTCAGCGAGCCGCCATTGCCCAGAACCGAGAGCGCGCGCCGTGCTCTCGGCTCCGGTTCAGTTTCACAAGCCAGCAAATGGCGGTCTGAACCCGGAGGCCATTCGCCCTCTAGCGGCTCACATAGCCGCGTGGGAGAACAGCCCAGGGATTTCTGAATGGGTATTGATTACAATAAAGCAGGGCTATACACTACAATTCATTCGCCGTCCCCCGCGCTTTCGAGCCCGGACCGCGACAATAGTGAATGCGGAAGTAGCACACCTACTTCACGCAGAAATAGCAAAGCTGCTGTGCAAAGGGGCTATAGAAAGGGTACCGCCTTCTCTAAGCGAGTCAGGCTTTTACAGCCGTTATTTTCTCGTGCCCAAGAAGGACGAAGCCTTCAGACCCATCCTAGATCTGAGACATTTGAACAAAGTGCTTGCGAAAAGACCGTTCAAAATGCTTACGACCAGAAAAATCCTCGTGCACGTTCGCCCGAGGGACTGGTCTATCTCTCTAGATCTGAAGGATGCATATTTTCAGATTCAGATAGTACCCCGTCACAGGCAATTTTTGAGATTCGCCTTCGACGGTCAGGTATATCAATACACCGTCCTGCCGTTCGGCCTGTCCCTGGCACCCCGTACATTTACAAAGTGCATGGGCGCGGCACTCGCCCCCCTGAGAAGTCAGGGGCTGCGTATAATGAACTATCTGGACGATTGGCTGATGTTG
The DNA here is from genome assembly GCA_026230005.1 of Gila orcuttii. Lineage (NCBI taxonomy): Eukaryota > Metazoa > Chordata > Actinopteri > Cypriniformes > Leuciscidae > Gila > Gila orcuttii. The sequence continues at coordinate 8,760,096 of JAPDVR010000005.1, read as the reverse complement.
GCACAGTCAGCGACAGAGCTTCTATCTCACGGTCAACTGGACCAAGAGCTCATTACTGCCCAGCCAGTCAATTTCCTTTTTAGGAATAGAACTGGACTCGGTAACCATGACGGCTCGTTTGTTGACACAGCGCGCGCGCCGTGTTCGCCACCTGGCCGCTTCTTTCCAGAAGGGCAGCTTCCTCCCTCTGAAAATTTTTCAGAGGATGTTGGGCTGTATGGCATCAGCTGCAGCGGTGCTCCAGCCGGGCCTACTGCGCATGCGCCCGCTCCAACGCTGGCTGAATGCTCGCGTGCCCCCCCCCGAGCCTGGGTGTCTGGCGGTCGGAAAATCTGAGTGACTCAGGCCTACATAGCAGCTCTGCAGCCCTGGTTAGCGGCCAGCTGGTTCCAGGAGGGAGTAACGATGGGAACCGTCTCTCACCGGAAAGTCATCTCAACAGACGCGTCCAACTCAGGTTGGGGAGCGCTGTTCGAGGGCAGACCGGCCTTTGGCCAGTGGTCAGACCGGGAGAAGGAGTTTCACATAAACTGTCTGGAAATGATGGCGGTCGAGAACGCACTGCAGTGCTTCCTCCCGTTCATACAGGGCCAGCATGTTCTTGTCCGTTCGGACAACACATCTGTGGTTTCCTATATAAACCGTCAGGGCGGTGTCAGATCCAGAAATCTCTGCAATCTGACGGGAACGCCTCCTTATTTGGTCTCAGATACACCTGCGCTCGCTGAGGGCGGCGCATGTGCCTGGCCATCTGAACGACGGCCCAGACAGACTGTCCAGAGACAATGTCCCCCCAGGGGAATGGTCCTTGCACCCCCAAATGGTCCAGAAACTGTGGCGCCTATTCGGCAGAGCGGAAGTCGACCTATTTGCGTCAAAAGACAACGCTCAATGCCCAATGTTCTTCTCGAAGGACGAGGACGCGCTGGCCCAGGTTTGGCCCAGCCTCCCGCTATATGCTTTCCCTCCGGTCTCTCTGTTACCACAGGTGATCAAGAGAATCAGGGAAACGCGCCACTCGGTGCTCCTCATAGCCCCGCGTTGGGAGAATCAGATTTGGTTCCCGGAACTAGGACAGCTGTCACTTACAGCTCCGTGGCCGATTCCGGTGAGGGCAGATCTCCTCTCTCAAGCTCGCGGCACGATCTGGCATCCCCATCCAGAGCGCTGGTCGCTGCATGCATGGCTGATCAACAGGTACTCGTTACCCTGCCAGAAGGAGTGATGAACACGATCACGCAGTCTAGAGCCCCTTCCACGAGAAGGCTCTACGCGTCTAAATGGTCGGTGTTCTCCGGTTGGTGCACCGACAGAGGTCTGGACCCGCGGACATGCGGGGTGGCGCATCTGCTCACTTTCCTACAAGAGCTGTTGGATAAGGGAAGGTCCCCTTCCACGCTCAAAGTGTACGTGGCGGCCGTGGCAGCGTTTGCAGAACCAACGCACGGCCAGTCACTGGGGAAACATGAGTTGGTCATCTGCTTCCTTAGAGGAGCTAGAAGGATGAATCCGCCGCGCCCCCCGTCGGTTCCTATGTGGGATCTTTCATTGGTCCTCGAGGCCCTGAAAGCTTTTCCTTTCGAACCACTAGACTCCGTGGGGTTGGAATATCTATCACTGAAAACGTTTTTTTCTGACTGCGCTGTCATCAGTAAAACGCGTAGGGGATTTACATGCGCTGTCTGTCAGCGCGTCGTGTCTTGAGTTTGGACCAAATGACTCTAAAGTCATCCTCAGACCTAGACACGGCTATGTCCCTAAAGTGATGGGCACTCCATTCAGAGCGCAAGTTATTTCACTGTCTGCTCTCACAGCATCTGACAGTGAAAGTGATGTGAACCTCCTCTGCCCCGTCAGAGCGCTGAGGGTCTACATTACGCGCACCGCCTCCTTCAGGCGCTCGGAACAGCTTTTTGTTTCGTTTGGTGGGCGCACCAAGGGTTTGCGTCCTCGAAACAGAGCCTGTCCAGATGGATAGTAGACGCTATAGCGGCCGCTTATGCGTCGAAGGATCTGCAATGCCCTCTGGGCATCAGGGCTCATTCCACGAGAGGCGTGGCCTCTTCGTGGGAATGGTCCAGCGGGATTTCTATCCACGACATATGTGTAGCGGCGGGCTGGAGCTCCCCGTCTACCTTTGTCAGGTTCTATAACCTAGAAGTTCCCGCCTTGCAGGCTAAACTGCTGTCAGTCTGAACGAGAGATGTATTCTGCCCAGATCTCCTGCTCAGATTACTCTCACATGACTCAGCTCTCCTGGTTGAGCTGCACTAAAGGGATTATGCCATGTGCCTATACAGACCCCACGCTGCTCTGTATTCCCTATGTGTGCTTATGTACAAGTGATGGCCCGCGAAATGGCCGGCCACCTTATTCTTCCACTTATGGGGTTCCCCCTAAAGTTCGGGGTCTCATGTGGATGCTTGGCGCGCACGGCGTTGACAAAGTGTTCCCGTAGCGTAAGCTAAACTTACGCAATACGAGAGAACCTCTCGTAAGAGAACGATACTCGGTTACTAACGTAACCTCGGTTCTCTCTAGAGAGGGAACGAGTATTGCGTAACTGGCCGTGCTCGCGCCACGAGCGACTTCGCTTCAGTCGACAAAAACCAGGGAAGCAGCCTACAGCCCATTCCTTTATAGGCTAAAGCCACGCCCATTCTGGCGGGCTGTGACGCTATGAAGGCGCGGGCGCCCTTCATTGGGCGTGATGTCACGCCCGGCTCACTGGTAGGCTGCAGCAGTTGCCCGCAGGGCAGCCAATGAGCACGCAAGTTAGCCTGCTCTAGGTCTGCTAGCTGCTGCACTGCGTTGACAAGGTATACAAAAATTAAGGATAATTTTTTGGCTTCAGTATCTCGAGAAGATGAATCTTTCCCGTAGCGTAAGCTAAACTTACGCAATACTCGTTCCCTCTCTAGAGAGAACCGAGGTTACGTTAGTAACCGAGTATCGTTAATGTAAATCAAAAAGTAAGATGATTTAGTGCTTGAAGGTTTCTCATAAAACTTGTTAAACGTCCAAATCATCATCTTCCTTCCTTTGCAGCTGGAATAAACTTTTAGTTCTTCGAGACAAATGATTCAAAACAAACTTTGAAGAGACTGATCATTATCCAGTTTGTCGCTCAGCGAGTACTGCATACTTTCCATGATTTGTCATATTCTGAATGTCTAACAACTTTATCATCTGACAACAAAGACTTTTTTATTATAGGGATAATCAATCCATCCTACTCCTCTTTACTCACGTAATTTCCAATCTGTATGACTTTCTTTCTTTCTTGCATGGAACATAAAAGGAGATATTTAGCTTTAGTTATTTGGCGTTTTCAAGCTGCTCTTCTACATTGAAAGTGAATGGTGGTGAACACAGCTTTCCCAGGTTTCCACAGACTTTCGTCTTTTGTATGGACAAAAGGAAGCTTGAACATTCTCCTTTTGTGTTCTGTTCAAGAACTGCTTTGTACTGCAACAACAACACAAGGGTGAGTAAATAATGATTGTTTTTTTAATATTTGAGTGACTATGTCTTTAAGGACTTTGACAGACAGAGGCATGTGAGTGAGTGTCGGAGAGATACGGGGTGGATGATGGCAGGAGGGGGAGGAGTCTAGGCGTGAGACAGACAGGGGGAAACAAAGCCATCATCTCCCTGTGCTTGCCCTTCTCTCCCCTCTCCTCCAATGCACCAATTACTGCCTCCCCTGCTCACCCATCAGTATGCAGCAGGGCTCACTCTCAGCACCACTCGCCCCGGGCCATTGAATACGTTACCTCTGCTGTGGGGTGAGGGGCTCCAGGGCAGTGCGCCCCGTAACCCCGTGGATAATTTGGGATTCCTGCTCCCACTGACGAGGAGAGAAGGAGCGGTAAAGAGAGAAAACAAATAAAGGAATAAGGTCTGCGCAGACACCTACCCAGAGATCTACTGATTTATTGATTCCTTCAGTCTTTCATTTGATTTGTGTGAAATTGTAATTAAGCAAGCTATTTATGAGCTCTCCATGGCAAGACTCTGGCTAACACTATATTGGTACCCACAGGTAGAGCCATTAGCAATACATAATTAACTCCTATTTGTTCTCTATGGAATAATAGGAGGAAGGTACTTGGGTCCAGGCGTATGCCTGCTACAGACTGCAATTTCGGCAATCTTATAAGATCATTACAAATCACACTGTACGACGTGATTAAACTTGGGTACGACATGCATGTAGACTGTACTATGACTTATTGATTCATAGGCTATACTACGCAAGTTAGTATAGATGAATAAAACGTCATCAGCATGCGCTAGTGGTAAACAAATAGAGCAAAATGAATCGCACTTTAACAATTGTGGTTTTTGTGTGCGCTGAAAAAAAGAGGAGGAAACGAAAGAGGAGAATATGGAGGTGGTCGTGGCTAGGGAAAAGAGGCCATCTTGGCATGCCATTTTTGCAAACTGAAGTAAGTAGTTTTAAGTTTTAACGCCATGTCGTGTGTTAATCAATACGCCTTTTGTATTGGCTGTCAGTAAACGTATAGGTCGTAGCAGCAAACACTCTGACGCCGGTTTCACACTGCACATGTTAGAGCGGGGGCAGCGCAGAAGCAGTGTGTATGGTGAGCGGGAGCAGCACACGCCCGCTTTGCTTTCACACTGGCAGCGTTTGTCGCGCGCATGCAGCTGAACCGCGGCTTGTGGACAGGCTGTCGAGGTTGTGGTCAACTAAGTACAGATTTTGTATTTTTTTTTGAATAAATAAATATTGATAGGTAATTGATACCCGAATTAAATGTATTATTATTATATATTATCTGCATATTTATTACATATTAGCACTTATCTCCATGAAAAGCGTTTTGCAAAAGAAAAACTTTATGAAATCATTTAGATTGTTGAAATATCTGATACACATCTAATTTACAAACATTACCCATCATGAACATCTTAAAGATAAATCATAAATGTCTGTAAACAGCAAAGAGTTGAGTTGTTCACTCCTGGGCCAGGGAAAGGTTGTCAAAAACACTTTTAAATTACTTACAATCGGCACCAAGAGCCACTGCAGCTTCAACTTTTTCCTTTGCCTGCAAGTCTTTATAAAGCAACATTATGTGGATCATAAATAATTTTACGCTTCTCAACCTCCACGATGAGACGAGTGTCCATTATTGTCATCTTTTCAGGTGCACTCTGAAGACCACCGCCTGTGACACCACGTGCATGACATCTGTTCTAATGCCTATATAATATTAGGCATATAATATAATAATATACATACATACAGACACATACATAATTAAATTAATCTGTAAATTAAACTAAACTGGCAGTATAAATTGTTTAAACTTGTTTTTGTAGTTTGGGCAAAAAGTTTGTTTTTGGACATTTGTTTTCTTTTTAAATTGCTGAAGGTCATTTGATTGACTGTTTAAAACACCATAGATATCATCAATGCACTTTTTGGGTAAAACTGGTGTGTATTTTGGCCATGATCAATGCATTGTCACTTTAATTCAGCGTGAGCGGCACAGCAAAAATAGACTCGGCGTCGAAACGATCACGGCACTGCTGCTTCTGCTCTGCCGCACCGCCTCTGCGTACAGTGTGAATGCTCTAATCTGTTATGTGCGCTATAAAACATACTCGCTGCTTACGCTCTGCTAACGCGTGCAGTGTGAAACTGCCGTGAGACGATCGTGCTAAATTTCTGACAGTTAGAAAATTATGTCAGGCTATCTTTGGTCGCAAGACTGTGACAATGGCCGTCTTTGAACCTCTCTCACTTTATGACGTAGGCTAGGACCAACGTTTAGATCACAGAAATCCTGATTGGTCATCTTTCTTAAAATTGTACAATGTGTATTGGGCATTATGATGAACCAGAAATGTTAATGACTTGAATTAATGCTGAATCAAAATTGTGAACATTTATAGATATTCTAGTATGGTAGTTTGTATTTTTGTATTGTCGCACGTATGTTTTTTATTTTAATTTTTTTTTTATTTTGTGTTGTGTTTCCCCTTAACATCAACCTGCAAAAGGGACAACGGATGAAAATTAGCCAGTGTTGGCTAAATCTGGCACATTTTACATATTGTTATGTACTATTGATGTGTACTGTCCCTGATAAAAAAAGAAAGAAAAAAAAGATAATTATCGTAAAATTAAAGCTACTCATTGAGGCTAATCACGCAATAAATACATGGACATGAAAAAATGATTTGGGTTGAAATATTTTTAAAGGCTAATTTTGCCTGTATATTAACTCAATGCTTACACTGTACAAATCAGAACAGCAAGAACTCCAATGAAATAAATGTAATATTATATGAAAAAACAATTGAGCAGCCAGCTGTGAAAATCGCAAAAAAAAAAAAAAAAAACACCTTTCAAAGATTTAATCCTCTGCACTGTTGAGTTTGTTTAGTGCAAAAACTCGGATTAAAAGAAGAAAAGATACTTTTAAATCGAACGCCGCGTCCAGTTTGTTTAGGACATGGTGTGACCCAAGAGACATGACAATAGCGCTAATTTCAGTTATGGCAATGTTGAATATCAGAAAATACAGTGCAACATGGAAAAGTAAAGGCTCTTATTTTTTTATTTTTTTTCTCTACAGGGAAACTGATTTTGATCCATAACTTATAAACCTTTAAAGACAAATCTACTTTGAGCTATGAGGTAGTTAATCCATGCTATTTCCTTCTGTTGAAGCTGAATATACACACACACACACACACACACACATATATATATATATATATATATATATATATATATATAATAATCAACATTTTTAAATGAGTAGTTTTATATTTATCATTTTTAATTCAATTATGCGGTTTGCACTAAAGCCATTAAGTTCACAGTCTTGTACATTTGTCTTTTTGTTTGATGTTCAAATACTTTTTTGCTTTAAGTCTGATTGGCTAGGTTCATTGCTTGTAACTCTTTAACAAAGACTTTAAAATCCCTATGGGGAAAAGAAGAATGTAGAAAATACTTCCGGAACCAGCGGCACTGAAAAAGAGGGCGGGTACTGTTGCACTCTATATCTGACGGCTTAAACTGCAACTGACCAATCAGAATCAAGTCGCTCAATTGCTTTTAAGGTGAGCGAAATTTACTGAGGGTTTGCTAATATAGGCCTACAGAGTGGATTTACACGCAAATATGTAGTCAGATGTTTATTCATCTACTGTACTACAATGCAGATCTGTTATTTATTTATTATCATGCATATTCTGTGTACATACATTGCACTTGTCCACTAACAATCATTAAAAGTTCATTATAACCAGCATATGGCTACCAAAATTGTATATTCTGTTCAGCATAGAAAATTCCTGAAAGACAAATTAGATGAAAAACCATAAAAAGGGAAGCTGTTTGTTGAAGCTGTTTTGCATAGCCTCTATATGTAAGTTTGACTCCTACACACTGGCCTTCAAGCCTAGCCAGGGCTCTTCCCACTCGCCAGCCAACAGATGCATGGGAATAAATGCCGCCCCACAGAGCTACTCTTCACGTTGGAATAAACGGTGCAATGAAATCCTGCAAAAAGGGAAAAGCGATCCAGGGAAACTTTCCACTTCATTGTGCTGCCTAACTAAGTTAGCAGCCGAACGAGCAAAGAGGAAAACGAAAGGGGAAAAATGCTAGAAGCGCTTATCATCAGACAAAGCTCACATTGCACCCAAAACATTTTAGAGCCGAGCGGCTGACATAAATGCCTTTTTAATATGCCACCGTTTCTCCCTCAAAAAACAGTTGGAATAATTGATTATTGCGTTAGTTAATGTAGCGATGAATCAATTATCAAATGTGTCAGTCCTAACTGGGGAAACAAATGAGGACAAGAAGATGGTAGACAGTGAATGTTATAGAGCCACAGGGAATTATGGGACTATTCAGAACGCTGTAGTCATTGGCTGCTGGAAGAATTGTTTCTCTCTGTGCTGCTGTGGTCTGAGTTGAGAAAGGGCAAGCCGAGGACATTAAATCAACCGGCCAAGAAATCTCACGTCATGATAGTTTCAAATAACTCTGGAACAATTAATTGATGAGGTAAAGTGAGATGAGGTAATCCACTTTGAATAATTGAGCAGCCAGCATGATATGTTTCATAAAGGCAGAACAACACTGGTTAAAACAAACACAATCATGAAATGTAGCTTCTCTAATTCATATTTCAAACACTCTAAATAGAAAAGTATAATAAAATGGTACACTTTATGCCAGGTGCATACAATATAGTATAAACTGCTTGACACAGCTAATAAATCAAGCAATAATCTAAAAAACGGACCATTAGCATTTTTAATTATTCCTATGCATAATAATCAGAATGAAATGTTAGATATCAGGCAACATTACTCATTTTTACAATTTAAAATTTGCAGTTTAATATTAACATTTCAATATTTAACTTAAATGTGTAGAAAAAGTGTGCCAGTAAAGCTGTGGCTGGTTGGGCTCTTCAAGACAGATGATTTAAAGCAAAGAAAAAGCTTTGACATTGATCATTTTCCAGGTTGTCTCTCAGTGAGTCATAGAGCAGCATGACGGTAGGTAGTGTAAACACAGTGGGTCTGTGGTTGGACGTGTAGGGGAAGCTCTCTCCAGCAGAGGGGCACCTGCTTCTCAAAGCCCAGCCGCTTAATCACTTTCATCGGGGCCCCCTGCTGCCTCGCTAACCTGGTCTTGCTTTAGAAAGCAGATCTGTCTTTCACATCCTCACACACGCCTCCCCTTCTTCTGCTTTCAGCCTCGGTTGTTTTACCTTTCTAATTCGGCCCAGATGTGAGGGCCCGCTCGCCGCCCGTTCTTCTCCCTCTCCCTCTCTCGCCCACCTGCTCGCTGACCTGCGGACCCCACACCCAGACTCTCATTTGATTTCCCTTCTCTGGAGTGAAAGGGCTGTTCTGTAGCTCATCGCAGTGCCTCTTTTTGCTTCGCCCCGTACAGAGTCGATGCGGAGAAGCGCTGGCAGACCCCCGTCTCAGTCGCAAGCCTTCATGGCTTTTGTTACTCCTTCAACGACTCAATCAGAAGCTCCATGCCTGTGGCCTCTGAATAACCCACCTCCCATGTAGATGGCTCTAGACCAAGGACTCGTACAGGCAGTCTTTGAGGACACACACACAATAGCAATGGTGTTATTTTTGACTATAAAGATGTAGAACTATTTCAATATTTAAAAAAAACACTCATACTCGAAGGAAATTACAATATTGGCCAATTACCATCTGAAGAAATTTCATTATAGGAAAGAAAGGGCTGGTTTGTGGAATCATCTTGGATTTAATTGGATCAGTCCAGTTGGACATCCCGACTTGATGGACAGCCCAGATCTCTCTAGACCAGCGCAAGTCTGCGTCTGCCTCTGTTGGACAGGCCCCAGTAAATAATCTCTCACTGCTAAATGCTCACTGTTAATTGTGTTTCCTTTTTTCCCAGATAATTACGACAACACCTCTGCGCCTCAGCTTGAAGGACGCACTCCGCCAGGGCCTAAGCAGGTGCCTCTTACTGACTGACAAGAGCTGTCAATCACCCGTAAAGAGCTCTCCACTTTCCTTCAGCTGTATGCTGCCATATTCCCTTTTGTCAGTTTATACCAAACACGAAATGAAAAAGCCAGGGCTTAACCAGGTAGCAACCAGGCCCCAGACTGTCAAAGGGAATTAGAGTGAGCATGTCTGCTTCTCTCCACTCTATCTATGAGGCACTCGCAGTGCTGTTCCTCGCACATGATAAGGGCTTTTACTTATGGGACCCGCCGTGATTAAGAGTCCCTGGGTAATAGAGCCTTGCTGCTGCTGCCGCTGTTACAACAGTCGATAAAATTACCAACATCTTTTCAGTTACAGACCGGTTTTTCTTATCCAAGAAGGATAACCATGTATTTAAAGGGATAGCTCATCCAAAAATGAAATTCTGTCATTTACTCACCCTCAAACCTGTATGACTTTCCTACTTCTGTTTGCACACAAAATAACATATTTTAACTTTGTGTTATAATGTGTTTTTCATCTATGCAATGAAAGCCGATGTTGTTTGGAACCCAGCAGTCTTAAAATAAAGTATAAAGAAGTCATACAGGTTTGGAAAGGACATGAGGGTGAGAAATAACCATACCGTAACATTGTCAAAAACATCCCAGAATTCCAAGTCCCAGTATGCCTTTTAAAGGAATAGGATTATTCATAGCAAAATGGCCATACTAGCCTTTTCCATTCAAGTGAATAGTGACAACTGTCAAATTTTCCATGGGAGAATTTACTCAAATTTCATCTCCACACAGAGCTGTCATATCACTTCAGAAGACATGGAATATAGCGAACAAGTCATTCGGCTTGACAGCTCCTGGTCCCCATCCACTTTTATTATATGCAGTAGATTAGTTCAGACTTTTTCCTAAACAAGAAGGTGAGTAAATAATGACAGAATTTTAATTCATAAACCACTTGTTCCTCTAATCAATGTTTGCCATTTCAGAACACAAACACTGGTCAGAGGGAAGCAAGCAGTACAAATAATAATAATAATAATAATAATAATAATAATAATAATAATAATAATAATAATAATAATAATAATAATAATAATAATAATAATAATAAAGCATCTCTAATTTGCTCACTCTCCACGTCTTCCACTCGGGCCATTTGCATGGCCACAACTAAGAATGCTAATAGAACAATCCAGACCCGCCTCTAAGGAGGATGGAAAGAGGCAGCCCTATTGTTATTCTTATACCTGACCTGGAGGGCGCTGTCACACTGTGCTGAAACAGCCGGCCTCTCAGGAGAGCATAATAAACTAACCGAATCAAAGATGGGCACGCTGGTGTGGCCTGGCACTCCTAACACCGGTCCTTGATCAGTTAGATGAGCTGGAGAGATGGAGAGCCGGCGGCCATTCGTGCAGAAGTGGCTGAGGCTGAGCGGGAAAGCAGGTCAGAGAGTCAGGGTCGCTAAGCACCAGTGTGTTATAGAGCGTCTCTGACAGGACAGGGCCAACAACAGGGAACCGAGTGAGGTTTAAGGGATGGGAGGCCAAAAGCACCACTACAGTTTTTTTATTTAGTACTGAACGAGGGTTTCGGGTGTGACATGTTATAGTGTGTGTTCGGAATATGGGCTTGAATGTAATACAGTGAATTTTACAATATAGTCAAAAAACATGAAATACATATACAGTATGTGGTGAAAATCAAACGGATATCACAATATGTTTCATCATTTGCCATGCCATATTTCAGCCTGAAATAGCCAAGCTAACTTTTTTAATTCATTAATTACTAGGAATTTCGCTCATAACATTGTGATGTACAATTAGAAACACTTGAGCATTTCCGGCCCGTATGTGCAGCTCTCAGTAAATCATATAAAATTTGCTTCAATTTAAGTGGTCAGCTCTTTAGATCCGAGACCTCATCAGTGAGATGTGTCCTGGTATCGATAACCCATTAATTCAACTTTCGCGAGACATTTTCCATTGAGAAGCCGTTTCTGACACACATCACAGTGCTGGAGAGATTCCGAACTCTCTCTGCAACCTAGCAACCCGTCACACATAGACAGGATCTAGACAGGCACTTTAGGGGAATTCAATTCACTTGTCCTCAGTGAATAAGATTGAATCACTTAGACATCTGAGGTGATTTAATAGTGTTAACATACGTAGCGCCTCAGCACAATGACACAGGGAAAAAAGGGGCTCTTAGGATTATTACATTCACTGAAAAATAAGTCACTTTCCTGGGTTCGCAAATATCATTTTTCTTCAAGATATTTCCCGGATAATAGCAGATAACTTGAGAAATTTCCATATTACTCATGTCAAAGTGGTCCTATTGGACATATAATGCATGTTAAGCAAAGCACATACTGTACAGCTAATGTACTTACACCTGTTACCATATAATATATGGAAGAATATCAAAGAATATGGAAACACGTCAAGCAGAGATTGAGTATTGACTTTCTATGCGGAGTGCAATTCTGAATAGTAGTCACAATGTATTCAGTATACCCATCAAGTCTCTCTCACACACACACACACACACACACACACACACACACACACCAAAAAAGTATTCAAAACAAACAAACTAAAATAATAACCTAGTGTACTTTCTTGGAATATGTTTCCAATACTTCACCAGATTGCAATTGTCTTTTTAGATGTTAAGCAGAACAGTGGAAAAACAAAAACGAATATTTTTTCAATGAAGCCATCAAAAGTTTGACAGTTCCTTAAACACCTGGAGAGCGGGACAGCAGCCGCAGGACGTCTGTAAAACAGACGAATGAATAAACAAATGATGGAAAAACAGCGGCAGAGATGAGAGGATGTGAAGAGCGTAGGTGGCCTGGCCAAGACTTCCTCACAGTCACTCTTCTGACCGTGGGAGGATAAAAATCTGGAAATATACTTTGGCGCTTTTTTTTTTTTCTATTTTATCATCATCTCTCTCGCTCAGTCTCTCTCTTGTTCTTGCTATCTTTTTCTTTACTGCTCATGCCATTATAGGACTGACCACAGCCATATTCTCGGAAGATAAATTAAGTCTCAATAACTGCACCCTTCTGCAGCTGCTCTCTTATGATATCCTTTATTTTAGAGATATGGAGAGGCTCATCTCAAATGAATGATGCATACATAGAATTGACAAAAAGATTATTATTTTTTACAATTACTATTTTAATGCTTGCACAAGAATGCAATGGGGGGAAAAAAACGTAAAATATGTGCTGGTTTAGTGTATATATTTTCATATTTATGAAGCATTTATTTATGCAAGTAAATGCAATGATAGCCACCCTGTTGGGACTGGCGTTTTTATTTTTGTGCCCATAGGTGGCAGTATGCCACCACAAAAAGAGCCGCAAGCATATCTCTGCACCACATGGCAGAAGCAAAGTCTGAGCCTCCTTCACAGATTTAATTAGACAGAAACAGATACGTACATGTTCAGACTTCAGCTGCCATTCCTCATTATTTTTTCATCGTCTACTAAGAGGAGAAAAAAAAAGGCTAATCCTCTTTTGGTAACTTTTACCGCAATCATAAAAATGAAGTTGAGCTTTTCAGTACGGAAAGTCAAGTGTTCAAATTTTTTCTTCACACCTCTGAATGATCAAGATGATTGTGGTCAAAAATGGCAAGTTAAAGCAAAAGATTGTAATAAAATTATTAATCTTTTTTTCTTTTGAAAATTATTTAAAATAAGTGTATTCAGCTACCACAGGCCAAGAAACCCATATAAAATTAAGCTAACAGTATGAAAAACCATACATAGACGATTGATAAAAAAAAAAAAACATTTTAAATGCTTAATTACAATTACAACTGTCTAAAGTAATTACTTGCTGTAACATTGGGATTATTTGCCGGTTACATTGCTTAAGAGGGAATTCTGGATTGGTTTTAAATAATGTATTATTAGTTGTTTTCATAGGACAAAACGCCGCAAGCAAATGACTAGATTTTCAAAAGCAAGTAATTTGATATTCACAAATGCCTTTTTGAGTGGAAGGACGTAAAAAAAAAAAAAAAAAAAAAAAGATATCAGAAAGAAAAGAACTCAGTGTAATATCCCACAGACCCTGATACGAATCATACGGCAAACACTTTTAAATGAAAACGGCCTTGTCAATGAACCCAGACAACCTCCAGCACAAATATGTATGGTTTTGCACAGAAGTGAACCAAAAAATAGTCCACCTGTCTACAAGGCACAGCATGCAGAGAGCTTACAAACTTTGGATACTGTTATGACAGACAGAGAGGACGAGTGAACAGGACAGAGATACGGCCTTCCTTTTTTCACATTAATTAAAAAAAGGATCAATTAAGAGCGATGAAACCCACAGCAGAATACTGACTAGCTGCTAGTCCAATCAAGCCTTGAAATGCAGAGCAGTTGGCATGTCTGCTGTTTCTTTCCTTTTTTATCTATTCAAACTTAATTGCAATTTTCCAGCGTAGAATGACGTGATGGAAATGACCGGGTAAAATTAGCATCATATGAATAACTATTTACAAGCTATTGACAAAACACTTGCATTTGCTCATTTGTGATTTGGACATTAAAGTGTGTCCAACACTGGGCTTCATGCTTACGAAAGGAAATATTATGCGGATTGAAAAGGGCCTCTTCATTTCTGTGACTATTCTTGTTCCCCCTTTTCCATCTTTCTGTCCACCTTTATCATGGAAATTCAGAGCAAAGCCGGGCTATTACCGACATCAGCTTTAGCTTTTGCTGACTCGCAAAACGTCTCGAGCTGTGGACGATTTTGCCCTTGCAGTCGTGCTGGATAAACACAATATGGTCACAATATGGAAAATGGATTTAAGACTTGATATTGATGGCTCTTATAAAAATTCCAGCAATAGATGAAATAAAAAAAATGATGACTTTTCAGAAGTATATTTATCATACAATCAATGCACAGCATGTGGGAATTTAAACAATTAAAGTAAAAAATGTGTCATTATACTTCACAATATAGTGTGATATCAAACTAAAGTTGAAAATTTAGATCAGCCCTAAATTTGGCATGCAACAAACAGAATGACATAAATATAGTTTTACTGCTAACCGTTTGCACTATTAGACCTCCATATAAACAATTGCAATCTGCATTAAGCTCAAGTCACACACATACACACTGTTTGAAAACTAGTGCAACATTCACAAAGCCCTCTGCACACTGGTGGTCTCAGGATTATGTAGTCATATATTTGCTTGTTTTTAATAATTCATCCAGTTATTATAACAATATTAGCAAAGATTAAACACAGGGGCGTTGCTCATTACGTTGGGAACACAGCACACCAAAAGCTCATTTCCTGTGGAGGAAGCCCGACTAACCCTGCCTGACCCCTACATATTCCTATTACCATGTTCCAATGTTTAAGGCTAACAGAGCTCTAAGAAATGTGCAACCTTTCTTTCTCTTTCTTTCTTTCTCTCTTTCTTTCGTTCTCTTTAACATCTGCAAGAAGGTTAGGAGAAGCGTTGCATCAGACATTATATAATTACTAATTGAAGCGATGAACCTTTTGAGTCTATGAATTTCATCCAAACAGATGGGAAGGACCAAAGCATTAGTAAAATCCTTTTAGCAGAGTTTTGAGGAAAGTGCTTATCTTCTGAGGGATTTGTATCATCTGTGTCTTGATGAAAATTTGGTGCAGATCATGCTTACAAAGTAGTGTCAAAAAGGTAGCTTCACTTTGAGGTATGCGACTCATTTATTTAATCTGTTTTTCTTTGAAAGCTCATCCCAGGGGAATATTTATATCCACCTGTCAATACAGCTCGGCAACGAAAGTATGGGACATTATCCATCCACATGGTCTTTAAAATAATGTTTTCTTCCAAAAAATGAGGCTCCATAATGGCCAATTTAAGACACGTAAATCTTGATATACTTCCATCCGCCAAAATCAAACATCAAAAATCAACCATTAGTGACTGAAGCATACAAACACCGTACTGAAGATCTTTCATCTTGATCGGTGGCTGTAAAAATGTGTTTAGTCTCACAAGATCTCCAAACAGAGCGCTTGTGGAAAGGCAGAATAATATCTATGCAATATGTAAATTTTCAAATTTGTAAGATGACAGTGAAAGCTGAAGTCTCTGTATCAGGGGGATACTTGAAAGCAGAATCCACTATTAGACCTATTTTTCCCATCTTTATTCGCGCTCCACGTCTGTCCTCCTCGAAACTGTTGACAGTTGTGGCAGAAGCAGGATGTACGCTAAAAATATAACAAATAATCGCCAGACTTTATAAATAGGGCCCATCACATTATGACAAGGAAGGAACAGATTTGATCCAGCCATATAAATACAACTACAGTAATGCTTCACCAATATGTGTCTTCTCCAAAGATACAGACATGACTGTGATAATTATCTCATGTCATTGAGACACCTGAGACAGACAAGCACAATGACAGGAACAATGACTCTAATGGGTCTGTCCGAGCTAGAGCTACGAGCCCGAAACAGAATGCAGTCATTTATTTCAAAATGGTAACATAATGCAATAATGGTAAGCAGCGGTTGTTTTGATTGGGGAAAGGATACCCACTAAAACTGCAGTTACAGCGTGAGAACATAATATTAGCGTCTGTCATCGAAAGGAGCTAACAGGGTTTTGGTTTCAGCTCTTTCGGAAATCAAATTAGTCAGCCAGACATCCAATTAGTGTTTTTGTTTAGTTACATGTCGGAGCTGCTCAGTAGACTGTTAAGGGGTGTGGTGGTAGTTGGGAGGGGGGGGGGGGGTGTACCCTCTTAACCAAGCTTTTGGAGTTACGCAAACTTCAAGCATAAAGCGCCTTACAGCAAGACGTACGGAAAAGCGCAGCAGCAACAACCCGTGAAGGTTTTAAATGCAAGGCACCATTGCAGCCCGCGGTAAGTGTTCTCTAAAGCCATCAGCCGTGAGGCAAAGAATAGATGTAGTTTGTAGGGAGATTTGAATCCACAATTAAAGCGAGTCCCTAGTTTCTTAAGGGCTAAATCATATCAGATAGACTATCGACAGCCTCCTGTCAGTGAGTGAGCCCTCTGAGAGCTAGCTATTTACACATTGACTGATTGACTGCTTTTTAATAGACACATAATTGGTGACAAAGACCTTCAAATGGAGTGTCATTTGCCAGAACATTTGCGATAATTCAGTCAGTCTAATTTTCCATTGGACACAGTCCCAATGACAGGGCAGCAGAGACGGCTTTATAGCAGTGACATGAGCCCAGGGAAGTGTTAAAGCTGGGATGTTGGAGGCTGGAAAAAGTTTGTATGAATACAAATAACAACACACATTTATACAACTTACATAATGAAAATATGAAAATACTTTTTATATTGTTTATAAGTGTTATTTTAGTATTATTTACATACATTTTACAGTACTCACATAAGATAAATCTTAGTTTTATACATTTGAAAAATCAGATGGATGGATAGGAGCACTGTAATCCCCATAATTTCAGAGAGATTGCACATAAACACAGCTTTATGTTATCATAATAATATTACAACATAATATTATGTACTATCCCTTGACCATTATGTGACGGAGCAAAATAAAATCATGTAAATATTACAGTTGTTTTTCTATGGTGCAAGACAGGTGACCTTCACATCACCTTGAGCTGCCAGCACTGCCACATGCTTGATATCATCAGTAGTCATGGCACAAAACAAAAACACAAGGGAAGAAATAAACACGCTACAGATCTCGGAGCATTTCAAATAGGCTTGGCTTTTCGTAGCAGCTGCTCGGAGGATGTTTTTAACATCTATTAATGCTGAATTACTCCAATTACAAGCTTTCTTTACACCCAGGCCCCCTTGCCTAGCCCATGCGAGATGGCATCCACCTCCAGGAGCCAATCACAGTCGGCCCCAACCACCAGCAGCAGATGTAAGCAATTTACTTCTGATTTCTTCATATTCAGTGTGAGACGAGCTCCTGATGACCTGCGACCCTGGAGCCTGCAGGATTCTAACCCTATCAAATTAAAGCTCTCTGCTCACTTATCCCCCAGCGCTCCTCTGCTGCTAAGCAGCCATCTCGCTGCATAGCAACGCGGGGCCGGGCGTGCTGGCTCATACGCCCTGCCTCATCAGCCGCTATTAGGGAAAATATACAGTGGTCTAATTGGATGAGATTCAGCTAAGGAAGTGCAGTTAAAGGTCATGAAGCTGCCGTGTGTCTTCTGCTCTTCAGAATAATTTTCAGTGTCCTCCGCTGTTAAACAATAGGGCCAAAGTTGCAATCTCTCTCGTTCTCTCCATCTCTCTGAGCTCCTGTAGGAGGAGCGCCGGCAGCCGTGATGAAAGGAGAGACCTGAGAATCGTGTAAACAAGATGGCGGGGCCTTGACTGATGTGCTTGGCGCCACCTGTGCATTCGCCCGCTCCGAGCATCCGGGCGCCCATGCCGCGGCCTTGACATTAGCCAATTTCATACATTTAGAATGATTCGTAAGGCCACATCCTTTCTCTAATCAGTCCTCCTTTTGTTGCAAATCCTTCATCCATGGTGCTAATTCTCAAGGCTAGGTGCTCCCTAAGATATTTTCATTCAATTTATGATTAAGGCAGTAACTCCGCTTGGCACAGGGGAGCTTGATGTTTATAAGAGCACCCCCAAAAAAACAAACAAAAACACAGTAGAGGTTAATGGCATTTTTATACTCACATACGTTTAACTGGAAGAATTCTAACCAGATCATTTCAATTTTAACAAGCAATTTTAAGAGTTCATTTCTCATTATTAAGGCAATTGTTTTTCCATACAGATAAACGTATACAGTATGTGTTTCCAAGACAGTGACATCTTTTGCAAAAATCATATTTAACTTAAGTCCAAGTCTAAGAATACAGGTCCTTCTAAAAAAATTAGCATATTGTGATAAAGTGAATTTTTTCCATAATGTAATGATAAAAATTAAACTTTCATATATTTTAGATTCATTGCACACCAACTGAAATATTTCAGGTATTTTATTGTTTTAATACTGATGATTTTGGCATACAGCTCATGAAAACCCAAATTTCCTATCTCAAAAAATTAGCATATTTCATCCGACCAATAAAAGAAGTGTTTTTAATACAAAAAAAAGTCAACCTTCAAATAATTATGTTCAGTTATGCACTCAATACTTGGTCGGGAATCCTTTTGCAGAAATGACTGCTTCAATGCGGCGTGGCATGGAGGCAATCCGCCTGTGGCACTCCTGAGGTGTTATGGAGGCCCAGGATCATAGTTGCCAAGTCCGCTTATAATACGCGACTTTGGGCTTTTTTTTTTTTTGTAAGTCGCGTTAAAAAAGCACGGGTTGCGTTTTTTTGGGCTTATTAAAAAAATATGGTTGCTTGTTAGGAAAATCTGACAAGCAACTTTGTTTTCTTTACATCTATGGTCACGGTTGCCGTTTTCTCAATCTCCAATACATTGATTGACACTGTCTGCTCACAGCCATAGCCAATCAGTGCAATAGTATAAGTGCTGTGGCGTAATTCGTCAAAACATTCCGCCGAATCCGCCCCCTTAATGGAGAAAAATCCCGTTCAACGTGCAGGCAGCCGCGCGCACGACGCTGTAATCCAATGATAGACGATGGGGAGATGATGGACAGTGCAGGGGAGAAGAGGGAAGACCTTCTTTTGTAAGGTAAATGTGTAATTTTTACAATGTTTTTGTAATATATTAATTATCACAGGCTTTAATAAAAAATAGAAAAAAAACTAGTCTATACTAACATAAGATACATATGGGTCAAATTTATTTTATTAAGATATATATATATATATATATATATATATATATATATATATATATATATATATATATATATATATATATATATATATAATGTGTGTGTGTGTGTGTGTGTGTGTTACATATCCCCGTCTTTTCCTGATTGTCTTTTTGTCCTTTTCCATCTCTCCAAACCTTTTTTAAATCCTTTTTTTCCTAATCCGTTTATCCTTTTCTAATAAAGGAGTGGTTTCAGTTTAATATGTTGCAGGCTCATTTATTGGTAATAAAAAATAAATGATAATGCTGAAACTAAATAATCTAATAATATTGGGCTTGTTTTGGGCTTGTTTTTGAAGCTACAGTTGCTTATTTGTCTCGCGAGAGTTGGCAACTGTGCCCAGGATGCTTCGATAGCGGCCTTAAGCTCATCCAGAGTGTTGGGTCTTGCGTCTCTCAACTTTCTCTTCACAATATCCCACAGATTCTCTATGGGGTTCAGGTCAGGAGAGTTGGCAGGCCAATTGAGCACAGTAATACCATGGTCAGTAAACCATTTACCAGTGGTTTTGGCACTGTGAGCAGGTGCCAGGTCGTGCTGAAAAATGAAATCTTTATCTCCATAAAGCTTTTCAGCAGATGGAAGCATGAAGTGCTCCAAAATCTCCTGATAGCTAGCTGCATTGACCCTGCCCTTGATAAAACACAGTGCACCAACACCAGCAGCTGACATGGCACCCCAGACCATCACTGACTGTGGGTACTTGACACTGGACTTCAGGCATTTTGGCATTTCCTTCTCCCCAGTCTTCCTCCAGACTCTGGCACCTTGATTTCCGAATGACATGCAAAACTGAGCAACAGTCCAGTGCTGCTTCTCTGTAGCCCAGGTCAGGCGCTTCTGCCGCTGTTTCTGGTTCAAAAGTGGCTTGACCTGGGGAATGCGGTACCTGTAGCCCATTTCCTGCACACGCCTGTGCACGGTGGCTCTGGATGTTTCTACTCCAGACTCAGTCCACTGCTTCCGCAGGTCCCCCAAGGTCTGGAATCGGTCCTTCTCCACAATCTTCCTCAGGGTCCGGTCACCTCTTCTCGTTGTGCAGCGTTTTTTGCCACACTTTTTCCTTTACACAGACTTCCCACTGAGGTGCCTTGATACAGCACTCTGGGAACAGCCTATTTGTTCAGAAATGTCTTTCTGTGTCTTACCCTCTTGCTTGAGGGGTGTCAATGATGGCCTTCTGGACAGCAGTCAGGTCGGCAGTCTTACCCATGATTGCGGTTTTGAGTAATAAAACAGGCTGGGAGTTTTTAAAAGCCTCAGGAATCTTTTGCAGGTGTTTAGAGTTAATTTGTTGATTCAGATGATTAGGTTAATAGCTCGTTTAGAGAACCTTTTCATGATATGCAAATTTTTTTAGATAGGAATTTTGGGTTTTCATGAGCTGTATGCCAAAATCATCAGTATTAAAACAATAAAAGACCTGAAATATTTCAGTTGGTGTGCAATGAATCTAAAATATATGAAAGTTTAATTTTTATCATTACATTATGGAAAATAATTAACTTTATCACAATATGCAAATTTTTTTAGAAGGACCTGTATAATAATAGTTTTTAAGATTGTTAAACACACAAGTTTCTTATACACACAGGCATGTATTTATTCAACACATCTTTGGTTATAGTGGACCTATATCTTGACCAATAATCTATTAAACATGAAATGATTTTAGTGCTCTTTCAGTACTCACCCTCACATATACTTTCTTCTATGAAACAAAATGTTATTTGGACCAGTGCTATTTTAACATTTTAAATTAGATTGTATGATGATTGGCAACTATAGCTGAAATAAAAGTGAAATATATATATATATATATATATATATATATATATATATATATATTTTTTTTTTTTCACGGTATTTTATTATAAGTAATCTTTTTTTTTTTTATGGTGTAAGTTGTAACTTTAATTTTAGTTAACTTTGATTACACTGGTTTGGACCCCATTGACTTTCATTGCATGGGCAAATATACGTTAAAAAAAAAAAAAGTTGAATAAAATTTAAGAAAATAAGAACAAATATTCAAACTACAAGCTCAAGCACAAATATATACAATAGAGCAAAGATACAAATAAATTAAACAGAGCTTTTCAGGTTATTTGGGTATCAAACAGTAGTGTTCAGGTTAGAAATTTAATAAATAAAATGTAAAATAACATTGCATATAATCATTGTATAAATTAAATAAAGATTAATTATTATTAAAGTTACAAAAGCTATACAGTCAATAGCAGTACTATTGTAGAGTGGTTTCCTTGTCACACAGACAAGCAGGAATATTAGACTGTTGTCACTTAAAGACAATGCACGGATCCAAAATATTGATAGACATGCGTTGTCTTTCTCGACTGTTTAAGTTCACTTAAGACACATTCTACTATGTTTGCTAGGATACTCGCCAAGACGGGCATGTTGACAATTTTTGTGTGAATTTATACGTTCAAGCGCAAGACTTGAAAGAACTCAATATTTGTGCACTGTCTGAGACGCGTCTTTCTGTATTTGCGCTTTGGAAGAGTGCGCACACATATCTTCTCACAAGGCTTAAATGAGTTTAGTTTAAACCCAGATTGCAATGTGTGCTGTTCAGGTCTCACCTGCACTTGCGCTATCAACACCCGGGTGACATACAGTAGTCGAACTCTGTCTGTCTGTTTAACGCATTATTTTCAACAAACCATATTACACATGTGTCGTCAGATTTAAGATGAACCGCAGTGCAAGTGCGTGCCAAACCGTGGGTGGAGAATGGTATGGTCCGATTTTACGGTACGGTTCGATCAAAAATGTGTGATAACGGTTGTGGTTTGGGGAAAAGGCATGCTTGCTTAAGGGGGCAATCAGGCCTGGTAAATGATGCAGTTGTGTGTGTACCCTTCTAAGAGAACAGGGCTTTAGAGTCTCGCTGTCAGCCAATTTTACAGCTGGAAAGGCAGGGGATTCTGGAGCCAGCCAGCAGAACCGAGTGGCATAGAGAAAGCCGGCAGAGTGGGCCGCATACACCCTCCTACACCGTCTCCCTATCTTTTATTCCCCAGAGAAAAGCTCCTCCACCCCACAATGCTTCAATAACCACGATGTGTTTGCTGTTGGAAAAACCTGATTAAAGTGGGCAAGACACACACACACCGTTGAAAATACACATGCCTCCGACACAAACATGGACTAAGCCCATCAATGTCTCCCACCTTCCCCCTGCTCGTTCCCCACTCCCAGAAGACCCGGTATTGGTCCTGGCAGCACGGGAGCTCCAGGAGAATGCCGCCATCCATTGATCTGTGCCTGATAAAGCCCTCGGCATGGTGTGCACGCTACTTCATGGGCTTCATTCCGCTCAGCCGAGTCCATTTCAGGGAGCTGTGCGGGAGCTAATGTGGGCTAGGCCGCACTAGGCACGGCCTTTGGGATTTGGCCTAAGTGCTGTTTGCTCTAACACTTTGCTATGAGAGTCTGAGGGACAGTGCAGGAGTACTTTCACACTTCCCCCCGGGCTCCTCCACTCTTTAAGATGTCTGCACTGAGCTGAGAGAGCAAAATATGAAAGGAGAATTAGAATCAGGCAAAACGCACATTTGCTTTCTTTAAAAACATCAGATACACAGGTGGCTCAGCTTAGAGACATAGTTTAGAAAAATAGTTTTGTGGTTTGTAGTCATGTCTATTAGCTTTGGTCATCTATATCTCCTAGTGTACACCTGGAAGTTGACAAAATTAAGTTTTAGCAGATTTAAAATCTGGATCAAGGATCAAAATGATAAATTATCACATTTTCATCTAATCAAATGCTTTCTACAATGAGAATGCCCCACCTTTTAATACCACCTGCCAAAAACTGGCAAGTAGCATATCATGATTTGTGGCTTTGACATACAGTACAGTTTAAAAGTTTGGGGTACGTTTTAGTCTCTTATGTTCACCAAGGCTGCATTTAATATAGTAAAAAAAATATAATATTTATGTTTTTGTTTTTTTAATAACTGCTTTCTATTTTAGTATATTTTCAAATGTATTTATTTCTGTAATGGATGTCACACATGATCTTCCGTATGTTAATATACTGATTTGATGCTCAACAAATGTTAATCAAATCATTATCCATGTTGAAAACAGTTGTGCTACTTAATATTTTTGTGGAAACCATATAAACATTTTTTCAGGATCCTTTGGTAAATAGAAAGTTCTAACTGAACAGTACTTTTGATAAATTATCATAATCCTTACTGACTGACCCCAAACTTTTGAACTGTAATCCCTAATCCCTTCACACATATACATTATATATATATATATATATATATATATATATATATATATATATATATATATATATATATGTGTGTGTGTGTGTGCGCGTGTATGTATATATATATATATATATATATATATGAAAAAAAATAAACGTCACAGTGTGATCCAGTCCCTGTAACCTACATCCAAGTATCTTTAAGAGATGATCTACTCTACGAATGCTGAGCAAACAGTCTTGTCTGGCTGATGTGACAGATGCTCAGTGGTCCCTATTGGCTCTGCTCTTGCTGCCTGTCACCTTTCACATTTTTGTGCTTACAGAGGTGACCCTCAGAGCGCCCTCCAGCTCCATACGTTATCGGCACTAACCCAATCGAACACAGATTTCTGCTGAGGGGGTGGAAGAAGAGGCCAAGACCCAGAGCACAGAGAGAGCCAACCAGCACAACCCCTGTGACCTCCCACCACCTGAAGCGTGACCCTCATTTACAAGTGGGTCACCTTTGCTACAACTGCATTTGCACAGGGTCAGCTTAAGATATGTGTCCTCAAAGGAGGCCTGACCAGAGGAGAGGTCTTAATTATGAAGGGTTCCCTGAGAGGCAGGCCTGGCCTGCATATGGGCACTCTGAGAGAGCTAGTGCATGACCCTGACTAAGGCAAAATTATAGTTATTTACAGCCGAGCTCAACTCGAGGTACCTGAGGGTGCATTGTTGCAACTCATTGAGGTATTACTGCCGATCTTCCACTAATGCCATGTGGTCATACAAATGTTTGAAGAGCAATAATCTAATTGGACAGCACACACACTGTTTGTTTTCCTCTTAGCCCAATAATTTGTCTCTGTCTGATAGATGCTTTCATTTTTAAGGATGAGATATGTCCAGATCCAAATAAAAAAATAAAAATCTACCAACTGTGAGCCAAACATCATCAATCTGTTCACAAATCCAGTGTATCACTCATGTCAAAATTACTATCAAAACATCAGCGATCCAACACAAATCAAAGTTCTCCTCAACAAAGTACACGATTTTAGCTTCAGCCAACATTCCTCTCTTTTCTGAGCACGGGCACATCACAGGCTCCTCTGACCGCAGTGCAATGGGAGAGATGAAAGACGTGCACAGAGGTTCATTGTGATGAAGCCTCTCCTGGAATACAGCTGTTCTGAAACAGAGCTCTTTTTGCTGAGATGTCTCAATAAAAGTGAAGATGAGGTCTCTTTTTGTGCTGACCTTCTGGCAACACTAAATGGCCCTAATAGGGGTGACATAATGCACCATTTTATGGTTAATCAAATTCCCACGGAGCTCAAAAGCTGCAAATCAGCCTACAGTTGGAACTTAACAGATGTTGGCCAGTGTTCATCTGCTTCACATTAAATAGATACGGACTCATTATGCCAAAGAATCCGAATGTTCATTTCCACTGACATTGCAGTACCATAAGTCTTAAATGGAGAAATTAAGGAATATTGTTCCAGCTCTATTAGAGTTTGAATCAGCTTTGCTATAGTGAATGCGTTTCCAACAAAAGATTTAAGCATTGTCTGTGTAGTAGCCGGATTCAACATATTTTTTCTTTCTGTTTGTCAGTATTTCAATGCTATACATATAATATTTAAATATTTTAACTATTTAAACATTGTCTGTGTAATAGCAGGCCTTAACAAAAAAGATTTTTTTCTGTTGATAAGTATTATTTTTTATATTAAAATATATTGTATGCTACCTTTCAAAAGTTTGGGGTGAATGAATTGATCAAAAGCATGAATTGATCAAAAGTGTCAGCCAAGACACATATACAACATTTTTAAATAAATGCTGTTGAATCCTGTTGACTTCCTAGACTAAATTTTTCACAAAACTATGTTGGTCAGAATTTTAGTTTGGTGACAAGTTTAAATCAACAGAATTCACAACAAAAATGTTCAATTTAGAAAACCAAACGATTATGTTGGAAACCATAAAAACAAATGTACATGATTAACAAATGTAAAACAGTGGCAGCAAAGAAACATCCATTGTTGATAATGAATACATGCATTTATGGTTGAGCCATGAGTGTAAAGGATAAAAGACATGACAAAATAAACAAGTTGTTTTATGGCGAAAAATTTTCAGATTTGGCACTAGACAGATACAGAGGTATTTGATTATTGTATTTGATTTGTTTGACTTCATGCAACAATCTTTATCCTAAACCCAATGTTGCAAAATAAGACTAATGATAAAACATTTTTAAATAAAAAAGACAGAAAACTGTAAAATTCAAATGCAAAAGTGAGACCAACACACATACGCATGTGCACATACACAGACAGTGAGTGAGCGAGAACAGAACAGACAGAGAGAGAGTGAGTGAGAGAGAGAGAGAAAAGGGGTCACGTCGACCGTGTGATGGTGGCTGACACAGAAGTTCACAGTGCGGTCAGGGTACGCAGTTGAGGCTGGAGCTAGAGGCACAGGCCAGGCTCTGTGTGCAGGTGCCCTCTCACTGCCCCGCTCACTTTCATCCCTCCTCCACTCCCACACCGCCCCAGCCGCCCCGCCTGCCGTCAGCCAATCGGATTGCGAGGGGGTGGCGGCACAGCGGGGCTACATCAAAGGCCCGGAGCGGTGAGAGGCTCACCGCCTGATGCTGCCACACAACAAAGTCTCAAACAAGAGAGAGACAGAGAGGGAGCAGAGACGGACAGTTTTAAAAAAGCAGTCCAAACTCACCCCTTCTCAGAGAAGGGCATCAGCAGAACAAAACAATTCATTCTCCTCCCCAAACCAGCATTATGCCAGTCTCGTTTCCAACAACCCAGACGAGATTCTTTTCCCCCCTTGCTCGCTTTTCTCGCTCCCCTCGTCTCCTTCTTTCAGCGCCTACAGCCAATGGCCCCCTTGAGTGTGTGAACAAGAGAGATAATTTAATAAAGAAAATCCAATCTTCCAGTTTGGGGAACAAAGTTAGATTTGAATGGGTGCAATATGCCCCCCCCCCTCCTCTTCCTAGCACCCCCCCCCCCATCTCAAATTATAATTTAATTTTGAACATATCAAAGAAATGTTGAGGCTCCTTCATCTTTTGAAAGACTAACCTGAAAACGCACCACATTCGCTGGCTTTTCTCTCATAATATGTATTCAAAATCCTGGAGGGCCCCGGGGCCAGTTTATGTGTCCGTTTATTGAATATAAGCCTAACTGTGATGAGTCATACATAAATGCATTCGCTTCACATAATGAAATTCTCACATTATTAACTGTATATTATCATTCGATAATATCTGTTGGATCAAATTTCAGGTTCAATATTGAATGGACTCCTTGCATTGTGCAATATTACCTATGGGTGTTTGTCTTCTAAAAATAGAGAAATTATTTTTTACATCTCTGACAAACCTAATTGAATATTTAAGATTAATGAGACTGCAGTTTTATACTTATAGTCCTGTAAACGGACTGCCAGCTATTCAAATTACCAACTGACTCACTTATGATGTTTTCATCTTCTCCTGAGACTACCTCCTCGGCAAACTTTGAATGACTTTAAATGTAAATCATTTCAGAAAAACTTTTAAAGTATGAAGCACCCTCACAGATGCCGGTTAGCAGCCAAACAGAGTCATAAGAAGTGGGCTGCTGAACGAAAGTGTGTCAAGTCCCGAACTGATTATGCTGTAAAATCCGGTGCTCTCTTACATATGTACAGCATAATAATGGGCTCCTATGGGGAACATGGACAAAAGCCTGAAACTGAGTTTTGACTAGGGATTGAAACATAAATCAGACATTGCAACAGTCACGAGTCACAACAGACTCAAAGAACAGAGTAAAATGAACACATGGTCAATTACATGACACATTGATGTTGCTATATTAACAATTTCAACTCTTAAAGGAATGAACACAAAACTACCACTTCAGTAAGTGAGAAGGTAAAAAATAAATATTTTTTTAAGAGAGCATTTAAAGTTTTAGTTCATTCAACAATTTAAATTGTCCCCATTTACTAACCATCATGCCATGGCAAAAGTCATCATGTCATTGCTTTACTTTATTCTGTGGATCACAATTTTTTTTTTCTCTCCATACAACACTCCATAGAACCTTTCCACAGCACAAAGTTTTTTTTTTATAGTGGAAAAGGGTTATTTAGATTATTAAAATGTTATTTACACTGAGAAAATAAGTTATTTTAAGAACTGTTCGCTCAAAGTTTCTTCTGTGGCAGGGGTTCTCAACTCTGGCCCTCGAGATTCACTTTCAACTTCCTGTCCTCTGAGATACCTTCATCTGATCGATTTTTGAAGGCAGCATAGAAGTATCCTTCGCTGCCTTTGATATCCCACAATCCTGTGCTTTCCATTCTGTGACCGTTGAGCTAAACAATAAATTGCGGTTTAATGTTGCGGTTGGTGGTCAGTTTTTGTGTAAATATACATTTTTGACAAAAGTTTTCCACTTCTGATGTAATTTCTAGTGTGCAATTACTATTGTAGTAATTCATTATTTGCTTTGTTATCACCAAAGCTTGCACTATTTGGCCTGTAGATCATTAACCGTTATGCTGCCTCAGAAGTATGTCCAAAATTAGTTTTGTGAGGTACCTTTGTGCGTAAACGCTACATACAAAGTCACTATGGATGGAGAGCACATACAACAGATCAATACAGAAGCCAAACAGTACAAACCAGCGCTCTTGTAACTGGAAATAGGTGAGATGGCAAAGTGTTGCTGTTTGTTTTCTCTAGTATACTCGAACAAACGCTGCATGGTCTAAAATAGCCTTTCCGCATTGCTCCATGAGTCAGCCAAGCATGATGGACTCAAGGGTCACCGTGAACATTAAAACCACCTAATGTCAGAAAACCAAACAAACAAAAACAGCCAGAAAGGGTGTTAAGCCCCAGATGAACACAAACTAGTGGGTGGCCATAGTTTCTCATTAGCCCTATATGAACTATCTGTCAAGGCAGCACTTGAGGTGCTAAAACTACAAGAGAAGAAAAGTCCTTATTGATGGATGTCAAAAATATGAGACAGCAGCAGAAAGCTCTCAAATAGTGCTGCTTCATAATTGTGCTGCTGGGCACCACATAAGGGCTAATATAGACAGAGCAGTGCATCATAATGAAGACTTATTGATAGCCTGTGCTGTTGTAATGATGCTATTGACTAAGTGTACACACCTATTATTTGAGTTTCTTGAACAGCTGTAGGTGTGAATATAGAATGAGTCGTCGTCTTGACACGTGTCAATCATGCAGAAGAAGAGGATATTGCTGGATGCTGAAGGTTTTTTTTCTTCTTTGTCTGGTGGAAATCACAGTTGAGTGTTTCACAGTTCTTAATATTTTTAGGGCTGTTAACATGCTAACATATGCAATTAATTAAATGTTTATTGGTGTTAAAGTTTTCTAACGCTGTTAACGCATTTATTCAATTTACATTCTTTGCTTTGTGAAATTTAATTATCATCAAAGTTTAACAAGTGATATATCACCCTCAAATGAAATTTTGTCATTTATAGAATCAGCAGAAGCCTGCATGTTTACACATGTAATGTCCATACATCAATAAAGTGTTTCTATTTCTCATGCATTTTAATGCAGTTTTAGAAATACAGAATCTGATTTTATGTGAGTGAAACGAGTAAACTGTTGCATAAATTTACGATACAAGTGTCATTGACACAAATCGCTGAACCTAATAGTTACACACTGGCTTATTCTATTCTTTTTTAGGAAAGAAAACGAAAGTGTTAACATGTTTAAAGGATGAGATTTAATGTGTTTAATTATTTTAACCAATTGACACTCCATTTTTAGTTCTTTATATAGCATACCATGCTTATTGCTTTAGATTAAGGTATAGTTGTTAGGTATCACAAGTATGTAAATTTCACATATGGCATTACAGTAATATCACCATAAAATGAGTTTCCTTAAACAACAATTTTTACAATATGTTACTGATAAATATGAAACAGTTACTATTCTAAATTTATAAATATT
The DNA here is from genome assembly GCA_026230005.1 of Gila orcuttii. Classification (NCBI taxonomy): domain Eukaryota; kingdom Metazoa; phylum Chordata; class Actinopteri; order Cypriniformes; family Leuciscidae; genus Gila; species Gila orcuttii. Next base: position 8,730,473 of record JAPDVR010000005.1, on the reverse strand, counting down.
ATATTGTCCGTTGTTAATATATGCATTAACTATTAATTTATACAACTTGAATTTTTAAAATGTAAGATACGTACTGTACAGCAAGTGTGCACTTTACTGCACCAACCACAAATGACTGTATCGCAAGCTGTTCAGTACAGTGAACTTGTTCTGAAGCTGCTGACTTGCATTGATGCTTGACTGTGTTTATTGGGCCAGGCCCAATTTGCTCCTCCTCTTGAACATATTTGCGCCTACAGTCTCTCTTGTCAATGGTTGCATACACCCTATCCGTCTTCCCTTATTGTGCATGGAGGTGACAGCTGGCATTCAGCTGTTTGTAAAAAGCCCTTTAAAAACACACACAGGGGCCTTCGTCCTCGGCTACATTAAAGTAATTAGCTGCCAAGCAAGTCCAAAGCACCCCCTGCCAAGTGCCAGCAAGACAGCCGATTGAAGCAGGCATCCTGTTTGACACATCTGGGCAAGGGAGAGTAATGAAAACAGCTGCTTCTGCCCATATGGCATCCAAAGGCTGGCAGAGTGGCGGAGCGCCGTGCCAACCATAGGCAAATTATCCATCATTAATCCCGGGATCTGACCAGCATACGAGTCGCTGCTAATCAAAACATCTGGGGGTGGAGGCATAAGAAAGGGGACGTCTCACTTGAAAGGGCTATATTTTGCCGTTGAAGGGGATGCAAGTTGACTGCTCAAACAAAAGTGTTGAGAAATATTAAATGCGGGAGCTTGTGAAATCCCCGCAAAACTTCCAGACACACGTGCGAGGGAGAAAGCTGGTTTGAGAGTGGATTCAGCTCTTGGCTATTGATCATTGGCAGTAACTGCTACCCAAATTAGTGTGAGGACTTTGAGTGATAAAGCCAAGAATAAAAGAAAGAAACTCTTACAAGCAAACTAATGCATCCAGCAAAATAAGTGACTACAGGTAGCATAACCAACAAGTGCAACAAATGCATTTGATATGGGAAGTAAAGCCAAGTTGTGTGTAATGGAAAATTACAGTATTACTTATTCCAAAATGTCATATCTATATCTGACTTTGTCCATGTCAGCTCCATCATGAGCACTCTGAGTCATGAATAATAGCTCACCCCTCCTTTGCCCACCCTGCACAGTTTACAGGATTAACCATGGGAACATAACATTTGACTTTTAAATGCCGTCAGCTTTTGAAATCCATGCATGGTAAACTTTTACATATAGAGAAATCAATGCTCGGACACAATTTGATTAGCTGCAAATTGCCCTCGCATTTGTCTATTGCGTGTCCTTTTCGCTCATAGGCTGGCCTGTTCAAACCTGGGCTTCAAATTCCCTCAGAAAGTCGGTGACATTAAAATGTCCTTTGATGTGCCTTTCCTAAGCAGGGAATATGAACAGTAATAGTGATTCTTTAACTTAATGCTTTTCCGGGGATCAATAGCTCTTAAATGCTACAGAGGGACAATTAAAAATAAAAGGGGGGTTGCAGGAGTTGGAATCAGATTATATGCCGTTGCCCCTAGCTGGCCCTCAAAAGCACAGTATGGTTTCATCACTAGTCACCCGCACAGCACTCCTGGTTTCGGTGCTGCACATGCATATGCAAGTGAGGCTGCCTTTAAGAGCTCTCAGATCCCTCATATGCCTTGGCCTCACATCTGAAGGGGTTT